>OY776287.1:30470740-31670740 GCA_963675345.1 Trididemnum clinides
TCTAATTGGGATATCCTGTTTTTAACTGTCTTGCTCACCATTGGTAGATCTCTAACTGTCTTGCTCATCTTGGAAGGACAAGCACAAATCAACTTGCAGAATATGAAGACTGTCTTAAAAGGAGACAGAAATTTTGTTCACAAAGTAGCTGTACGACATGCGTCAATCGCGACACGCTAGGCGTATCTGGCTCTAGTTGTCACAATATATTAAAGACTAATGATAAATTTCCTAAAATACAATTCATGCAAACAAAAAAATGATCACAGCAAAGCAAGCGTATATTATTGAATTAAGGCTAGCATTAGCTGACAACATGAAGAGCACAGGCTGCTTATTGTTTCCCGGTTGAGTTAAGACATAGACAAACGCTGTTAGAAATACATCAACAACTTTTCACTCGCATTACGTTGATGATAAAAACCAGTAAATTAATGTTTAATTAATCAACTTCCAAACAGCCTCAACAGGTAATCCATATTGTGGACGAACATTCATTCACTGCCTTTCACATTAACAAAGCAATCTGGTGATCTGAAGCTGTTCTTAGAACAGAGACATCGCCTGTGGTTGTGGAACAGCAAAATTACAGAAATAGCCAAACACTTGGAGTGCCCGATTTGTGCCTACCGTCAACCAAAAGGCAAAACGATGCTTGGAGCAACTAAAAAACTTTTTGTGACAATCCTCGCTTCCTGGACACGGCATGAGTTTGCGCTATACATAACATTATAAAAATATTCTCGCAAATAATAATTTTTTGCATTACGTAAACGGTAATTTGCTTGCGATATTTGCATGTAAAATATTGCATTATACAATATTTGGTAAAGAAACGCAAAACGCTAATTAAATTTAAGCACAAAAAAGATGTTTTAATCTCTTCGTATGAGTTAGATGCTTTGTTTTTGGCACATCTATATGAACTGTTAAGTGTTGTTTGCTAGTCCTTTGTTTGACTGGGCACCACAATAGATAGACTGCTTCGCCCCACCGTCTGTCTGCTACTGTAAACATGGAGGTAAGAGATATAACGTTAAATGCCTTTGCCAAACAATACCTATCGAAGTGCAAGCTTGTTCCCCACGCTACCTTTGTCGTGATGAGCGCGAAGCAGAGAAACTGGAAATACCATTTTCCAAGTCTCGTCACGGGAAATGAATTGAGGTCTGTAAAGGAGATAGTCTCGAAACCACTCTTAGCCCCAAAATATTATATTTGTTTAATATTATAAGTAGGGCCCGCTAAAGTCAATAAAGTCAAAATTTTTTCAGGACCTTGTTACATGATCAAACGTGTACTAACGTTCGTTTTAGGTGTTCAGGAGTCTGTTTTGGTAGATTTTATAAGTCAAAATAAAGTCAAAATTTTGCATAAAGTCAAAACTTCTCAAAATTGTCTTCATCAAAAATTTCCTTACAAAAACGAACAAATTTAGATTTTTTTCAACTTTTGAGCTGCTATTAAAATTTTATGCGCAGTTTTATTTGATTTTAAACTTCTCAAATAGTTGCAATGATAAAAATGCGTGCTGTAATTGAGAAGGAAATAGCACTTATTATGCATGAAATCGTCATTGCTGATGCATAAACACATAATTCCTAGACAATTAATCTATTCCTATAAAACCTTTGCGCTCTTTACACGTGGTCTTTTTAAGTCTTAGCTTGCAAAGCAATGAATGCCTAAACAAGCCAAATCTTCTATAGCGAAAGTTATGCAAATTTGCCAGGAATATCCGGATGAGTTTTCGGCAACTCCTGCCCGCGACTTGCGATGCAACCTTTGCGACGTGTTAGTCAAATGCGACAAAATTTTTTTGTGGAAAGCTACCGAAAAAGTAAGCAACACCAAAGAAAATTGGAGACGAAGAGCAAATCCCAAAGTAAGCAAACCTTTTTACAACTCGATCAAGTAGACTTCAAGGAACAGGTTGTCTCTTCATTCTTAGCTGCAGATATCCCACTTCATAAACTGAACCATCCTTCTTTAAAGTCTCTGTTTGCTACAATGGGAAAAGTATTGCCTTTGGAGACTGCAGCCCGGACATGTGTTGCTAAATTAGCATCCCAAAAAGAAGAGCAAATTCAAGAATTACTTCGTGACAAAACAATTTTTTAATTGTGGATGAAGCAGAGATTGCTAAACAAAAGTATATTAGTGTGCTTGTGGGCAGCGTAGATGCCCCAAATCAGACATTCCTCGTTGATTGCCATCCCCTTGACAGCGGTAGCAATGTTAATAGCAGTATTATTCTGCACACTGTGGATGACATATTGCGACAACTTGAAATAAAACGCGAGAATTTTTCATTGTTCTTGACTGATGCTGCTCGGTACATGTCTTTGGCTGGAAAGACATTAAAGAAATTATACCTTTCTTTGATGCATGTTACCTGCGTTGCGCACTTACTACATAACTGCGCTATGCGTGTGCGTGCTCATTTAAAAAATATTGATGAAATAATAGCAACGATCAAGGCAGCAACAATCAAAAACAAAGATCGCAAGAAAGATTTTCATAATGCTGGTCTGCCATCTCCTCCTGACCCTGTAATTACAAGATGGGCAACTTGGCTTAGAGCTGCCTTATATTACAGTGAGAGCCTTCCAGCTGTTCGTACCATTGTCAACAATTGGACAAGTGCAGGCCTCTTAGTTAGCAGAGCAAAAGACGCTATCAATGTGGAAGATTTGGTGTCGGACTTGGTTAAAATAAATCAATACCGGACTCTAGCAGCCAACGTAGAGTTCTAAGAAGGAAGTGCCTGCATGATAACCGAAGCATACGGACTGCTGAAGAATATGCAATTCAATGGTGATCGTGCGCAATTAAAAATTGCATTAAAAAACGACTATCCAACTCTGATTTAGCAACAATAATAAACTGTACCAACTTGACAATTGACCCAACAAGCTACGCACTATTGCAAAAAGCCCAGCCAACCTCTGCTGCTGTTGAGAGGTCGTTTTCTATGCTCAGTAAATTACTGAGAAAAGACAGAAATTTTGATGTTAAGAACGTAAAAAATATATGATGCTTAGTAATGCAAGAGGCTAGCGATCAGTCCCGTAGCACTCCAACTTCGGGCCCCCCCAAAGTAAGCGCAAGAGCCCGTGCGCACAGGTCATATCACTTTAGAGGTGTAAAATTGAAAAGCTGCATTAAGAAAATACACCACAATTTGTACATAAGTAAACAGGCTAATGTCAGAATAAAGCATGCCGATACCGAAGGTGCAAGTCATAAAAAATTCGGCACCGATGCCAGAGTTCAGTAGGACATTTATGCAGACACTGCGAAACGAAAGCAATGACACTGAAAAACATGAAAAAGTTATAAAAACACAGTATCATTTAAATAGTCTGGAGCGAACCTTTTTGTTCGCAAATGCTGTTATGACATTGTCATAATCAAGAGATCGGGCGCAGTCATTTTCGATTGACAACATGGCTAATAAAGATAGTCTACTGTCTGTCATAGACGTTCTATTAAAAGTTTTGATCAGTTTCAATTTGCTGAAGTTTCTTTCAGCGCTGGCAACAGTCACGGGGCAAGTTAGTAAGATTCGAAGTGCGATCTACACATTCAGATACAATTCAAATAAATGAGTCTTTAGAAGATAGTTCAGAAAGTCTTGAGCCGTATTGAGATTGCGTTTTTTTTGCAAAATTAAAACAAACCGCTGTAGCTCAGCGCTCATTTCATCAGAATCAATGTCACCGAACTTTTTTTGGAACTCTTTGCAGCAAGTAAGAAGAGCATTTTCTTGTTGCACAAGCAAAAGTTTGTCTCGTGTGTACAAAAACGAAAAGGCGGAAGAAACCTCACGTAACAAATTAAAGAGCTCCTTTATTGACATAATAGCCTGGTCTACTAATGGATAGAAAAAGTTGCTTTTAAATTTCAGTTCAGGAGTAGCTCGTTGTTCCTCTTCACCGTGGTAATCAAACAATCTTCTTTTCTTTCCACTTCTTGACGGAGGAAAAGAAGGATCAATATCCAATTCCTGTGCTATTTCAACAGCAGATGTTGCGGCACTGTCATAACCCGTTGTGCGATAGTTTTGAAAAAACTTTTCAGTTGCCTGGATTTCCGTTTCCATTGTATGAAGGGAGACTCCATACGATTGAAGAATCTTGCTTGCTTTATTGACTTGGAATAGGATATCATACCAAATCAACACCGACAAAAGAAAACTCCATTTTGAGAAATGAGCTATCAACGATTTTGTTTCTGAGGCAGCTCTTCCATCTTTTCTTTCTATGGAAATGGCTTCCAAGTCTTTCAGTGCCAGCAACACCTCTTTTAAATTGTATCGAAGAGGTTTGATGCATTTAATTCTGCTTTCCCAACGAGTATCAGATTGTGACTTTATGGACAGCTCCACATGTTTCTTCAAAATTTCCCAACGCTGAGCAGAGGAAGAAAACAGCACATACAACCTTGTAAGTACTCCAAAAAATGTCAATGCTTCCGTCGATGAATTAGCACTGTCAACAACAACTAAGTTAAGGGTATGGTTTGCACAGGGCACGTAAACAGCTTTGGGATTGATGTCTAGCGTTCTTGCTTGGACCCCAGAATGTTTTCCTTTCATGTTAGCACCATTATCATATGACTGACCTCGACAATCAGACAATTCGAGTTGCAGTTCGGTCGCTTTTTCTAAGAAAGCGTCCAACAAGCCTTTCCCAGTACTGTCACTTATTCTCAAGTAGCCAAAAAATGTTTCTTTAACAACAGCAGCTTCTTCATTACATAGTACGTAACGGAGAATGACAGACATTTGTTCATGATGTGACATATCTGGAGTGCAGTCCAAAATTATAGAAAAATATTTTGCCAATTTCAATTGCTGTAAATTTTCTTTTTCAACTTCTGTCGCTAGCAATTCAATTAGTTCATTTTGTATGGTAGGACTCAAATAGTGATCTTTAGTGTTTATATTCTTGATTCTGTCTTGAAGCTCTTTTAGGATCGGATCTCTTCTTGCCAAAAGCTCAAATATACCCAGAAAATTTCCATTGTGAGGAGATCCTAAGACTTCTTCAGATCCTCTAAATGCAAGATTCCTTTCCGATAGAAACAAGGCAATGTCGATAAGTCTCTCTAAAACATTTCTCCAAAAACGTCTTTCATTGAAAAAATATTCATCTCGCGTTTGTCAATAGTGGATGAATTTCTTATCCCTTCAGCTAGCAACATCCATTGACTGCAGCATTCTTGGTGGGAAATGCCGTTTTCATGGTCTTTCAGTTTTTTCGAAAAACCCTCCCATGTATTTATACCACTACAAAAGGGGCTTAGTGTTTTTCCAAATAGCTTACAACAAAAGCAAAAAACTTGATCTGATTCCCCAGAATAAACTAGCCACGACCGTGAAACACTTTCACCATTAGGTAACACACGTTTATAATGGTTGGAAGAAAGGAGTTGTGTTATTTTATGGAAAATTCATTATTAGTTGATGTGGTCCACGCTTTACTATATCACATCGTTGAGCATCAGAAATACTTTCAGGCCATTTACATGGGTCATCAGGGATAGGGGTAAATTGAGATTCAGTTATTTTTGATATTGAAGGTTGCGTATTGGCAGGTAAATCACAACTTACATTTTCTGGAAATTCACAATCACTTTGATGCTGATCGTCATAGTCTTCTTTTTCTTGTACACTATAGTTTTCTTCATCCCTCTCGGTACTAGTGCCAGGTCTACTCTGCTCAGTAATCTTGAAAAAATCTGTCATCTTGGGCAATTTCGCTACAGCATCTCGAGCAGTGGCTGCTTCTTTTCTCTTTTGAGCACCACTTTTTGAACGTTTCATTCTATACAATGTCAATAAAATACTTTATCTGCACTCTGCAGTGTATATATATTGTCCCGGTATTTATAGCCAAACAGAATTCCAGACCATTCTATGATTGTTGCATAACAACGGCATTGTTACGTCAATCGAATATTCAAGATTCTACCAGAAAATCAATCGAAATATTCTAGATTCTGCGAGATAAAATGACGTTGCATTCACTTATGGTGTCACAAGCCAATTTCTTCCTACAGTTTAAATCGGTTGTAAACAAGTCTGCTGAACTGAAAATAGTCACGTAGCCAAAAAGCAATTTCAGACTAACTTGGGCCCCCAAAGTTGGCCTGGGCCCCCCCCAATTGGGGGGTTTGGGGGGCGGCTGCTACGTCACTGCTAGCGATGCACATAGCAAAACTGCAGACAGTGACACTGTTTCGACCTATCAGGTCTCTTCAGTGCAGTTGGTGACCGACAAGAAGCTAGAGGCTTTTAATAAAGCATAGCTTAGACCGCCACACTTGCGGGATCTGTACTAGATCCACTTGGTGGATGGTCTGTCAGTACTCTGCGAAGCCGTATCACTCGTGAATGAGTGGCGGTTGTCGCAGGTGCACTAAGTCTAACAACTCGTAGAACAATAGTGCTGTCACAGCCTAGTGGTCACAAGGTCTTACATGTATAGTAATGCAAGAGGCTAGCGATGCACATAGCAAAACTGCAGACAGTGACACTGTTTCGACCTATCAGGTCTCTTCAGTGCAGTTGGTGACCGACAAGAAGCTAGAGGCTTTTAATGCTGACAGACCATCCACCAAGTGGATCTAGTATAGATCCCGGAAGTGTGGCGGTCTAAGCTATGCTTTATTAAAAGCCTCTAGCTTCTTGTCGGTCACCAACTGCACTGAAGAGACCTGATAGGTCGAAACAGTGTCACTGTCTGCAGTTTTGCTATATGATGCTGTATTACAATAAAAAGTCCTAGTAATTATACTGTGTGGCTTTCGTTAAAAACATCATAGACAGACTGTTAATGTACAGTACAGCTGCGATAACAACGCATTTTTTGTATTACACACTAATTGATACCGGTACACACAATGGCTCGTTATCCTAAGTTTTGACGTCATGCGTCGCTTTGTTGCATTAGCTTCAAGACTGAGTGATTGAGAAAATGTTTAAAGTAGGCTACCTTCTTCTTTAAAAACTTATGTAAATTGCGGATTATAAAACATTTTTAATCAAAAAAGTGCAACAAGACATAAATAATAGGTGAAAGCGGTTAGGTCAAAATAAAGTTAAAATTTTGCTAAAATAAAGTCAAAAATATATCTTTTTAGGTTAAAAAAAATGGCCCTAATTAACAGAAATTACAGGTCTTTGTTGACTGAGTGCTTTGCATTTAATCAAGTAAATGTAAGCTGTGGTTGTGTCTCTTGGTAAACTTTAGAAATTAATTAGTCAGTTGGTTATCTATATTTTTTTTACATTGCATTTGCTATAAGACTTTTCCTTATTGTACTGTAACTGCACAATTTAAATTTTATCTTAGATTACATTTATTGAGTTTCTGTGAATTAAGTGAATCATTGATGCTTTGGCTATTCCATCAAAAGATAAAAGGGGTTGATGACACGAAGAGCATAAAGAATGGTTTGCAAGCACTGGCTTAGGCAGCAGGGTTGCTACGTGCCCCCTGCCCCCAATCAGAGTTAAATGCCATTTTCGGCCATCTTTTGCAAAAATTCATTACCGCGTACCCCATCAGGACAGTTTTAAAGTGAGTTACAGCCACTGTTATTTTCTTTCTTTTTGTCTGTTTTCAATTTTTGTTCGCTCTTTACCAATTGTGCTCATATTAGCTTTTGCAAGATATTCTCAGGAGATACCTGACTTGACAATCTAACGGTTTTTTTGGTATCTCCTGGTCTGTAAATACCTTTTTGTTTGTGTATGTTTGATATTTATTGTAGAAATATATTTGCAAGCACGTCTTTACATACGAACAAACTAATGAACTGAAATTGAAATTGGAACAACAGTACCATAACGTCGGTGCAAAGCAATATAAAACTATTTATCATACTCGGAAGGCTGCCATTTTTCGGATTACAATAACGTGTAGCCATTGGTAATTAAGAAGCCTCTTCCTTTAAAATGTATAAAACTGGAGCAAATTAAAGCGAAATCACAATTGAAGTCTTACGAATTTCGTTATCAAGCAATTCATCAAAAACAAAATCGTTTATGAAGCTTGTCATACTTCTACTCTTGATTGGAGTTGCTTTTACAGCAGGTAAGATTGGATTGTTATTGTTGTTAAATTGATTTTAATATTCCGTCGCTTTCCAAGAAGCGCGGAGATCGGGCTAGGTGACAGCTTAGAAGACTTATCTCCAAACAAAATCATTTATAATTGCAGATTGTTGAAAGCCATCATAGTTTTTTGCATTTGGAATGACATCGTTCCATTAAGTGTTATGCGTCCTGTTGTTGTTCCAGATTGGTAATCCAAGCAGTTTTTAAGTTTTTGGTGAAATTGGACCAGGACCGGATCAAGCCCAACTTTTGCCATGACCCTCTTTCCGAATGAATTATGTGTCCACAAAAAAGATTTTACCTCTGTAACAAAAGCTCTGTTTTGAACGCGAGTCACAAAGACCACTTTTATTCCAATTCTAAGATTTTTTTTTAAAGAGAGAATTTGTCTCTGTATTTCTAAAAAAACTTTTTTAATATTTTGGCCCAATGCATATGCAACTCCTCTCGCCCGCCACAAACGTACAGACACTAGACAAAACGGCCAAAATATGTGTAAAAGTTTTACGGTTTGATAGTTGTTTATCAGAGCAATCGGTTCACTACTGAACTGATGCTTCAATTTGGTGGTTGTAACATGATCAACTAACATATATGTATATATATTACGACTCCGGCAAGCTTGCTGTCGAGCGTTGTAAAGCTAAGTGACTATTTTATATGTATATACAGGGTGTCCGTAAAGTTACTATACAGTCTTACAAGTTACTATACAGCACCCTGTAATATATTAACAGAACAGTAAGATATTGTGTTACAATATTTATTTGTAACAAAAGAAATAACACCTTTATGTTTATAAAAATCTCAGAAAATACATGTGTTACATCCGAAAAGACAGTAATAATCAAGGCAAACAATTTTTATTGGGCGATTTCTTTGGGCTTCTGGCATATGCCTCAGCAACTGTAGTCAAATTTTGTTCAGTGCACACACTTGGCCGACCAGAACGCGGAGCATCGGCAACTGAGCCAGTATCATCAAAATTGTCTCGAAGTTTATAAATAGCCAAACGTGTTGGAGGATCTGTATTAAAATAATGATTCCAATCACAAATTACATCCTGTGCGTTTTCTGTTTTCCAATATCGCTTCAAAATAAATTTGCGCTTTTCCAAAGTTAGCTTGTGTGGCATGCTTAATTAAATAATGCTATAAAACTACAACTATAATACAATATATAATGCTTAATTAAATAGGCCTGTAAAAAAAAAATATTAAATACAGTATAATACAATAAAACTATATAGTAACAAAAACTATTACATATAATACAATGAAACTGTATAGTAACTTGTAAGACTGTATAGTAACTTTACGGACACCCTGTATATAAGGGGCTCTTAAGAAATAAGATTTATGCGAGTTGTCGACTAATTTAAACTAATATATTATCTCCAAGAAAACTACAAATTTAATACATAAACAGCTGCCTAGATCGCGTAGTGGTTAGAACTTTCATCTCCAATGCAATTGGTAGCTGGCTCGAATCGTAACAAGGTCATAAGCGTACAAATTTTTCAAGGAAAATGGCGCTTACAACTACTCTCACTAACGCTAATTTCGAAAAGATAAACTGAAGAAAAATGGCATCAAGTTTGTCGTGTCCTTGGCACTTAACAATATTCCTCTGCGTGTATGCGATAGACAACTAGTGGGGCATAGGAGTTAAGTCGTCGTTATGGCTTAGTTTTTGAGTGAAAACTAGCTGAAAAATGAGTAGCGTCAAAACAGACTTCGCATGTTTTTAGCTGAAATAAACAACTACGATGACGGCTTATTGTACTCTCTTGATGAGATGTTGGTGATGCTTGATGAGTTGAATGAAATATTGGACGAGGGAAATGTAGTGTATTGATTCAATAGAACAACATTGTAATGTATAAGCTAAATTTGACATTATTTTGTAGCAATTTTGTATTCGCAGTTAGAACCAAAATATTTGTTTATTAACGTGAGTCACATCCCCTGGGACTGAATAATGATGAATAATCGTAGTGATAAATAAGTTTTCTCGCGTGTGAAACTTGTTGTTCAGTTTACGTTTGTGAGTGAAATGGAAAGCTTGTAAATAAATTGTATATAGCATCAACGATTATAGTGCTTTTGATAAGACCTAAGTTAAGGTCAGGTGCAACGGAAGATACTACAGGAAACGTTGAAGGTTTTGTGAATTGGTGGAAAAACTAAAACATAAAATCAAAAGTTTTTCCAAAGTAGTTTGGAGTGGTCTCTCTTCTGCTTCAAAAATAGTTTACAAGATTGTAATAAAGGGTGTCAAGTTTGCCATTAAATTGTGCAAGAAACACAAAGAAATCTGCAAGGAGCTGGCAAAAAAGGTCTTGAAGAAGCAGGCAAGGCACTTTAATTATCATTTCTTGGTCAAATGTACTTACCGATTTCTGGTCCTCAATTCCTGTGTTTGAATTGATGTGAGTTTTACATAAATTTTTAACTATCGACAATATGACAGCTCTTTATTATCAAGAATAATCATTCAAAATTTTTTCGCCCAAACATTTGGCATTGTAAGCACTTGTACACCCAGTACAATTGCTCAATGCAAAAAAATAAAACAATTCTTGTGGGATTCGTTATACTGTCTGTTAACACTTCTTGGAAAACAAAATTCCTTGAGGTTTTAAAATATCTACGAAACAAGAATAGGCTAATTTACATGAAATCGAAAACATTTTGATCAGAAAAGTAAAAAACCAAAAAATTGAAATTCAAAAGCATTTTGAGCAAAAAATCTTATTTTAGTCTTGTTTTGTCTGAGTTCTTACTATCATCTAACAATTCTCTAACTATCATCACACGTAAGCCTATATGTAGCAGATATCTTTTTATTATTTCCCATTCTTATTGAAGTTCTGTGAAATCAATAAATTTGAATCACCGTCACAACAGATCGCTACCAGCACGCACGTAATAGGGTAATACAGATTGGCAGGTGTCTTAACAAAACAAACATTTAAATTGCAGAATTGTTAAAAACACTTAAGGAAGTCTTTGCATGAGGCCTGACCCTCTGGTGTTTCACACATTTCTGCAATTACTTAAGTGTTCGTTTTGTGTAGATATCTGATGAGTCTATCAGCAAATCAAGATATAGTTTCTGTTATAAATGCAGTATAGTGATCTGTTATGATAGTTATTATAGTTTTGGCGTAAGCCATACAATGCCTGTCAATTCACCCGAGATCACATTTGCATAAAACTTGTATCTAGTACAATATTCTTTACCTTCATAAGCCTGCCGAACTGCTACAGTATTTTCAAAGCGTTGGTTGAACCTCTAAACTTGGTGATTTATTGTGGATCTAGTTTAGAATATATTCTACAAATTTTAAATACAAAACAGAAATTTCTTACCGATGCAAAATGAACCAACAGATCAACAGTACATTATGTAGTTAATTGACAGAGACGACTAGAGGCTGACCGGTGCCCAGTGTCGAATTATTTTAGGTCAGAACTGCGTTTAATATTCCTTAGAAACTACTTAGATTTTATCAAAACTGACTGTTTTTTAGAAAAAAGTTAAGGTGAAAACCAAAGATTTTTTCAAATTTATTTTGGGGTGCTGCATTTCTAAAAAGTTTTAATGCGGTGAATCGATGGTTATCAACCGTTGGGCCCCAGCTTGTTAGGCCGCGGCTTGTCATTTCCATATTACCTAATGAAGAGATCATCATTGAAGTAGAGGAAAACATGATATAATTGAGCCACAGAGCTCTGTTTACTTTGAAAAATGTGCCACATGCCTAAAAAAGCTGTGAAACGTTGCTCTACATTAAACCCAGCCCCCTAAACTTCCGGACCGAATTTGTAAGGAGAAATGCTGGAAAATTTCTAGCTCCTATGCTTTTGAAAGAGTAGCCTATCGTTTTTAAAATGGCACTTTTCGCTTTTCCTAAGTCTTTGGTAGTAGGATACTTGGGTACGGGACAATGGACAATAATATGCGTAAAGAAATGCCCTTATAAATAATCAAAACGCTGAAAACAAAAAACTACTATAGCACAGAAAATATACAGTAAAGATAAAGATTCATCCACCATTCCCACGGCCACTACGGTAAATAAGCTATCTTTTACATATTTGAATTAAAATTCATAAAATTTTGATAAAAAAATAGGGTTAAAATTTATTTTGCTCAGAAGAGCATCTCTAGCCCCTTTTTAGCATTCAAACAGATACCTCTAGAACCCCATTCAATGCCACTGGGCAATGTAGCTTTTGGTATTGAATTTGGTGACAGTCCATGTGATTTATTTTTCAATTTTTTGAAATTTAAAGCAGGGGTGTCAAACTCATTCAATGCTGTGGGCCATATTTACATATGTGGATTTCACGCGGGCCAGACTCTGTTAAAAAAATTTAAGCAGGCAAGACTGTATATCAGTGGTCACCAAACTTTTTGGTTACGGCGCACCACAACGATGTTCAGAAGTCATGCGAAATAGCCCGAAACGATCGTAATCTCCAAAAAATAAAGTCATCACTTGCAATGCCGGCCGCGATTGAAACCGAATTCGGAAACTAGGCATTCGCACTGTGGCACAAAATCCTTAAACGGGATTTTATTTGACATTTGGCCCGCGGGCCGTATGCTTGACACCCCTAATTTAAAGGACATCGTCGAACTGGAAAATGGTCTTCGAAGATGCAAGGCTAGAAAGAGACCATTGTTGACATAAAAACAGAAGAAACGTCGGTTAGAGTGGGCACGTTGTTACGTTAAATGACCGGTTGAGATGTGGAGAAAAGTTCTGTTTAGTGATGAGTCGACTTTTACCACAGACAATCATGCTGGCAATAATTGTGTGACAAGACCTGACAAAGAGTATCGGTTATATTGCATTTTACTAACCGTTAATCATCCTCAGTCAATTATGTCATGGGGCTGCATTGCAGAAAAAAAGTAGTTGGTAGACTTGAATTGCTCTCGAAAATAATGAACGGCACAAAATACATTAATGACCTGGAAAAGAAAATGCTCTCCAGTGCTTGTTCCTTGTTTTCTGATGGCAACTGGATTTTTCAAGATGACAATGCGCCATGTCATCATGCCAAAAAAATGCAGCACTGGTGCAGAGCTTCTAAAGTTAAAAGAATTGGCCGCTCAATCTCCAGATTTAAATTCCTTTGAAGATTTGTGCTATCGAGTAAGCTGCTTAATATCTAAAAATAAATCGAAAGCGAAGAAAGAACTAATCGAACAAGTTATTGCAGTATGATTTGAAGTGATTTTAGGAGAGCTTACTAAACTAGTCGATTCACTACCTCGTCCAGAGACGTAGCAGCCGCCCCCCAAACCCCCCAATTGGGGGGGGCCAGGCCAACTTTGGGGGCCCAAGTTAGTCTGAAATTGCTTTTTGGCTACGTGACTGTTTTCAGTTCAGCAGACTTGTTTACAACCGATTTAAACTGTAGGAAGAAATTGGCTTGTGACATCATAAGTGAATGCAACGTCATTTTATCTCGCACAATCTAGAATATTTCGATTGATTTTCTGGTAGAATCTTGAATATTCGATTGACGTAACAATGCCGTTGTTACGCAACAATCATAGAATGGTCTGGAATTCTGTTTGGCTATAAATACCGGGACAATATATATACACTGCAGAGTGCAGATAAAGTATTTTATTGACATTGTATAGAATGAAACGTTCAAAAAGTGGTGCTCAAAAGAGAAAAGAAGCAGCCACTGCTCGAGATGCTGTAGCGAAATTGCCCAAGATGACAGATTTTTTCAAGATTACTGAGGAGAGTAGACCTGGCACTAGTACCGAGAGGGATGAAGAAAACTATAGTGTACAAGAAAAAGAAGACTATGACGATCAGCATCAAAGTGATTGTGAATTTCCAGAAAATGTAAGTTGTGATTTACCTGCCAATACGCAACCTTCAATATCAAAAATAACTGAATCTCAATTTACCCCTATCCCTGATGACCCATGTAAATGGCCTGAAAGTATTTTTGATGCTCAACGATGTGATATAGTAAAGCGTGGACCACATCAACTAATAATGAATTTTCCATATAATAACACAACTCCAAGGCGACGTTTTTCCTCCAATCATTATAAACGTGTGTTACCTAATGGTGAAAGTGTTTCACGGTCGTGGCTAGTTTATTCTGGGGAATCAGATCAAGTTTTTTGCTTTTGTTGTAAGCTATTTGGAAAAACACTAAGCCCCTTTTGTAGTGGTATAAATACATGGGAGGGTTTTTCGAAAAAACTGAAAGACCATGAAAACGGCATTTCCCACCAAGAATGCTGCAGTCAATGGATGTTGCTAGCTGAAGGGATAAGAAATTCATCCACTATCGACAAACGCGAGATGAATATTTTTTTCAATGAAAGACGTTTTTGGAGAAATGTTTTAGAGAGACTTATCGACATTGCCTTGTTTCTATCGGAAAGGAATCTTGCATTTAGAGGATCTGAAGAAGTCTTAGGATCTCCTCACAATGGAAATTTTCTGGGTATATTTGAGCTTTTGGCAAGAAGAGATCCGATCCTAAAAGAGCTTCAAGACAGAATCAAGAATAAAAACACTAAAGATCACTATTTGAGTCCTACCATACAAAATGAACTAATTGAATTGCTAGCGACAGAAGTTGAAAAAGAAAATTTACAGCAATTGAAATTGGCAAAATATTTTTCTATAATTTTGGACTGCACTCCAGATATGTCACATCATGAACAAATGTCTGTCATTCTCCGTTATGTACTATGTAATGAAGAAGCTGCTGTTGTTAAAGAAACATTTTTTGGCTACTTGAGAATAAGTGACAGTACTGGGAAAGGCTTGTTGGACGCTTTCTTAGAAAAAGCGACCGAACTGCAACTCGAATTGTCTGATTGTCGAGGTCAGTCATATGATAATGGTGCTAACATGAAAGGAAAACATTCTGGGGTCCAAGCAAGAATGCTAGACATCAATCCCAAAGCTGTTTACGTGCCCTGTGCAAACCATACCCTTAACTTAGTTGTTGTTGACAGTGCTAATTCATCGACGGAAGCATTGACATTTTTTGGAGTACTTACAAGGTTGTATGTGCTGTTTTCTTCCTCTGCTCAGCGTTGGGAAATTTTGAAGAAACATGTGGAGCTGTCCATAAAGTCACAATCTGATACTCGTTGGGAAAGCAGAATTAAATGCATCAAACCTCTTCGATACAATTTAAAAGAGGTGTTGCTGGCACTGAAAGACTTGGAAGCCATTTCCATAGAAAGAAAAGATGGAAGAGCTGCCTCAGAAACAAAATCGTTGATAGCTCATTTATCAAAATGGAGTTTTCTTTTGTCGGTGTTTATTTGGTATGATATCCTATTCCAAGTCAATAAAGCAAGCAAGATTCTTCAATCGTATGGAGTCTCCCTTCATACAATGGAAACGGAAATCCAGGCAACTGAAAAGTTTTTGCAAAACTATCGCACAACGGGTTATGACAGTGCCGCAACATCTGCTGTTGAAATAGCACAGGAATTGGATACTGATCCTTCTTTTCCTCCGTCAAGAAGTGGAAAGAAAAGAAGATTGTTTGATTACCAAGGTGAAGAGGAACAACGAGCTACTCCTGAACTGAAATTTAAAAGCAACTTTTTCTATCCATTAGTAGACCAGGCTATTATGTCAATAAAGGAGCGCTTTAATTTGTTACGTGAGGTTTCTTCCGCCTTTTCGTTTTTGTACACACGAGACAAACTTTTGCTTGTGCAACAAGAAAATGCTCTTCTTACTTGCTGTAAAGAGTTCCAAAAAAAGTTCGGTGACATTGATTCTGATGAAATGAGCGCTGAGCTACAGCGGTTTGTTTTAATTTTACAAAAAAAACGCAATCTCAATACGGCTCACGACTTTCTGAACTATCTTCTAAAGACTCATTTATTTGAATTGTATCCGAATGTGTACATCGCACTTCGAATCTTACTAACTTGCCCCGTGACTGTTGCCAGCGCTGAAAGAAACTTCAGCAAATTGAAACTGATCAAAACTTTTAATAGAACGTCTATGACAGACAGTAGACTATCTTCATTAGCCATGTTGTCAATCGAAAATGACTGCGCCCGATCTCTTGATTATGACAATGTCATAACAGCATTTGCGAACAAAAAGGTTCGCTCCAGACTATTTAAATGATACTGTGTTTTTATAACTTTTTCATGTTTTTTAGTGTCATTGCTTTCGTTTCGCAGTGTCTGCATAAATGTCCTACTGAACTCTGGCATCGGTGCCGAATTTTTTATGACTTGCACCTTCGGTATCGGCATGCTTTATTCTGACATTAGCCTGTTTACTTATGTACAAATTGTGGTGTATTTTCTTAATGCAGCTTTTCAATTTTACACCTCTAAAGTGATATGACCTGTGCGCAGGGGCTCTTGCGCTTACTTTGGGGGGGGGCCCGAAGTTGGAGTGCTACGGGACTGACCTCGTCGTTGTAAAACGGTGGTTGAAAATCATGGATTGCCAACAAATTATTAATTCAACCACTATCAAGTCAAACAATCATTTTTAGAGCCACTGTTTTTTGAAAAAGTGATTATAGTTTGGTTGGTCCATTGCATACGCCAATTGCATCAAAAGTGAAAATTGCAGTTTTTCCAAAAATGCTCTGCTGGGTAGGTCTAAGGTCCTCAAGTTTGACTGCTGATGGTGAGTGGAAGTTTTATATTGAGAAACCTGAAAAAATTTACCAACTGCATTACAACATTTTTATTTTCTCTATAGGCTACATGTAAGATTAAATTCTTTGCTCAAATTGTAACCATTACATTTTCAGATAAACCTAAGGGTAGGCAAAACAATCGAATAAATTGTGACGTCACGAAAAGAAAATCGTGGTGGGAGCATGGTGTGACCTAAGGTTTTTACAATGCATAATAATACTATCGTCATTTTCTTCAAAAGCAGTTCACTATTATAATGTTTTGCATTATTGTTACCAATGAACAAAATAAGTTTTTGGCCTATGCATGACGTCACATTATGGGATGCATTTTGGTTCCGAAAATAAATTATTGGAAAAGCCAAATATGTCAAGGAAATAACTGTAATAAATCATTCGCAAAAATACAAAACAAGTACACATTCAAGTAATATCAATAAGGTAAATTTTACTCTGAACTCTCAAAATGAGTATTTTCTCAAGGTGGCTCCTGAATTATGAACAACACTGTAGAACTACAGGACGTACTTGTTACCAATCTGTTGGGTAATTTTCCTTCTTGTCGCTGAATTTTTCTGATGATCCGGAATAAGGTTCAGTATTGCGTTGAAAGCTCTCAACTCCATCACGCTCAAAGACTGCATGTCTTTAACAACTAGCGCGGTGATTTGGAAAGGGTTAGCCTATACGAATTGGTTACCCTTACGCTTATGCAAATATTTCCAATTAAACAAATTGATATCGCAAATATTTTGAGTTATCGTAAAGAAAATATAACTCCTAATACCATCATGGCGACAGTTGATTTATGTTGTTATCAATGTCCAACATGGTACTTTGCACCAATGTTTTCAACTTTTTCTCTTGGCATCTTTCTGGCTAGCTATTTCCGGAACTAGGAAACTTTTTCTTGATGCTTGTGTTCTACAGTACTTCCTTCACAAATACAGGTGTTGTACGCGGCAGAGCAAACGGATGCACATGATTTATGACTTTGCAGACTACTCCGTAATTTTACTATGCAGGTTAGAATTTTCTTTGCAGGGAGGCACTTTTGACATTTTAAGAATAGTCTTTCACCTTTACGAGAATCAAGTTGAAAATATTTGTTGATATACGTTCACGGGTTTAGCCCTTTGCGGTCGTCTGGCGAATATAGCTCGCCAGACGAAATGACGTCATTCTGGTCGCAAGGCGAGTGTAGCTCGCCCAACGTTAAAATCGCGTTTAATCTAGTCGTAGGGCGATGGTAAAGCACACGTGGTAAAGCACTAACACACGTGGTAAAGCACATGGCCTTTTTTGAAAACTGTTATTCAGAGGATGATATAAATGTTAGAGCCTGTGTGGCAACTGACGACAAAATTTTATATCTAGTTTTTGATTAGAAAGCGCACAAATAAAATGAGAGCGTATGTGATCTATTTTGTTACGTAGTAAGCCTGTATATTAGGTATTTGGCAACATTTCAACTAAATTAGCGGAAGTTTGAGTTAGTCTTTCTGCTGGTAGGCCTATAATTGTTACATATGATTGCGATCATTGTATTATTGCGTAGCGATTTGTGAGCTTATAAACAGTACGGTACGATAATTGTAAGCGCAGAATATGGCTAAGCGAATGAGATTGACTGACGATGATATTCTCGATTTATTTGATTCAAGCGGTGATGAGATGGACGTAGAACAATCTGATGAAGATGTTGACTTTGATCCGGAGACGGCTGAAAATGAAAGTGACTGTTCAAATCTTCACGAACTAGCTTCTTCTGGTGACGAAGATATGGACGTTAGTGGAGTAGGAGGTGCAAACACTAGTGCAGGAGATATATCTGCTGATGCTGAAAGTGAAGCGGAAAGTGATGCCAGTATCGAAGACGATGATACGAATTCCGCTGCTGCAAACAGAGGGCCTATTTGGAGACCCTATGCACCAACGGATAGTGATTTATTGAAGCTACCGTTTACTGTCAGTAATCCTGGCCCCCGACTACCTACTAGTAGACAATATGAAAATGAACTCAGTTTTTTTCAGCTATTCTTTACGATCGATATTATTGCAGAGATTGTTCAGGAAACAAATAGGTATGCAAGAGAGAAAATTGCAAAAGCTCAACCACTTGGCAAACGTTCTATATGGAAAACTTGGAAAGACACAACCCTGGAGGAAATGAAGGCAATGCTTGGAGTTGTGCTAAATATGGGCATGCATGCCAAATCCGACATGAAAGAATATTTTTCAAAAAAATGGACAGAGAGGATGCCATTTTTTGTAGATGTATTTTCTCGGGAACGGTTCTTTCAACTTTATTGGATCCTACATTTGCAGCAATCAGTAGGACAAGGATTTCGTGGAGATAAGGTTCACAACCTTGTGACCCACATGAATGCTAAATGCCAAGAGTATTATTCGCCAAACGAATTTATTTCTGTTGATGAAAGTACAATCGGGTTCAAAGGGCGTGTGATATGGAAATGTTACAACCCAAACAAACCAACCAAGTGGGGACTCCGTGTGTATACCATGTGTGAGAGCGAATCGGCATATATCGTGGCGTTTGTTCCATATTATGGTAAATTTACAACGGATGGTTTAGTTAGGCCTGATTTGCCTTTTACAAGCAGAATTGTGTTGCATTTATGCAATATGCTCTCTTCAAAGGGGTATCAGTCAGGGTACCACATTTTCACGGACCGGTTTTACACAATCCCGATTTTGTGTGAAGAACTGAGAAAATTTTCTTTTCATCTAACAGGTACGGTTATGCCAAGCAGGAAAGGCATGCCCAACGAACTGTCAAAGAAGAAGCGAAAGAGAAAAGTACATGAAGTAATTGCTTTCAAGAAAAGTGATGACACAATGGCTCTTCAATGGAAGGACAAACGGGTGGTAACAATGTTATCTTCGGTATATAACACACAGTGCGAAAATGAAGAACGTATTTTAGGAAATCAACAACCAACAACCGTTGCAAAACCTGTCGTAATATCTCGATACACAAAGTATATGGGAGGAGTCGACAAGGCAGACCACCACTGTGGAAGTTACGCGTTTTTGAGGAAGACAGCAAAGTGGTGGCGAAAAATGTTCTTTTGGCTCTTTGAAGTTGCCATTGTCAACAGTTTTATATTATATAATATCCAGAGGAGAGGACAGGGATTGAAAAGTGTTACACACAAAAAGTATCGAAAAAACCTTGTCATACAGCTTGTAGGAAAAATTCGCAATAAAAACTCGAGAAAGCGTGGAAGAAATTCAGATGTAGAATCAATTGAACGCCTGTCTGGAAGACATTTTGTTGCAAAAATTCCCAATGAAAGATCAAAAGATTGTGCAGTATGTAGCGACAGAAGAGTCAAACGACGAGAAACTGTCTATCAATGTGAAACATGCGAAAGAAAACCTGGACTACACCCCGATAAATGCTTCAAAAAATACCATACTGAAAAACACTACAGATAATTGTCGCAGGTTTTGTTAATTTTAAGTTATGATGACTTCGTGACGACGTAATACACTTATTTCTCAACAATTGCACTTTTAAATTATTATTTGAAAACAACATAAGAAAAAGTACCGCTAAGCAGAAATACGCAGACAACGGTAGATAGCTAGTGAAGCTTAACGCGCTAAAGCGTCCACGCGTAAAATCAGCCATTTTTAAATACGACCAGCGACGGCGACTACGGGAACACTTAATCCGACCGCAAAGGGTTAATTTAGGATCTTCCTTTTGACCTTACCCTTATCCTCTTACATTTCCTTTCAATTACAACAGTGCCAATCTTACTCATATTAGATATTGGTGCAAAAAATTTTTGCAAGTTTCGTAATTTGCTGTGCTTTAACTTTTCCAAGAAATAGCACTGTAGAAGCGAAGAGATGCTGTTGCAGTTATGCAGCAAACAAATTTGCCTAAGCCAAGCTAAAGAATTTCAACCGCTTGCATTATCCTAGTGGTAGGCTACTTATTATGGTAGTAGACTTCGTTGAGTTAAATCTACGTCATATCGTTATGAGTGCATTGAATGACCCACCCCTCGATGCTCTATTGAACTAACTTATGAAGGCAATCTCTCACGCAGCATTATTTCCACTCGATTTAACGACCTTGTTAGTTATGAAATAAATCTTAAAATAACATTTGAAAATTTTGCCATTCTTGTATTCGCTAATGTTACGTAGAAGTATTGACGCGGAATTTGTTCTGGTTGTTGCTGTTGTTATTATGATTTTGAGATGTACATGTACTTTGCCAATTGCCTATTACGTCACAATAGCACTCCACGAGATAGGAAATAACAGTTAAGTTAGTTTCTATCTACTGGAGTGCTATTGTGACGTAATAGGCAATTGGCAAAGTACATCTCAAAATCATAATTATAACAACAACAACCACAACAAATTAAAAAGAAAAAAGAAATAAGTATATTTTATGAATAAAATTAACGCTTGGCGCAAACGCTAGAATTTAGCAAAATAAATCTTGTTGTCGTTGTTGTTGTTGTTGTGATTATCCCTCCTCTTCCTTGGGATGGAGGTACGGCACAAACGGCAATTCAGGTTCATGCAGTCAACCAAATTGAAATTAGGCTAGGGGAAAGATGGCAGCCCATTTTGAACCAGTCATGAGTGACTGGTAGCCCCATCATCAACAAGGCAGATTGCCATTGGTGGGTACACAAGAGTCACCTTTTACGACATGCTGGATTAGCAACTTCACAATTGTAACCCGGTGAAATACGGGAAGACCACCTGTCTGCCACCTAAAGATGGAGGCGTCCCGTTGAGTGCCTTGCCCAAGGACACAACAAGGAAGCTTGCCGGCTTGTTCTCCACGCTATCCCTTTTCCATGCTGAGCGCCAAGCAGAGAAGCAGTGACTACCATATTTTAACTCTTTCGCTCCCGCGATCATCGATTGATAATCTCGTGTTTTCAGTGTTTACCTCAAATTTTTCAAATTGAGTTACACAATTAGTTTACTAAAAAATCGATTTGTGACTTTATTTTTCATCCGATTTTCATAAAATTTTCAAAAGATCACGCTTATTTCCTCACGCATCGGATGATATATAATTTGTGCTCTAATTCTTGGATTTTTATACCCAAAAACGGTTAGAAAGACCAAGAACCCAGTTGCAGACGACAAAATCGGCCAAATTCTCAGCAATAGCCAACTACGCTAAAATCAAATTGAGATTACATCTTTACCACATAACCAGACCCTTTATCATTAACACAGTCTGAAAACTACTCTTTTGGGGCATCATTTGACAAAATTTCAAGCGATAATAATAAATTTTACTTTTTTGAGTTTCCAAATTTTTTAGGGGTCTCAAATATGTTGCTAAATACCGGTTACATTTAAAAGCTTAGGAAATTTGCTTTCCAGCAATATATAACTTTAAATAGTTTAGACTAAGTGGTATATGACATTTACTGATCAAAAATGAGTACTGTACATCATGTCAGTTCAAAACCCGCCAAAATTTTTTGACTTACCTTCACTAAATTATAATTTTTAGAAAAACTACTCCCTATAAAAAGATAAAATAAATTGCAAATATTTCACCACTAAAGTTGTCATTTAGCATCAAGTTTCCAAGGAGACAAGAAGCGAAATACAAGTTTAAAAGCTAACAGAAGTTTGGCTTCTCTAAATCAAAGTTTGCTGTATCCCCCTTGTTTCTCAAGAAATGGGAAGGGTGTAAACAAGCGGCTGTTTCATTGTCAGTGACAGCATATTCTATTTAAACTTGATATTTTCTAAATCTTGAAGAAATTCCCTGTTCAAAAATACATAATGTTACATGGTTTAGGCTAACCTGTAGCAGATAATGACTGATCATATTTTAGGTACTAAATTTAAGTACCAAAATTTGGTACCGGTCAAAAAAAGGTCATGTGCCTCAGAAAGTAGCAAATTGTAGAAAAACTAGGCTTTTAGGTAAGTTTTGAGTGATGTACCTTGAAAGCTTATTTCCTTAGCATCATTTTGCGACCATTTCTAAAAAATTGGTAGAAAATAAAATCTGTAGTGATCTTTGAGGTGAGGGTACCTCTTTAATTTTGAAGACAACTTAGCCCCAGTTGGGGGTTAATTTGCATATTCAAAAAAAAAATTTTTTATTTTTATTATATTTGAAATCCTCAAGAAATGTAGATTTCAACAATATATAACACTTAATGTAGAAGTAAACAGCTGAGTAATGATTTACAAACAAAATTAGGGTATTTTATGATGATTAATTATGATTGACAGCAAAAATAAATATACTACCAGGAATCTACCCGTGAAGTAACTTGCTCGAAGCGATCCAGGTTGATAATCATATAATAGATAAAATCAAGGTACACTAGATCAGCTGAGCTACTTTATTATAAGAAATATCGATTTCGCCTTATACAGGCATTTTCAATTTCTATGTAAAACGAAAATACAAAATGCATAAACCAATTTACCGTAATTATAAAATAAGAAAACAGAACTGACTATCTTACACTGGTTGGGAATTGAAATACAAAGCTAATAATATTTCGTGAACTTTTTTATATGAACGGGAAATAAACTAAACTAAGGGGGTGGACTAACTACTCACTCGAACAAAACACTACATAATGCTATTCCTCGACTAAAACTAAACAGATGATATAGTACCAAACCAAAGGCATAAAAGGGACAAAACTAAAACTTGTTATTCGCTCATAGCCAGCTACTACGCAATAAGATAAAAGGCTTTTTGAGTTGTATAAAGAATAGCTTCCAATAAGTTGACATCCAAAAAGTCTTTCACCTTTAATTTGGGTTAGAAACAGAACAATTTTAACTTTCCAGATGTTAATTTCCAAAAATAAAAAAGTGTTCACCACCAATTTGGGCTAAAAATTCTGACTTTAGAAAAGTTTATCCCCTCCCTAAAAAAAGAAAGACAGGTTTTCTTCTTTAGTTTGAAGGAGCTGAAATTATATGTCTTAGGCCTAGGTGCTTAACAGCGCTCGGATTACGATATCAAGATTCCAAAATATTAACCTGCTTTTTCAGCTGTAAAACATGGTAGCTTTAACGGGCGATTAAAGATGCTGACTTAGTTCACGTACTATTGAAAAGAAAAAAATTGATAATTGAGATATCACAAAATTTTGTGGAGAATAGAAGAAAGCCATAGAGATTAAAACCAATAGCGTAAACTAATTTCTTACATCCCTGTACTGTGCCTATGTTTTATTTGTTTTAAAGTTATGCGAATCTCAGTTTTATTCTTTGTTTTTGTTTTTATGCACTGGTATTAGACCAAGGTAGGCGTGCAAACTTTATAACGCAGTGTACATGGTCTTTAAATAAATCTGAATTAAAAAGAAAGTTGAGCCTATCTGTCAGCAAAAGATCTCGATTCCGTAAATGCCATTGTTAAGACAAAAGAAAAACACAAAACGAAATAAGGAACGAAAAGGCGGATATCAAAAATGTAAAACTTTGAAGACTTCATTAGTTTTGGTTTGGATGCTACAATTTGTCTTAGTTGCAAGCTTATCCTCTGTTGTTTTGTGATAAGCGGCATTGAGCGATTGAAGAGGTGAGCGAGCGAGCTTGCTAAGCCTGGTTTTGTTTGTTGTCACCCTCAGTGGACCCCTGAAAATTGTGATGTAGGTAATTGCTGTTATAAAGTAGGTCCTTAAGCTAACTTGTAGGTTTTTGACATTTAGTTAAGGTGGTTTATAAGGAGCGTTAATCAGAAATGGGCTTGACTAGTTGTACTACTCAGGTAATTATTTTACTCAATTACATTGGTACCTCATCTTCAAAATCTTTCTGTTTAGAAAGAAATCGTTACTACTTATTTTGACTTTTTTTTGGGCAACTTTTTTTTATTAATTTTTTTTATTTGCCATATTTATCCTCCATGAGAAAGTGATGTATCGCTATGTTTTGGACGGTATGTCCGCACTTGCTTGGGAGTTGCCATTTCCAAGTCACCTGTTTTCCACGTAAAGGTGGAGGCATCCCGTTAAGTGCCTTGCCCATGGACACAACAAGCGAACTTGCCGGCTTGTTCTCCACAACCTCCCATAAATGCTGAGCGCCAAGCAGGGAAGCTATAGATACCATTTTTTAAAGTCTTTTGGAATGACTCGACAAGGGGAATGAACCCCAGGTCTACCGACTGTGAAGAGGACACTCTAACCACTACGTCATGTAAACACCAGTTGCTGCAAAAGAATGTTGCATGTACTGTGATGTGACTAAGAAAAATCATAGTTGCTTAGTTAATCCTGCACTTGCCGGCAACCCAAACTCTTTCCTGCAAAACATGTAAGTGTCTTAGTCTTGCAATGTTTGTTTACAACATCAAGTTTTCATTGAAAAAATGTGTGGACCAAAACTAGGTTAGCTCCAAGAAATTTCAGCAAAAAATTTCATCCTAAGTTTTGGTTGTCTTCCACTGCCTCTTAAAGTAAAGCAAACTTAAAGATATAACATAGAGGCCTATTGGCCATTAAGTGGCATTCTAGTAGGCTACACTTCTCTTGGTTTTATTTATTTTTTATTTGATCCTTCTCACTGTATTTTGTTCTCATACAGATTTTTGACTGTGGCGTGTAGGCCTACCCCATTGTTTGTTTTAACTGTGTAAGCTGGTTTTTGGAAAACTTAGCAGTTTATTGAAGTTCAGAAAAAGTCATTCCACTCATTCAGAGCTACTAAAACATTACAATCACATACCAGTAGTTAACGCATTCAAACAAGGCAAATCATTGGATATGATAATGCTTGACTACAGCAAAGTTTTTGATAAAGTATTCATATGCAATAGTGCTGCCAGAACTGCAGCAATCAGGCTATATGAACACACATAAATGCCTATGGCAATATAGGCTCCGAAGGTAAAAATGTTGTCAATGTCAAAATAACCACTTCCTCCATTAATGATGTGCATGACAATGTTTTGGACTCAAACATAAGTAGCTATGCTGATGACACAAAGCCCAGTAGAATAGTAAGCTCACCCACTGGCCAACAAATTTTGCAGTCTAATATGAAGAAGGTTTTTGCATGGTTAGATCACAGTATGATGAAATTTAACGAGGACAAAGTTAGATGCATCTGTTTTTTAAAATCCAAAGTCGCTAATATCTCCAGTGTATAGACTACCTGGAGATCCAAGTGTAAAGAAGTTAATTGCTTCAAAGATCTAGGCATCAAATATGACAGTAACATTGGATTTAAAACACACATAAAAGAAATAGTGGCCAAATGTAAACAAATATGTCTATACATTTTCACTTTTTTCACAAGAAAGAGGGGACCACTAATATGAAGACTCTTGTCATCCATATCATTAAATATGGTTGCATCCTAAAAAACCCAAGTGAACAACCTGTTATAAATGAAATAGAAAATGTGCAGTGATGCTTCACATCAAAAATCAGTGGAATGACATCATAAAATTATTGGACAAGATTATGCTTCCTGCGATTCTTTTCTCTTAAAAGGAAGAGAGAAAGATATATTATTCTCTATACTTACAAAATGATTTATGCTATGTCCCAAATTTAGGACTGCTCTGGTATATTCACCCATGAAAAGGGAGAATGATTAAAAACCAGTTATTTACTAACACATCATCACAATGCTTTTCAAACGATACTGCACAGTTATTTAACTGTTTTACTTAAGTTAGGTGAAAAGTTTTACCTAAGTTAAATACAACTATCAGTTGGATGAAAGATGCATTAGATAAGATTATCAAACAAATACCTGACCAATTAATACTGCTGGAGCATGCCCAGTTTACACCAGTTACCAAAAACTGGATCAACTGTCAGTTAAAATACATCAACTAATGCACTGTGTACTGTCCTTTACTAGTTTATTGTTGAAATGGGTTGATCTAACTGTAGTTGAGTTCAGTCACTGAAAATGTGCTAAAATCACACACACGCAATAAAAACATGGTTATTTAATTTAAAAATCTGTAAGGTATTTTGATTACTCCAGTTATCTGTTGTATAAATTTTTCTTTTATTTTTGAGGATCTTCTTGAATATGAGTCCTTCTTCATCATTAATATCAATGGTACTGTGCAACTTCTTGTCATAACGTTGCATTGTTCTCTTTTCGAGTATTTATATTATGTTATGTACATAATTATTGCAGTGTAAATTTTGCCTAACGTTTAATTTCTCAACATTATGCTGCTGTTGAGTTGGATGTTGACCCATGGTTAGCATGTTCAGTTCCCCCTGTAAATTATTTAATTACATTACATTGCATTATATGCAAATGTCTGAGCTCGTTTTTTAAAACTGGAGGAGGTGCATTCTGTTTCCATGTTTCTGATGTACTTGATGTGCAAAACACTAATAACCTTTAACTTCAGCTAAGTGATAGCTTGTTTCCTTAATAATTAGAAAGATTTAAAAGTAGGGCATACTTAATCTTTAGCTCATAATCAAGATTTGTGAGCACATGCCAAGTTGTCAAAAATTTCAGCACTGCTTTAATCAAAGGAAGTGGCTATTTTGCCATCCACGGCATTTTACTTTTGGAGGCTATTTTGCTGTTACAATTAATGTGTATTTAAATAGGCAAATTTGTTGCAATTCTGATAGTGATGCTGTGGTATTATGGATAGTGCTGCTGACTTCAAATGTGATGGTTATTGGTTCAAATCTTTGCTCAGGGGTGCACAACCTGCAGCAGCACTGTTGAATGCAGCCTTAAGTAATAAGTTTTGCAGCTGTGTACACATATTTAAAGTTGATCTCCTGCACAAAAGTTCTTTATCTTTGCATAAATAGTAAAAAAAAACGCAATTGGAACACAACTTTGCTAAGATCAGAAGATTTTACATTCAAAATTTAGATCTCCCACTAGAAAAAGGTCTTTTGTTCCCACAAACTAAAAACATTTTCAATTTGAGTTACTGGTGACCATAAACTAAAATAAAGTTTGTCATGCATCTCCAATAGTGAAAAGGTTGTGATCTCCTGACTAAGACAAAGGCAGTGTACACTTGAGGGGAGCCTGGTATGTGAATGTATGGAAAAGGGTACAACAGAGATAGAATGAAAATTTGCACTGCACCAGTGTGATTTGTGCAACCGCACTGGTGCAACAAAAAATCGCATCGTTGTGACAAAAAATCACACTGACTGCACCGGTGTGGTGCAAAAAAATTGCACCGACTGCACCAGTATAAAAAATCGCACTGGCCACACTGATGCGATGTGCACAACTGCAAGTGCACTGGTGTGATGGAAGGCGCATTGTAGCAGAATTACTGTATATGGCTTGATAATTATAATTATATGCTTTGTATTATAATTTATCATAAATAAACAGAAGTTCAATACTTTTATACTGGTTGAAGTTGGCCTAATACTGTGGAAACTGTTTATATGCATGATGTGGAATGATTTAATTGGGTTATCTGAGTGCAGTTTTTCAAAAAGTGAAGAAAATGTTACATATAGATAAAGACATTACTTAAAGTGATTAATCATCCAATTGTACCATAGCCTATGCAAAAAGTATTGGCATCCTAAAGCAAAATTTACCAATGAAAGCCTATGTGATGTAGCTTGGTTGACAAGACCACAAACGATTTTGAGAAACGTTCTGAAGAAATGTTGACCCCATCTTTGACTGTAGCAACATCTTGTTCCAGTAAAAGAGTGTCGGTGGTTATAAATAGGTATAGTGGGCATAGCACACAGGTACAGGCATAGTAGACATAGTACAGGCATAGTAGGCATAGTAGACGTAGTACAAGCATAGTAGACATAGCACAGGCATAGTAGACATAGTACAGGCGTAGTAGACATAGTACAGACATAGTATAAGCACAGTAAGCATAGTTGACATAGTACAGGCATAATACAAGCATAATACAGGCATAGTAGACATAACACAGGCATACTAGACATAGTACAGGCACAGTACAAACATAGTACAGGCATAGTAGACATAGTACAAACATAGTAGGCACAGTACAGAGATAGTGGGCATAGTACAGACATAGACAAAGTACAGGCATAGTGCAACCACAGTAGGCATTGTACAGAGATAGTAGACATAGTACAGGCATAGTAGACATAGTTCAAGCATAGTGCAGACATAGTAGAGTAGTACAGGCATAGTAGACGTATATGCACCTAAAAAATTGAACAAAAGTAATTTTATCATACAAACAAACTATATGGTCTCAAGTAACAACAATTTTAAATGCATGTAATGCATAGTAGTTAATTCAAAAATATAAAAAATCATTCTGTTGATACAATCTTCAGGGATACTGTGATTACGGCGTTTGTGTTTTGAAGCAACTGTTGCCCAAGGAAATGAAAATTCTGTGTTCATCCGTCTGAAAGTTTTTACAACTGTTTAATCATTTTGTAAATACCTTATACAAAAAATAAAAATTTTTCATGTGAACTTTAAGATTTGTTTAAATGATGGTAAAACAAATAATTTTTATGCATTTATTAATATTAATTAGCACCTTTGAATCATGTTTACACATGCATATCACACTGTTGCTGTAATAAATGTACTTTAGTGTGGTGTGGTGTGAAAAAAATTGCACCGACTGCACCAGTGTGAAAAAATCGCACTGGTGCAATGCAGTAATTTGATTTAACCCCATCTCAGAGGGTACATTATGGTTACAATATTTTTCTAATTTGTAATTGAAATTCACCAATCAGAAAATGGCCAAAAGCCATGTATTTAATACGCCATTAAAATTAACCAATTACAAATGTCTGGTGGCACACTAGCTTCCAAGGGTAACTTGTCGTTGACAGCAAAATAGCCACTGCCTCAGTCAAACCCTACTAATGCCTAGCCACAATAATTTTTGGGTTGGCTGGTGTGCCAACTGTGGCTTTTTAGCTTTAAACTCTAAAGTGCTGGAAAAGAAATCTTATTGGTTACATTTATCATGTGGTGAAACCATTGCACCTCAACTGCACATCATCACATTGTGTTTGCGTCAGTTCCACATTGCAGCATGTTCTGTCCAGCAAAACTGTCAGATATGTGTGATTTGTAGGAATAATCACATAAAGGGACATCCATAATTAGGATATGGCGGTTAGTGCAGTTGGGCAGTTTTATTTTGGTACAGTGGTGGGCTATTGTCTCATTTACTGGCATAAATTTGAATTTGCAGTGGAAATAAATGTTTACACTAACAAGATCATGAAACCTCATTTATTTGAAGGTAGTTAAATAAATCTAAAATTAATTTTGATTTCATCTGATATATAAAGTGCAATTCTGTCTGTAGGTACTTAAGTGCGTGCATATGCTTTAACTCCTTTGAAACTACTGGGGGTACAAACATCAAACTTGGCACAATTAATTAATACCTCGGGGTGAGTGTCATACTTGCAATGTCACATGATGTCATAAAAATTAATTTTTTCAAAATTACATTTCCTGACGCAGAAAACCATTTTGGGATCTAAGATGACATCACAATCAATGCTTAATTGCACAATTTTTTATCCGTATTTTCTCAAAAACTACTGATTGCTGAAATGCGATTAAATGCATTTTTAGAACATATTACTAAGGTGATTTTGATAAAATTAACTCTACAACAATTTAAGCTCATTTGATATCGCAACAACCCTTTCTTTATTTGACCATTTTAAACCTCCTAAAGCATGCTTGTCTTTTTTTTTCGCATGCTTACAACTCGGTCTGTGATGCCATAATGCTGTCTGGTACAATCAACACAGTTTTTTCTGACAGAGATTACAATTGATAATTTTTTCAAAATTGCAACCTTTTAACAAAATCAGTTTACTCAAAAACTGATTTGTGACCTCATTTCTGAACCAATTTTCAAACTTTTTTCACCAAATTAAAGGTTGTTTCAAGGCAATTTTGTAGTGTATGATATGCATTTTTAGTGTTTGTTGTTATACTAAAAAAACTGAACTGTATCACTGGTAGTGTGACTTTCTACCCCTCCCAAAAAGTAGTAAGCTGAGTAAAAACAGGTAACTTTAATACATTAAAGTTATAATAAGTAACAATTAGTGCCATTTGGAAGTTTAGTAAATTTGTTTTCCAGCAATATGTGACTCTAATTAGTTGGTGCTAGTGATTAGTTTATAGTGCCTTATCAAAAATTGGTTGCCATACATTATGTTCTGTTTTTGGTCAAACAATTATTGGGTTATTGAATGCTTCATTTTAGTATTGCGGAAAGTAATACATTCATTTTCTCGAAGCTTCGAGAAAATGAATGTATTACTTTCCGCAATATTCAAGTTTTGTACCACCAATCAACGCTTCATTTTAGGTTAGTTTGCTCTTTGCATGGATGTGTTTATGTCAAAACCAAGCAACCTGCATTCGGTCAGAGCTGTTAGCTCATACAAATTTGCCTAGCATGACAAAAACATCGTAAGTAGCAGTTCTAATATTTAATGGCTTAATCCTGGAAACACGCATCAATTATCTTTGTGCCCTCCCACAACTTTGATATACTTTCAAGCACTTGCTGAATTTTATGAATAAAAGTCTGTTTAGTTTGATAATGCCTATGGTGAAAACAGAACAAATAAGAGGTTGTCAGCACGTGATAAACTTGATAGACATCTAGTGGCTCTGCACATCTGCCTAAGATGTATTTTTAATCGATTGCATGTCAAGAAACATTAATTTTTGCTAAAAGTAATTCTATGACATCTTACCCTGTATTAAGGTGCAATAAGCAATTATAGATTTAAGTGTTTTGCAAGCATGCTTTTTTGTTCTTTTACTAAGTAGTGTTAAGTAATAATCTTAAATGACATCACAATGCTTGCCTCTATATAGTGAGAACAGCATCAGGCAGAAAAATTATTCATTGTCATTTTGATAGCAAACATAAACATTACTGGTATTTGTAATTAATAGGCTATTTGTATTGGAATGAACCACTGATGCTCATTTAAAAGTAGGGAGGTCTGGATTAGGGGTAAAGCTAAATGTTACAAAATCCCAAATTTGCGATAAAATCAAAATTAAACAATAATTTATTATAAAATCTATTTTTTCTATTGTTTTAATTGGAAAAAAATATTGTGAAGCCATCAAAAACATTGAAAAATATATCCCATATCAGATTCTTGTGAGTGGCAAATTGCAACTTGGAGCGTATTTAGTAAAAGAACATAAACCAAACAAGCAGTACATTGAATTACGGACAAAACCATGGCATGACTAAGGACTTGGGATTGTTAGGTTTCAGATTCAAAGCTCATTCTAGATATCACACTTTCATGTAATTGAGTAAGCCTCTTCCAAGTGTTATCCTCAGTGTGGTAGACACTAAGACGGTTTACCTTAAGTAGTAAGAACATAAAAGTGCTCTAAGTAGGGTGCAAAATTTTAACAATTCGTTTAGTTTAAATCTTTGGAAGTGAAAATTGCAATACTTGTAGCATTACAAATGTACTTTGGGTATAATTATTATCTTCACTAATTATTATGTTCACAATAAAATATTACTGTTCACTATATTATGATTATTTTTGCAAATTAACATCATGTAAGACATTCTGGTTATTCCTTGGCAACTCTGCACACACACACACTACCAAAAAAAGAATAGAAAAATGTTTTGTTATTGCACAATGAAAGTCATTACATCCTAATTAAATAATTTTCAACTTAATCTAGCCTATCTATTTGAAGAGAAACCTACACCTGCCATCAAGACGGCTCAAAAGTTGCATCGCATAATGTATAAGGTAATTAAAAGGCTTTCTGATCAGTCATAAAATAATAATAGTAAAAAATGTATCCCTGCTATTACCAGTAATATGTAAGGTTCTCATGTATCTTCTCCGCTAATTAATCTTTTTTTTCTTAATGTTTGCTGAGAACAGTGAATAATTCTTTTGGAGTTTCAATTTCTGAACCTTCATTTCAACTCTTCACCATGCAGTAAAACTGCCCAACTCCAACAAACTTTTTATCCCAATCATGCATTTTTTCTCAAGTGACTACTTTTACCACTTTAAGGTTTCTGATAGTATTGCTTAACAGGGCATTCAGTGATGTGCAACTGGCACTAATGCATCACGATATTATGTAACCCGCATCTTTATCAGTGTTAAATGTATTAGTAAGAGTTCTTTGTAGGTACTTCACGGCTGAAAGCTACATTACTTTCCAAATTACTTAAATTGAACAGTAAGCGTATTTTCTGTTTTTATAATTTTATTTTAATAATAAAGTTTTACAACATCTTTTAGTAACTGATATGGCCTTCACTCTTCTTAAATGACTTGCAAACTTTTTTAGACATGGGTACCACCAATTTTTCTAACATTTTGATGATTTTTTTCAACCCTGTTCCGATGTGGTTAAATAAACTGATGAATGCAGTTTACTTCGTTATGGCTATTTACCCGATGGCATCCAAAAGCAAAAACAATAACTTAATATGCTGTCAACAATCTTTATTCTATGTGATCCGGTCGAGAAAGTTGGTAGAAAGAATGCAGGTTTTTCTCAAGTTTGTCACCTTATAGGCGTTACTGGTAACTAATATCGCATTTTAACCGAAAACAAAGTAATAATTTAAATCAACCACTGTTAGAAAATAATAAAAGACATAGCATGCATCACTGCTTAGAGTATAGCTTTACGTTTTTTCTTTTCAAGAATTTATTGTATTGATTGAGGAGATAGTTTTTAATTTTTCAAATTTTGTTGGACACTGCTCTTTTATTTCATGTGATAAAAGTACTGGTATCTCCAGAGCGGGTCTGAACTCAAGCTGTTTTATATATAATCGTTTGAATGTTTCCAGCTGGTGAATAAACTAAAATTACTTTGGAATACTTCACATTGTCAAATTTGATTACTTTCTTTAATCACTTCCACTGAAAACAATTCAAATGATCAATTTAAAGTAGGCCTTGTCATTACCCAAGTCATTGCCACATATACTGGCTTTCAAAATAGCTGAGCAGAGCTATTAGAGTTGAATTGATTTGGTATAAATGATTGTAAAACTGGAAGCGAAATAATTAAGGCATGAAAATATACTCTGAATTAGTACTAGACACTTCTGGTTTTTATTTCATTATTTTTTGCTTTTCACTATCTATCTGATGTATTTGCTTTGGTTGGTCAACTTAATTGTATGTGTTTCTGCCGATTCATAAGCCTAAACACTCTACTAGAATATTAGTGTACCCTGGTAGTCTATTGCACCCTGTTGTTGGGCTCAAATTTTATTAATGTTTTTAGATTTAGCAACAATGAACAAAAATGAAATAAAATGGTCATGTTCTTTGTGTACTTATGAAAATTATCAAGCATCAAGCAAATGTTCGGTGTGTCTGCACCCTCGGGGTACTGAAGTGATTAAACTTCCTCCTCTTAGTTCAGAGAAGCCTTTGATAATAAATGACATTGAAAGTTCTTCAGCAAGCAAGCCCTATTCCGATTTTATCATATGTCCTCCCAGCTGCTCTTCCAAAGACGACAAAACGCAATCATCCGCTTCAGCTTGCAGCAGTGTTGAAAATCACTCGTTAATTGACAACAATTTGCTTAGTACAAACACTTCAGTTGAACCTTGGTCATGTACCTCTTGCACGTTTATAAATTCAAAAAACGCAGCAAGATGTTCGCAATGTCGTTCTCCAAAAGTATCAAAAAATATAGATATTCTAATTGAAAATAGCCAATCTGCTTGTTTTTCTAAAAGTGATTCTGACAAGGCAAACAAATGGACATGTAATATTTGCACTTACAAGAATTGGAATGCTTCGAAAAAATGTGCTGTGTGTTTAAGTGAAAGAGGAGCGGCTGGTAATTCAACTTCATGCGAACATTCTAATGACAGCATTCTTCAAGATCAGAATGCTACACCTAGCTCTAGTAATATGCATGGAGCACATGACATCTTACCCTTGGGCATTCATAGAAAAGCAGCATCAAACCATGACTCTTTAAATCGAATCTCAAGTGCAAGTGGTCTTGATAATTACTTGAAATCATCTGATCAAAGGATAGTAGCAGACAATAACACTTATCGACGTGCGACTCCACGATCACCAAGCTTATCTTCAAACAGTTCTCATTCTTCTGATGACAACAGGCCTCAGGGGTCGAATCAAACAAGGTTGAGCCGGCAACGACATAAAAAGGATAGTCAAGTGAGATGCTGCTAATTTGATGCTGCGTAAAATTAGCTGTTGCATATTTATTTTGTGAAAAGACTAATAAAATAACTTCTGGCTCTGATAATGATTAAGACAAATTAATGGTTGAAATTTTATATCTTATTTTAATCCTAGCTTCCTCAACCCTGAGCGAAAAATTGATTTAGAAATGAATGGCCATTAATGTTATTTTCAACTTGCTTTGTAACCGTTGTCAATATATTTTTTTTGTACTGAAAACACAGTCAAAACGCTTATACAGTTTGATTGTTGCACTTTAGTGTGTTGACTTCGTTCTACATACAGACTATGCTGTTTATGTGGCCCAGATGTTCTCATGAGTTCCGTAAAGATGATACTGTGCAGTCAACAAATGTCAAGCTGTACTTTCAGTATACAATGCATTTATGTAACAATTCTGAATGCAAGTTTCAGTTAGTCACATTGAGTATAAATTATTCATACATCTTTTTTTGCCATTGTAAGACTTCCCATTCAGCAATTGAACGCTATGTACCAAGTTACCACTGTTTCAGTTGCTTGAATAAGTTGCTTACGTAGGCATGTAATAATGGAAACATTTTTTGTGGTGTTGCTGCATAATCGGCCAATTAGCAAAAAGTGCAAAAAAGAATGTTACGTTTCTACTTTAAAGGCTTCTACTTCTATGAATGATCCAAGCAATCATCAACGATCGTCGAATTCTGGAGGAAAAATTTCTAGAAGCAATTCTTCCAATCATGTATGCTCTCCTAGTCGCATTGATGTAATCGACAACAGATCCTACAAAAATCGAACTCGCAACATGAATTGGCTCTTTTTAAAAGCATGCATAGGTAAGCAAGCTAAATCATAAATTTTTGTGCGTTTAAAGCAGCTATTGCTATTAAGATCCAGGGCTTTAAGATGAGCTAGTCAAGCAATTTTTTAAATTGTGTTGACTCGCTCTAGAAGATATTTTGCTCAGGCGTAGGAACGCCAGCTTATGAAGCTGTGTCTATTTTGCTATTAAGATCCAGGGCTTTAAGATGAGCTAGTCAAGCAATTTTTTAAATTGTGTTGACTCGCTCTAGAAGATATTTTGCTCAGGCGTAGGAACACCAGCTTATGAAGCTATGTCTATTTTGCTATTAAGATCCAGGGCTTTAAGATGAGCTAGTCAAGCAATTTTTTAAATTGTGTTGACTCGCTCTAGAAGATATTTTGCTCAGGCGTAGGAGCACCAGCTTATAAAGCTGTGTCCAATATAGCAGAGAGTTGACTTAGTTATATGCGATGCCTTTGGGATTGAAGCACGGCGCGAAACTTGTTCTGGTTGATACTACCAACCCAATTAAAAATCAAGCCACGGAAGACCACAAAATAGCGATCCGTTTCAATCACTCATGAATACAAAATGCGGACTGATAAGCAGGGCTGGGGAGCCGCTGTGAAAGAGCACTAGCTCCGGCTCCAGCTTCGGAGCTATCAAGTAATCACCCACTAGCTTCGGCTCCAGCTTCGGAGCTATCAAGTACTCACCCACTAGCTCCGGCTCCCCAGCTCAAGTCATTTAAGTGTTTAAATCACTATCTCCATGAACTACTAACGTCACCCTTTAGAAGTTTTCCATAAGCTAAACGACGCTTTGTTTTTTACTTTTTATTATATTTTGCTTTTCATAAATTAGCTGTATTGAATCCAGCTTTTTGTCATTAGTTCATCACCATATGATTTCAAACTAAAACAAGCCTTTATTAAAATTTGCCGTGACCAACCTTGGAGCTGGAGCTAATAAAATTTTTGTTGCTCTGGCTCCAGAGAAATATTTAAAAAGGCTCCACCTCCGGTTCCGGCTCCAGAGAAAATGCTTGGCTCCACAGCTCCAGGCTCCGACTCCGACTCCCCAGCCCTGTGATAAGACCCGCCTTCAACACAACATAGCGGTCTGTAGATGGTGACGAAAAGCTGCTTTATGGTCTCTGAATCAGCAACCTGCATTTATGAAAATACTTTGTCCTTGTAAAGTTACGTAACCACTTGTAATAGGGCAGTTCAGTGAAAACTAACTGGCTGATTAAGAGGTTTTGGCGCATTGTACTTTATAGATACTATGCATTTTGTTATAGGCGTTGTTGACGGCAATGCTGAAGCAGTTGATGCATATTTGGCTCATGGTGGTAACATAGCTCGCTGCCTAACACTAGATGAAATCAATTCTCTCAACCGGCCATCAGCTTTTGATGTCGGACACACATTAGTACATCTGGCTATTCGTTTTCAAAGGCATAACATTTTGGCTTTGCTATTAACGCCTGAGGTAAGATTAAGCTACCAAACACAACTCGGTACTGTTTTTGTTGTAAAAAATCGAGCAAGGCTTTACGATATGTTGTACTATTCCCCTATTCGGAAGATAATTGCATGCAATGTCTCGTGATGGATGATTTGGAAATAATGCAGCATAGCTGTTTTCCATTGTAGTGAAAGACTGGCTACTAAAATCACCACAAACTTCTTACAGAATTGGCAAATTGCGATCACATTTTACAGCTTCTGTTGTTATCTGATTTAGGCACTTGTTTTGTCGCATTGTGCCTTGCGGTGGACTCTTTGTACTGCAATTTATGTGGCACCTTCACTAGTTTACGACCTCTAGAGCCGAGTATGAGGTGTTAAAACTTAATTCCTCCATATATTTTCAGGAAAGGGTCGGGAAACGCAATTTCGTCTATATTAAATCTTTTCAAGTTGCGTTTAGACAATAATAATTGACACAGACTGAATTTCTCTGCATGTTTTATTATGTGGCGTCATTTCAAATATATCACAAAACAAACAATATCTTCCTATGCGCTGGGTGTCTCTTAGTGAGCTCACCAAGGTGATTGCTAGTCAAGCGAACCGAACCACTACCACCAGCAGGACAGCAAACCTTAATGAACTTAACCTTATTGTTTATTGTATTGTAGATTGCGCCTCGCGGCTTTAAAAGAAATCCGGCTCATCTAAGTCCCGACATTGCTGAACAGATACGACGTGAGATAATGGCAAATATAAGGACTATAAAAGGAGATTTTCATTGTCGATTTTTATCCGAGTGTTGCACTTTTCAATTGCCAATAGGTTAGTGTGGTTATGTTCACTAATTAGCCTAATGCTATTTGCCATAAATTGATTTAGACATTGCTTTTTATAGCCTCAGCGAAGACATTATTGATCTTTTTATAACGGCAAGCAACTGGGCTTATGGCAGTGTGCCAGCAATTTACTGCCGTACATGGTTTTAGCTGTTCGCATACACTAGCTGATTGCATATTGAAGAATACTTTTTGAAAATTTAATGCAATAACACTTGTCAAAAAAAGTTTTGTGATTTTAAATCAATTTTCCCGCCTTGTTTTGCTGCATCCTCAAATCAAATCATTTGACAAAACAATTTGCAACAATGGCTGCGACACTTGCATAAAGTAGCATGAATACTTTTTTTTTGGGTAGATGACTTCAAAATGCTGATTTTGACAAAAGTTTTTCAATCTCCATGAGAAAGACATCGTCAACAAAAAATAACTGATTTATTTCTGAATAGTAACCAAATCATTAGGTAACTTGCGAAATCACAAATCTTAGTAAAACTTCACATACTATGGCTGAATTGTTTGCGACCCATCTGCGAGGTCTTCGCAACTGACTTTTGGTTTGAGAAACTCTGTTTTAAATCACATTAACTTCAAGCTAATGATTTGTAATTGTACTTTTTGAATGCAAGCATTGATTCCGAATGGAACTGCAATGTGTATCACATTTTTAGTGGCTTATGGTAAAGTAGCGTTGGTGGACCGGAATTTAATTCTTAATCAGTTCTTGAGCGAAATTTTTTTGGAACATAGACAATGAACATAGGTCTTGAAACTCTTATTAAGATAATTAAAACAATATTTCTCGTTGACGATTACATTTTTTTTAGAAATTTGTGATCTCCCATCTGCTGTTCAACAACTTTTATTCAATGAATTGTTAGATCAAGACGTCCAAAAAGGTATATTGTGCTGGTCTGTTCTCTTCTTCATTCGGCTTTGGTTTTTAATGACTGATTTGCGGGCATAATTGCTTTGTAATGTGTTCATTTACTGTACAGGCGCTGTGAAAAATCTAGCTCGTTGCCAAATAGTCGCATGCCATGAGATTAAAACTCATATCTTCCGGTTGTGATGTTGATTCATTTAAATCTGCTATTACTTTGCTGTATATTTCAAGTTTAAAGCACTTAAGTTATAGCTTCAAGCCAGATTTATGCTATTTATGTCGCTACTAAAAATAAAAGTTTATTGGCATGTGAGAAGGTATTGTTTCGTTTATTTTTGCTGTTCCTTGAGATGAAGTCACGGCATAAAACGACGATTCAAGTCCATAACATAGACTAATCAAGATGACGCTGGTGGAAAGGGGCTGTCTCTTTTGAATCAGTCTTGTAATACAAATTGCACATTATTAACTCTTACATTGGCATGGTGGGCTACCATTGGTGAGTGTCTAAAAGTCAATTCTTAAGATATGCTGGGTGGGTTGTTTCGCTATTCTGACACGGTGAAGTGAGGATAGTGGTAAGACATTTGTCTTGTAAGTTAATTGACTGAGTTTCGCGACACTTGCACTCTCCATACTTAGGTTCACTTTGTTTGTGAAATCGTACCAAAGTTAGCAGACTGAGTTCCGTGACACTTGCACTCTGTATATTTAAGTTCTTTTTGTTAGTGGAATCGTACCACAGACTAAAATGCGAAACCGTTTAAAAATTTTCAGCCACTAAACTATGTTCTCGACCTGAAGAAACAGCGCGGTTAAAAAGTGCCAAAAGCTGCTTGTTATATTAACGCTACGAATGAAGGCATGGTTAGGAATGCTTGAATAAATTCCGTCAAATCGTGTTGTGGGTGTAGTAGATGTTTAAACTGTGAATGTGTTGTGGTTAGTACGGCGTTACGGAGAGTTGCATCTTGTAAGCTGTTATCATATCTACGTCGTTCCCTTGAGTTGCGCGTGCTGATATGCCTTTGAGCTGTCTTTGTGTATAAATGCATCAGTGCGAAGCGCAGCTGGGGATTGTTTTGGCGTAATATTATCCTCCTTTGTTTTGACAAATGGACTTTGAAGCTGGTGATCTTAAAAAAAAAAGGAATTAAAAATATATTTTGTTGGTCGCCAACTCCCCTTAATTATTTTATTTTTGGTTCCAGTTGCTGCATGTGACGTAGTGTTACCTAAGCGAGCGTATTTTGTTGCCACTCAATTGCCTTTCTATTGCTATCGTATGATATTGATTACTGTAAGCAACGTATTGAGCTTATCACTTTGCTGACGCAAAATGTCCTTGCTGAATGTTATCAACATCTTAGCGTTTGCTTTAGAGTTGTTGCAATCTGTTTTTATCTGTATAATACAAGTCGTTAATTCTAGCTTTATTTCTTGATTATATGCGGGGGCAAGCTATTTTAGTTTAATTGGACCATCGTTATTTGCAGAGCAAATTTACGTGACAAATACTGAAAATAGAAACAATCAGTTTTTTTTATGGGTATTTCATGAACAGATCTGCGCGTCTGATATACGCGTATGTCTGCTTTGGTATTGCAGTGCAATCGCTATAAAAAGTGAAAGTGAACCATTTATATGCAATGATCAGGTCGTACGATTTCCTAATTTTAGAACTGGAGGAAGAATCCGCTATCAACTGGTCTCCTTCTCTTTTGAGAATAGAAGACCAGAACAATCGTCTTTACGCTTTGTGGAATCGTTCTGCCGGCGATTGCCTCCTGGATTCAGTGTTGCAAGCAACATGGGGTGTGTTTGACCGAGACAATGTACTTCGTTTTGCAATGTCCGAAAGCCTACAAGACTGCGCTACAAGGTTGGTTATTATATTATAGGCTGCAAGACAGGAAATGGCTATTTTTAGAACATCTTTAAGCGTCTGATTACCAGAAATAGATCATTGTCTCGTTATAGTCATTTTTATCTGCATCTACTTGATTTAGCCTTCATTTCAACGCTTTTTATCTATAGTAGATGATTGACTAATGTTAATTGCTGTTTTGTATCCCCCTGTTCTCGTTTATATATTAATTTATATGAGCGTTTAAATGATTGTGATGCTGCCTGCAAGCTTGTAAAGTACTTGCTATGTAAACAGAAGGCTTTATGCTAACGTAAGAAGGTCGTATGTGTCAGCATGCTTTCTACCACGGTAGAAGCGTCTTTGTTTGATTCATCGTTCTTTTTACGTTTGAAGTGTAATTGAATATTGCTTTATTGGATAAATGTTGGCGTCTTTTCTACTGTTGCTGCTGTAGCTACAAACTTTGAACACCGTGTCGTCAGAAGCTGACTAGCCATGCATTTTGACTTACCGACACCAGCCGTGTGGCTTAACCCCTACAAACCATTTTCTTAGCAATGCTACCTTATTCTTGCGTACAAGTTTGTGTTCTGGGGAACTACTTGGTTCCATCAACTGTCTGCCGAGTAATGGTGAAGGAATGTCTTTTTTTAAGTGTTTTTTTCAAAGGCACAGCTGGTAGATTGGCCAGTTTTTTAACACAATTTTTTTCGGGATAAGTGCCGTCTAAGGGAAGCTGTAAACGTCATTTATAGAAAGCCTTTGACATCACCCAGTTGAAATTTAAACCACCAACCTATTGTGCACTCGAAGCAGACGTTCTAGGCTCTGCGCTGTCGAATTGTTAAACGTTGCCAAAAATTATTGAAACGTTCGCCACATTAATGATGATTGTGACCTAGACGCAAGCATTTCTAGAGCTCCACAAACTGCTCCGTTGTGTATTTCACAAATACACGAAATCACGCGCCTTTGCACTAGTACTTCGCTTTGGTAGCTCGAAGGCTGAAGTTTTTAATCGAATTGTGCGGTTGTTTTTGTGTTTCGTGCTGCAACAATATTTTTAGCCTTTATGTTACAACGCCGTGTAAATGTATGCTGCCTGAAAAGAGGAAACGAAAGGTTGGAAAACAGAGCTTTGATCTAGTTCCCTACCAAATGTTGTGTCTGTAACCTTGTCACCAGTAATAATATGTTGTAGCTTTAAAAACTATTATTTTGATATTATTTAACTTGAATCTATATGTAGCCAAACCTGTTTATAACATTTTGATTATAAGATTGTGACTGTGATGTAACATTAGCCCAGTGGTAAAACTTGCAAGTTTGTACTTGTGGCATAGTGATTCCTGTTGCCATATTTACTGGAATCTTGTAGAACATGTAGAATATTCCACGCTTTGGATATAACCGGCCAACAATCTATAGAGAAAAAGAGAAGTAGATAAGATTGTTTTGATGTGTACTTTCGTTAGTTCATTCGGCGAATAATTGTTGTAAAGGCCGAGTGGAACTGATAGTTAATGCAATTAGTTGCGCAATTGATTTTAAGTTTATTTGTGAATATATTTCTTGTTGTTCAGAACAAGAAGTAGTGTAGATTTACAGCTTGTAGATTAGATATTGTAGTCACTGAAAGAGCAAGGTCTCAATAAAGTTGCAGTCGTTGTTTTAGCGATACATAAGGTTGTCTCAGTTTTTAAATTATTGGGATAAAACCAAAAATTAGCCTAAATGCATGACATCTAAATAACAAGCAACATTAGCCGAATGAAAACTAACGCAGATGCACATCAACACAACCTATCTAATTCTCTGTCTCAAAGGATTTTTGATTACACATATACAATAAAGTAAGTTGATCTTGGTAGTTATGGCTAGAGTGCTCAATGACATATGCATCTGAGTTAAAGCGTGAATAAATATAAAAAAATTTTGTGATCTTTTATAAGGATATATATACTAAGCGTGGAATATTGAAGTTCTAAAAGTTTCAAGGAAAACAGCGATGGAAATGACTATGATGTGATAAGTACAAACTTGCAACTTTAACCTTTGGCCAATATTTCGTCATAATTACCTTAGCTTACAATCAAATTGTTGTAAACGCGTTTGGTTAAATACAGGTTCAAGATACATAACATCAAAACAACAGTTTTTCTAGTTTTAAGTATGATTCGTGCCCAACCTTGAATTTCTTTTTTCAGTTTCTTCAAACGTTATAGAGACTGGGAGCTTCAGCAAGCGGACTTGGTCGGTTACAGTTTGACCGAACGACAGTGCTTACAAGACTGGGCATTCATTCACTCGCTAGCACAGCAAGTAAGCTCGTAATATTATTGGAAAAAATGAGAAATCACTCTATTTTTTTAATACGGATCTTGTGAAGATAATAAAATCGACAGCACAGCTGCAAATCAAATGGTTGCGAGTTCACTGCCGCTGTTGGCTGCGCATTGTTTTGGGAAGTTTCCTTGCTTGGTTACGCTGCTTGTCGCAGAACAGCACTGGGTTGGTAGTACTGGTAACTGCGATGCCGAACCGTTCTCGAGTCATTTATTACGTAATAAGGTTTTCATGTAACCGTCTTAGAATAAAAATGCAACAATTGGAAATTGTAAAATACTAGTTCTAAAGATTTATGTCTACCCTCCTTACTTTGATCTGTGGTAAGTTAACTATTGACTTCTTCCTTTACTTGCCCAGATAAAATCTTTTGTCAACAGCCTCTTCACGAAAGTAGGTACAATTATTCCAGTTATTGTTACAAATCATTCGGATAATTTCTGCTGGTAAGCGCTGCTTTTGATAAAGCGGCTAGAAAAGCAGCATTGTGAGCATGTTGACAATTCATTCCAAATCTACACAAAAAAGCACACGGAAGGTTTTTGGAACGTATGTTTTCTTCAGGCGCAGTACATCAACTGAGCTAGATAATACAGTAGCTTTTAACTTTCGCAATTACCCTATTTCTTGCCTTATTACGTAACCTTTGAACCCAAGATCGCTGAAACTGGTGGAAGGAGCGAAAGGTGCGATTTTAAAGTAGTGTTTGGGGCTTTTTTGGCCCTCGACCTTGGGTGATCACCTGTTTTGTAAATCGATGGGTAATGGGGGACATTTTTTTATCTCTTTCAAGAAGGACAGCTTTTTGTGCTTTCTTTTGTGTTTTGGTGACGATTCGTATGATTCATTTTCTAAAGTTTTGCAATTTAGAGGACTTGGTTTGAATCCCTGGGTCGACGTCGACTGACCCGACGAGTTTGATGGAACTACAGTTGAGAACCACTGAGGTAGAGGGACGTGGGCTTACGCGCGCATTCAATAGAATTCCGATAATGCTCGATGTCCCTTGGCAAATTCGTGATGTTTTGATTGGTTGGTCAAGAGAATTTTCATTTGTTTGTTGATTAACTGAGCAAAGCATCGGAAAAATCTAAGTGGCAGCTTGCAATTAATAGCTGACGTTACAAAGACCTAATATGTGGGCCAACCGTATGTTTGTTGTGAAGTCTTGCCCGCAGCCTGACAATTTTTGTTGTAAAGGTCGCCTGCGTGCTAGTTGGACACGTTTTAGTCGATCACTTACTACGTTAAGCTCAAACAAAAAACTCTTGGCAGTGATTCACGCACGTATGACGAGTACATGTATACAAATAGCGAGCTTAATTGATTTTAAAATGCTGAGCAGGGCTTGATCGGCGTTCGTGTTATCGTAATGCAGCCGATGACGTTAGATTCTGTTTGTACTTTTGTTTTTGACGGCTCTGTTTAGCAGCCGAAAGGTCAGCTGCGTATCCCAACTGCATTGGTTCAAAAAGGCGCTTTGCGTTTGCAGCTTAATATGTAACTCAAGTGGCAAGTTTTATTGCATTAAGTGATGATCTCTTCATCTTTAAGTCAATGCAGTATTGTGTCAGATGGATAGAATAGGATCTCTGCAAGATTCATCTTTAGTCTGGCTTATTCTGTAGCTGCTCTTTGCGTAACCTTTCGCAGCCGCTGCCGTAATTACACATTGACGTTTGCTCTTTGACCCATGAGGAAGAGGAATAAAATGCTAAGTAATTTATGGGCGAAGCTATTATTTGCAAACTTAGTTTTTGAAGTTCGGTTTAAGTTTCAAGCATTACCCATCACGTGAAAATCCGCATGTTCAAGCAGTTAGAACTCCAACCGATTAATAAAGTACCGTGGCCTTCTTGTGGCAATGACGCACTGGAAAGAGATTGATGTTGTTATTCAGGGTTTAATGCCTTTTTCGTTTATTCTATGTTGACAACTTTTATTCAACTATCAATTTTAACCAAATCATGTTGTTAGTGGCGTTAAGTACTGTAAGTATGTGGCTAGGTTTTATAACATCGATTTTGTAAAAAACATGGTTTTCAGCCTGGTGCATCCCTAGAACATTGTCATATCTTTGTGTTATCGCACATACTTCGACGTCCAATCATTGTTTACGGCATCAAGTATTTCAAAAGCTTTCGAGGCGACACACTGGGATTTGCAAAGTTTCAAGGTAAGCCTTTAACCCATTGACGGATGCTAGGTCATATATGACCCACGATTGTTAATTGTTATGGCATTATGATGTAATAACCACTTTTGTGAAATCCCTTATTTTCCCATTGTTACCAACAATTATCGAATTGTTTCAAATTTTATCAATTAGAATCTTATGATCCTTAAAGCCTTTAAATCTTGCTGTGCAATCATCGTACAATTTAACAAAACTGTATCGCTTTATTTTAGAAAAAAAACTTATGGTTTTGCTCTGGTCTGTTGATAACTTTGTACAGAAAACGATATTTGTGTTTTGTTCTGATGATGGATAGGCTTATGAGCATTACGCAAACGTTTGATCAATCACGTTCTGGCCGAAGTGCTTTTGGTGATTACACAACGAGGAACTGTAGAGCATTTGGTTTAGAAGTTTTATTTTTCTAGTAGTTACTGTTTTCCCACTCTCACTGCTTTAGCAAACGTTTTACTGTCTTGACCAGCTTTTTTTTCTTGGGTGGGAAACGCGGCATGAAACTGATAATTCCGTGCTATATTGCAAAGTAATCAAGGTCTGTATTGGGAAAGCGGCAATTCATTTTGAATCAGTGATTAAAGCTAATTTCAGACTGCTAGCCTTAATACCAACAAGGCGGACAGCTATTGGTGGGTACCCAAAAGTGGGCTCTTAGGCTAGATGAGCAACTTCATCATTCTGGTCCGATTAAGCGCGAGTAACATCAGTAATCGAATCGATTAATTTTCAGGAGTCTATCTTCCGTTTTTATGGGATCAGTCTTTCTGTTACACAAGTCCAATTGCTTTAGGTTACACAAGAGGACATTTTACCGCCTTAGTGACAATGGAAAACGATACAAAGGTAACCTATGGTGATGCTGTGCAATCTCTTGTCTTAGTCGCGTTAGTTATCACTAAAAGCCGTTGCTCGCCTAGAGGCTTATCTGCAATGGTTTTTGTGTGCATCTCGCAGTGTGCCTACATAGAACAACTGCCACTGTTTTATGACGACAAGCCGTCGGTACTTGTAGCTCGGAAGTGCAGTGAAGTACTCTTGAAAGGCATTAAAAATCACACGAACGAATCTCAAGGTCAAGGTGGAAATTCTTGTCAGTGTGACCTGTAGCTGAAAAGGGTACTTTAAATGTTCATTCAAACATCTCTCGAAAATCGTTGGCAAATTGTAGGCAACGTTGCCAAGGTGCTTGGAGCGCCATTTATGACTGCAATGACCGAGGTTATCTGCGTTCCATTCCGACCATGGTTGCGTTGCTGTATCCTTTAGAAAGATTCTTTCACGGCAGTTTTTCCTGCGCCAGCAGTACTGGTAACTCCGAAGCGGGTCTTAGCACAACGATGTTCAATTCTAACCGACAGAAGGTTCAAACCGTCATTAACTTTTACAACCAGCATTTTAGAAAGCAAATATTTATTAGGTTATTCAGTGCTTCATTGTCTCACCTTATTAATTGACCATGGTTATATGTTAAAGTGATATTAATTGAAAAAACTACTATTATGCGGTAAAAAAACCTAATAACTTTTTCCCGAAGTACGATAGGACTTGTGCTCGAAAAGAACCCGGTACCTTCTGATTTTCTGCTCAAACAGATCTGGCAGCTTGTAAATGTTTCAAAAATCCGAGTCTAGATACGCTTTATTTGGTTACTTTCATTGAGACAATCCACAGAGTGAAGGCTGGTTTCTATTAGGCGTAGATTGCAGGCGTAGCGTGAAACATTTTTTGTTACTCTATCTCGAGCGCGCTCCGCGCATAAAACTAAATAGAAAAGCAAAGAATTTTTCACGCTACGCCTGCAATCTACGCCTAATAGGAACCAGCCTTAACTGGTTTATATTGTTGTTATTGGGATTACCCCTCCTCTTCCTCGGTATGGAGGTACGGCACGAACGGCAGTTCAGGTTCATGCCGTCAAACTAATTGAAATTAAGCTAGGGGAAAGATGGCAGCCCATTTCGAACCAGTCTTAACTGGTGGATCGTAGGTTTGCATTCCACCAAAGCCAGTCTTAACTGATGTTGCCTCGTTGAAGTTATTTCTATTTTCGTAGCACTTTATGCCGCTGTTTGTTATCACTTTTCTTGCACGGGATGGTGGTGCAGTTCAAAACTGTTGTCAAGGTTTATTACGTAAATTCATTCTAGATAAGGCTGGAGGAAAGTGGCAGTTCATTTCGCGCCCGTTATGAATGCAAATTGTACTTTAGTAGCCTCATAACCATTCAGGCGGACTGCTATTCGTGGGATTTCAAAAGCGCCTCTGCAACAATCCTGCTGAATATCATCACTGTTATAACTGGAGAAACACAAACCAAAGTAGCTCTTCATCGAGGTCAACATTATCGCTAAAACTGATGTAATGCTTGTTTTACAATGTCGAAAACATTCTTAAATATTTTCGAAGATCTTGCCATGCCAACTATTCCAGCTTTTGAAAAATATTTTATTTCAGGAAATCAGTGCCGGACTGCGACCTCGGGGTTCGTTTAATTCAATCAAATACTTGCCGTTGGTCGATAGCGATGGTAAAGTGCTGCCCATTCATTTCACGGCAAAGGGAGAGGTATAATGTTTGAATTTCGCAGGACTTCGTGAAGTTGTCACGTTTGAGGCCGAATTTTCGCAATGCTATTGTGAAGGGAAAGATCGTTAAAGGAAAATTTATTTTGGAGAATTGCATTGAGTTGCAACTAAGCAAAAATACCACACCATTTTAGTGCACAAGACGTTTCACATATGCCCGCTACTACAGTGTTGCTTTTCGTTCTCAGGTCTTCAAGGTCTCTGTCACATGCGGCGAAATGTTTAAAGATGTTTTTCGCCTTGATTTTCCCTGCCTCATCATTTTTGCTTTAATTTCCGTTTTGCCGTAAGCTTTTCGAGGCGCTATCCCGTCACTGATGAGTGCGTCACGAAAAGCTTTTGGCAAACCAATCGTTTTAGAAGTACGGTGCTAGCAATTACCATCTGAAAAGGAATCTATTTCCAGGGTAAAACCGAGGAACAGCGCAAGGAAATAATGCAAGAGTGGTTGGATTGTTACGTCACAGACGACGGATTCTTCGTGGCACGTCAGCGGCTGGGTAAGCGGCCTCCTTCTCTCACTCGCTTGGTCGACGCGTGGCTAGACCACTATCGGCACATGGCATTTCGACGATTGGGCGAAGAAGGCCATTCTGACGATGACGAGTAAATTGTTTTCACTGCTGTCGAGGCCGATATTCACGGTCATAGCACACGTACGCTAGAGTATTTTATAATGCATTTACTAGAGTTATTACGCTTCGCCCATCAAGAAGCACCTTGTCGTACGCTGGTAGGAGACAGCATGGCTCGATAGAACGGCTTGATTGCAGTTGATCTGCCAGACTTGAAATTCGACTTAGTACTACAATGAGCCAACTATTGAGTGAGTCCGCTCTCGAATCTTTGTTCTCATTAGAAAAATTTGCGTATTCACTGTTGTTTCGTTGTCATTTTTTAGTTGTGTCGTGTAGTCCGAATTGCGGTCACGCATATTAAAAAGCAAGCGAGCTGTGTGTGAGATTCGAACACGTAATCGATTGATTGTCAAACTGGCGTTCGACACTTGCTGCAGCTGCTGTTATTTACCTAGTGCTGGTAATACGATTTTTATAAATGGTATTTTTGAAGTCTGTTTTTGTTGACTGCAGCATTGTTTTTCTCGTTCTACTTTCATAAATCGATTAATTTTAGCCGATTTTAAGTCGCGGCGCTAACGCCTCGTTTAGGTTAAATTTGAAATACGCCATGAAAGTTTGAGTTCCTTGTTAAAATTTTTGTATTCGTTACCTGTATCTGGTGATTCAGTGGCAGTTGAGGGGATAATGAACAAACGAGACTTGAAAGGTTTGCCTCTAGCACTGCGCATTTCAGTGTAATTCTAAAGAGCGATGTAAAATTTCAATTTCGAGCACGTGATCCCATTGGCGCAAATGTCCCGCCGCCGATCTTGTCCTTTTATTTCACTGTGAAAATGAACGTATAAAACAGCGATTTTTGCCTTTGGGTTATTCTGAGATTTGATTTTCGTTCTGCTGTTTTACGCGCCGTACCGTGATGCGTGCAACTTGGTTTTCTTGTTTTTTTTTTATTTTTTGCTGTTGCGTTAATTGAGATTGGACTTCCTAGCGAAGATACAATCGTGTGTTTGTGGTACATTAATAAAGCAATTCCTTCAATGAGCAGCATGGTTCACTCGACCAAACGTTCATCTGCGAGCGGCATGACTGCTTAATATGGTCAAAGGCAGTGGTTCGCAAACTTTTTAAGTCACGACCCACTTTTCGAAACATAAATTTTCGGATCCCACATAATTCTGCAAGTACTTCGAAGTACTTGGAAAAAAGTACAGTGAAAACAAACATCTATTCAAGTTGTTAATTCACTGTTAAATTATTTGAGATAAAGCAGGCAGTGATTTAAATTTTGAAGGACTCTCGATCCACTGAAATTACGCCCACGACCCACCAGTGGGTCGCGACCTATAGTTTGAGAACCTTTGACTCAAAGGTATTGAATTCTAAACGTGATGAAAGTTGCTTTAAACGCCATTTATGGATTAAAAAATGTCTCGATGTAGTGGATTTTGCAAAAGCTCTTCCTTCTGCTTTCTGGCACGTTTTATGGTTTTAGTTGCAGGTTTAAATTTTTTTTCTGGAGGCGACTTATGGTTAACAACCAGTGGCAGGCAAATAATCATTCGGAAATTTGTGTCCATGACTGGTTCGAAATGGACTGCGGCTTTCACCTTGCCTGACCTTGATTAGACTTGCGTTGTAAACCGTAGTATAACCGACTTATGCTGGTTTCCATCCAGAGGAAGAACAGGGGTTAACACAACACTAGTTTGATAATGGAACTTGCTGATGCTTGGCACTTATGTTTTTATCACATTTGATGTAGAATTGTTTTTCGCTCTTCGTATAGTGATGTAACAGGTCGCCTCAGGCAAATCTTAAGAAAACTTGCAATTGCCTACAAAAGCTTTTCGATTGGCAAAACGCTTTGGGGTCAAGAGTATGATACCTTTTGCGCTATTTAAAGTTGTCACACATCTCAGGCCAGTTTTGCTCGCGGGGCATTTTGAGTATCTGGTGGCCTAAACGTCGCAATCTCCAGCTGCATTTTGTAACTAGTTCAATTTTCAGACATGACCTTGACTTAATAGCTCATCCACTTCAGTTTTTGGTCCGCCAAGCGATTTTTTTCTACTTGGCATAACAAAAAATTTTTGGGAAACCGTCTTCCTGAGGCATTCTACTTACATTGCCAAACCAGCTGTACTGAGGGCGTTCAATTCAAAGAAGCAGCCACTCGCTGTTAAAATTAAAGTTTGGTGCAACAAAATTGATTTGGACTTTACGTTTACACCTGATCTGACCCACAAATTCAATTTGATCATTAAACTATATAGATACCATTTTTTAAAAGTCCTGATATGACTCGACAAGGGGAAAGAACCCAGGTCTACCGACAGCGAAAATTGTCTAAATCGGTGGGGCTATAATCAAGTTTCACAAATGTACGAATAGCTTTGTACTCAATGGTATTGCTTTACAACCAACGCGATGACGTAGTGGTTAGAGCGTCCGCTTCGCAGTCGTTAGACCTGGGGTTCATTCCCCTTGTCGAGTCCTATCAAAAGACTTGAAAAAATGGTAACTATAGCTTCCCTGCTTGGCGCTCGGCATTTATGGGAGGTTGTGGAGAATAAGCCGGCAAGTTCGGTTGTTGTGTCCTTTGGCAAGGCACTTAACGGGACGCCCCATCTTTATGTGGAAGACAGGTGGCCCACACACCTCGAAAATAGCAACTCCCAAGCGAGTGTGGACATACCGTCCAAAACATATCGATACAATTTGCTTTCTTGTGAATGGAGGATAAACATGGTAAATTAAAAAATATAAAAACATGTTTTTTACTGTTCGTAAATTGCCATTCTCAAGGGCAGAGCCACGCAGCTTCCGTGTACTTTGAACGCATTACCTAGGGTTCCGGAACGTTATGTGAGCAATGGGGTCAAGATTGTGTAAAGAGCAGAGCACCTTGACTTTGGGCTGAGGTCACAATCGAACATGCCTGTTCGCGACGATACATACTAGAACCTCCATTTATTGTACAAAATATCTTGTTTCAATAAATTTTGACAGTTGACACGATCGCTCGAAGTTAGTGTTTCCAAAAATAGTTTTTGCATTTGTTGAAATTAGTCTAATGTGCAATAACACGCTATAATAAGACTATTTTGTTTTTACTTTTATGAACCTTTTGAAACATCAATTTTGTTAAACAATAAAGAAGTTAAATTTGGTTTTGACGAAATGCCTTCTCAATTTGTAGGCTGTATCTACTGATCACTGTTCAATGGTTATATTTGTAGGCGGTCAAACCGCAACTCCTAATTAACTTGGCAATAGCACTTTCGAAGGTCCATAGAAACAGGATCATGTTGGACTTAATATGTAAAGGTAACAATTATTTACAAACTCACAGTACGTAACAATCAGCAATTGGGAGATCAAAAACAAACGAGATTCGTTCCTCTTACCAAATTTATTTGCAGTTGCTTTCAAAGTTCAGTTCAACTGTTTTCTGCGCGTGGATAACAGCGAACATATTTCAACTTTCGGAGTTTTTTTGCAAAAGGTGTTCTTATCTTTTTTAAGTCCGAGCGAAATTTCGCATTGGAAGCCTTTTTGTTTTTTCGACTGCAAGCAAGCCATGTGCATCCTGTCATCCATCGTTTTCGAAAAAAACTTTCCCTCTTCTTGCTATTGTGACGGTTTGTCCTGGTTAATCTACTGGCTTCAAAAACGCAGCTCAAATCGAGTTCAAATGCATCTGAATTGGAAGTAGTTATAAAGGGAAGTAGTTTTTGAAACTGAAGTTCAGTTTCGGCGTTGGCAACAGTTATGGAAATCTCATTGCAAACATTTTTGTTTTGAATCACAGCAACAGTAGCGCTGTCAGAACTCTAAGCGATGATAGAACCGGACCTAGCCCCTAAACTTGCTCTACATAGTGCTTTTTGAATCCCCTTAGTACATTTTTTCGGGGCATGATGATATTGATGATGGACTGAAAGATTGCTCAAATAACAAGATGTACGTGCAAACCGCTAAAAGCCTAAAATACAGCAGATCTAATAGACAACAGCCTCTCAAAGAAGTTGTATTAAATATTAATTGACGGCTCGGCAGGTTAGTAGTTTTATATTTTTTATACGAAGCAAAAAACATAAATTTTGCATAGATAGTTTAAACTGTTGCAAACATTTTACATTGAAAAAGTTTTTTAGTTCCCTTTTTATCCAAGCAAAAATCAGAGAGTAGCCGCCCTCTTGCCCCCGTTTTGGCACCAATACGCATCACCATTCTATTAGGGTAGCTTTACTTAGTTTTACTCGCCGCTTTACCAACTCAAGCCCCATAAAAAATTTCCTGGAACATATGCTTTCTATTCTTGCTCAAGAATCATATTCACGCCAGTATAAATATTAGAATTTATTACCGGTAGCCTACCTTTTCATATTGGTGATAAAACAACTTCAGAAATTGAGAAAAGTTGTTTTGAAATGTCAAATTGTGAAATTTTGCTTTAACGCTGGAAAATTTTTTAGCTATTTTGCGGTATTTTAGAATTGAAAGCTTGTTTTTGATCAGATCTTTTTGAGGGAACTTGAAAAACAAGTTACAAAGTAGAGAAATATGAGATTTCTAAATATACAAAAAATCTGAAAATCGATCTACATTTACTTTGAATAACACGTTTTTTATTTAAAAATCCACCAACTATAAATCATTCAAAAATGACCACATCATCGTCCTCTGGAATGTCTTGCAAATTAATTAGTTAGAAAAATTAATAAAAAAGGCCTCTTCAATGGATTGTGTGTTTACTACACACAAATGAACTTCCTCTGCAACTTGCGTTTGCTACTTCTGGATGGTGTAACAAGTGATTCGGATACATTTGCAGGATCAATAGGTAAAACAATTTAGGGTCCTGTATCAGATTGGCCAGTTACACAGTTGAAAGCAAGTGCTTGTCCCAGTTTTTTTTCCCAAAACTTCGGCCTCATTTAATTGATGATTTGAGCACCGATCAATATTATGCTTACAAAATCTGTTTGACAATTAGAACCGGTAAAGTTGATGATAATCTGTAATAATTGGAAGTTGGCGCAGTGGTACATTCAAGATGGTTAAATTTGGGTTGCAGAATTATGCGATATTACGCGTCACTTGATAAACCATCTTAGAACTTAGAAATTTTGGTTAACTTTTGTCTTACAGTATATTTTCCATCTTGGTTTGAAATCAAGTTATACAACTAAATAACATATGGATCAAAAAGTTTTTTGGCTTGTTTCAGAGAATAAATAGTCTGTCCAATGAAGACGTTTGACGAATTGCTTTAAGGGGGAATATGGGGTTCGTTTTATCATTTTTCGAAAATTTTGGCCACAATATTTTTTTAACAAAAATTGTGTCTTTAAATTCCTCACGCATCGGAAGATGTACAATTTGTGTTCTAATTCTTGGATTTTCACACCCAAAAACGGTTAAAAAGACCAAGAACCCAGTTGTAAATCGGTGTATGTGCACTTTTAGATGGATTTTCTCAAAATCGCGATTTTATGATGACTATAAACTTTCTGGCATTTGTGATTCTGAATTCGTACGGTCAATCTTTATGAAATTTCGCATAGAGCTAGCTAATAGACTTATAAATGCAATGACGAAGTGAAAATGGGCTAACTATTGTACTTTTTTTGCTATAAATATTTTTGTTGGAAAATATGTGAAAATTTCACTGAAAAAAATGGTATTTTTGACAAACCCCAGTATATTATGACAGCTTGAATTTATGTACAAGTTGCTACGTGATTGCGTAGAGTAGTGTTCGACGATCAAGTTGCACCAAAACCCTTCAATTCCATCGTGCAGGGGCCGAGATATGCATGCCAAAGTTTCCTCGTCTGTTTCCATGGCAAAGGAAACATTTTGGTTACCATGGCAACAAAAGAAAAAGAAAAAAATCGTGACAGATTTATTTTTGCGCGAGTATTCAGCCTGTCACATAACATCGATCTTAGCATGCTAAACGCGTCTCTTTTGCAAATTCCCCATTATTCCCCTTAAGTTGTTCAAAGAAATAGATACTTGGCCCATCTAAAAAGTATTTTTATTACAATGTTGGGAGATGACGATAAAGCTGTTCGAGACAAGGGCTTGCGCAAGTACTAGCACTTCGCAAGGACAACATTTCAATTCATTTGTTTCATCTTCCCACCCTTAAACTTGAAGGCAGACAGACGCTATGAGTTGGTTGATATGAAACTTTCTCAGCAACAACCTCCAGCTACCATATATTTGCCTGACATTGAAATTGAAGACTGTCGAACAAAACCCTTGGTTTTGCGCTATCCATGCCACAATCAAACTGTCGAACGACATGTTAAATTGGTAACGGAAGCATCTGCACAAGTCACGGGATTTGAAAGAAGAGACTGACTTATTTGCCAAGAAATTACATCTAGCAAACCAATGAAAAAATCTAACACGAAAATACAATTTTTATAAATGTTTTATATGACGTTGATAACATCTATGCTTGACAGACTCTAAAATGTACGATAGATGAACTTAGAATTGAACTGATAATGGCCAATTTGCCAAATAATTCACCAGAATTCTTTTAACTGTAAATATAGTTAGCCATTTTGCGCATGAAACGGCCCATCTTGAAACTTTTTTGTTGGGCTTGTTGGTTTCTCGAACGAGAGGGTCAAAAATGGCACCAAGAAACCTAACATTTGCTTCTGAATATTATTTCTTATTTTTACATTGGTACTAAAAACCAGGAACAGATACGTGTGTATGTGCATTTTGGATCACAATAACATTATGAGTTGAACTTTGATTAATGATGTTGCTTGCACTTTACAGTGTATAATAGAAATTTCGTTGTGCTGGTACGACATAGAATCTAATTTCTTAGCGAGTTATGACCTACACTAAGCATACAGCACTAACAGTGAAAAAATTTTGGATGCATTACATAAGGTTTGTGCAATAGGCTACTTCTACGGTCCGCTTCGCAGTCGGTAGACCTGGGATTCACTCCCTAAGTCGAGTCATATCAAAGGACTTTAAAAAATCGTATTTACAGGTTCCCTCTCAGCATAAAAAAGAATTGTGTGGAGAACAAGCCGGAGGCTTGCTTGTTGATGCCTTCATCTTTATGTGGCAGACAGGTGGCCTACCCGTACTTTACCGGGTTACAATTGTAGAGTTGTTCACCCAGCATGTCGCAAGAGGCAACTCTTGAGTACCCAACAATGGCAGTTTGCCTCGTTGGTGGTAAGGCTACTAGCCATTTACGACTGGTTCGAAATGGGCTGCCACCATTCCCCAGCTAAATTCAATTAGGTTGACGGAATGAACCTGGATAGTTGTTCGTGCCGTACCTTCATCCCGAGGAAGAGGAGGGGTAACCACAACAACAGCTTTCTATTCGTAATATGCAAACGGCACAAACCAGTCGTGAATTATGCTTTTCTATGTAGCAATTTTGGCATAAAAAAGTGTTTTTTTGACTATAACTTTTTCTCTTTGAAATAGACAAAAACTTTCTCTTAGCTAACATAGAAACATGAAGATTCTGCAAATTCTGAGTTATAAATCAGGTCTTCTACAACCAGTGGTTCTAGAGTTGCACGATTTGAAGGCCATGTTACCTCCCGGCGACAGAATTGGTGGTTTCCAGCCACCAGATGATACCAACTGGCTCAAATAAATATTTTTTTGCACTTTTAGACTATTTGCAAACTATACTTTTTTCAATTTCCCAAAACAATTTTTTACTACACCCTGTTGCCCATTGAAAGTACTCCTTAAACTTGGATTTAATTATTTCTCTTTCAACGTATTCGCAGTACGGAAAAATGAGCACAGTATGAAATTTTTGTCCACCATTCTTTTCAGAAACAAGTTGTGTTGTTGATAATCGTAACGAATATACCTACAAACCGGCGCGACAACAATACACCTGCACGCTCGAAGTGCTTGCTTGTGAATCGATTTGGAGTCTGTTGTGGTCCATGTTTCATTTACAAAATTGTAAAATAAACAATTAGCTCAACTCACCAATTAGTTTTGAGTAAATTAACCACCCACCTACAGTGACTTATTTGTTAAACCTTCAAAGACCGTTGCCATAAAAGCTGTTGAACATCTAACGCTAACATATTTGCTGTCTCTTTTGAGTTTTTCAAAGTTAAATTAGGACTGCGGTCTTGTAAGGTTTTATGCCGCAATATCAATTCGTGTAAGTCTGAATATACTTATTTTACGATTACTGTACAATCTATTCTCAAAAATCTCTTATTCGCCAACACCTCCTACTCTCAAAAGGAAATACCGGACACGCCCAAAATCCAATCTCAATATACTTTTAAGAATATTAAAACAGACATGAAGAACCCCTGATTTGGGGTGTAACTAAAATGCCAAGGTCTACGGGTCATCTCAACAATAGGCTGAACAGAAAAAGCTCTTAATATATCAACTCTAGACCCATAGTCAGAGCGCTAAAACTTTTATTAGCAACAGCCTATACATAAATTAACAATATTGCACGTTTGATAGTTGGATTCAATTGTGCATCCATACCAACCCTTGATTTCAAAGCGCCTCTAGATATTATAAAGCTTTTTGCCAAAAAACCTGACATCGTGAAGCCATTTTGCCATAAGACCTGACATAGCCAATAGGTTTCTGGATCCGACAATGGTTTGTATCTCACAAAGGCTAAATGGATCGCAGCCTATTTTCAGAAAACTTTTTAGACTTTCAAAACCGGACAGCCAACAGATTCCTTCTATTTCACGTAAAACATGCGACCTCCGTACACAATTGCCACCACAGATTTACACGCGCCTCCAAATATACAGTTCATCGCTAAACCAGAATGCCCAACACAACAAGAGGATTATTGGTAAATCAGAGAAATCATCCCTTTAAACACAAAATAGCGTCGTGCAGAGGCATAAAATGCAATCTTACTCAATAATCACCGGGAACTGACTGCTTGAAGTTTGACCAGGTATTTGACCCAGCCAATGACATCCTTTTTCAACAAAATATATTTCCACAAAATTCATTCAAAAACACGACCCAGCTCATAGGAGCAAGACGTCTTGCACATTTAGAGGCGCCTCTAGATGTATTTAAAAACAAAACAGTGCATTCACGGTCGCTCGTCATAAAACTTTTGTGCCAATACCACGCAACAAATTGCACTAAAGCGTGAAAGTAAAAAATTTCAATTTGACAGTGTCAATTCTTTCTCTGGCTTTATGTTAATCAAAGAATTGCTGACCCGAGCCAGTTCGGAAATAGAAACTCGACCTCTCTGTTCAACAAAGTCAGCAACTGCCTTTAGCTCTTCCATTGAAATGTAGATAAATTTTCCTCTGTCATCAATTACGCCTAAAAATGCAATTATTTGTAATCACCTAAAATTTAATTGAAGGCAAGCATGAAGCATTACGTTGGAACTGTGATACAAGTAAGTTTGGCTATTTATAGATACATCCACCTACCCAAGGAAAACCTAATTTGAAACCATAGACATGAAGTCGAAAAACCATCTAAAACGCAAAACTGTAATACAGGTCTACGTTATCTTCAACCTTCGCTGTAAATCTTATCAGGGCTCTGACTGGCGTCAATCAAAGCGACACGCGTAAGTGTCCTAAACGCGAGGTTCATTTCGTGTTCAGCGAATTAATAAGACCGCATCATCGTTATTCAAGGTCAAATTGCTTTTTGCGCAATTGGTTAGAAACATTTAATGCGCCTGTTCTTATCTCAAACACTATGAAACTGTTTGCAGTTGTTGGGTCAGCTGGCCTTTCAAGACCTTCGAAATAGTGTCGCTCTTTCCCACCTTGACTCTCTCCCTCCTCACGATCTCGTGATTTGGACAAATGGCTCTATTCCTTTACATATTGGCAAAGGAGGCTTTGGCATCCTTGCCGAATGCTCTCTTGGTGGCGCAGTGGCCACCCTTTTCTATTCGGCATGCACAGCGTGTTCAAGCTTTTCTGCTAAAGCCTGCGCCATTCTGCAAGCTCTTCGCTGGTCTCGGTAGCACCAACAAGATTGCCACTTTTCCTCTCAAGACTCTCACTCTGTCTTACCTATGCTTTCCTCTCCTCCGTCCTTCCGTCTATCCCACATGCTCTAGCATATCGACAAGAACTATCCCTTTTTCTCTTCCTTCTCTACCACCAGACCACAATGAGTATCAGCCCACTCATTTCTTCTGGAAAATAACTAGGCCGATCAGTTGGCCACGTGGGGTGCGCTGGTCCAGCCACCCACTGCCCATAGTAGTTTCTCTTCGCTGACCTCTCGATCCACTCTTTTCTTGAACTGAAGGTGTACCGTCTCATCAAAATTCTTCGCCACAAAGGTTTCTTCACTATTCACTGAGAAACTTGTTCTTCCTCATCACGCTCGTCGTGTCTTCTCTCGTCTTCGCTGCAACGGACACAGCCTACTGTTGAACTCTTATCTCCCTAAAATTGAGAGTCGTTGTTGTGACTTCCGATCCTCTTCCTCGATATGAAGGTACAGCACAAACGGGAATTCAGGTTTAGGCAGTCAACCTAATTGAAATTAGGCTAGAGAAAAGATGACAGCCCATTTCGAACCGGTCATGAGTGACTGGTAGCCCCACCGCCTACAAGGCGGACTACCATTGGTGGGTACCCAAGAGTTGCCTCTTACGACATGCTGGGTGAGAAACTTTACAATTGTAATCCGGTAAAGTACGGGTACGCCCACCTGTCTGCCACATAAGGATGGAGGCATCCCGTTAAGTGCCTTGCCCAAGAACACAACAAGCAAGTTTGCCGGTTTGTTCTCCACACTAATTGTAACCCGGTAAAGTACGGGTACGCCCACCTGTCTGCCACATAAGGATGGAGGCATCCCGTTAAGTGCCTTGCCCAAAAGCACAACAAGCAAGTTTGCCGGCTTGTTCTCTACACTATCACTGTTTTAAGCTGAGCGCCAAGCAGGAAAGCTGTGAATACCATATTTTAAAGTCTTTGGGTGTGATTCGACTTGGGGAACGAGCCCAGGTATATTGACTACGAAGTGGAGCTCTAACTACTACACCATCGACCCAGAACATTTATTATCTTATTCTGCACTGTCCTGCTACTGACTCTTTGCGCCGCTCGCTGTGTGGCAACTGCTTTCCTCTGTACGACCTCTGGTCCAAGCCTTAGGTAATTCCCGGCTTCTGGGGCTCCATGGTCTTCCGCCATACCCCTAACCCTCGGAAGGGATCGGGTAACAACAACAAAATGGTATCTGACAGCAAAAGCCAGATCATCAAGTAAGTGCAATAAAACTGCAACGTTGCCAACCTGTTAAAAGTCCATCTTTTAAAAGATCTTGAACTCTATCAATAGCATCTTGAGTGCGCAATCCAAAATGTGAAGCTAAATCTTCAAGAAAAACAACTTTGCACTCCTGCAAAGCAAACATAGAGATAAAACGTCTACAGATGGATTCACCAGATTATAACCCATCGTATTGCCAAAAAATTTTGTACGCAATTCCTCAACAAAAGAGTATATGAATAACACTCGTCCTTCTATTAGGGATTCTACCGCGAAAGATGATGATTGCTTTACCCTTCCCTGGCATGAAGTGGAACATCAAAACTTCACACAGCAAACCAATCAAGCAGGTAGACATTTACAGCGGGTTAGAGGAAAGAGTCAGCTATTCTGCACATGACATAAATATATATTGGAAGCCCTACTACTGCCATTGATGAGTACCAACACTCGCAATTTGCAACATGCTGGTAAGCAAGTTTACTATTCTAATTGAATGAAGCACAGAGTAACAGGAGAGTCGTAACTACGAACTACATTCAGAAGACGAAATCAATGGAAAAGTTTTCAGAAATCAAAGTGATATATCTTCATTCAAAAATCAAGTTTCACAATAGACAATCGATTTTTTACCCTCATATATTCATTATAAAACACCACTTCAACTTACTTTAATGTAATTTATAAATTCTTCTAGTAGGTGTTGTGACTCTTCTTCCTCTTCAAGATCGCGTTCAAGACCTTCTTCCTCAATTTCAAATGCTTCTTTCATCTTCAAATATTCTTCTAGCTCTCGTTTTTCTTTCTCTTCTTTTAATTTCTTTGCTTCTGCTTCCTGTAAATAACAAATTACAAAAAATAGCAAGCAAAAACAGTAAAAATTGAACTTAATCAAATCCTAAACTCAAAAACTCAATGGAGCATAAATTGCAGTAAGCGTAGCGGCAAAGAAACTGCTTTAATCTAAATTTGATACACAAAACTAGCAAATGAAAACAACTACGTCATGCCCTTAAAACAAACCCATTTCGGAAAAACTATGATTGTATTTGCAGGCCTTTTAATATGGCAGGTAGTACCAAGCGATACAGAAAAATCTCAAAACATCCATTCAAAAACGCTCACAAGAATCTTTTGTGTAGAACTGACAAAACAAATAAAGGTTATTCTAAGCAAAAAAACAGGTGTGAACAACTGCTTTCGGCAACAAAACGCATCAAAGTAACTCGAGAATACACACAAACGACGACCGCATGCAAATGCTATGCTTCTGGCAGAGGCGTAGTTAGAAAGCCAAAGAGGCCACGCCCCCTAAATTTCTTGAACCCAGTCAAGAAAAGAAGGTATTTTCAGGTATATTGGCAATAAAACGTCGACCTCGGCAAAAAAGTCAACAAATAAAACAGCAGAACAAAAAGTCCTCTAGATATTTTTTGCCTATTGAAATTTGATTCTAGCTACCTCAGTGGCTTGTGGTCTCAGCCAACCTCTCGCCTACACTTTATAAAGTACCACATTAATGCTGTGCTGGTAATCAACGCATTTTGTTATTTCCTCATGAACTCTAACTTATTGGTTATTACTAAACAGTACGTGTCAGTGATGTCCATGACGAGGACAAATAATCCCAACCCAAAACCTAACCTTAACCTTGCATAAAGCGGATACTGCGAGACATCCCGAATAAGTATTAATTAGAACTATCCTTATTAGTTAAGTAAGAATGAATCTGCGGCTAAAACAAGTTGCTAGGGAAAAACAGAGAAGGAAACGAATTAAAAAATGTGCACATTGTAAAAGTAAATTCTTGACTTCAAATTACAAAAATGCACTACAAAATGACCTAATTTGGCAATGTTTAGTGCCGTGCAAACATTAAAGAATGCATATTTGCTAGGAAAAAATTAACTCAGCCTGCCGAATATTTTTTGGCTTGTGCCCAGGAAAAAGTTACCGACCCCTATCGTAGAGTGAGTGGTAAGAAATACAAAGGTTTTATGTACAGCAGTCACGATGATATTTTGCCATTGTAATTTCAACAAGGTTGATCTGATGAATAGAAAAGTTACTATTTCCCAAATAAAAAGAAATAAAGTTTAAAACTGGGATGCCCAAAGTGTAACCTGAGAAAGAAGTTTAGGAAATTCTCGCTTTAAAAAAGCGATTTCATTGAAAATTACCAAAATTCTGACTGCCAAGAAGTTGATCTTCTACAAAAAGACTTTCAATAAAAGTTACCAAAATTTTCACCTTTAAAAAGTTGATCTCCAAAAAAACTATTGTGCAGCCAGTCAAGACTTCGGAATGGTGAAGCGGACTGATGCTGTGCAAACTTTGAGCACCCCTGATTTAGAATGATGATAAATCACAAAAATAATCATGGTTTTCCCAAATTTGTTCGGTGGAGAAGGTTGAACATCTCAGCCTATTCTGAATTCACCCGTGAATGCAAGTGCTTTGTTCGTATAATTCCCCAAAAAGCATCATTTGAATATCTTTCTTACTTTTCTTTCTTCTTCAAGTTGTTGTTTTTCTTCTTCTTTTATGCGCATTTGATCTATTTTTTCTTGTTCCAGTTTTTGTTCTTCACGTTGTCTTTCAGCTGCTTCTCTTTCTAGTCTACGCTCTTCTTTCATTAACAATTTCTTCTGTTTTTTGGCCCCAATCTTTTTCACTTTTTTGACTTCTGCATCAGAACTACTTTCATCATCTTCTTTTTTCTCCACAACATTACTTTCAACACGAGGTGGTTGTCGAGCTCTGAGAAACAACATTTTTAAACATATTGCTTCAATACAAGTTTACCAAATATGCAGCATCTTGTTTTAAAAGTGAAAACTGGCAATTGGCAAGCTACATCTTTACCGTACTTATAGCCAAAAAAGTCAAAACAAACCTTTCTAAATTTCAAGCTTCAAAAAACTATAATAGCCTGAACAAACACTTTTAACGTAGTTAAGGGGCAAAACAACAGCAGTAAAATTTAAAACAAAACACTGCAAAGTACAGATATTGAACCCAATACTGTTGAAAGAAATTGGATTTGCAGATGTTCCCCTGTTTAGATAGTATCTGTGCACTTTACTGAAATGTTCTAAGCATTGGTGCTGCTGTTTAAACAAATGATTAACTTAAGCATCAATCCGGCTGTAACTGAAAATCAAAACTCAACCTTTCAATTCCTCGTTGAACTCTGTTTCCAAATCTTCTTCGACTTCTTGGTTGACCTTCTGACTGTGATTGGGCAGGTTGAGGAGGTTGCACATCTGCAACACATAACTTACTAGGATTCACGAGCTTTGCAACACTTACAATAGGCCTATTAAAATAAAAAGAAAATAATCTAATTGAGACACAAATTTTGTAATTTTGTCTATAAAGTTAGCACACCTTCATCTTTTTCCTTGACATTCTTTCGGGTGACAAACCACAGAAGTGTTGCAACTACAACAGCAGCAAATATATAAACAAAGATATCCATCGCAAAACTGTTTTATATTAGGCTATACTAGATTCTGCAAAAATATTGAGCACAGTCAGATAATGAGCAGCAACATAAAATAATTAGACTATCTTGCTTTTACTGTTGACAACTGAAAATGCTGCCGGCTACCAACGCTTACAGGTACTCAAAAAATGAACTTATGAAACACATCAAATTTGATAAGTTTGGAAGACTGCAAAATAAAAATGGGATCATCATGTAAGCAGCCACCAACACATAGTGCATCTATAACACGCTTTCTACTACAATGTACAATTTTAGCCGAGTGTACAGACTGAAATGGCTAAAACAACAGAAAATGGCAGCTCACCCACAATGATGCTACTGCATGTACTGTACATTAGAGCTATGATTTTTAATTTTTTAGGAAATTAAAAATATCTGATTGATACAAGATGAACTTTTTCATATACATCACGAGTTTGAAATTGATTTTTGAAAATCTTTAAGAAGGTCATGGGCAAAGTGATATTACCGGTACTGATGTCACTATGGCCCTTTTGAGATGTTTTTTGACACTCATAAATTACTGTAGCGGATTATACAATTATTAATGCACGAGAAAGATGCATCTCATCATTGCACAACTTTCAAAAAAATTGTAGTTGAATTGAACAATAAAGTCTGCAGACATAAACAGTTAAAAGTTTGTTCTCTCACATACTGCCTCTAGAGGCAGAAATTAAACGAGAATAACTGATGTTTTGTGTGACCACAGTGAAATTAGCGACCAGTTACCCAATTTCGATGCTGAGGAGTTTGTTAATCATATTAGTTTGTTACGTTTTTGCCACTAGATGGCAGTAATTCCAAACTATAGTTACCTTGCGTTATTTGAGTACACTAAAATGCAGCAGCAAAAGCTTTTTGTTACCACTTCTAATAGGGCTATGACTTCTTTCGATTATAAAAGCTTGTGGTGAGGGTAATAATTTTTTTCAGATACAAATGCCCGATGTTTTCACTGATGATAAAAAATTTAGCTTTGCTTTTGCCTAACTATGCAGAAACCTGGCTAAAACCAGCCAAAAACCACCAACATTGTGCAATTTTCATAACTGATTAACTTTTTACCAACAAAATGATAGTTCAAATGAAAGGTCTGTTCAAGACAAAGTGAACAACACCAAAATTATCTAAATGGGACAAGGTCTGACCAAGATATCATGGTTCAAAGATAGTATACTTCAAGAGCATTTTGGGTTTGGCTAGGTTTTTAAACCAAGATCTTGGTTTTTTTTATATAAGGCTAGGCTCTTAAACCTAGATCTTGCTTTTTTTTGCAAATTTAATGGAATCTTGGTTTTTCATGGTAATGGAGTAAAGACAGAAACAAATTCATAATTTCTGAAGAAGGTAGATTAGTGTCATCTGAATGTTACCCTGTGGGATGCACAAGGGGTCTGGCTACAAAGTTTGGTGACATATGCAGCACAATCACAGGCGTTGACCTTTTTTATTTGGAGGCCACCTCCAAATAGCCCTGATCACATGAACTTAAGGCCTGGTTGCAATGACAGAAATACTATAAAGTGTTTAGTTACTGAATATGCTGTTCTGTTCCACTAATGGTGGCAGCAAAACTATACTACTACCGCATTAAAATGCTGTTCAACACAAGAATCTAAAGTTGTTAGGAAGTCAAAAGTAAGTGAACAATATAAGGGTAGCTTTTTCGAAATTTTGGTTTTTCTGTTCAAATCTCGGTTTTTTATAGGGTGCTATCTTGGTTTTTCAAAGTATAGTTGCTGGCAGCACTGCTTGTAACACATATAGGCCAGTACAGTATTATAGGCACTCCTCAATATCATCATAATAATGCTTGCTAAACCATTTGGAAATGTTATTTCAGAAATAATTAAAATTGGTCAGCTTATTTGCTGGAAAATTTGACGGTTTGGTATCAGAACTGGCTGACAAAAAATTCAAATCCCAATACTAAGCACACCTAAATTTCTCATCATGCAATTATAGGCAGCATTGCAAAAACATTTTTTCTGCAATACTGTTTTGCTTTTGTTGAGCGTGAGCTGATCAAAATACCCTAGCAGCAATCATACTGTTCCAAATTATACAACCATCAAAATGAAATTTAGACTTTGCAATCAGGTTTACTGTTCCAAATCAACCACAAATCTACATCAGGGTTGCCAAACTCTTGAAAAAATTATATAACAAACTAAAAGCAAAAATATACCAAACCTGCAATCCTTTTGTACATTCTATACATGCAACAATCATGTCGCAAGAGCTTGCTTAGCACATTTCAATGCAGTCACACTATTGTAACAAATGCTTAACAAATTAACAGCCTAATAGCTAATATTAATCGAGTTACTTTGGCCACTTTATTTACTCTATTGCAACATCTAAAAAAAATAACAATTAATCTGTGTCGAAATGGTTAAGTAGACGATAAACCACTTCCATCATCACCATCAAATTTTTTGTAATGCATAGCATGGAAGTTGAAACACACAGCCTTATTACCTACCTAGTTCAACAACAAAAAATTATCACTCTGGTACACACTATGATTTATGGCTGACAAAAATTGATACTTGTACAAAAAGGCTTCCTAAAATGACACGAAAAAATAATGTACTTAGCAGGCAAAATTCCTTTGTTAACTTACACACTGCAATATATATGGCTAAAGAACCATATACAAACAAAGAACCTAACATAACGCATGCTAAGTCACAGCAGAATCAACAACAACAAAGAAAAAAAAGAATGTTTAGTAAATTAAAAAAATCATATCGTAGGAATTTAATTGTTAAAAAATAAACATCAGTTAATTCAAAATACATATCACAGTGAGCTTACTTTGTCATCTCCTCTAGCAAATACCTTCAAACACTTTGGTAATAAATAGTGGAATAGAATTACAATCAATAGTCTATCAGCCACAGTATACACTGTAATCATAAAAATGACTATTGACTAATGAATACTCAATAATTACTCAAGATTTCAATCTTTCTTATACAGTACTTTTTTCATTCTAAAATATTACATACAGTGGACGCCGCCTAATGTGATCACTTTTGTTTACACCAAAAATGATAACAATAACCAATTGATAACATTAACCAAAAACATGAAAATTGCCATTTTATCGGTTATTAGGTGTTGCAAAAATAGCACAGTCTAGGAAACATCACTGCACAGTCTAAGAAACATTGCTGTATATATTTCTTTTTTGGAGACTAATGCCTTCAATAGAAATTTTCTTGCACTTTTCACTCAATAGCAACTTGAACTTTTTTTGAAAATAAATATTCTCATAACAGTGAAGGTTACTATTTTCACATAATTTCAACTTAAAAGATTTTTTTTCTTCTGGAGAACAATTTATCGAAGACTGAATTCAGAGGCCAGGCATTTGCACTGTACCACAAAATGTTATGTTGCGGGCCACCAGTTTGACATCCCTGATGTATTGACTCTGATCTTTTTGAATAGTGAAGTGCAAAATTTTTGTCGTATATATATATTATATATATGTAAAGCAAGCAAAATTGAACTGCACCAATCAACAGCTGCCTCAACGTGGTGGCGCGGTCCACAACCACATTTGGGTTGGGTTAAAATGGCTGTTGGCCTTCCCAAGGGTCCCAGTTACCCCAGGCACTCCACTCACACAAACCATTTTTTTGCCGTGCAGCCCCCTGAACGACTGCAGAGGAGTAGCACACAGCCTTTTTAAAATTGGCTTGTCTTCTCACTTCTCCTGATGAGCGGCAACGTTCATCCTAACTCTTGTCCCATCTTTCCCTGTTCAGTGTGCACTGCAAATGTGACCTGGCGAGGTAGGTCAGTGCAATGCTGCATATGCTCTGATCAGGTTCATTTAAAGTGCTCACCACTCTTCATTTCTAGATTCAGAACTCTTGGCAGCTCTCACTCCTGGAGCTGCCCTCCCTGTTGCGTTCCTGCTTCTTCTGGATATCCCACACCTACCAGCACTGTGACTTCCTCCTCGAACTTCTCCAGCTGGTATACCTCCACTGCTCAATCAGCCCCATCTGGCCCCCTTCTGCTCATGCAGCACTTGCACCCCACCCTCGCTTTCAAACCTCTTTTCCTTTTTTGCCCACTTTGTATCTTCTCCCTCTGCACCCACACCACCGCCTCATGCTCCTGGCTGTTTCTCTTTACCTCCTGCTTCTTCTTCCCCTTCCTGACTCCCTCAGGGTTTTTCAATGAAATGCTGGGGTCTATGAGCCAGGAGCACTGAACTGCTACTCTTTATTTTTTGTCTAATCCAGCTGATCATATTTGTATCCAGGAATTTAACCTTAATTTATCTTGTATCCAGGAATTTAACCTTAATTTATCTTCCTCTTTCCGGATTCCTGGATTCTCTGCTCTGCGATCTGATCACAGCCACTCCCAGTCGGGCATTTTTTCTACTGATGTCACAGACGTTAGCGGCGACATCATCATTTTTGTCAGGCAGGGTTTGTCGTCCTCTGAGCTTTCTACCTCCTCTCTTTCTTCACTTGACCCCTACTCTGATTATGTAGAGGTCAACATCTCTGTAAATGACTCCTCCTCGCTTTCATTTTTTAATGTTTATGGTTCCCCCAATCGCTCTTCTTTGAAGAATAGCAGAACCAATTTCTTTTTTCCCTCCATTCTTCCCTTCTCCACAAATTTTTCTATTCTGGGAGACTTCAATTGCCATCACCCCCTCCATGACTCAAACAGTATTTCCGACCCCTGTGGGGAGAAAGCATTAAATTGGGTCATCTTCTCTGACCTCCTCCCTCTCAATGACTCTGATATACCTACTCTTCTTCATTGCTCTTTTGGCAGTCGCTTTTCTCCTAACATCTCCTTTGCTCTTTTCTCTCTCACCCTATCTTGCTCCTGGAAGGTGCTTCAGAACCTGGGTTCTGATCACCTACCAATTCTACAAACCGTCCCTTTTTCTCTGGTCTTTTACCCCAACAAACATCTCTCTTCCTTGAATTTTCAAAAAGCTTGTTGCGATGTCTGTGCTTTTTACTTTGACTCTCACTGTTCTTCAGCAGAGGAATACTCGTCTCTTTCTCTTTTCTTTGCAGCTGTTCTCTTTACTTCTCTGACACTGAATGCCCTCCTTACAATCTGGTGCTCTGGACTGACGGCTATGTTCCTTTCCCTTTTGGCAAAGACAGCTCTGGCATACTTGCCAACTGCTCTCTCTGTGGCACTGAGGCCACCTTTTTTTTAGCAGGACCAGTTTGTTCAAGTTTTTTCGCTGAAGCCTGCGCCATTCTGCATGCTCTTTGCTGGTCTCAGCAACACCAATAAGTCTGCCACTTCTATTCTCTTCTCCTCCTATCTGACTCCCGCTCTGTCCTCTCCTCCATCTTTCCTTTTACCTTAATCTCTGGCAGGAACTGTTCTCTCTCTCCTCCTGTTCTATCAGGCTACAGTGGGTCCCCAGACATTCGTTTCTCCCAGGCAACGAGTTGGCTGATGAGCTGGCTAGATGGGGAGCGCTACTCATTCCTTCAGCAATCCCTTGTAGTCTTTCTCCTCTGATCTCTCGTATCCACTCTTCTCTTTTCTCAGACTGGAGGCATACCGTCTCATCTAAATTCTTTGACACACAGGTTTCCTTGATTTCCACCAAGGAACTTGTGCTTCTATGTCATGCTCGCTGTGTTCTCTCTCATCTTTGCTACAATGGACACAGTCTTCTGTTAAGCTCCTATCTATCTAGAATTGGCAGAATCCAAAATCCTTCTTGCAGTGCTTGCAGATACCTGTTCCAGGACACCTCTCATCCCATTCTGCACTGTCCAGCTATGGGCTCTTTACGTCATTTGCTCTTTGGCAATTTTCTGTCTCTCTACGACCTCTGGTCCAGGCCCTGCGGAGTTGCCTGGCTTCTGGGACCTCATGGTCTTCTGCCATCAACCCATCCCTCGGAAGGGGTTGGGTAACAACAACAACAGCAAAACTGAAATTACAGACACACTGTTATGTAACAAAGGGAGTTGGCAAATTCAGACGTTCCTAAAGTTGTAAACAGAATTATGCTACAATCTGCAACTTGCTATCACAAGATTCCATTACTATTTATATACATGGAACACCACTACATATAAGAAATCAATATACTGAAATAAGAATAAATACTAGTAATAAACGAAGAACCTTTGGGGTCCCCTCACAGAACCCTTAAAGCTCACGGAACACAACTGCATGTATTGCGAAGCCCCTGTTGAAAGGCACTGATGTAGAATGATCAAGTTGTTTCTCTCACAAGTAATTTCTTTTTCAACATTTTCAACCCCCAAACCAAGGTTAGTTAAATTTAATCAAATCATCATTTTATTAGCTTCATTTCATTGTCCAAACTACTATTTCTTACCCGTAACTGATATAAAATGTGATGCTAGTTGAACTTTTTCTTGTTCTCTTGCGCTACTGATATCACACGTTCATTTAGACTTATAGTGCAACTTCACTGTTTAATCCACATTGGGAAACGGACAAAACTTTTTTGCCAAATTACTCTTCAAGTCAAATAACCTATGTGGAAGTGGAAGCAGTAAAATTTTCGTGCTTCCACTTCCACAGAAAAAGGACTGCTTCCACATCCCTACTTCCTATACCATTTTTTTTTCTACTCACCAAAATAATCTATAAAAAAATGACAAAATGATCTACAAAATGATCAAAAAAAAATTGATCTACAAAATGATCACCAAAAAAATGATCCCCCAAAAAATGATCTACAAAATGATCACCAAAACTCACCAAAATGATCTAGTTTTTTTCTACTCACCAAAATGATCTACAAATGATTTTTCTACTCACCAAAATGATCTACACTCATAATGGACGAATGGCAACAAACAGCAGCTGCTATTTCCAATTCAGTTCTTTTAACTTCATCATTGTATACATTTTTCTTGGGCTGAAATATAATTTTGCTTGTTCCAGCAATAACATTTTTATTTTTGTCAAGTGTTCTTTCGTTTTGCTGTGCTGTTCACGTGCTGCTTTTCTATTTGCCAGTTCTTATTCGCATAATTTACAAAATGGTGTTTCTTTGCTACTATTGCTGATACTTTTACATAGACATGCATACTTCTTTAGCCACTCTTGTAAACATCTTCTTATTGCATCATGCCTACTTTTCCAATGAGGCATTTGGGTAGAGTCAAGTTAAATACTGCACCTACTGAAGTGAACCACACCGACTTGCAATGCTGTGAAAAATTTGTAACAATTAAAATGAACCAATGACAATATCATGACATTAACCACAAAGCTCTCAGCATGCAAGTAATTCAGCATTAGCAAGACATGGCCCCATACATTAATGATTTCAGAAGGAAAACAAGATGACGTTAGACTGTTAATGGTAGGTCCATGCACTGTGATTATGATAATTTAAAACCATATGAAACTAAGATCTTGTGATCGAAGTTGCACCTTATTAGATCCCAGCCAAATAACGGTATCACACATTCAAAACACAATGGCTAATTGTATCTGCAACAGGGCTTGGTTGTGTAGAGCAGTTTTCAATGAGTCACTTGCCAACCAATCAACGATGACTACCTTATGTGCAAATCAAACTAACTTCAGTAATTAAGGACAAAAAATACTTATCTGACTTCTGAAAGCTTTAGCACTTTACCTTGGGCTTAATCATATTAATTAATTTTAATATTAATCACTCGCATAATAATCAAGATTACTGCCCTCACTCATTTTTTTTCTCTCCGACCAATGCAGAAGAAGTCGAAGCAATAATAAAAACGTTAAAAATTAAAAAAGCAACTTTATCAGAGGACATTGGCATTAAATTTATTAAACTGGCTTGTCCAATCATCTCTCCAATTATTATTAGCGATCTACAGTGAACCCTCGTTTATCGCGGGGGATACGTTCCAAAAATAACCCGCGATAGGTGAAATCCGCGAAGTAGTCAGCTTTATTTTTTACTGTTATTTTACAATGCAATACTGTACTGCAGAATGAAACAAAAAACAAAACCTCTTTTTAGGCCCAAAATGTGTTTAAGAAATAGAAATATTAACGTTTTCTTACAAATAACTATAATAGTTTAAAGAACGGTGTTGTAAAACAATGTATTTTATATAGCAATGAATACAAGGTAGGAAATATTGTCACTGGCGAATCAGGATTCACTGTAAAAAAAAGCACTGCAAAAAATTCCGCGAAGCAGCGAAGCCGCGATAGGTGAAGCGCGATATAGCGAGGGATCACTGTATTTAACTTATGTGTTAAAACAGGGGTATTCCCCGACGATATGAAAGTAGCTAAAGTCATTCCAATGTTTAAACAGGGCAGTAAAATAAATTGCTCTAACTACAGACCAATCTCACTACTTTCCTCATTCAGTAAATTCTTTGAAAAAATTGTTTACAAACGTGTTTACAGTTATCTTTTGAAATTAAAACTACTTTCACCCAACCAATTTGGCTTTCAATGCGGTTGTAGCATTAGGTCAAAGACCATGCTACTTATCGTGATATTGTAGTATTGTGACGTCACAGTAGACTGGATCACGCGATGTTCCAGCCAACATGTGACGGCAGAGAGAGAAAGAAAGCAAGTAGAATAAGAAGGTGTCAGTACATTGCAACTGTTTTTAGACATTAAGTCATTTTGAATAGCTGTAATTCTTTTGGGATATTTCTCTTGGATGGTTCGCAAGTCACTTCGCTGTGAAGGAACCAATCCGACCGCAACTGGACTGGAAGGTGAGAGAACTTTTATATACGTGTAGCGCGAATGCTTCTCTGGCAACAGTAATCTCTGACCAGAACAATCGAAGACCAACCAATCCGCTACATTTTGGTGACCCCCGACAACGAACTAGTTCTGAAACGGACTTTTAGCAATTGCTTTCTGTTTACAATTGTCAAAAATTTTAAAGTCTTTAAGTATTAAAATATCGCGTTTAAGTTTGTACAAGCCTGCTGCTACCAGTAAAAGCGGCCATCTTGAAATTCTTCAACGATCACGCGAGCTACGTCACAATCGAAACGATCAAGACGTAATCCAGCACTTTACTCTTGGCTAGCGCAAAAGTAGTGTGAAAACATTAAAACTGTTATTTAAAATTTGGCGTCTCATTTTAGAAGCGATTATTTTGAGTATTAGCAATTTTATTATGTCGGAGAGTGGAAAGGTAACGCCTATTTGGGTTATCAACTTATTGTTTGAATATTCATGGTATGTGTTTATGCTTTTGCTATCTATTGCAGTTATTGTAGTTATAGCGTATGTTTTGACAAATAAGGCACATATTGGGCCAACGCGAATGGTATCCACCCCGCTAGATAGTTTGTCACACACTTCTGATGGCTGCGAATTAATTCAGAACCCAACACCTAACTCGTCTTTTGCTGGCATACACAGTGCAGGTGTTTCATCCCCAGACACAACGCCAATAGGCTCACCACGCACCTTACCGTATAATTCTACAGACGCCAATCAAATGCAACACACTAGTTTTATTAGAAAACACGAACCACCACAACTACCCAAATTTTGGTTGAACAATCCTCAAGGATACTTTCACATTATTGAACTGTTATTCACAGAATCACATATTACTTCAGAACACACAAAATTAGCCTTGCTTGCCACAGCTTTAAGTCATGACAATAAAGTTATGCAGATGATTTCGGATGCATGGCCTCAAATTAACTCAAATGAACCTTTTACAACATTAAAGAATGTGCTGCTGAAGCAATTTTCACCGAAGACTCAGGACTGCCTTGAATCATTCTTTTCAGAAACTCAAAGACAAGGGGACACACTCACAGAATATTTGATTCGTTTACAAGCTTTATTATCTTCCCAATTCCCAGCCAACTCGGAAATAGGTCAAGCTTTAATTCGGCGGAAACTGTTAGAATCTGTTAATGCTCAGACTCGTCTCACGTTATATCCTTATGAAAAAGAACCATTGGAGATTTTAGCCCAACACGCCGATAGTATCTTGGCACGTAAACAATCGTTTGTTGCAGGTGAAAATGTTTATCCTAATGCTCAGAACCCAACAAACCAAGCTATTATAAACCAAATGTTAGAATCTCGGCTTGATAAGTTGGATCGCACTCTTTCTAGTTTGCACCAAACCTCACCACCATCACCACATAAATATACTCACACACCTTCACAACCTCACAAACATGTACCTCAACACACTACAAATTCTAGTTCTTTCTCACCAAACCAAAATCCAACTCGACCCGTAAACAACGTTTGCCGTTACCATCGTCGATTTGGTGACCGCGCCTTAAAATGCTGGGGCCCATCTTGTCCAATGTATCAACAGAAACAGGCAACAAAACGCCAGGTTGACCTCCATGAACTAGGGGCTCGTAGGTCATATTCCTCAGAGTCAAGTCCTCTTCTCTTCGTACGCGACACTTGCCACAATACTGAATTCTTGATAGACACGGGGGCTGTTTATTCATTTTTGCCACTATGGGCAGTCAAAGCATCGCTCCTTCAACCAGTCAGTGGTCACACTATTTCGACCATTGGTGGCGGCTCTGTGCTAATCGAAGGTCAACTTAAAACCCAAATTAATCTTGGATTTTCCCAACTTTTTGAGTTTGATTTTTATGCAGCTAAATTGCCATACGGAATTCTAGGAGCAAATTTCCTACGACGTTTCAACTTGTGCATTGCTCTTACCGCTGGTAGACTTTTCCAACCACCAGAGATAGAAAAATTTTCTTTGCCGATTGAAGAAGGTATTGAAACAAACTTTACTGTACAATCTTCACAACAGTCAAGTTCGAGCCTCTTACAACATTTAAAATCGCACTACCCTCAAGTTTTTAATGCCTCCACGCGATCACGAGAGATAAAACATTCTATTACTGCTCATGTTGAAACTACTACAGAAGTACCTGTTTGGTCTCGTGCACGACGACTAGCACCAGATAAATTCGTAGCCTTGAAACAGGAGGTGAAGCATTTAGTAAATCGAGGCATTTTAGCCGAAAGCCAGAGTGCTTGGGCTAGTCCAATTGTTATGGTAAAGAAACCTTCAGGTAAATATCGACTGTGCGCCGACTTTGTGGCTTTAAACAAAATCTTGAAGGTTACTCGCTACGCCCTTCCCAACATTAATGATTTTTCGTCCATGGCTCACGGATGTTCTTGGTTCAGTTCAGTGGATATTAAAGACGCATATTACCACATTCCTGTCGACCCTGCAGATTCCCACAAGCTGACCATAACCACTCCTCTTGGAAACTACAAGTATCTCTATCTCCCCATGGGTCTTGCCACCTCTAGCGGGTACTTTCAAAAACTAATGAATGAAGTCCTCTCAGGTCTTCCCAGAGTATTTGTTTATTTGGACGACATTATCATCATGTCACCAGATTTGGATGATCATCGCAAACTGCTAAGCTTGGTTTTCGAAAGGTTAAAACAACATGGTTTGGTGGTAAATGATGCCAAATGTGTCTTTGCCATAAAAGAGCTCTCGTTTTTGGGTCATTTGGTATCTGCGGAAGGAGTTAAGCCTACAACAAAAAACGTCAAAGCAATAACGGATTATGTGCGCCCGCGAACCAAGAGACAGTTAAGACGATTTCTTGGCATGATTCAATTTTATTGTAGATTCATTCCCGACTGTGCGGCAATTCTCTCGCCGCTATATTCGTTACTTAGCACAGGGGCAAGAATGACCAACCTTTTATGGTCGCCAGAAACAGAAAACTGCTTTTTAAAAGCAAAGCAAGCTGTGGAAAAAGCGACAGTTTTAGCTCATCCTAATCATGAAGCCAATTTAGAGCTGATTACGGACGCGAGCGACAGCGCGGTAGGTGCAGTACTGCAACAAGTTTCAAATGGATTGCGGCAACCCCTCGCCTTTTGGTCGAAGGCACTCACACACTCACAACGTTCATGGTCTTGCTTCGAGCGAGAGCTATTTGCCTGTTGTGCGGCAATCAAACATTTTCAATATTTTCTGGAAGGACGTAATTTCCTTCTAAAAACTGATCACAAGCCAATTGTCAGAAAGTTCCAACATAACTCTCCAGCTGCGTCACCACGCCAAGCTCGCTTCATCGACTACATATTGCAATTCACATCTCGAGTGGAACACGTATCAGGACGAGAGAATGTGGCTGATGCTTTATCCAGGCCGCTTGAGCCACCATTGCTGAACCTCATCACTCCATCTTCTGCTCCACTGGATTACTTACAATTGGCTGTCGCGCAGCGAACAGATCCAGAAATCACAGATTTGCGCCGCAACAACAGCACGGCCCTGGTGCTGAAAGATATACCATTAGCTGAACATGGCATTAACATATTATGCGATGTATCGACTGGTAGGCTGCGACCAGTAATTCCTGTCTCTTTGCGTGCATCTGTCTTCAAACACTTCCATTCACTAGCACACCCTGGCATAAGGGGAAGCATAGCCTTGTTGACAGAAAAAGTAGTTTGGATAGGGATCAAGAAACATGTCGCCCAATGGACAAGAGAATGTTTGCAATGTAACCGCTCCAAAATACAGCGGCATAACAGAGCTCCTCTGGAAGAGGTGACTCCTCCTCCTAACGAAAGGTTTACTCATGTCTATGTGGACATTACCGGGCCACTTCCGTTAAGCAAGGGCTACTCGTACTTATTAGTAATTATAGATAGGTACTCGCGTTTCATGCAGGCTGTTCCTCTCCAGGGAATCTCAGCTGAGGAATGCTCCTCAGCATTTGTTCAATCATGGGTGTCTTTATTTGGTAGCCCATCTCACATATATTGTGATCGCGGAGCCCAGTTTACAAGTGCTTTGTGGAGAAAACTAGCTCTATTTCTCGGTGCACAACTACATCATAGCACTGCTTACCATCCTCAAGCGCAGGGCTTGGTAGAACGGGTTAACAGAACTCTCAAAACTGCCTTGAAGTGTGCGGAATCTCCAACTGATTGGTACGACAACTTACCATGGGCACTGTTGAGCTTAAGAAATCAGCCTAAGGAAGATCTAGACAACCATTCACCTAACGATTTCGTGTTTGGAGGAAAACTACGTTTGCCCGGAGAATTCTTTGTCGCTCAGGAAAGGGAAGATGAAACTTTGCCTACTAGAGAATTTGTGAAGTCATTGGCCCAGCGAGTGGCATCTTTTCGCTATCATCCTCCTAGAAAAACGAATAGATCATCACATCTCGATTCGGCTTTATTCAATCCCCAGGTCACTCATGTGTTTGTGGAAGATGACGTACGACGCCATTCATTGCAACCAGCATATCGAGGTCCATACCTCATCCTAGAGCGATGCCGCAAGTTTTTCGTGCTAGATTATGGAACTCATCATGATAGGGTATCCATCGACAGAATCAAGCCCGCTATTTTTAGCATGACGTCACTCAATGAAGAGTCTGAGAATGCGTGCCCACTCACGGCAAATCTTGACAAAGAAAGTATTCATTCACTCTCACTCCGGTCTGAAATGTTTGATAATCTTGGTGACACTTGTTTGCGAACACCATCTGAAAGACACGCAGAACAACATACACTACACGACAACCTACATAACCATAGCACAAGAAACAAACATACTTCCAAAGGGCGACCTATTCATGCCCCAAAGCGCTTTAGAGATTACGAGATTTTGTAATGCCGAACCTTAAACCTTTTGAAACTTAAACTTGTTTTGAATGCCATTGCTTTATAGAGAAGAAAATCTGTAGTGTATTTCGAATACCGATGATTTATTATGTATAATTTCTATTGTGCATCCGTCTCAATGATTTAATTTAGCTTGGTCGTTTTGTCTGGTTACATACCAGGTCTATCAAGTGACTGATTTCAGTGATAATTGCCTGTTAAAGAAAGGGTGCAACTTATTAATAGCTTGTGAATTTGTCATTGACATGTGTTCAGTTATTTCAGCCTTAGCTTTCTATTTTGGCTTTGATTACTGTGTTAAGTTGTTGCTTCAGTTCTAGTTTTGAGTGTAACTTTGTGTGGGGTTGATCGACGTACGAGTTGCTTTATGTGTAGTTCGGCAGTATCTTCTCTTTACTTGACATTCTTTCCTTTTCTCTCCTTCTTTCTCTACTCTTTTCCTTCTTTCATCTTGCACTGCTTGAACTTTTCACATTGCTAACTGTTATCGTTCGTATTTTCACATAGCATAGCATTTTTTGCATTGTAGTTCTGTACATACGTTTGTTTTTGTTTTTGCATAAGGGGGGAACATATGTAGCATTAGGTCAAAGACCATGCTACTTATCGTGATATTGTAGTATTGTGACGTCACAGTAGACTGGATCACGCGATGTTCCAGCCAACATGTGACGGCAGAGAGAGAAAGAAAGCAAGTAGAATAAGAAGGTGTCAGTACATTGCAACTGTTTTTAGACATTAAGTCATTTTGAATAGCTGTAATTCTTTTGGGATATTTCTCTTGGATGGTTCGCAAGTCACTTCGCTGTGAAGGAACCAATCCGACCGCAACTGAACTGGAAGGTGAGAGAACTTTTATATACGTGTAGCGCGAATGCTTCTCTGGCAACAGTAATCTCTGACCAAAACAATCGAAGACCAACCAATCCGCTACACGGTGTCTCAACTTCTCACGCAATAAGCGCCGTGTATGATGACCTACTTAACAATGCAGATAAAAAGTGTTGTAGCTGCTGCTTGTTTTTGGACTTATCAAAAGCGTTTGACACTGTGTACCATAATATTTTACTACGAATAATGTCTCATCAGTTTGGCATCAGAGGACTGGCAAATAAATTTTTTGAAAGTTAGGCTATCTGTCAAACCGCTTTCAGTACGTGCGTATAAATAACTCTAGGTCATGGCTAGGGTTACCATACGTCCCGATTTAGGCGGGACAGTCCCGCTTTTTCAGGCCTTGTCCCGGCCAAATGATCGAAAGTCTCGCTTTTTCTTTCAGTCAGCCAGCACAGCTTGGACTAGGGTATGCAAACGTTAGTCCCGATAAGCAAAGGCACTATGACAGCGAACCCTACCTCAATGACATTTCCGGCCAAAAATGACCCAAAAGGTGCAGCCAAACAGGCGATGATCTTTTTTTTGGAGATCACCCCCACTGAAGGCGGGACCGTGCCTAATTGCAACCTATGTGAAGCTGATCTCAAAAAAAAAGGTCTCGAACTGAATTTTAGCGTCCCGCTTTTGATCAAAAAATATGATGAGCTCATATATTTGGTCTCGTGAAAAGTGGTCATCCATTCTCCCGACTTTTGCTTTTGCAAATATGGTAACCCTAGTCATGGCTGATGGCTGATGTGCTAACAAGAAATGCAAAATGCCGTCCAGTTGAGAAGAAAAGCACAGCACGGCGTTAAACTCAAAAATATTTACGTTTGGTCACAGCAGCCACGTGTCACCGAACATTGAAGTACCGAAATTTTTTACGAAAACAGAAGCATTTTCAGCACGCAATTTTCTTTTGAAAACCGATGGTTCGAGTTCGAAGACGTTCGAAAACCAAGGTTTGAGCGTACGCCAAAATTATTGAAGCAAAATAATGAATGCTTACATAGTTATTCGATTTGACGGTAGAGAGCTCAATATATTTCATTATATTATAATGAGTACTTATATAGAAAAACTGCAAAGCTCGCTCAAAATATATCTGTTGGTTAAAAATAAAGTTACAATAGCTTGAAATGAAATTTATAAAAAAAAAGCCAACGCTTGTATAAGAAATAACCAAATTTTATTTTGAGTGAAACGTTAATTTGGAGTCACTTTAACGCCACAAGACGCATGATGAAGGTACTTACAAGGCAGGCTGACTGAAACAATAAAGCACTTGTTTGGGAAAAAGTTATTGGGTGCCTTTATCAATAGATTTCCAGGATTTTTGATTACGCACGAGTTGTGTGCTTTCTTATGAAGTAACATGGCTGGCTAAAGAAAAACTTTATATCCAATATTGCTTTTCAGTAGGCGCCCCTGCCAGAGGCAAATGTGACTGATACAAATAGGCCTCAAGCTTAACACTTTCAATCCCAAGAAGTCGGTGTTGGGAACGAGTCGCTTGAGTTCGAGTCTCGAGTTGAGTCACGAGTCATTGATGTCAAGTCAATTTGCCCAAACGACTCCATTCAAGTTGAGTCTTTTTTTACCACGACTCGACTCTTTCCAACACTTCATTGCAAGTGTTTAGTTTCCTTTGATATTTTTAGTACATGTAATTGCAATCGATTCGTTCAACATTGTTTGGTAAATTAAAATTTTAGCTCCTAAGCTAGGACTACCTGATCTCCACAGCTAAAAGCTTACTTTGAATACTACACCGCTGCTAGTAACAACAAGTCTCCTGGTTTACTACCTGGAGCTGGCTAGGAAGTCGAGCTTACGGTTTTGCTATTTACAAATGAATTACAAAAAAATTAGGATTGCCCTTATAAGCCTTCATATACAACGTGCTAGATGCAAAGTCTCATACAAAAAAAAACTTACAGGTTTGCAGTACAAAATAATAAAAGTAATTTTTAAGATTTTGACGCAATACCAGAGTTGCCAGCAAGAGCCTACGCAGAAAAGTGATTAGGAGCGCGAAAATTTGCCAAAGACACGATTGTTTTAAAGGGGTCCGGGGACTTGCTCTTCCGGAAAAATTTTGTAAAATTACTCGCAGATATTCGCAATTTTAGTGTTTTTGGAACCACTTTTAAGGTGATTTTTGTTTGAAATTTTTCAGTCTTCGTCATTGCTACACCAACGAAATTTTAATTGCTTGGGTTTCAATGATAAATGCCAAGAAATTTTAATTACACGTGCAATGGATGCTCTGCAGTTGCGCAACAAGCTTTTCAAAGAGCTCATCAGTTAAATTTTACAACTTAAAACGACCCAACTTGTAATTGCTATTGTTTCACCCTGTATCATTTCCACATGACCTTGTATCTTGTAAACTGAATACTCTAACAATCACCCAGGCCAAGTTGAGTAAAGTGTTATTTTTATCGGTAATCGTAAAGAATCGTGAATAGCATTAAGCGAATAATGCTTTCCAAGACCTTTGAAATTTTAACTAATTCGGTGGTAGTGGCACAGGTTATTTGTTTGTTACTGTTACAAGCATACTGACTGAAAATAGTGAGGGGAGCGCGTGCATGGAAGCCCGCTCCGTACGCCACTGGCTGCTAGTGCATACAAAAAGTATTCTTAAACTCACAAATTTTCCAGGTAAAATTTTTAAGAAATCAAACTTTCCAAGAAAGAATTTTTTCGAGCAAGTAATTTCATTATCAGCAGACCAGTCGAGTCATAGAATTCGAGTTTCGAGTCCCGAGCCGAGTTAGTTCGTGCAAATGGCTCGAGTCAAGATCAGTCTTTTTTGCACCCACTCTAGTCGAGCCATTGATTCGAGTCTCCTCAACACTGCGAAAAGTACAGAGCACTCCTCAGGGCTCGTTTTAAATTTTACTAAAGGTTCAGCGGTCCTAGATCATATTTTTGAACTCACGTCAATTCCCCGCTGAATTGTTTTATTGCTTTGTAGTGACAGATCGCTATTTCCAGGTGATGATAAAAATAGATTAAGATGAAGAGAAGCTCATATAAAGACGATCAACTGACTTTTCAAGGCTTCAGGCTTTACATCCTGGATGCTGTCCCGTTTTTTCTCAAAGTAGATAACAACACAACGTAATGCAAAGTGCTTAACCTTATTGGGATTAATTGATTTCTTATGCCACAACCAAAACTTGCCTCAATATAAGCGGCGTAGCAGAATTTAAAAAAACTTTTGGTTGGTTACGTAGAAATTCAATGCAGAAAGTCTCAGGGCATAGTTTTAGAATTGTTTTGGCATAAATATATTTTTGATAAAAAAATCATGGGGCTAGTTGGAACACTTGGTCATGTGGTTGAGAGTAGAGCCCAATTATATTTGAGTTTAAATTGTGACCTATGCACCAATAAATCCTCTTTGGCAGCAGTATCAGAGCCTTTATTGATCCCGGCTTTTCCTCTACTCACCCCGATTTCAGAAGTTGGATTTGAATGTAAAGCCAGATTTATGTCAGCTTGAGTTCCTACACTGGCAAATTATCAACAAAAACACATGTACTAGATAACACAACAAGCTGTGAAAAACCAGGGATGTTAACTCTTCAAAGGATTAACCCGAATATATTTGTATACATGTTTACAAATCACTTTCACATTATCTCATATATGTTTGTCCAAATTAAGTTTGAAGCATTGGAATAGCTCATGGCCGTATTTACTCACACTAGGCTTTGAATTTCTAGTGCGAGTAAATACGGCCCTGTGTTACTCTAATGCTTCAAACTTAATTTGGACGAACATATACAGAATAATAGTTGCAGAATGGTTATAATTTTCCCGAATATATAATGCTTTAAGGGGTTAAAGGAATATAGAATTGGGATTTGTTTGTAGAGATGGTAGTAATCCTCGTCAAAAGCCGGTATTTCGATATGGAAAGTTGCTTGAGCAGAACGCACAAAAATAACTATTTCAGCGTGTATTGTTTCGCCATTGGGAAATCCAGTTAATCCGTAGCCAACCAATAAAAGGGGGAAAAGATCTCTTTCCTGTTCCTCAATTTTGATCTGTAACAAAAACAAACAAAATTTTTGTCTTCAGCCAGCAAATACGTAATTTTAACTTATTGGCGTCGGAAGATTCAGATCGCCCTGTGTTCAGTTCCGGCATGTCGGCAACGAGATTCAGTGAGTTAGGCTGGGATTACAATAGCAAGTTTCTTGCTCTAAATATTGCTAAAGCCAACACCAGTCAGGTAGGTCTTAAAACCGTTTTTTTGGTTTTAAGACCGTTTTATCAAGGTCTTGGTCTTAGGTTTCATGGTCTTGGTCTTAACCCTTAAAAGTAATGTGGTCTTAAAAAATTTTCTGGTCTCAAGACCAAAAGGTCTTTAAGACTACTGTTATACCGTAGATAAAACGTTCTTTTGAGCGACATTGTGAGAAAAAAGAAAAAGATAGGTTTTAGGCGATTTGCAAACTTGTGCGACTCCGAAATACTGCGGAAGCCGAAAGCTTCGTTCGAGTAAAATCGAGAGAAAAACATTGAGTTTTGCTCGTCAGCTAATCGACTATCGAGACGTTTGACGACGTTTGGGCAAAAGAAACGGATTTTTATATTTTGAGCTGATAGCGCCGGCAGAGCAATAGAGAGGTAAATGATGAAAATAAGATTGTCAGCTCCAGTTCAGTAAGCTAGTGAATATTTTATTTCAAACCGTTTCGCTTTATACTGAAGTTTTAATTAAGGAAGTAATTAGGATAGTAGGTAACATTTTAATTGCAACTGATGATGCTTTCAGTATAAAGCGAAACGTTTTAAAATAAAAGGTTTATTAGTTTACTGGCTATCACATTTGTACTCAAAGTATTTCTTGTTTGTAAATGCTGTGTATATGCAGCTGCAAGCCATTGAGACCCTAAGTGTCACCAAGACATAGCAGCGATAAACATGTTCATGTGTTTAGCAAGGCGTTAAAGCCGTTTTGATTCTGATTATAAATTATATATTTAAGCAAGAGGTGTCTTTCGCTTTCGGAGTTGGTATTGACAAATTTCTAATATTTTAGTAAGCTTACCATAACCACATGCTGTGTCAGGGGTGGACAAATTGCGATTCACTAGCCACCTTTGTCTCTTTTGGTCTTTAAATGCGGCTCTTTTAAATCACTTTGTTTTTGTGTGCTGTGATGTAGCGTGGAGGTGTGCAACCTACTATGCAACACGTTCACTTTTGTGGTCGGTGTAAGTATGTAAATATATTATCTCGGCTTTGAAAATGATGGTTTCCAAAAAAAAGGAAAAAAAGGTCCTCACTCACAATACGGACGAACGACTTGGCATTTCCAACTTTTAAAACTATCATCACAAAGAAATAAAAAATTGGTCTCCATGCATTTGGACGGATAATATAGATCCATGCAAACTTAGATTTGCGTAGCGGTTTTTCAATGTTGCCTGCCATCGTTTTTTGCTCTTTAATACAGCAAATTCGGTCACCCCTGTCTTAAACAAATACCAAACAATTACCAAATTGGTGTCTATTGAAGTTCCGTTTGATGTCGTCAGATTCAAAAATCGGAAACCTGTATATTCGGGGATCACTTCCATATAAAGATCAGCGGCAGAATCGTTCACTCTGAAGACAACATGGTCGGCAAGAAATGCTGCAACAAAAGTTTGTAAAATAGTCCCTACAATACAAGACAAGCAAGCTCTGCTAGCGTCACTTGCAGGGCTCCCATCAGTAACGTCAGGGTTGAGTGTTTTTGGTTTTTACTCAACTCTCCAAATTTTCAACCCCAAAAAATCAAAAAATCTTTCCTCACAATTTAGCAAATATAAAAAAGAAAAACTTGTTGCGTTGATTGTCGAATCCATATCCGATTGCACACACGTCTGTGACGCATTCCACTAGTCTCAACCATGATAACAGCTGGTCTTAAAAAGACTCTTAAAAACCTTGTATTTCTTCTTACGAAACTTACTACTTAATCGACAGGACAACCAGCAAATCTGTGCACGCGAGTTGTAAAGTGCAATTGACAACAAGCAAATCTGCAACATGCTATTGTAAAGGGCAATTTACAATTTGTCAAACTGCAATACGATTAGTCATAGCGCAGTCAATTTGTTAATTTGCATTACGATTTGTCAAATTGTAATACGATTTCTTATATTGCAGTTAATTTGTTAAATTGTAATATAATTTGCCAAATTGCATTGCTATTTGTTATATTGCATTACAGTTTATCAAATTGCAGTCGATTTGTGAAATTACACTACAATTTGTTTAATGATAATACGATTTACAATGCTGCTGCCGAATCAGCAAGCTAATTTCAAAGTTGTTTTAGAAAATATTTGTTTTTTGATTGTTCATGTTTATCCTCTATTCACGAGAAAGCGAAATGTATCGCTATCTTTTGGACGAGATGACCGCACTCGCTTGGGAGTGGCCATTTCCGAGGTGCCTCTTGAACTATCTTCTCTTTTTGTTGATTTTTGGAGTAGCTTCTCAGTTTATGAGCTTCTCATCAGCCCTTTTTTTGGTCTTCAGTTAGACAGGGCCACCACGAGGAGTAGACTGTTTGGTCCCGCCACCTGTCTGCCACATAAAGATGGAGGCATCCCGTTAAGTGTCTTGCTCAAGAACACAACAAGCAAGCTTGCCGGCTTGTTCTCCACACCATCCTTTTTGAGTTGAGCGCCAAGCATAGAAGCTGTGAATACCATATTGTAAAGTCTTTTAGCATGATTCGACTAGGAAAATCAACGCTCGGTCTACCAAAATCAACGGACGTTCTCACCACTACTCCATAGCGCCAGCAAAATGCTTTTTATTAAAGTACAGAAATTTAGCAACATTGTATCATGCTATAAGTTATAATTTGGACAATCACATAGTCAAAATTATTTTACCTTATCCGAAGTTTATGAAACGTACATAAAGTATATTTCAGGGTTGTGCTGAAAGGTTTCAAAGTTATAATTGGTCGTTAGGTCAAAATTTTTTCAGCACTGTTTTTTTCCAGTATTCGATTTTTGATTAAAGATACGACATATTGATTACTTGAATGTTACGAATGGTTTTGGTAGGTTTGCTAAACCTGTGAGATTTTGTCTTTACTGGTTTATTTGATTCTTTTGTAGCAATTTGTCACATAATTATAGCATTTTTTTGCAATATTAGGAAGTTGGCAGAAAATTTGGGTGGTTTGGCAGACTTTCAAAAATCATTTAGCAGTACGGAATATTATTTAAAATGCTATAGGTCAAAATAAAGTTAAACTTTGCAGAATATAACATCAGAATTTCTAGTTTTTTGGTCTTTGGTTGCCTTAGTAATAACTTTAAGTACACTCGTTTATTTTACTAAGTGAAAAAATTTATATGTTTTTTATATGCCAATATGAAAAACATATCCATTTTGAAAAAAAGGGCACTATGTGAGAAGACAGCGAAAATCTGACCAATAGAAATTTGATTGATTTAGCACTAAGCTACTTTTGAAAACTTTGGGTTATATAAGTTAGAGTTATTTGGGATCGCTGGCTGGAAAACTCTGATTGACCCTGCAGTGATTAGGTGGGTACCTGGAATGTGATGTTCCAAGGATAGATGGGATAGTAGATGGTCATAACCCTTGACTACACTACATTGTAATGCAGAATAATTTTTTACTTTAACTCTCCCAACGACTACAACAGCCATGGGATCTTTCCTAAACAGGTTTTTGTAAGTCTGTTGCACAATGCGCAAATTCATCAACTTGGAGTCAAAATGGAGTTGGATCAAAGCTTGCTGAAAACTTTGTGAGTCGGAGTGTGAGTTAATGGAGTAAGACTTGACCCGGGGATTCAAAAAAAGTGACTCCACTCATCTCTAATATAATTTTAAATTTACTAAAAAATTGATAATGACACCGTACGAATGAGAAATATCCCAGATATCCGTTTTGTCCCACCTTCCTTTCCTTTCCTTTTCAATGTGTAGTAACCAAAAAAAGAACACTCATAAATAAAAGTGCCTAGCAGGCGTAACACCCCAGTTCGAATCCCGCCTCTGCCAGAATCTCAAAAAAGCAGCACTCCTTTCATATACTGATTGTAATGATGTGGGTTAACATTCGGGTAAAAAGAAAAGCAGCTAAGAGAAAAGAACTACCTCCCTCCCTCCCAATCTCATTAGTTCTGTGGGCTTTAAAAATGGGAGCTTTCATTGTCCTATTTCTCGAAGCTTAGGATCGATTATGAGACAACTTTTACCTTTTAGCATTGGCAAAACTTATGTAGGATTACCTTTTCGAACATTCTTAAAATATGAACTGCCGTAATAAAAGTATCATTGTTAAAACAATCAAAACCAAAGCTGTAAGTTCACTTTAACCAATCACAGAAAAAAGTTAAGAAGAACGTGGCTATCCCAAGCACTTACGCACACAATAAGGAGCCCATGGAGGTCCAATCCATTTTGATTTTTTGGAACATAGATATCCCGGATGATCGCTTGAAATTGAAAACCAGCCTTTGTCATAGTTGCAGGTAAAGGTACAAATTGATCCAAATCTATTTCCATTTGTACACGTCATTTTTCCGCCTTCGACTTTGTCCAACTCAGGACAAAAAAGAGCTAAAATAAGAAATTTTGACTAAAACGAAAAAAATCGTTAATTAGAAAAATTTCAATCGCTGTGTATAAAGTTAATCAATCTCCCATTAATTTTTAATCTTTCATTCCTTTTTGTAGAGTTATAAATAAAACAAATTTTAAAATGATATGTGTTCCTCCTTAACATTCCAATCACTTCTTTTATATTGTTTACAACTTAAGTATTTTCTTTTTAGATTGCCTGTTTGCATTCGATTATTACAAGTTGTCCAGCACGTTTGTTTAGTTCTAAACGTAACAATGCCTGTGGTCTAATATTTAATTTTCAACATTTTAAGGTGTATCGGTAGTATCTGGATGTACTTACAACGCTGTTGTAGCATAGTTCAAAATGTATTTGCGAAATTAGTTCGCTTATTGTTTCTATCGCTTTGTCTGTACGCAACAAGTCTCAATGTGTATGTTTGAGATTATAAGCGTTTTGCAAGTATGCTGAATTTTTCTAATAAATTTACTTACGCAGAAAGGAGACAAAAGAGACGGACAATGAAGGATTGGCAAACCAAACTGAATGAGACTTATCGATGCTGAGAAAAATTTGTAAAGCCTTATGATCAGGATCAGGAATACACTGATTTTACTGGATTTAGTCGTTAAGTCCTTCGTTAAGTTTTCTATTCGATGGTATCTAGTGGATGGTGACAGGATGCTAGCTTCACACCCCTGCAGAACTATTTTTACGAGTGTTTCAAGGACTTTTGAAAGAAGACTGTCCCGGCTTTGCAGTTAGTTGAACAATAATAGTTGGAGTTGTAGCCTCCTTTGTGGTATATTAAGGTTCAAAGTGGGACATTGTGCCGTGCCCCTTCAAACATAGTATTTTTGCAATCGTGGCAGGTATTCAACCTCGTAAGCTTCGCAGCATTAGTGTAACAGCTCGTCTAGTAGTCGCGAAGTTCAAACATCTGCTTCGGAAGTGGCTTTATAACTTCCCCAGAGTCCCTTTACTGCCTTAACTTTACTTGCTAATGGTAAGTGTATTGAGCTATCCTACCTACAGCACAAAATAAAGGTGATGCAGTTAAACACCTAATATTGGATCAAGTAGCGATCCAAGTCAGTCAGTAAAAATACGATCGAACTAACAACACTCAATAACCATTTTGCGCCAAAGTGTAGCTCTCCAACTGAATTAAAAAGGCGTTTCAGATTAAGTCAGTTACAGTTGATTATTCCTCACAAAAGCGAACTCTAGGTGGAGGCAAAGAGATAATTTTCTAAAATATTAAGCACGGAGTAAAATAATATCTCGATCGCTTTTTTTAAACTTTCGGTACTTTTTGATGAAAGCTGGCGTCATTTACAAACAGCCTATTGTTTCATCTCTCAATAAAGGTTTCAACCGCGTTTGTACGGTTAGTATTTTTTGAGGAAATGACAAAAGCAATTTTTACATTCAATCGTCAATTATGACATCATTACAAACAACAGAGAAATGAAATGGTTGAAACGTGGTAAATCGGGGCACTTTTAAGCACAAAAGCGTTTTCCTCCGTCAAGAGCAGTGGTTCTAAACCGGTGGGCCACAGCAGGTAACTCAGGTGGGCCACGGAGTCTGTGGACTTTAAAAATGGGTTTGCATACCGAATAAGGTTAAGAAATACTGGTCCATATGAACAGCCTTACGGACCAGCACCTGTGAACTAGAGGCACAATGACTTTTTTTTTTCGGTGATCAACTTCCCTTCCGAGTTGTGAACTGGCCATCCTCGGCACTGGAGAGGCGATGACCATTTTTGGAGATCAACTCCACTACCATGATATCCTACGCTTATCGCAGTGACATTGTACTCAAGTTTTTATGAAAGTGGGCCTCGGCACGAAAAAGGTTGAGAACCACTGGTCAAGAGTAATGTCACATACGTCTTCTGGACACTTACCCGGGGAGGTGATCAATCTCGCCAAGTCTTATTTTTGCATTGGCGCAATTAGAAAGGAAATAAATGGTGATGCTCTTCAAACGGCATGACTGGACATTCAAAATCTTGATCTCCGAGAAAAAATAGATCATATATTTTTGGACACGAATATGTACAAAATTCTTACTTTTAAAACGTTGACATCCAAAAAAGGTATTTACGCTTGTTTGGAGACCAAAAATATCTCCTCTAATGTTCTGTCCTCCCCTCTCAATAAGATAGTGCTCACTTATGTTATGAGATTGGCTTGATAATATGATTGAGGTTGCTTGAACCTCCGCCCATACCCCTTTCCCTTCTCTAAAAAGAAAATTGTTTCCAAATACGCCACTAACTGGAGCCACCATGCTCTTGTAAGTTAGCTAACATTTTGTAGTTATACCGAGACCAGGATGTTGCCAATAAGACAAAGACATACATCTACATTGTGGAGTCCCTGGCTTCGTGTTGCTTGCTCTGTTTGCAACACAAAGTACTTAGGAATTGGAATTGCTCACAATTGCAACAGCCAACAATTTCAAAAAGTTTCTTCGTTTATTTTATGAAGTGCATGGGAGCATAATTTCGAAGTTTGGGGGAGGAGGAGAAGGTGCCAAAGCGATTGATATTCATTTTTGGAAATAACCTATACTGTATTACGCCCACCACTAACGATTGTTTTTATTTGCATGCCTATTTTTGCGACCTAAATTCTTTGGCTGTGCGCATGTTATTTGTTTCTGGTATAAAGCCAGCTAGGGAAAGAGGAAATTAACCCGAAGTCATGCACTTACACGGCCGGCTATGCTCAATGTGTATTCGTGACAACACTAATAAAAGCAAAGTTTTTTGACATAGCCGATTCTCGTTTCAAAATGAAAAATATCGTGTTCTAAATAGAATTGTAGTAGGAAAACATTATGGGTGGGGGTTAGTGCATATCCGCTATATTTCTCCCTAACTTTTTGGGAAGTCCCTAGCGATGTCTTATTAGCCTTGTTTCCAGCATGTACTTTGGAAGTGAACTTGCATACAATTGATACCGCTAATAAGTTCACTCACTTTTGTCTGTTTATTTCACCGCTTCCAAGGAAGCATGAATGTAAAGCTGCGCGGGAAGAAAGGTCTCAAAGTGATTGTAGCGTGATTTCAGAAATAAGCTTATTTGGCATACTACTTACGACTTTTTGTAATTATATGCTTATTTTTATGACCTTACATTTTAGATACGCGCACATTGCTAGGCGGAAAGTGCTAACTTACCCAAAGTCAAATATTTACAGTTTAGTTATTTCAATGGGTGATGATTTTACAGTATAAGCCACAAACAAAGCTTTTGCGGTAAAGATGGTAATACAGTAGGCGCCGCTTATTATGACCACGGATAATATGACCAGCCGCTTATTATGACCAATTTGGTACGGTCCGGAATTTCTCCATTTAAAATTCTCCGTTTAATATGAACAAATTTCGGATAATATGACCAACATTTTCTCCATCTTTCTTATTACAGTACCGTATTTTTTCCCGCCACGCACTTATAACTTCGCCTTTTCAACATATTGTTACACACTGTACTAAATTTTACCGTCACTTGTAGTGTTAAAGTACTGTACTTTGTTTTACTGCCAACGTCACACTGTTACTTCGGGTAAACGATGAATTTGACGGTATTTGGGCTTCTTGTGGCTTACGGCGTCTATTCAGGAGCTGTTATGACGGCTTCGGTTTTCATAACCATTCGGATATTATGACCGAAATGGTCTGGTCCTAAGGTGGTCATATTAAGCGGCATCTACTGTAATTGATCTAATTACTGCAGCATTTCACGTAAAAAATGTTCCCTGCAAGTTGTCATTGCATTACTAAAAACCTAGATTTTTTGACCAACCTCAATGATAATACTGTAATGTATTGTTCTTCTTAAACAGGTAGCACTTAAGCTGTTTTCTTTTGAAATAACCGTGAAGGACTATACGCGTAGGTAGCTGTATGTTGTTTTTTACTTTTTTCACCGTGATCGCGCCAGACGGATTATGACATCAAAGAGCAACTTAGAAGGAAGCGAGACAAAATGAGAAGCATGTTTTCAAATGCTTAAAAAAGAATCTGCTGTTGCGTCATCAAGTCAGCTTATATTGTTGTAAAATCATTTTAGCGACAGCACCTTGTTGATATCTTTCAAAAATGCTTTCAGTCGCGTTTCCACCGTCAGTAGTTTTTGAGAGAATACAGAGAACAAATTGGTCCACTAAGCGTTAGCTGTGACGTCATTTTAGACCCCAAGGTATAAAGTTTTTGTAAATTGTTAAGGTGGGAAATGACTTTTGTTTGAGCCAAAACCATTTTTCTCTGTCAAGGAATCCAAATTACAAAATATTCTCTTTGGTTATGACATCATTATGACGTCACCAACCCCCATTAGACACTTTTCTCGAAAAGGTGACCAATCGTTCCAAGCTTGATGTTTGTATTCAGAGTAGTTTCGGAAAAGTAAACAAAGACAGACAGACAGACACACAGATAGCATTTTGCTTTATATATTAAATTCAACTCACCTCGACAAGTCGGAATTTTCTTCACAGACCAACACGCTTGACTGCTTTGCGTTTCAATACCCCTTTTGTCGATCATTTTTTGTTTGCAAGTGAATTCTTTTTTATCAGTTGGGGCATAATTTTGTTTACAAAGAATCCTGTGCAAAACCATAAAATGTCAGTATTGTTTCAGAAGCAGATAAAACCAAAATTTGTATGTTGCAATGTAGAGGGACAAAACCTGTTTTCGCATTAAATTGGCAGAAAATCTCAATTGTAAGGTGGCTTTATTTTGATTAAGGGATGTACTTTTGTTTAAACTTCCATTGACACAACTGAAGAAAACCTATTCGTGAAGTCATGAGCTTGCATTAAATTGACAGGAAATTTCAATTGTGAGGCGGCTTTGTTTTGATGGTGGGCTTCACTTTTGTTTAAACTTCCATTGATACAAATGAAGAAAACATATTCGTGAAGTCATTCCGCTACCATCTAGTGGAAATCACACTGGTTAAAGGCAAACAAAGGGTCTTTATTCCTTTGGACTGTTTGGGGAATAGAAATAAATCAAATATTTCTGATAAAATCGACCCAAAGTAATCAAAAAAGCTTACTTTTTGTAATGCTGCGGCACAGAAATTAGTTTATATTTCTTTTAAGCTAATAGCCTTTTAATGCTAAAGCAAGATCCATAAGCAAAAAGCAAAATTCTAATATGGTATTTAGATCACAAATATTCTCACAAAAAGCTGTTCTTATGAATAAACTTGGACAAAAGGCATCAGAATTGATGTTTTTTGTGTACTTAAGCGAAAGATTTTAATGAAAGAAGCAAACTATTTGAAGAACAGTAGGGCTGCGGCCGAATACCCACTGTAACCTTTTTCTGTGGTCTGGTTTAACCAAGTTATTTTATATACATTTCATTATTTTCATGCGCAGAAGCAGATATTGAGATTTATTTTTTTAAAGTTAGAAAATGCAAAAAAGATCATGAACAACTGGTAGTCTTTCCAGTTCCAACTGTTCTATTTAAGTGAATACTTAATCGCAAGTAGACTTGCTTCTACAGAATCAACATACGTAAAAGCAATATAGATTTCATTTTTTCTGCGATGTTTCCAATGGTTGCTAAATGTTCCAATTTTTTTCTTCGCATCACATGCCTAAAGAATTCAAGCAACCTCTAAAAGAAATAGAAGAAAAAGTAGTACTGGAAGGCAGAGTCAGAAATATCTTAGTGGCATAAAAAAGATGGATGTAAAGTGGGATTACAGAAAAGTTGCATTGCGTGGAAGACAGATGTAAATGGAAGACCATGACCTCCAACGCCTCTCGACTCGGTTCATAAAAGAAGATATCATTTGTTTTTGATTCGTATGAGTAACCGCTTTATTTGCAAGAATGTATGAGCAGGAATGTAGTGCAAAAAAAAGGTGAAACTTTAAGCAAGCAAATAGTTTATTTAATAATTGTGCGTAATGGCGGTTAAACGTAGAAGGTTGATGCTAAGTGGCGAATGTTTCAGTAAACTTGGACATTAGACTGCTTCTTCAAGCAGCATTTTGGGAGGCCTGTTTGTCTCATCTGCCATGACAGCGTCGGTGTGAACAAAGAGTCCGACGTCAAGCGGTACTACGAAACTAAGCATGCAGAATTTATGGAATTTAGTGGGCAGATCAGAAAAGATGAAGTTTGTAAACTCACGAAATCTTTGCAGCCTCAGTCTTCACTTTTTTCAAAAAGCGCAGAAACAGGAAAAAATACCCGCGCGAGTTACGCAATATCAAAGCTGACAGCAAAAATGACGAAGCCATTTGTAGAAGAAGAATTTGTAATGAATGCTTGCAGCGATGGCGGCTGTAGACGTTGTATGCCTCGAAAAAGAGCGGCATTTTTCAGCCATTAGTTTTTTTAGAAGAACAGGTACAAGACGAATCGAGGGTATCTTAACACTATGTGAAAGGGAGCTTAAACAACACCAGTGCCAGATTTGAATATTTTTCTGTAGCTCTTGACGAAAGTACAGATTTGAAAGACACTGCACAGCTTGCAGACTTTGTGGTAGGAGTAATCCCGAGTTTAGATATTGTGAAAGAATTTTTCCAGTTGATCCCAATGAAGAATACAACTACTGGAAAAATATTTTCAAAGCCTTGCCGTCAGTAATTGCAGACGTAAAATTTGATTTTTCAAAACTTTGTGCGGTTACTCCAGATGGCGCGCCAGTAATGGTCGGACAAAAAAAAGCGTGGTTTCTCTTTCGAAAAGACGGATGAAAGACCTTGGAGTTTCCCACAACATCAAAAAGCTCCACTGCATCATTCATGAAGAGGCACTGGGCGTAAATTCTCTGCAACTAAAGAAATTGACGGACGTGGCAGTAAAAGCGATAAATCAGATTTTAGCTCGTGGACTAAATCATCGTCAAGTCCAGCAATTTTTCTTGGAGAGGCAAGCTGAATATGAAATGTTACACAGAGTGTGTGCTTTACGTGAAAAGATTGCAACGTCCTTCAAAAGCAATAGTGAGAATGTCTCACGTTTTCGCGACCAACTTTGAGTTTCATGTTTGGGATTTTCGGTAAACATTATACCTCGCAGCTGAACGACTTGAACTTGCAACTTCAAGCGAAATACCATTTGTGAATCAGATGTGTCGGCACATTGCCACGTTTGAACGGAGACTTCGCTTGTGGGAACACCAGCTTTAAAAACGGTAGCTATGTCCATTTCCCAAATTTTCAAAGAAGCCAACCAGCCGATCAGTTTACTTTTATTACAGTTATTTGTGAACTGAAAGCTGAGTTCGCGTCAAGTTTTGCTGAATTTTGTTTGCATACATGCGACTTGAGTTTGTTTGGGACTCCTTTCAATGCAGACATTGAAAGTGTTCCAAACAATTTGCAAATGGAAGTCATTGAGAAACAGTGCAAAGAGCAGTTAGAAAGCAAATTTGATGCAGATGATGTCTCTGATTGATTTTTACAAGAAATATCTTCTTCTATCTGGAAAATTTCTGAAGCACTCATAAACAATGGTATCATTGTTTGTCACCACATACGAATGTGAGCAGTTGTTCTCGAGAATAAAACACATTAAGAATCACTTGAGAACAAAAATTGACGGAATGCTGCTAGCATCAACAAATGTGTCACCCAATGTTGAGATATTGTCTTGAACCAAAACAACATCAAATTTCTCATTGATCAATCTGTACCTACTAATTTATTTGCAATACGGATAAAAATACTTTTCCCTAGAATTGTTGCGGTTGTATTGTCCACGTTGTCAGGTTGTGTTATTTTACGTTTGGAATGTGTCTCTTTTTTAGGAAATCGTAATTCCTTAAGAAAATGCTAGTTTAAGTTTTCCTCTGTAACAAGACTACGAAAACGCAATTGTGACATTCTTGGATTGCGATGTGGAACGGGCTTCGTGTCATATAAAGATTATTATAGAAACTCAAATTTAACTACGCCTGCTTTTATCTTATTGTATGAGCATCATTGGGGCCCGCCTCACCAATATCAACATTGCTTTAGACACGCGCATGCAAAACGTTTGCCCAACCTTGGCATTTAACAATTGCAAACCGGCATTAGAACTCTCCAACTAAGAAAGCTAAGCGCAGATAACCCTAATAAAAACAAAAGCAGTGAACAAAGGCATTCCGTACTTAGAGATATCTAGGGCAAAATGTATAACAATAGAGGTATCCAATTAAGTGCCTTTTTCAACACAATGATTGAACATGTTGATTTGTTCTTCATGCTATTCTTTTTGTGTTGAGCGTCAACCAGGGAAGCTATAAATAGCATTTTCAAAGCTTTCGATTCACGGATTCCATGTCGACGGATTGCAAAGTGGAGCCTCTAATCACCCCAACTCCACACCGGTTAACAATTTATATATCTCAAAGTATCAATTTAAAAAATTGCGTGAGGCTTCTTTTGATCATCTGATCCCTGCTGACTTGACGGTCTTGGGCAAATCGATTGTCCTAATACTGTTGAGAGTAATAATTACAAGTGTCTTAGCCATAATTATGTGTGAAATTTGTCATACTTGCAAACACTTCCGACATTACTTGAATCATTGCACTGGTAACTTCCACTTTCTGGATTCAGCAACGGCAGTGGTGGACACGTATCCGCTTTACACAAAAGAGAGTTGCTGCCACGTGTAGTTGCTGGAGTAAAGGTGTGGCCTGAAACGATTTTATTGCTTTGAAATAAACTGATTTTTCAAAGCTTTTTGTGACACTCCGATCGGTGACGGTGATGCATCAATTAGAAAAAGCTGGGACCAATTAGGTAAAATGCTTTTTCTCAAGAATTTCTGTTTTGAGATTAAACCAGTTCACTGTAACTCCTCTAAGTCAAGGCAATATCACTGCTGTTTGTAGCAGAGCTTCTGAAACTTTTTGAAGCGCACCCCGTTTGCTGATGCCAACAAAACCTGTTCCCCTCATTATTGTACAATCAAAAGATACTGTAGTAAATAGAATAACAATTTTGCTGCAGTTAACTCTCATTAAAGGTAAGAATGTTGCTGGTTTTGGAAAATACACTTTGCAGCAAATACTCTAACGCACATCTCAAATCAGGTTTAAAACCACGTTTATTTCTATATTTTATGCTTATATTCACGAAAGAAAAGCCCTTTTACACAGATAAGTCGATAAACAGAAGAAGCGTTTGCAGACTGATAGCCATACTATTTACGTTTTTCATAATGTGCATGTATTTTGCCCCAAAATTAATTAATGGTAATGGCTTCAAGTTGTCTTTTGTGATGGAGGTACACTTTATCTCTTAAGTATTTCTGTTGCTAATGATTGGAAAAAATGTATTCATTGAGACAAAAGAGATTCCCTGATCAACTTTTATTTCGAAAACTTATTGTTACTTTAATCAAAAAAATAACTTTCAAACCCTGTTTCCCGAATCGTAGTTACGCCTATACTTCGGTCTGAAGCTCCCACTCCAGTTTTTTGTGTTTGTTTGTTTTTCTCAAAGATTACGAAATGAAGCTAAGTTTCGTGAACTTAGCAGTGCCACAAACCCCGTTTCGCCACAAAGCATGAATGTTGTGGTAATTGTTATTATGTTTAATATTTTTTCCCTGCAAAAGCAGAGTTTACTTACTACGGATTTTACAAATGTCCATAAGGTATATTAACACACGCTGAAAACTCCCCAGTGTGAAAGACAGAAGGCGATTCTGTATTCCAGAAGTTTCAAAATAGACTGTAGTTCCAGTGTAGGCTATCCCCTACTAATTTCATTCACCAATAAACATCCAATTATCAATAAAAATGCCCAATGAGCCAATCACATAGGGTGCTCTACTTCAGTCATGCACAGTTCATTGCTCTACTGATTTTGGGAATACCCACCCATCATTTCTTCTGGACTGCTTCATTAGAGTTTTTGACCCACAAGTCTCCTAGTCTTCTTTGCACTTTCTTGTCATGCTCGCACGGCATTCTCTTGTCTTTGCTGCAATGGACACAGCCATCTTTTGATATTTTGTATATCCGGAATTAGGAGAATTAACTTTGCGCAGCGTCCATGGTCACACGTCCCAGAATAATTCTTATCTCATTCTGTATTGCTACGAACTCTGTATGCTGCGCGCCCTTTGACGCCTCTTTCTATATTTAAGACCTCTAACGCAGGCAATGGAAGCTAGCAGGCGTCTATGGATCCGAGGTCTTACACATTTGCTCCCCCATCCCCATGAAGAAGAAATCGGAGAACCACATCGACAAGAATTTCGGAAGCTCGTCTACCACAGTCAAGTAGATTACCACCATGGCAGATAGCAAACTGTCTTCGCTGGCCTTGTTGTTAACTAAACGTTTATGCACACTGACTCTAGATTACAACCACGTTGTAAAGCGTATGCGAGCAGCAAGATCCACTTCAGGTTGTTCTGACGACATAACCAATGTAGTACTGTATTTTGACTATGACACTGCATTTGCTTAACTATCCGTGTTGTTTTCAAAACCGTATTAGCCGTGAACAAAGACTTCGTCACATTTTTTTATAAGGGTTGCGGTACAGTACAAAAACAAACAATGTTTCGATACACTACAGCAGTATCTTTGCAAGTACTTCGGAAAAGGTAGCAAAATTGATCGTTTTCAAGGCACTGGGCAGGCCAAGTAGTGCATTTGAAATTTGATACCGTTAGCAATTTTTTCAGCCAAAAACAAACGTATGGAGAGTCAAAGCAACACGCATGCATGGTTGTCGCTTTCTGACAATCGACGGGAATTGATGCCAAGCGTGACACGTGCTCATCTTTTTCGCTCCTTTCTTTTTACTTATAAGCCTTACATGTCCCCCAAGAAAAATGCACCCCCCCAAGCCAGCTTTAAAGTGTCACGAAGAACCTTTGCCAAAATAGCTTTTTCAAGCTATATTGGCGTGTTGTGCCACCAGCTAATTGATGGGTCCTCATTGCAGACATTTGAACTATAATGGCTTAGTTAGATTTGCTTACCGTTATAGTGGGCTGACACTGCTATCCATATCAGCACGAACGATAGCTTTGAAATTGTTCTTGGCATGACTGTTGCAAAGGCTACAAACTAACATCAGATCTAAAAGAGAAAAATGGTTTTTAAGTCTTTTGATTAACCGATTTTTTATTTACAATATAATGTTTTCTTGTTCTGCTCAATGTTGCTATATAGCTCAAGTCAAACAGTTAAATTCCAGCTGGTTCGAAAAATTGGCGTAAAAAGTTGAAGAACTCAAAATAAATTTCTAGCACATTTTCTAATGTCATCATCAAAAATAAGACTTTGGTCGACTGGTGATTGAAATCAATTCTGGCTTGACTACTTTTCTATATTTGCATCTGCAAAGGCAACCATTGATCGGAAATCGATATATTTATGTAGCTCAAAATTTTTCCGCTATATTTTATAACACCATTCAAAATTTTCGAAATTATGTGTTTTGTGTTTAGAACAGAAGTAGTAGTTTATCATTGTAAATTTTGAAGTAAAAATGTATAGGGTTAGTTAACAAGAAGAAAAATCCGGTGCGCAATTCAATTGTTGCAATACCTTATGGCAGTCTTTAGCAGAATATAGAGAATTAAATGCTAATACCATCTTGAAGACATAACACCTTGCCCTTGCCAAAGCAGCAAATAAAATTTTTATTGCATAAAAATAGTCTTGACTTAAGAGGAGGGGGACTAAAACCTACAAGCGACGAAGCAAGAAAAAGCATGTTTGGGGGGAAATAGTTTAGAATTTTTGATATTTTTAAACAGAAAGTTCGATTAAAATTAGGTCAACGTTTCTTTGTTTCTACAGGAAATTGGTCCAAAACAGCTTTGACCGCAATTTAATTCACATGAATTATGTGGTTCCGTTCTTTCATGGCTACAACTTAAGAAAAAATTAATAAAATTAAATTGTGGAAAATTACAAGCGACACTATAGCTTATAATCTGTATCGTCCAAGAAAATTTTGAAGCGAATCATGGTTGCTGTTACTGTATTTCTTAGCTACGTCTAAGTTAAGGCCAGGGTGCATAGACGTAGCTAGGAGATGAGGGGCACAAGACTACATCCTATAAGCAGGGTTGCCAGAGTTGTTACTTTTGGTAACAAACTGTTATCTTTTGCTTGCAAGTTTGAAATTTGTTACTTTTGTTACGACGCTACCAACAATTGTTAATATTTTACTTGGTTATTAACATATGTTTCAATTTTAATGATTCAGACTTCAACGGTAAATTATGAATACAATATAATTTTAAAAATAATTCTTGTATATAGAGCAAGAATTATTTTTAAAATAGTAAATAAAGTAATGCGATTACAGTTGAGACAGTTTTAAAATGGTTTGAACAAACACATGTTCTTTGGGTTAACCACACAAAGGTGATGAATTTTTTTGAGATCCACCTCATTCTCTGATAGCATAACCAGAAAAGGAGGCGATGTTCAGGGAAAAGTCCAATGTAAAGAACTGCAGTAGAGGTGGTGTCCAAAAAAAAAAAGTCATCATTTGTTTCGCGATCCAATGCTAGAGGCAGGTAAAGTTTGGGAATGGTTGAGCTCCAAAGCAACACATCGTAATTCACAACAGTTATTTCTTAACTGTTACTTTGCAATTCGCTTAACTGTGATGAATCATTGAGGAAGTCATCTGTTGCGTTTTGACGAACCGTTATCAGTCATTGCCGTTATCACACCACTGATATCAGTCATTGCTTTCTAGACTCTCGAGGATAAGTAAATGCACGTTCTTTTTTAAATATATTAAGAAGTAAGTAAGTAAATACATGTTTTTTTTCAATTATATTAACATATTGACTTTATTTTATAAATTTGTTACTTTTTGAAATATTCTGCTGTCAACCCTGCCTATAAATCTTTGACTAGATTCCATTTGAATCGCATGTGATTTCACAGCAGGAATTATGCCAGGATTGTTAATGTTTTTTTAAAAGAAATTCATAGCATCTTTTGTGGGCTACAGTAACTAGTACGTTTTATTTTGTATTAAAAAGTAGTCAAATTCTTTCCTCAACACGGTACTTTTAAAAAGTTGCAATTTTGGAAGCAGCTTAAGTTTTAAGAAAAGTAACACACTTTCGGCAACGCATTACAAATTACTCTCACAAGATAAGTTAAGAAACAGGTTAATATTTTGACGTTGCTTTGAAAGCTTTGCGCTGTGACCAACTAGCATCAAGCGGTCATCTATTAGAATTTTGTCAAAAACTAAAACTCTAAAACGTTTTATAAATTTCAACGATAAAAAATATTTTCTTATGAAAAGTGTTATTTTTTCAGTGTTATCACAAATATTGGAGGTGCTGCAGCTTTACAGTATTATGAACAAGCTGCCACTGGAAATAATGAATTTTTTTATTTGTGCCGAACAACGCTTTTTCTTTAACAACTGGTAACCCACTTTGTTCTGCAGTTTTTTGAAGCCCACTGGCTTAGAAGACTTAATTTTCCTCCACAATTTGTGAACCAAGTGAACGTAAAAAGTTTTCGTTCGAAAAATATAAAATACTAGCAGAAATACCCGTCGTTGCCGGGTGGTTTAAATGCAAAACCTCTGAACAGAATACTTGAAGCAACGTAAGAAATAAAAATATGACCTTTGGGTTAGCTGGAAAAAATATGTTGAATTAATGCTTTTTAGTTTTACGATGAGCTGATACTGTTTTTATATCTAAACAAATATAAATATACATACAGATGTGTTGAGGTTTATTTATGCAAAAAAGCTAGACAACCCCTACCAAATGAAAGCTAGTTTAATAAAAAGAGGAAATGAAATTATAAGTGATTTGGAAAACTTTATTGATTAAGAATAATTATTGAAAGGCAATCAGAACAATACAAATTTGTTTCTCCGTCACTTATTTAGAAAACGTTACATGCTAAATACTTCTTTATATATTTATCTAAAAAACATTTTATAAAAAACATTTATCTGTCTGTCAGTCTGTTTGTCTGTTCCTTATGGAATCCGTCTGTTCCTCCCTTGGGGTGCATGTATGAAGTTGAAATTACCATCACTGTATTGTACTTTTTTGCGCCTAAGCTAGATGTCAATTGCAATTTAATCCCCCAAACCTAAATACGCAATCCGATTAGAATCGAAGAGTTATCTGAGACCCTCCTGTGGAAAAAGGGCCGTAGCTCCCTTGGGGGGCGAGGTACGAACTTGGAAATAGGCCCATTGACTCCGCTGGAAAAAAATACATCGGAATGCATGTTTTATTTTTTTCTAGGTGCTCCTAATTTTTTTTCCATAAGGAACAGACAAACAGACTGACAGACAGACAAACAAACAGACTTTGGATTTTATATATTAGATTGAGCTATTTGATTTAACGGCAAACTTAAGGTTGCTTCTTGGCCATGATAAGATCAAGTTGGACTTACTAGTAGACAAGGTAACAAGCGGTGCATCATTTTGGTTGGCAACGCGCTCCAACATTTGAGAAGCGCTAGTCTGATAAACAAAGTAAAGCAATTGAGTAGGTAAAGCAAAAGTTGGAAAATCGAACTCGCCGCCACAGTTTTTACTAGCGCAAATCTTCTTTAACCGTTTTGCCTATACACTAAGACAGGGGTGTCAAACTCGCGGCCTTCGGAGCCTTTCAGTGCGGCCCACGAGACGATTCTGAAATTACTATGAATTTCGGCAGTATTGCAACGGATCATTGTCGAACAAACGTTTGAAGCTCTGATCACAGACCACACTTGAGAGGTACAAATTTTTGTCATTCGGAGATAGCTTTACTGATGCTGGAAAGGTGATGAACTTTTTTTTTTGGAGATCGATCTTACTTCGGGCTACATAACAGAGATCGTTGCCCAGAGAAGTGGTGATCTCCAAATCCAATACTTCATGTGGCCCTAGGCACGATTGCTCATATATGCGATGTGACCCCCAGAAGCCCACGAGTTTGACACCCCTACACTAAGACATTGTTATTTTCTCGAAAAAGGACCAAAACTTCGTGTCTGTCAACAACTATGCTACACGCTGACTCAGACGATAGTTGGAAACATGTATATCGACTTGTTTTCTAAATAAATTTCATCTGAATTGTTGAGTTCTATTCAATTAAGCAACAACCTCTTCACTTTTATCTAGGAAGTTGCAAAACATGCTATTGAAAGTTTTGGCAACGCAATAGGCTTTTGAACTTCTGGCAAATCCAAATAGGTATTTTAATTTTCTTCTTTTATCTAAACTCTTTCGTGACAAAAACTCGTGTTGTTTGTAAATTGGTTAAGTTTAGTGGTTGCCCAGTTTTAATAAGCAAGCAGCGTAAATTTGCGAATAACATGAAAGCAACTAATTGTAGTTGTAGGCCTATAGAATAGACTTACCTCTTTGATATTCTTCCATGGATTGCCTTTGCATCCACACATAAGTATAAGGTACCGGTAGTAATTTATTTTTGCAAACTGTCCTAAAGGATGTTCAAATTATGTGCCATTAATAATATTTTCGAAATAAAATGACAACAATTTATTCAATTCTTCAAAGACAAAATGAAAGAAGAGTTTGGAAAACTGCAGAGTGACCTGGAAAGTGTGTATTTAGCTCAAAATGTTTTTTTCGGTTGATATCATATTTGCCAATCGTTGGAAGATGATTAATAAAAACACCAACTGAGGATAAGAAATACATCAAAGTTTTTTACTGCGAAACGTTGCGTCAAAGTTTTATCAAAGCTACATCAACGTTTGGTCAATGCGAACAAACTTGTAAGGAAGGCTAACTGCGAAAAATTTTCAAAAGTTATTGGGTGTCTCAGAAAATAGGTTTACAGCATTTTTTTTTGGTGATAAGTCGTCTGTATTCGTTTTAAAGTTGTCTAACATCCCTGACTAAAGAGAAAATTTATTGCCACGTAGCACCAGCAATGAGGCGAATGTGTCTTATCTAAAAGGCTTCGCGCTTAACCCTTCCAATTTCTGATGAAATTAAGCTTCTATAAAAGCTCGTTTCAAATTTTTTCTGGGGTTTGGTGGTCCTAGATCAGATTTTTAGGCCCACGTGAAGTTATCGTTTATTCGATTTGTTGTCAAATAAAGGCAAGGATTATTTCACCTCTAAAGGAAATACCACCACAGTTTTTGCTTGTTCATAAGTCGCATGTAGGCTTTCTTTTGTGGTAAATTTTGGTTTGCTTTGTGCAAAATGTGAATTTGAAAACATATCTTTTATTATGACGTCATCGTGACCTCATGAACTCTTTTTTGACGCTCACCTCAAGGCAATGATCAATTGTTTCGAGCTTCATGTTTGTATTTCGCAGAGTAGTTTCGAGGGAGTTAAAACTTAAGTACAGAAAGATTTCTGCTTTAAATAGTAGGTATGGCAATTTATCTAGCTGACATCGTACTTGCCATAAAAATACATACAGAAAACAACTTATACCAATTAGCGAGATGGGATCAGAGAATAGTCAGATTGGAGAGGGTGCGACGTATTTTCAACCTCCCTAATTTTGTAGCCCACTTATGTGCGTAGTACTACTGCTATCTATAATATCATGAATTCGTCACGACAAGCAAAAACACATCTTATTTACTCAGTAATTGTTTGCAGCATAGGCTACTCCAGTTTCCCTGTTAATCTAACAGGTTTTATATCTTAAATGAGTTTTTAGAGCGCCAGCAAGGTCAGCGTTAGCGCCAAAGCAGAATAAAAAAGATTTTTATTTTTTTCACAATGTTATCTTGTGTATGCTAACTTCAAACCATCTGAGATATTCAGCACCACCAGAACCCAATAGTAAAAAGCTTGTCGACGTATTAAAGCCAAGAAAGGTTTTGAGGCCTTAGCAGACTTTGTTTGTCAAATTATTGTTTGGAAAATAGGTTTCTCTCGTTTCCTGCACTTGCGTTGACGAATTTGAATGTTTTATCATTTAAGCCAATACTAAAAATTCTGTCAGTACTCTGCGAAGCCGTATCACTCGTGAATGAGTTGGCGTTGTCGCAGTTGCACCACGTCAAACAACGGCGAGAACAATGGGGCTGTCACAGTCTCGTGAAGTAGCACAAGAAGCCAGCGATGCACTTTGAGCAAATTACGGACAGTGTTAGTTCTAAGTGCATCGCAGACTTTTTATATAAATTTTATCATTTAGTTTAGCACAATCATGTATGGTGTTGATAAAAAATTACTGAATTGAGGTTTGTAGAAGTCCCAGTGCATGTCATCAAATTTAAAAATTGAAAACTTGTGAAATTGAAAGGTACATTCAAAAGAAAATTTATTTTAGCATCAGACAAACAAAAACTTGGTTGGCAGCTACGACTACAGCAAAAAGCTAGTTGAGAGGTAGATCCAATTATTCATTCTTTCAATACACTAGCAATTCTTTTGTCATTATTATAACTGATGATGCCCCATTCGGACGAAGCCAAATATTCTGTTGAGGCGATATCACCAAAGGTGAGAATATATCGAAAAGCGTTTCGACAAACATGCAAACTTAAACTCTGGCACTCTACAAAGGTCATTTGGTGTGCTATCCAGAAATCATATTTTCAAGATGTTGTTATAACTGCAGTGATATATATTGTAAGAACTAATAACTACATTTCAGATTTTATGAACATCCTTGATTTTTTTATGTGAAGCTGCTAATCAGCAAATGCGAAGAAACAGTTATTGTTCGTACAGTTAGCAAACAGGTTCAAGGCAAAGCTGAAAAAAATGGTTTAGTTATTTCCTTGTTGAACAATGATATATGACAGCAAAGTCTATATTCTCAAAAACATAATTATTGTAGTTATTAGGCTTTGCCATATCACCGCAAATTATGTGCCTACAATTATGAAAACAGATTCAAAAATATGCGATTTAAAAAATAAAAAGGAAGGATTGTCGACCGCACTCGTTCATCTCTCTTGCCCCTGTCCCCGCTGAGGGTCTACCACGGTCCACTCTTTTCCGACCCCGCATCATTGATACAAACGAAAAAGCAAGAACTGTCCAAAGAATTGAAACAGCTGCAGCTCATACTTCCGCCGTTAAGAATCTCAAGTTTTAAGATTATATCGCTACAATGACTTTCAACATGAAGATGTAATGATGCTGATTTTAGAACAGTGGTTCCCAACCTTTTCAATATGTCGCCTCCCCCAACCTATTTGATATTATTCTTTACCTACTTTACATTCAGAATAATTGCAACACAACGAATATTCATTAAAAAAATTGAATTACAATGGCAATAGGAACATTGCTGTTGCTATTTAGGTGAAAATAATAAAGCTTTTAATATGGTGTTCAACAATGCGCACCACCTATCATATTGCACAAAAAACTACAGTTTTTCTTTTTTGGTTAATAACAACTGCAGTAAAAACCGGCCTCGCATAAATTCAACCTCAACTAAAAGTCTTCGTTCACCCCCTCATAAAATGTGATTTTACCTCTTCTAGGAAGGTCGGCTTTCCTGGTTGGGAACCACAGTTTCAGAACATGGCTCTGGAAGATATTACCCAAAATATAAATCCAGATGGATTTACTATTTTAAATAAAAAATAAGGAGGTTAAACCAAAAAAAAGTAAATTTCATTCGTTTTGAAAATATAGGGATGGTTTTGGAGATGTGGGCCGAAAGTCATGTTAGAAAGGAAAGTATAAAATGGGTTGCAGCCCATTACTTTATTAAGTGGCTATTTCTGTGCTCATCTAAATAAATAAAGTCGTCAAGCAAAGTGGAGTAGTCAAGGAAGGATTAGAGAAGGTTAAGAGTAATTTCACTCAGTCAAATATTTCTCTGATCTTTAGCATCATCATTGGCGGCTCAGTTCGGTTTCTCGGTGGAAAAATTTAGCAGTGTGTCTGGTTGAAAAAGAACCACGAAGCACATCGTCGTGAGCATCGAGAAGACTTTGCGTTGCTGTGCTCTTGAAAAACTCTTTGGAACGTTTTCCCTGTTTGATTGCAAGCGTGGAGCGGAAATACTTGTGCAAGATGTATTGGTAACTCCAAAGCAGATATGAACGCAACGATATTTTACGTATAATTGCAAACCTTTTCCGTGATTCGAAGACAAAAAATGTAACAAACGATAAAATTTGCTATTAAGAAGAACGTTATCAAATAATGTACATTAGTACACAATGCGACATTATCACAAGAAATTATTACCATGCTCACAGAGCAAGGAAGTGTACGAAAAATAAAAATTACACAGGCTTGCCAACGAGAAAGTGCCACAAATCAAAGAAAAAGTTATATTCCATGCATGACGTAATTTCCAAAATCTTGGTTGTAGGTTGAAAAAGAAAACACAGAAATTTTGTGTTTCAATGTGGTAGAAAAGCTATTCATTTTCTGCTATTTCTGCTTTGAGAAGAGCAAAGCAACGTGGCTCTATTGTTCTAAAGTTGGATGATTAACGTTTAAGTGTGTTTTAATCTTTCGAAATAAAAATAATAAAGATGCAAAAAATTTAAAATTGATAAGCTTTCTGCAGCTGACTCTACATCACCATGTCACAGCTCCTCGTTTCTAAGTATTCTTGAAAAGCAAACCGAGGAGAAATGGAAGAACAAGAATAATCTTATAGGCAAACTCTCAGAAATCACGCCTTTGGGGATCTACTCACTATCCGCACCTATGTACTTGCGCTAATTGATTTTTGAAGATGAGAAGTGAAAAATAGTTAGTTCGTTGTTTCCTCTTTTTTTCATGGTTGTCCTTCATTACTTTGTTCCGTGCTCGACTCTTCAAGAAGATCTGGAGCAGATCTTTCAACTGGCGACGAAGAGGAGCCCTCTACAGTATTCACTGATAAAAAGCTCTGGTCCGACATCCTGTGGGAGATGTCGTTGTGCGAAGGGGTTTTGAATAGAACTCTTTTAACTTCGCCATTGCCTGCATAGGTACTCATAGATCGTGTCTGTTTGGGCACGGATACCGGTCGGCGCGAGGATGATAAGCCAACCCTACGCGTTTGATCTGATCTGTAAGTTATAAAGTTTGAACTGCAACAACTGCGACCAAAACAATCTTCTTGTTCAGACGGAATCAGGTTTTCTTTTACAAAATCAGAAACAAGGACATTACAGTTTGAACACTTTTCTCGATTGTACTTGCAAAGCAAAACGTTACTGCTGTTTCCATCTTTTAGTGGCCGCAAATGAAGCCCTTCTGAGTAGTAATCGTCAAGTGGTGGGCTTTTTCTGGTTTTGATGCTGGCTGTGCTGAGCTTGCTCACTCTTCTTTGTGTTGAGCTTTTTCGACGCAGAAAAAAATTCGTGAATTGAAACAAACTGCTCTCTGTACGAAGACTAGATCGCAAACTGATTGAAGGAGTGTATGATATTGATAGTGACGCTCGAGACGTCTGCTGGTAACCTGAAAAAACCGTTTGATAATAATTGTTGAGTATGTTGGAGGTGAAAGCAAGGGGTGCAGGAGCTTACTCAAGACGTATCTTCAAGGTTGAAAAGCAATCCCTACATAACTGTCCTTAGAAACTTCCTGGCTACAAAATGCTGCAGAAGACAATTTTGACCAGAATTCCGGGTCTATTTGCTTCAAATTATAGTCACATATTTGCATTAAACCTTTCAGTATTTGTTTTTTTAATAGTTGAGCTTAAACCCCCCACCGCCAGGTTAATATCCGACGGATGAAAAATGTTTTGCAAATTGCAATGAGTTGTCAGGAAAGTAGTCAATCTTCAAAAAACAATTTCTTTGTTGCTTCCGCACATCGGGGTAAGATCTAGTTTCTCCACTGCACACTAAACTAAAAATGGCGTAATATATCATCAGCTAGACGGCACTGCAGAACAACTGTAAAGTGTCAAAACAACGAGCAGCTGCCACCATGCATTCCAGCGGGAGTGAACTTTTGAACCAAAGCATTTGCGCAGTACGTTGCGTTGCGACATAATTGTTTTATAAACGAGCGAAACATGACTAGAATATTTAATAACTATTGGTACTACAAAACCGGTAGGCAGTTTTACACAAACTCTATTTTAGAACAAAAACGTATAAGGGCTTCTTCAAGCTGCGTTTAGATGTGAATGTTCAGTTTGATTGATCGCTTTGTTTGTTCTATTTTGTGATGTAATGTTTGAAACATTCCTCAAGTACATCGGGCAATAAAATAAACACATAAGATCTGATTTTGCTACACCAAACTGGGGTCGTTTCATCCCATTCTTCAGAAGAGTTTATCGACTTGATGCACATGTACTCACAAGAATTATAACGCTGCAATCAAACCTATCAACTATTTCCAATTCAGTTCTTTTGACCTTATCATTGCATACATTTTTCTTGGGCTGAAATATAATTTTGCTTGTTCCAGCAATAACATTTTTATTTTTGCCAAGTGTTCTTTCGTTTTGCTGTGCTGTTTAAGTGCTGCTCTTCTATTTGCCAGTTCTTACTCGCATAATTTACAAAATGGTGTTTCTTTGCTACTATTGCTGATACTTTTACATAGACATGCATACTTCTTTAGCCACTCTTGTAAACATCTTCTTATTGCATCATGCCTACTTTTCCAATGAGGCATTTGGGTAGAGTCAAGTTAAATACTGCACCTACTGAAGTGAACCACACTGACTTGCAATGCTGTGAAAAACTTGTAGCAATTAAAATGAACCAATGACAATATCATAACATTAACTACAAAGCTCTCAGCATGCAAGTAATTCAGCATTAGCAAGATATTGCCCTGTACATTAATGATTTCAGCAGGAAAACAAGATGACGTTAGACTGTTAATGGTAGGTCCATACACTGTGATTATGATAATTTAAAACCATATGAAACTAAGATCTTGTGATCGAAGTTTCACTTTATTAGATCCTAGCCAAATAACGGTATCACACATTCAAAACACAAGGGCTAATTGTATCTGCAACAGGGCTTGGTTGTGTAGAGCAGTTTTCAATGAGTCACTTGCCAACCACTCAACGATGACTACCTTATATGCAAATCAAACTAACTTCAGTAATTAAGGACAAAAAATACTTATCTGACTTTTGAAAGCTTTAGCACTTTACTTTGGGCTTAATTATATTAATTAATTTTAATATTAATCACTCGCATAATAATCAAGATTACTGCCCTCACTCATTTTTTTTCTCTCCGACCAATGCAGAAGAAGTCGAAGCAATAATAAAAACGTTAAAAATTAAAAAAGCAACTTTATCAGAGGACATTGGCATTAAATTTATTGAACTGGCTTGTCTAATCATCTCTTCAATTAATTATTAGTGATCTATTTAACTTACGTGTTAAAACAGGGGCATTCCCCGACGATATGAAAGTAGCTGAAGTAATTCCAATCTTTAAACAAAGCAGTAAAATAAATTGCTCTAACTACAGACCAATCTCACTACTTTCCTCATTCAGTAAATTCTTTGAAAAAATTGTTTACAAACGTGTTTACAGTTATCTTTTAAAATTAAAACTACTTTCACCCAACCAATTTAGCTTTCAATGCGGTGTTTCAACTTCTCACGCAATAAGCGCCGTGTATGATGACCTACTTAACAATGCAGATAAAAAGTGTTGTAGCTGCTGCTTGTTTTTGGACTTATCAAAAGCGTTTGACACTGTGTACCATAATATTTTACTACGAATAATGTCTCATCAGTTTGGCATCAGAGGACTGGCGAATAAATTTTTTGAAAGTTAGGCTATCTGTCAAACCGCTTTCAGTACGTGCGTATAAATAACTCTAGGTCATGGCCAGGGTTACCATACGTCCCGATTTAGGCGGGACAGTCCCGCTTTTTCAGGCCTTGTCCCGGCCAAATCATCGAAAGTCTCGCTTTTTCTTTCAGTCAGCCAGCACAGCTTGGACTAGGGTATGCAAACGTTAGTCCCGATAAGCAAAGGCACTATGACAGCGAACCCTGCCTCAATGACGTTTCCGGCCAAAAATGACCCAAAAGGTGCAGCCAAACAGGCGATGATCTTTTTTTTGGAGATCACCCCCACCGAAGGCGGGACCGTGCCTAATTGCAACCTATGTGAAGCTGATCTCAAAAAAAGGTCTCGAACTGAATTTTAGCGTCCCGCTTTTGATCAAAAAAATATGATGAGCCCATATATTTGGTCTCGTGAAAAGTGGCCATCCATTGTCGCGACTTTTGCCTTTGCAAATATGGTATCCCTAGTCATGTCTGATGGCTGATATGTTAACAAGAAATGCAAAATGCCGCCCAGTTGAGAAGAAAAGCACAGCTCGGCGTTATACTCAAAAATATTTACGTTTGGTCACAGCAGCCACGTGTCACCGAACATTTTAAGTACCGAAATTTTTTTCAAAAACAGAGGCATTTTCAGCACGCAATTTTCTTTTGAAAACCGTTGGTTCGAGTTCGAAGACGTTCGAAAACCAAGGTTTGAGCGTACGCCAAAATTATTGAAGCAAAATAATGAATGCTTACATAGTTATTCGATTTGACGGTAGAGAGCTCAATATATTTCATTATATTATAATGAGTACTTATATAGAAAAACTGCAAAGCTCGCTCAAAATATATCTGTTGGTTAAAAATAAAGTTACAATAGCTTGAAATGAAATTTATAAAAAAAAGGCCAACGCTTGTATAAGAAATAAACAAATTTTATTTTGAGTGAAACGTTAATTTGGAGTCACTTTAACGCCACACCAACGTCTAACCAAGACGCATGATGAAGGTACTTACAAGGCAGGCTGACTGAAACAATAAAGCACTTGTTTGAGAAAAAGTTATTGGGTGCCTTTATCAATAGATTTCCAGGATTTTTGATTACGCACGAGTTGTGTGCTTTCTTATGAAGTAACATGGCTGGCTAAAGAAAAACTTTATATCCATTGTTGCTTCTCAGTAGGCGCGCCTGCCAGAGGCAAATGTGACTGATACAAATAGGCCTCAAGCTTAACACTTTCAATCTCAAGAAGTCGGTGTTGGGTCGCTGGAGTTCGAGTCTCGAGTTGAGTCACGAGTCATTGATGTCAAGTCAATTTTCCCAAACGACTCCATTCAAGTTGAGTCTTTTTTTACCACGACTCGACTCTTTCCAACACTTCATTGCAAGTGTTTAGTTTCCTTTGATATTTTTAGTAATTGCAATGGATTCGTTCAACATTGTTTGGTAAATTAAAATTTTAGCTCCTAAGCTAGGACTACCTAATCTCCACAGCTAAAAGCTTACTTTGAATACTACACCGCTGCTAGTAACAACAAGACTCCTGGTTTACTTCCCGCAGCTGGCTAGGAAGTCGAGCTTACGGTTTTGCTGTTTACAAATGAATTTTAAAAAAATTAGGATTGCCCTTGTAAGCTTTCATATACAACGGGCTAGATGCAAAGTCTCATACAAAAAAAACCTTACAGGTTTGCAGTACAAAATAATAAAAGTAATTTTTAAGACTTTGACGCAATACCAGAGTTGCCAGCAAGAGCCTACGCAGAAAAGTGATTAGGAGCGCGAAAATTTGCCAAAGACACGATTGTTTTAAAGGGGTCCGGGGACCTGCTCTTCCGGAAAAATTTTGTAAAATTACTCGCAGATATACGCAATTTTAGTGTTTTTTGGAACCACTTTTAAGGTGATTTTTGTTTGAAATTTTTAAGTCTTCGTCATTGCTACACCAACGAAATTTTAATTGCTTGGGTTTCAATGATAAATGTCAAGAAATTTTAATTACACGTGCAATGGATGCTCTGCAGTTGCGCAACAAGCTTTTCAAAGAGCTCATCAGTTAAATTTTACAACCTAAAACGACCCAACTTGTAATTGCTATTGTTTCACCCTGTATCATTTCCACATGACCTTGTATCTTGTAAACTTAATACTCTAACAATCACCCAGGCCAAGTTGAGTAAAGTGTTATTTTTATCGGTAATCGTAAAGAATCGTGAATAATGCTTTCCAAGACCTTTGAAATTTTAACTAATTTGGTCGTAGTGGCACAGGTTATTTGTTTGTTACTGTTACAAGCATACTGACTGAAAATAGTGAGGAGAGCGCGTGCATGGAAGCCCCATCCGTACGCCACTGGCTGCTAGTGCATACAAAAAGTATTCTTAAACTCACAAATTTTCCAGGTAAAATTTTTAAGAAATCAAACTTTCCAAGAAAGAAAATTTTTTCGAGCAAGTAATTTCATTATCAGCAGACCAGTCGAGTCATAGAATTCGAGTTTCGAGTCCCGAGCCGAGTTAGTTCGTGCAAATGGCTCGAGTCAAGATCAGTCTTTTTTGCACCCACTCTAGTCGAGCCATTGATTCGAGTCTCCTCAACACTGCGAAAAGTACAGAGCACTCCTCAGGGCTCGTTTAAAATTTTACTAAAGGTTTAGCGGTCCTAGATCATATTTTTGAACTCACGTCAATTCCCCGCTGAATTGTTTTATTGCTTTGTAGTGACAGACCGCTATTGCCAGGTGATGATAAAAATGGATTAAGATGAAGAGAAGCTCATAAAGACGATAAACTGACTTTTCAAGGCTTCAGGCTTTACATCCTGGATGCTGTCCCGTTTTTTCTCAAAGTAGATAACAACACAACGTAATGCAAAGTGCTTAACCTTATTGGGATTAATTGATTTCTTATGCCACAACCAAAACTTGCCTCAATATAAACGGCATAGCAGAATTTAAAAAAACTTTTGGTTGGTTACGTAGAAATTCGATGCAGAAAGTCTCGAGGCATAGCTTTAGAATTATTTTGGCATAAATATATTTTTGATAAAAAAATCATGGGGCCAGTTGGAACACTTGGTCATGTGGTTGAGAGTAGAGCCCAATTATGTTTGAGTTTAAATTGTGACCTATGCACCAATAAATCCTCTTTGGCAGCAGTATCAGAGTCTTTATTGATCCCGGCTCTTCCTCTACTCACCCCGATTTCAGAAGTTGGATTCGAATGTTAAGCCAGATTTATGTCAGCTTGAGTTCCTACACTGGCAAATTATCAACAAAAACACATGTACTAGATAACCCAACAAGCTGTGAAAAACCAAGAAAGTTAACTCTTCAAAGGATTAACCCGAATATATTCGTATACATGTTTACAAATCACTTTCACATTATCCCGTATATAATTGTCTAAATTAAGTTGGAAGCATTGGAATAGCACAGGGCCGTATTTACTCGCACTAGGCTTGAATTTCTAGCGCGAGTAAATACTGCCCTGTATTACTCCAGTGCTACAAACTTATACGAACGAACATCTACAGGATAATAGTTGCAGAATGGATATAATTTTCCAAAATATACAGGGTGGGCCATAAATAACGCACCAAAGCATTGTTAAGTGCATACCCTAAAAATGATATAAATTTTTTTTAAAAGGCAAATCATAACTAAAAAACTTTGATTGAAATTAAATTTAACAGTTATAGTAACTGATATTGAAATTAAATTTAACAGATACCCAAAGAAAAGATATTTACATTATTTCACATGACAATTTATTTTAAATCTTTGGTGCGTTATTTACGGCCCACCCTGTATAATGCTTTAAGCGGTTGAAAAATATAGAATTGGGATTTATTTCTAGAGATAGTAGTAATCCTCGTCAAAAGCCGGTATTTCGATATGGAAAGTTGCTTGAGCAGAACGCACAAAAATAACTATTTCAGCGTGTATTGTTTCGCCATTGGGAAATCCAGTTAATCTGTAGTCAACCACTAAAAGGCGTACAGGATATCTTTCCAGTTCCTCAATTTTGATCTGTAACAAAAACAAACAAAGTTTTTTTTTCGGCCTACAAATACGTAATTTTAACTTATTGGCGTCGGAAGATTCAGTTCGCCCTGTGTTCAGTTGTGGCTTGTCAGCAACGAGATTCAGTGAGTTAGACTGGGATTACAATAGCAAGTTTCTTGCTCTAAATATTGCTAAAGCCATCACCAGTGAGGTAGGTCTTAAAACCGGTTTTGGTCTTAAGACCGTTTTTTCAAGGTCTTGGTCTTGGGTTTCATGGTCTTGATCTTAACACTTAAAGATATTGTGGTCTAAAAAATTTTCTGGTCTCAAGACCGAAAGGTTTTTATGACCACTGTTATACTTTGAAATGTCTTAAGACCGTGTTTCTTTCAGTGTTGATTGTGTTGAATCATTCCAGACTGAAAAGTTTTCAAAAAATCTCCCACGATCAAGATGGAGAAGTAATTTTGTTTAGCAGCGAAACCGAGTCTTCGTTTGGCATTCGAAAACGACGGCTTTTCACAGAAACAGTGCCATTGCAAAATAGGAAGTAGACAAAAAGTTCTTTTGAGTGACATTGTGAGAAAAAAAGAAAAAAATAGAAGATTTTTGGCGATTTGCAAACTTGTGCGACTCCGAAATACCGCGGAAGTTGAAAGCTTCGTTCAAGTTAAATCGAGAGAAAAACATTGAGTTTTGCTCGTCAGCTAATCGCCTGTCGAGACGTTTGACGACGTCTGGGCAAAAGAAACGGATTTTTTTTATTTTGAGTGGATAGCGCCGGCAGAGCCATAGAGAGGTAAATGATGAAAATAAGATTGTCAGCTCCAGTTCAGAAAACAAAATATTTCTTTGCTGATCTGTGTAGAAATATGATAGCCAGTAAGCTAGTGAACATTTTATTTCAAAACGTTTCGCTTTATACTGAAGTTTTAACAAATGAAATAATTAGCCTAGTAGGTTACATTTTAATTGCAACTGATGATGCTTTCAGTATAAAGCAAAACGTTTTGAAATAAAATGTTCATTAGTTTACTGGCTATCATATTTCTACTCAAAGTTTTGTTGTTTGAATTTTGTTGTATTTCTTGTTTGAAATGCTGTGTACATGCAGCTACAAGCCATTGAGACCCTAAGCGTCACCAGGACATAGCAGCGATAAACATGTTCATGTGTTTAGCAAGGCGTTAGAGCCGTTTTGATTCAGGTTATAAGTTATTTAAACAAGAGGTTTCTTTTGTTTTCGGAGTTGGTATTGACATATTTCTAATATTTTAGTAAGCTTACCATACCCACATGCTGTGTCAGGGGTGGCCAAATCGCGATTCACTAGCCACCTTTGTCTCTTTTGGTCTTTAAATGCGGCTCTTTTAAATCACTTTGTTTTTGTGTGCTGTGATGTAGCGTGGAGTTGTGCAACCTACTGTGCAACACGTTCACTTTTGTGGTCGGTGTAAGTATGTAAATATATTATCTCGGCTTTGAAAATGATGGTTTTCAAAAAAAAAGAAAAGAAGGTACTCACTGACAATACGGACGAACGACTTGGCATTTCAAACTTTTAAAACTATCATCACAAAAAAAATAAAAAATTGGTCTCCGTGCATTTGGACGGATAGATCCATGCAAACTTAGATTTGCGTAGCAGTTTTTTCAATGTTGGCTGCCATCGTTTTTTGCTCTTTAATACAGCAAATTCGGTCACCCCTGTCTTAAACAAATAACAAACAATTACCAAATTGGTGTCTATTGAAGTTCCGCTTGATGTCGTCAGATTCAAAAATCGGAAACCTGTATATTCGGGGATCACTTCAATAAAAAAATCAGCGGCAGAATCGTTCACTCTGAAGACAGCATGGTCGGCAAGAAATGCTGCAACAAAAGTTTGTAAAATAGTCCCTACAATACAAGACAAGCAAGCTCTACTAGCGTCACTTGCAGGGCTCCCATCAGTAACATCAGGGTTGAGTGTTTTCAGTTTTTACTCAACTCTCCAAATTTCCAACCCCCAAAAATCAAAAATCTGTCTTCACAATTTAGCAAATATAAAAAAGAAAAACTTGTTGCGTTGATTGTCGAATCCATATCCGATTGCACACACGTCTGTGACGCACTCCACTAGTCTCAACCATGATAACAGCTGGTCTTAAAAGCACTCTTAAACCTTGTATTTCTTCTTACGAAACTTACTACTTAATCACAGAACAACCAGTAAATCTGTTCACGCGAGTTGTAAAGTGCAATTGACAACAAGCAAATCTGCATCATGCTATTGTAAAGGGCAATTTACAATTCGTCAAACTGCAATACAATTAGTCACAGTGCAGTCAATTTGTTAATTTGGATTACGATTTGTCAAATTGTAATACAATTTGTCATAATGCAGTCATTTTGTTAATTTGCATTACGATTTGTCAAATTATAATACGATTTTTTATATTGCAGTCAATTTGTTAAATTGTAATATGATTTGTGAAATTGCATTGCTATTTGCTATATTGCATTACAGTTTATCAAATTGCAATCGATTTGTGAAATTACACTACAATTTGTTAAATAGTAATACGATTTGTCATGTTGCAGTCAATTTATCAAATTGTAATACAATTTGTCCAATTGCATTACGATTTGTGATATTGCAGTCAATTTATCAAATTGCATTGATTTTGTCAAATTACATTGATTATTATCGGCTATATAGAACGAAAGATTTCTCTTTGCAAAAGATGCCTCATAGCTGTTTGTGACCGCAATTCTTGTTTGGTTTCGTTTTCTTTCTTTCTAGTTCTGCCAAAATTACGTTGTCTCGTCTATTTTGTCAAAATTACAGTGGCTAAACAACAAGAAAAAAAACTGCGTGTACAAATTGGCCATAAAACTTACGTTTTGGGATAGTTGATTCTCAAAAAAAAAGGTTTTATAGTTGAGAAACTAGGTAAAAGCGTCCAGATTAAAATCTCAAAATCTCATCCTCCTTTTACAAGTTGAAAATATGGTTCACCTACCCAAGCATGCTGTTGTAAATAATAACATAGTGCACAGTTATTAAAAACATTTCCCACCAATTAGTAGGACAGTTCAACTGGTACTCTATTACACTACTCATTAGTAAAAGGTTGTTTTTGAAACGACCTGCAGTCTTGATCACAACCTGCTTTTCTTTTTTGCAGATATTGATAACATTTTTGCCCAAAATTGATTTTCTGTCAGGAAACATCCGGCACAACTGTCATGGTGCCAATTTAATTTTACCACTTAGAGAGAAGCATATGGTTCATTCGTCAACGAGTATTTGAAGGCTGTGGATGTGGATGATGGAGGAGAGTTGAAGCTGCAAGGAGAAAAGCTAAAGAGAGCAAAAAATTTCAAATATCTGGGTTCGACAGTTAGTAGCGATGGAAGATGTGAGGAAGAAGTGAGGAGAAGGATCCAAACAGGCTGGATGAATTGGAAGAAGGTGTCTGGAGTTCTGTGCGACAGGAAGTTATCAGCAAGGGTTAAGGGTAAAATGTACAAGAGTGTTGTCAGACCAGCCATGCTTTATGGAATGGAAACGGTGGCAGTGACGGAAAGACAGGTGGGAAAAATGGAAGTTGCAGAGATGAAAATGGTGAGATGGGCACTGGGAGTGACAAGAAAGAACAAGATAAGAAACGAATACGTGAGAGGGACTGCAAAGATCGCAAAGCTAGGAGACAAACTTCGGAATGCAAGGATACGCTGGTATGGCCACGTGAAAAGGAGAAAGGAAGGCTACGTGGGAAAAACGATGATGGAGATGGCGGTGCCAGGTAGAAGGAAAAGAGGAAGGCCAAGGAGAAGGTGGATGGATTTGGCGAGAGAAGACATGAAAAGGGTTGGAGCTAAGGAAGGAGACGAAGTCGATCGGGAGAAGTGGAAAATACTTTCGCGCTGTGGCGACCCCGAATAGGAAGAAGCCGAAAGAAGAAGAAGAGAAGCATATGGTTCATAAATGAGCAAAATCCGGACTCGGAGTGTATTTTTTTCTAGTCAGAATGACGTTGGACCGGAGTCGGAGTTTGTTTTCAAAAACCGAAAGTTTTACAATTTTAGTCAAAAATTAAAAAAACAATTAATAGCGTTGATGTCAAAATTTACAATTTAGATTCGAAGTTGGCAAATCGCCGCCATTTTACAATGCTGCTGCCGAGTCAGCAAGCTAATTTGAAAGTTGTTTTAGAAAATATTTGGTTTTTGATTGTTCATGTTCATCCTCCATTCACGAGAAAGCGAAATGTATCGCTATCTTTTGGACGAGATGACCGCACTCGCTTGGGAGTGGCCATTTCCGAGGCGCCTCTTGAACTATATTCTCTTTTCGTTGAGTTTTGGAGTAGCTTCTCAGTTTATGAGCTTCTCATCAGCCCTTTTTTTGGTCTTCAGTTAGACAGGGCCACCACGAGGAGTAGACTGTTTGGTCCCGCCACCTGTCTGCCACATAAAGATGGAGGCATCCCGTTAAGTGTCTTGCTCAAGGACACAACAAGCAAGCTTGCCGGCTTGTTCTCCACACCATCCTTTTTGAGTTGAGCGCCAAGCATAGAAGCTGTGAATACCATATTGTAAAGTCTTTTAGCATGCTTCGACTACGAAAATCAACGCTCGGTCTACCAAAATCAACGGACGTTCTCACCACTACTCCATAGCGCCAGCAAAATGCTTTTTATTAAAGTACAGAAATTTAGCAACATTGTATCATGCTATAAGTTATAGATTGGACAATCACATAGTCAAAGTTATTTTACCTTATCCGAAGTTTATGAAACGTACATAAAGTATATTTCAGGGTTGTGCTGAAAGGTTGCAAAGTTGTAAGTTATAACTGGTCGTTTGGTCAAATTTTTTTTCCAGTATTCGATTTTTTATTAAAGATACGACATATTGATTACTTGAATGTTACAAATGGTTTTGGTAGGTTTGCTAAACCTGTGAGATTTTGTCTTTACTGGTTTATTTGTTTCAACATCATAATTGCTTTTCACGTATCTTAGTTTTCATTTGATTCTTTTGTAGCAATTTGTCACATAATTATAGCATTTTTTTGCAATATTAGGAAGTTGGCAGAAAATTTGGGTGGTTTGGCAGACTTTCAAAAATCATTTAGCAGTACGGAATATTATTTAAGATGCTATAGGTCAAAATAAAGTTAAACTTTGCAGAATATAACGTCAGAATTTCTAGTTTTTTGGTCTTTGGTTGCCTTAGTAATAAGTTTAAGTGCACTCGTTTATTTTACTAAGTGAAAAAATTTATATGTTTTTTATATGCCAATATGAAAAACATATCCGTTTTGAAAAAAAGGGCACTAAGTGAGAAGACAGCGAAAATTTGACCAATAGAAATTTGATTGATTTAGCACTAAGCTACTTCTGAAGACTTTGGGTTATATAAGTTAGAGTTATTTGGGATCGCTGGCTGGAAAACTCTGATTGACCCTGCAGTGATTAGGTGGGTACCTGGAATGTGATGTTCCAAGGATAGATGGGATAGTAGATGGTCATAAATCTTGACTACACTACATTGTAATACAGAATAATTTTTTACTTTAACTCTCCCAACGACTACAACAGCCATGGGATCTTTCCTAAACAGGTTTTTGCCAGTCTGTTGCACAATGCGCAAATTCATCAACTTGGAGTCAAAATGGAGTTGGATCAAAGCTTGCTGAAAAATTTGTGAGTCGGAGTGTGAGTTAATGGAGTAAGACTTGACCCGGGGACTCAAAAAAAGTGACTCCACTCATCTCTAATATAATTTTAAATTTACTAAAAAATTGATAATGACACCGAACGAATGAGAGATATCCCAGATATCCGTTTTGTCCCACCTTCCTTTACAAGTAATATTCAATGTGTAGTAACAAATATAAAAACACTCATAAATAAAAGTGCCTAGCAGGCGTAACACCCCAGTTCGAATCCCGCCTCTGCCAGAATCTCAAAAAAGCAGCACTCCTTTCATATCCTGATTGTAATGATGTGAGTTAACATTCGAGTAAAAAGAAAAGCAGCCAAGAGAAAAGAACTCCCTCCCTCCCTCCCAATCTCATTAGTTCCGTGGGCTTTAAAAATGGGAGCTTTAATCTTCCTATTCCTCGAAACTTAGGATCGATTATAAGACAACTTTTACCATTTAACATTGGCAAAACTTATGTAGGATTACCTTTTCGAACATTCTTAAAATATGAACTGCCGTAATAAAAGTATCATTGTTAAAACACTCAAAACCAAAGCTGTAAGTTCACTTTAACCAATCACAGAAAAAAGTTAAGAAGAACGTGGCTATCCCAAGCACTTACGCACACAATAAGGAGCCCATGGAGGTCCAATCCATTTTGATTTTTTGGAACATAGATATCCCGGATGATCGCTTGAAATTGAAAACCAGCCTTTGTCATAGTTGCAGGTAAAGGTACAAATTGATCCAAATCTATTTCCATTTGTACACGTCATTTTTCCGCCTTCGACTTTGTCCAACTCAGGACAAAAAAGAGCTAAAATAAGAAATTTTGACTAAAACGAAAAATATCGTTAATTAGAAAAATTTCAATCGCTGTGTATAAAGTTAATCAATCTCCCATTAATTTTTAATCTTTCATTCCTTTTTGTAGAGTTAAAAATAAAACAAATTTTAAAATGATATGTGTTCCTCCTTAACATTCCAATCACTTCTTTTATATTGTATACAACTTAAGTATTTTCTTTTTAGATTGCCTATTTGCATTCGATTATTACAAGTTGTCCAGCACGTTTGTTTAGTTCTAAACGTAACAATGCCTGTGGTGTAATGAATCAATGGAAATGCCTTGTACAAGCCAGATGTGATTTTATTTCATAGCAATTTTGTTTTCTCTGTTAGAATCAAGTTGTGTGCTTGCTAATGCTTACTTGAGCACCAGTAACGTCTCTTGGGTATAGAATGAACAAGTTTTTTCATATGTGGGAAGAGTTGCTTGTTATTTTGCTTGTCAGAGAAATTAAAGTTTGCGAATAAATTGTACAAAGTATAATTACGAATATTGTTCGTGGTCCGTAACGGTGTGACTTAAGTTAAGACTGAGATCGGAAAGAGAGCACTCCAATGTCGACTCATTTAGTCAAAAGCTTGCTTTGCATAACCAAAAAAGCGTGGAAATCGATATTTGAGAGATAGGGCTATTTAATGTTGTTTTTCAGAAAAATAGAAAATGTACTGCATTTCGGTAAATTTTTCAACTTTGGATATCAATGAATCAAAAACATGGACGTTTATTTAGTTTTTGTCGTTTGACAATGTAATATTTAATTTTCAACATTTTAAGGTGTATCGATAGTATCTGGATGTACTTACAGCGCAGTTGTAGCGTAGTTCAAAATGTATTTGCGAAATTAGTTCGCTTATTGTTTCTATCGCTTTGTCTGTACGCAACAAGTCTCAATGTGTATGTTTGAGATTATACGCGTTTTGCAAGTATGCTGAATTTTTCTAATAAATTTACTTACGCAGAAAGGAGACAAAAGAGACGGACAATGAAGGATTGGCAAACCAAACTGAATGAGACTTATCGATGCTGAGAAAAATTTGTAAAGCCTTATGATCAGGATCAGGAATACACTGATTTTACTGGATTCAGTCCTTAGGTCCTTCGTTAAGTTTTCTATTCGATGGTATCTAGTGGATGGTGACAGGATGCTAGCTTCCCACTCCTGCAGAACTATTTTTACGAGTGTTTCAAGGACTTTTGAAAGAAGACTGTCCCGGCTTTGCAGTTAGTTGAATGATAATAGTTGGAGTTGTAGCCTCCTTTGTGGTATATTAAGGTTCAAAGTGGGACATTGTGCCGTGCCCCTTCAAACATAGTATTTTTCCAATCGTGGCAGGTATTCAACCTCGTAAGCTTCGCAGCATTACTGTAACAGCTCGTCTTGTAGTCGCGAAGTTCAAACATCTGCTTCGGAAGCGGCTTTATAACTTCCCCAGAGTCCCTTTACTGCCTTAACTTTACTTGCTAATGGTAAGTGTATTGAGCTATCCTACCTACAGCACAAAATAAAGGTGATGCAGTTAAACACCTAATATTGGGGTCAAGTAGCGATCCAAGTCAGTCAGTAAAAATACGATCGAACTAACAACACTCAATAACCATTTTGCGCCAAAGTGTAGCTCTCCAACTGAATTAAAAAGGCGTTTCAGATTAAGTCAGTTACAGTTGATTATTCCTCACAAAAGCGAACTCTAGGTGGAGGCAAAGAGATAATTTACTAGTAATATCAAGCAAGGAGTAAAATAATATCTCGATTGCTTTTTTTAAAACTTTCGGTACTTTTTGATGAAAGCTGGCGTCATTTACAAACAGCCTATTGTTTCATCTCTCAATAAAGGTTTCAACCGCGTTTGTACGGTTAGTATTTTTTGAGGAAATGACAAAAGCAATTTTTACATTCAATCGTCAATTATGACATCATTACAAACAACAGAGAAATGAAATGGTTGAAACGTGGTAAATCGGGGCACTTTTAAGCACAAAAGCGTTTTCCTCCGTCAAGAGCAGTGGTTCTAAACCGGTGGGCAGGTGGGCCACGGAGTCTGTGGACTTTAAAAATGGGTTTGCATACCGAATAAGGTTAAGAAATACTGGTCCATATGAACAGCCTTACGGACCAGCACCTGTGAACTAGAGGCACAATGACCTTTTTTTTTTTCGGTGATCAACTTCCCTTCCGAGTTGTGAACTGGCCATCCTCGGCACTGGAGAGGCGATGACCATTTTTGGAGATCAACTCCACTACCATGATATCCTACGCTTATCGCAGTGACACTGGACTCAAGTTTTTATGAAAGTGGGCCTCGGCACGAAAAAGGTTGAGAACCACTGGTCAAGAGTAATGTCACATACGTTTTTTTGACACTTACCCGGGGAGGTGATCAATCTCGCCAAGTCTTATTTTTGCATTGGCGCAATTAGGAAGGAAATAAATGGTGATGCTCTTCAAACGGTATGACTGGACATTCAAAATCTTGATCTCCGAGAAAAAATAGATCATATATTTTTGGACACGAATATGTACAAAATTCTTACTTTTAAAACGTTGACATCCAAAAAAAGATATTTACGCTTGTTTGGAGACCAAAAATATCTCCTCTAATGTTCTGTCCTCCCCTCTCAATAAGATAGTGCTCACTTATGTTATGAGATTGGCTTGATAATATGATTGAGGTTGCTTGAACCTCCGCCCATACCCCTTTCCCTTCTCTAAAAAGAAAATTGTTTCCAAATACGCCACTAACTGGAACCACCATGCTCTTGTAAGTTAGCTAACATTTTGTAGTTATACCGAGACCAGGATGTTGCCAATAAGACAAAGACATACATATACATTGTGGAGTCCCTGGCTTCGTGTTGCTTGCTCTGTTTGCAACACCAAGTACTTAGGAATTGGAATTGCTCACAATTGCAACAGCCAACGATTTCAAAAAGTTTCTTCGTTTATTTTATGAAGTGCATGGGAGCATAATTTCGAAGTTTGGGGGAGGAGGAGAAGGTGCCAAAGCGATTGATATTCGTTTTTGAAAATAACCTACACAGTATTACGCCCACCACTAACGATTTTTTTTAATTGCATGCCTATTTTTGCGACCTAAATTCTTTGGCTGTGCGCATGTTATTTGTTTCTGGCATAAAGCCAGCTAGGGAAAGAGGAAATTAACCCGAAGTCATGCACTTACACGGCCGGCTATGCTCAATGTGTATTCGTGACAACACTAATAAAAGCAAAGTTTTTTGACATAGCCGATTCTCGTTTCAAAATGAAAAATATCGTGTTCTAAATAGAATTGTAGTAGGAAAACATTATGGGTGGGGGTTAGTGCATAGCCGCTATATTTCCCCCTAACTTTTTGGGAAGTCCCTAGCGATGTCTTATTAGCCTTGTTTCCAGCATGTACTTTGGAAGTGAACTTGCATACAATTGATACCGCTAATAAGTTCACTCACTTTTGTCTGTTTATTTCACCGCTTCCAAGGAAGCATGAATGTAAAGCTGTGGGGGAAGAAAGGTCTCAAAGTGATTGTAGCGTGATTTCAGAAATAAGCTTATTTGGCATACTACTTACGACTTTTTGTAATTATATGCTTATGACCTTACATTTTAGATACGCGCATATTGCTAGGCGGAAAGTGCTAACCTACCCAAAGTCAAATATTTACAGCTTAGTTATTTCAATAGGTGATGGTTTTACAGTATAAGCCACAGACAAAGCTTTTACGGTAAAGATGGTAATACAGTAGGCGCCGCTTATTATGACCACGGATAATATGACCAGCCGCTTATTATGACCAATTTGGTACGGTCCGGAATTTCTCCATTTAAAATTCTCCGTTTAATATGACCAAATTTCGGATAATATGACGAACATTTTCTCCATCTTTCTTGTTAGAGTACCGTATTTTTTCCCGCCACGCACTTATAACTTCGCCTTTTCAACATATTGTTACACACTGTACTAAATTTTACCGTCACTTGTAGTGTTAAAGTACTGTACTTTGTTTTACTGCCAACGTCACACTGTTACTTCGGGTAAACGATGAATTTGACGGTATTTGGACTTCTTGTGGCTTACGGCGTCTATTCAGGAGCTGTTATGGCGGCTTCGGTTTTCATAACCATTCGGATATTATGACCAAAACGGTCTGGTCCTAAGGTGGTCATATTAAGCGGCATCTACTGTAATTGATCTAATTACTGCAGCATTTCACGTAAAAAATGTTCCCTGCAAGTTGCCATTGCATTACTAAAAACCTAGATTTTTTGAGAAACCGCAATGATAATACTGTAATGTATTGTTCTTCTTAAACAGGTAGCACTTAAGCTGTTTTCTTTTGAAATAACCGTGAAGGACTATACGCGTAGGTAGCTGTATGTTGTTTTTTTACTTTTTTCACCGTGATCGCGCCAGACGGATTATGACATCAAAGAGCAACTTAGAAGGAAGCGAGACAAAATGAGAAGCATGTTTTCAAATGCTTAAAAAAGAATCTGCTGTTGCGTCGTCAAGTCAGCTTATATTGTTGTAAAATCATTTTAGCGACAGCACCTTGTTGATATCTTTCAAAAATGCTTTCAGTCGCGTTTCCACCGTCAGTAGTTTTTGAGAGAATACAGAAAACAAATTGGCCCACTAAGCGTTAGCTGTGACGTCATTTTAGAAACCAAGGTATAAAGTTTTTGTAAATTGTTAAGGTGGGAAATGACTTTTGTTTGAGCCAAAACCATTTTGCTCTGTCAAGGAATCCAAATTACAAAATATTCTCTTTGGTTATGACATCATTATGACGTCACCAACCCCCATTAGACACTTTTCTCGAAAAGGTGACCAATCGTTCCAAGTTTGATGTTTGTATTCAGAGTAGTTTCGGAAAAGTAAACAAAGATAGACAGACAGACACACAGATAGCATTTTGCTTTATATATTAAATTCAACTCACCTCGACAAGTCGGAATTTTCTTCACAGACCAACACGCTTGACTGCTTTGCGTTTCAATACCCCTTTTGTCGATCATTTTTTGTTTGCAAGTGAATTCTTTTTTATCAGTTGGGGCATAATTTTGTTTACAAAGAATCCTGTGCAAAACCATAAAATGTCAGTACTGTTTCAGAAGCAGATAAAACCAAAATTTGTATGTTGCAATGTAGAGGGACAAAACCTGTTTTCGCATTAAATTGGCAGAAAATCTCAATTGTAAGGTGGCTTTATTTTGATTAAGGGATGTACTTTTGTTTAAACTTCCATTGACACAACTGAAGAAAACCTATTCGTGAAGTCATGAGCTTGCATTAAATTGACAGGAAATTTCAATTGTGAGGCGGCTTTATGTTTTGTGTGGTGTGCTTTAAAATTGTGAGGTGGCTATCAATTTTGAGGTAGCTTTAAAACTTGTTTTCGCATTAAATTGCCAGAAATCTCAATTGTGAGGTGGCTTTGTTTTGATGGTGGGCTTCACTTTTGTTTAAACTTCCATTGATACAAATGAAGAAAACATATTCGTGAAGTCATTCCGCTACCATCTAGTGGAAATCACACTGGTTAAAGGCCAACAAAGGGTCTTTATTCCTTTGGAGCAGTGGTTCTCAAACTTTTTTCGATGCGACGCATTTAAAAAAGCTTGCGAGACTTTGCGACGCACCAGACAGCATTCTACGGTTTAGTTTGCCGTACTGCGAGATAAATGTGACCCATAATCTAGATAAATAACTGTCCTTATGCTTCCGAGATTTTGGATTGGCCTGTCATCTTCAATCGTAAAATTACGCTCTTCTAAGTTTGCAACTTATCTTTTCTGTTTTCGTCCAACATACAACCGAATGCTTTATTCTTTATATATTTTTCGCCAATTAACTTGAACTCTTGCAATTTGATTCTTGAATAACAAGTCAACAGTTACAAGAGTGTATTTAAAACACTATTGTGAAAATGTCAGAAGAAAGTAAGAAAGGAATCTACGATCAGAGATCTTTTGACGCAATAACCTAGACTTTATGGCACAAAACCAAAATATTGCGCGACGCCTTTGGAAATTTGAAACGACGCACCGGGGCGTCGCGACGCACAGTGTGAGAACCACTGCTTTGGGGAATAGAAATAAATCAAATATTTCTGATAAAATCGACCCAAAGTAATCAAAAAAGCTTACTTTTTGTAATGCTGCGGCACAGAAATTAGTTTATAGTACTTTAAAGCTAATAGCCTTTTAAAGCTAAAGCAAGATCTATAAGCAAGAAGCAAACTTCTAATATAGTATTTAGATCACAAATACTCTCACAAAAAGCTGTTCTTATGAATAAACTTGGACAAAAGGCATCAGAATTGATGTTTTTTGTGTACTTAAGCGAAAGATTTTAATGAAAGAAGCAAACTATTTGAAGAACAGTAGGGCTGCGGCAGAATACCAACTGTAACCTCTTTGTGAGTTCTGGTTGAACCAAGTTATTTTATACACATTTCATTATTTTCATGTGCAGAAGCAGATATTGAGATTTATTTTTTTAAAGTTAGAAAATGTAAAAAAAGATCATGAACAACTGGTAGTCTTTCCAGTTCCAACTGTTCTATTTAAGTGAATACTTAATCGCAAGTAGACTTGCTTCTACAGAATCAACATACGTAAAAGCAATATAGATTTCATTTTTTCTGCGATGTTTCCAATGTTTGCTAAATGTTCCAATTTTTTTCTTCGCATCACATGCCTAAAGAATTCAAGCAACCTCTAAAAGAAATAGAAGAAAAAGTAGTACTGGAAGGCAGAGTCAGAAATATCTTAGTGGCATAAAAAAGATGGATGTAAAGTGGGATTACAGAAAAGTTGCATTGCGTGGAAGACAGATGTAAATGGAAGACCATGACCTCCAACGCCTCTCGACTCGGTTCATAAAAGAAGATATCATTTGTTTTTGATTCGTATGAGTAACCGCTTTATTTGCAAGAATGTATGAGCAGGAATGTAGGGCGAAAAAAGGTGAAACTTTAAGCAAGCAAATAGTTTATTTAATAATTGTGCGTAATGGCGGCTAAACGTAGAAGGTTGATACTAAGTGGCGAATGTTTCAGTAAGCTTGGACATTAGACTGCTTCTTCAAGCAGCATTTTGGGAGGCCTGTTTGTCTCATCTGCCATGACAGCGTCGGTGTGAACAAAGAGTCCGACGTCAAGCGGTACTACGAAACTAAGCATGCAGAATTTATGGAATTTAGTGGGCAGATCAGAAAAGATGAAGTTTGTAAACTCACGAAATCTTTGCAGCCTCAGTCTTCACTTTTTTCAAAAAGCGCAGAAACAGAAAAAAATACCCGCGCGAGTTACGCAATATCAAAGCTGACAGCAAAAAAGACGAAGCCATTTGTAGAAGAAGAATTTGTAATGAATGCTTGCAGCGATGGCGGCTGTAGACGTTGTATGCCTCGAAAAAGAGCGGCATTTTTCAGCCATTAGTTTTTTTAGAAGAACAGGTACAAGACGAATCGAGGGTATCTTAACACTATGTGAAAGGGAGCTTAAACAACATCAGTGCCAGATTTGAATATTTTTCTGTAGCTCTTGACGAAAGTACAGATTGGAAAGACACTGCACAGCTTGCAGACTTTGTGGTAGGAGTAATCCCGAGTTTAGATATTGTGGAAGAATTTGTCCAGTTGATCCCAATGAAGAATGCAACTACTGGAAAAATATTTTCAAAGCCTTGCCGTCAGTAATTGCAGACGTAAAATTTGATTTTTTAAAACTTTGTGGGGTTACTCCAGATGGCGCGCCAGTAATGGTCGGACAGAAAAAAGCGTGGTTTCTCTCCCGAAAAGACGGATGAAAGACCTTGGAGTTTCCCACAACATCAAAAAACTCCACTGCATCATTCATGAAGAGGCACTGGGCGTAAATTCTCTGCAACTAAAGAAATTGACGGACGTGGCAGTAAAAGCGATAAATCAGATTTTAGCTCGTGGACTAAATCATCGTCAAGTCCAGCAATTTTTCTTGGAGAGGCAAGCTGAATATGAAATGTTACACAGAGTGTGTGCTTTACGTGAAAAGATTGCAACGTCCTTCAAAAGCAATAGTGAGAATGTCTCACGTTTTCGCGACCAACTTTGAGTTTCATGTTTGGGATTTTCGGTAAACATTATACCTGCGGCTGAACAACTTGAACTTGCAACTTCAAGCGAAATACCATTTGTGAATCAGATGTGTCGGCACATTGCCACGTTTGAACGGAGACTTCGCTTGTGGGAACACCAGCTTTAAAAACGGTAGCTATGTCCATTTCCCAAATTTTCAAAGAAGCCAACCAGCCGATCAGTTTACTTTTATTACAGTTATTCGTGAACTGAAAGCTGAGTTCGCGTCAAGTTTTGCTGAATTTTGTTTGCAGACATGCGACTTGAGTTTGTTTGGGACTCCTTTCAATGCAGACATTGAAAGTGTTCCAAACAATTTGCAAATGGAAGTCATTGAGAAACAGTGCAAAGTGCAGTTAGAAAGCAAATTTGATGCAGATGATGTCTCTGATTGATTTTTACAAGAAATATCTTCTTCTATCTGGAAAATTTCTGAAGCACTCATAAACAATGGTATCACTGTTTGTCACCACATACGAATGTGAGCAGTTGTTCTCGAGAATAAAACACATTAAGAATCACTTGAGAACAAAAATTGACGGAATGCTGCTAGCATCAACAAATGTGTCACCCAATGTTGAGATATTGTCTTGAACCAAACAACATCAAATTTCTCATTGATCAATCTGTACCTACTAATTTATTTGCAATACGGATAAAAATACTTTTCCCTAGAATTGTTGCGGTTGTATTGTCCACGTTATCAGGTTGTGTTATTTTACGTTTGGAATGTGTCTCTTTTTTAGGAAATCGTAATTCCTTAAGTAAATGCTAGTTTAAGTTTTCCTCTGTAACAAGACTACGAAAACGCAATTGTGACATTCTTGGATTGCGATGTGGAACGGGCTTCATGTCATATAAAGATTATTATAGATACTTGAATTTAACTACGCCTGCTTTTATCTTATTGTATGAGCATCATTGGGGCCCGCCTCACCAATATCAACATTGCTTTAGACACGCGCATGCAAAAAGTTTGCCCAACCTTGGCATTTAACAATTGCAAACCGGCATTAGAACTCTCCAACTAAGAAAGCTAAGCGCAGATAACCCTAATAAAAACAAAAGCCGTAAACAAAGGCATTCCGTACTTAGAGATATCTAGGGCAAAATGTATAACAATAGAGGTATCCAATTAAGTGCCTTTTTCAACACAATGATTGAACATGTTGACTTGTTCTTCATGCTATTCTTTTTGTGTTGAGCGTCAACCAGGGAAGCTATAAATAGCATTTTCAAAGCTTTCGATTCACGGATTCCATGTCGACGGATTGCAAAGTGGAGCCTCTAATCACCCCAACTCCACACCGGTTAATAATTTATATATCTCAAAGTATCAATTTAAAAAATTGCGTGAGCCTTCTTTTGCTCATCTGATCCCTGCTGACTTGACGGTCTTGGGCAAATCGATTGTCCTAATACTGTTGAGAGTAATAATTACAAGTGTCTTAGCCATAATTATGTGTGAAATTTGTCATACTTGCAAACACTTCCGACATTATTTGAATCATTGCACTGGTAACTTCCACTTTCTGGATTCAGCAACGGCAGTGGTGGACACGTATCCGCTTTACACAAAAGAGAGTTGCTGCCACGCGTAGTTGCTTGAGTAAAGGTGTGGCCTGAAACGATTTTATTGCTTTGAAATAAACTTATTTTTCAAAGCTTTTTGTGACACTCCGATCGGTGACGGTGATGCATCAATTAGAAAAAGCTGGGACCAATTAAGTAAAATGCTTTTTTCTCAAGAATTTCTGTTTTGAGATTAAACCAATTCACTGTAACTCCTCTAAGTCAAGGCAATATCACTGCTGTTTGTAGCAGAGCTTCTGAAACTTTTTGAAGCGCACCCCGTTTGCTGATGCCAACAAAACCTGTTCCCCTCATTATTGTACAATCAAAAGATACTGTAGTAAATAGAATAACAATTTTGCTGCAGTTAACTCTCATTAAAGGTAAGAATGTTGCTGGTTTTGGAAAATACACTTTGCAGCAAATACTCTAACGCACATCTCAAATCAGGTTTAAAACCACGTTTATTTCTATATTTTATGCTTATATTCACGAAAGAAAAGCCCTTTTACACAGATAAGTCGATAAACAGAAGAAGCGTTTGCAGACTGATAGCCATACTATTTACGTTTTTCATAATGTGCATGTATTTTGCCCCAAAATTAATTAATGGTAATGGCTTCAAGTTGTCTTTTGTGATGGAGGTACACTTTATCTCTAAGTATTTCTGTTGCTAATGGTTGGGAAAAATGTATTCATTGAGACAAAAGAGATTCCCTGATCAACTTTTATTTAGAAAACTTATTGTTACTTTAATCAAAAAAATGACTTTCAAACCCTGTTTCCCGAATCGTAGTTACGCCTATACTTCGGTCTGAAGCTCCCACTCCAGTTTTTTGTGTTTGTTTGTTTTTCTCAAAGATTACGAAACGAAGCTAAGTTTCGTGAACTTAGCAGTGCCACAAACCCAGTTTCGCCACAAAGCATGAATGTTGTGGTAATTGTTATTATGTTTGATATTTTTTCCCGGAAAAAGCAGAGTTTACTTATTACGGATTTTACAAATGTCCATAAGGTATATTAACACACGCTGAAAACTCCCCAGTGTGAAAGACAGAAGACGATTCTGTATTCCAGAAGTTTCAAAATAGACTGTAGTTCCAGTGTAGGCTATCCCCTACTAATTTCATTCACCAATAAACATCCAATTATCAATAAAAATGCCCAATGAGCCGATCACATAGGGTGCTCTACTTCAGTCATGCACAGTTCATTGCTCTACTTATTTTGGGGATACCCACTCATCATTTCTTCTGGACTGCTTCATTAGAGTTTTTGACCCACAAGTCTCCTAGTCTTCTTTGCACTTTCTTGTCATGCTCGCATGGCATTCTCTCGTCTTTGCTGCAATGGACACAGCCATCTTTTGATATTTTGTATCTCCGGAATTAGGAGAATTAACTTTGCGCAGCGTCCATGGTCACACGTCCCAGAATAATTCTTATCTCATTCTGTATTGCTACGAACTCTGTATGCTGCGCGCCCTTTGACGCCTCTTTCTATATTTGAGACCTCTAACGCAGGCAATGGAAGCTAGCAGGCGTCTATGGATCCGAGGTCTTACACATTTGCTCCCCCATCCCCATGAAGAAGAAATCGGAGAACCACATCGACAAGAATTTTGGAAGCTCGTCTACCACAGTCAAGTAGATTACCACCATGGCAGATAGCAAACTGTCTTTGCTGGCCTTGTTGTTAACTAAACGTTTATGCACACTGACTCTAGATTACAACCACGTTGTTAAAGCGTATGCGAGCAGCAAGATCCACTTCAGGTTGTTCTGATGACATAACCAATGTAGTACTGTATTTTGACTATGACACTGCATTTGCTTGACTATCCGTGTTGTATACAAAACCGTATTAGCCGTGAACAAAGACTTCGTCACATTTTTTTATAAGGGTTGCGGTACAGTACAAAAACAAACAATTTTTCGATACACTACAGCAGTATCTTTGCAAGTACTTCGGAAAAGGTAGCAAAATTGATCGTTTTCAAGGCACTGGGCAGGCCAAGTAGTGCATTTGAAATTTGATACCGTTAGCAATTTTTTCAGCCAAAAACAAACGTATGGAGAGTCAAAGCAGCACGCATGCATGGTTGTCGCTTTCTGACAATCGACGGGAATTGATGCCAAGCGTGACACGTGCTCATCTTTCTCGCTCCTTTCTTTTTACTTATAAGCCTTACATGCCCTCCAAGAAAAATGCACCCCCCCAAGCCAGCTTTAAAGTGTCACGAAGAACCTTTGCCAAAATAGCTTTTTCAAGCTATATTGGCGTGTTGTGCCACCAGCTAATTGATGGATCCTCATTGCAGACATTTGAACTATAATGGCTCAGTTAGATTTGCTTACCGTTATAGTGGGCTGACACTGCTATCCATATCAGCACGAACGATAGCTTTGAAATTGTTCTTGGCATGACTGTTGCAAAGGCTACAAACTAACATCAGATCTAAAAGAGAAAAATGGTTTTTAAGTCTTTTGATTAACCGATTTTTTATTTACAATATAATATTTTCTTGTTCTGCTCAATGTTGCTATATAGGTCAAGTCAAACAGTTAAATTCCAGCTGGTTCGAAAAATTGGCGTAAAAAGTTGCAGAACTCAAAATAAATTTCTAGTACATTTTCTAATGTCATCATCAAAAATAAGAACTTGGTCGACTGGTGATTGAAATCAATTCTGGCTTGACTACTTTTCTATATTTGCATCTGCAAAGGCAACCATTGATCGGAAATCGATATATTTATGTAGCTCAAAATTTTTCCGCTATATTTTATAACACCATTCAAAATTTTCGAAATTGTGTGTTTTGTGTGTAGAACAGAAGTAGCAGTTTATCATTGTAAATTTTGAAGTAAAAATGTATAGGGTTAGTTAACAAGAAGAAAAATCCGGTGCGCAATTCAATTGTTGCAATACCTTATGGCAGTCTTTAGCGGAATATAGAGAATTAAATGCTAATACCACCTTGAAGACATAACACCTTGCCCTTGCCAAAGCAGCAAATACAATTTTTATTGCATAAAAATAGTCTTGACTTAAGAGGAGGGGGACTAAAACCTACAAGCGACGAAGCAAGAAAAAGCATATTTGGGGAGAAATAGTTTAGAATTTTTGATATTTTTAAACAGAAAGTTCGATTAAAATTAGGTCAACGTTTCTTTGTTTCTACAGGAAATTGGTCCAAAACAGCTTTGACCGCAATTTAATTCACATGAATTATGTGGTTCCGTTCTTTCATGGCTACAACTTAAGAAAAAATTAATAAAATTAAATTGTGGAAAATTACAAGCGACACTATAGCTTATAATCTGTATCGTCCAAGAAAATTTTGAAGCGAATCATGGTTGCTGTTACTGTATTTCTTAGCTACGTCTAAGTTAAGGCCAGGGTGCATAGACGTAGCTAGGAGATGAGGGGCACAAGACTACATCCTATAAGCAGGGTTGCCAGAGTTGTTACTTTTGGTAACAAACTGTTATCTTTTGCTTGCAAGTTTGAAATTTGTTACTTTTGTTACAACGCTACCAACAATTGTTAATATTTTACTTGGTTATTAACATATGTTTCAATTTTAATGATTCAGACTTCAACGGTAAATTATGAATACAATATAATTTTAAAAATAATTCTTGTATATAGAGCAAGAATTATTTTTAAAATAGTAAATAAAGTAATGCGATTACAGTTGAGACAGTTTTAAAATGGTTTGAACAAACACATGTTCTTTGGGCCAACCACACAAAGGTGATGAATTTTTTGGAGATCCACCTCATTCTCTGATAGCATAACCAGAAAAGGAGGCGATGTTCAGGGAAAAGTCCAATGTAAAGAACTGCAGTAGAGGTGGTGTCCAAAAAAAAAAGGTCATCATTTGTTTCGCGATCCAATGCTAAAAGCAGGTAAAGTTTGGGAAGGATTGAGCTCGGAAGCAACACATCGTAATTCACAACAGTTATTTCTTAACTGTTACTTTGCAATTCGCTTAACTGTGATGAATCATTGAGGAAGTCATCTGTTGCTTTTTGACGAACCGTTATCAGTCATTGCCGTTATCACACCACTGATATCAGTCATTGCTTTCTAGACTCTCGAGGATAAGTAAATGCACGTTCTTTTTTAAAAATATTAAGAAGTAAGTAAGTAAATACATGTTTTTTTTCAATTATATTAACATATTGACTTTATTTTATAAATTTGTTACTTTTTGAAATATTCTGCTGTCAACCCTGCCTATAAATCTTTGAGTAGATTCCATTTGAATCGCATGTGATTTCACAGCAGGAATTATGCCAGGATTTTTAATGTTTTTTTAAGGAAATTTATAGCATCTTTTGTGGGCTACAGTAACTAGTTCGTTTTATTTTTTATTAAAAAGTAGTCAAATTCTTTCCTCAACACGGTACTTTTAAAAAGTTGCAATTTTGGAAGCAGCTTAAGTTTTAAGAAAAGTAACACACTTTCGGCAACGCATTACAAATTACTCTCACAAGTTAAGAAACAGCTTAATATTTTGACGTTGCTTTGAAAGCTTTGTGCTGTGACCAACTAGCACCTAGCGGTCATCTATTAGAATTTTGTCAAAAACTAAAACTCTAAACCGTTTTATAAATTTCAACGATAAAAAATATTTTCACATGAAAAGTGTTATTTTTTCAGTGTTATCACAAATATTGGAGGTGCTGCAGCTTTACAGTATTATGAACAAGCTGCCACTGGCAAATAATGAATTTTTTTATTTGTGCCATACAAAGCTTTTTCTTTAACAACTGGTAACCCACTTTTTTCTGCAGTTTTTTGAAGCCTACTGGCTTAGAAGACTTAATTTTCCTCCACAATTTGTGAACCAAGTGAACGTAAAAAGTATTCGTTCGAAAAATATAAAATATTGAGCTATTTGATTTACTGGCAAACTTAAGGTTGCTTCTTGGCCATGATAAGATCAAGTTGGACTTACTAGTAGACAAGGTAACAAGCGGTGCATCATTTTGGTTGGCAACGCGCTCCAACATTTGAGAAGCGCTAGTCTGATAAACGAAGTAAAGCAATTGAGTAGGTAAAGCAAAAGTTGGAAAATCGAACTCGCCGCCACAGTTTTTACTAGCGCAAATCTTCTTTAACCGTTTTGCCTATACACTAAGACAGGGGTGTCAAACTCGCGGCCTTCGGAGCCTTTCAGTGCGGCCCGCGAGACGATTCTGAAATTACTATGAATTTCGGCAGTATTGCAACGGATCATTGTCGAACAAACGTTTGAAGCTCTGATCACAGACCACACTTGAGAGGTACAAATTTTTGTCATTCGGAGATAGCTTTACTGATGCTGGAAAGGTGATGATCCTTTTTTTGACATCGATCTTACTTCGGGCTATATTACAGAGATCGTTGCCCAGAGAAGTGGTGATCTCCTAATCCAATACTTCATTCGGCCCTCGGCACGATTGCTCATATATGCAATGTGGACCCCCAGAAGCCCACGAGTTTGACACCCCTGCACTAAGACATTGTTATTTTCTCGAAAAAGGACCAAAACTTCGTGTCTGTCAACAACTATGCTACACGCTGACTCAGACGATAGTTGGAAACATGTATATCAACTTGTTTTCTAAATAAATTTCATCTGAATTGTCGAGTTCTATTCAATTAAGCAACAACCTCTTCACTTTTATCTAGGAAGTTGCAAAACATGCTATTGAAAGTTTTGGAAACGCAATAGGCTTTTGAACTTCTGGCAAATCCAAATAGGTATTTTAATTTTCTTCTTTTATCTAAGCTCTTTCGTGACAAAAACTCGTGTTGTTTGTAAATTGGTTAAGTTTAGTGGTTGCCCAGTTTTAATAAGCAAGCAGCGTAAATTTGCGAATAACATAAAAGCAACTAATTGCAGTTGTAGGCCTATAGAATAGACTTACCTCTTTGATATTCTTCCATGGATTGCCTTTGCATCCACACATAGGTATAAGGTACCGGTAGTAATTTATTTTTGCAAACTGTCCTAAAGAATGTTCAAATTATCTGCCATTAATAATATTCTCGAAATAAAATGACAACAATTTATTCAATTCTTCAAAGACAAAATGAAAGGAGAGTTTGGAAAACTGCAGAGTGACCTGGAAAGTGTGTATTTAGCTCAAAATGTTTTTTTCGATTGATATCATATTTACCAAGAGTTGGAAGATAATTAATAAAACACCAACTGAGGATAAGAAATATATCAAAGTTTTTTACTGCGAAACGTTGCGTGAAAGTTATCAAAGCTACATCAACGTTTGGTCAATGCGAACAAACTTGTAAGGAAGGCTAACTGCGAAAAATTTTCAAAAGTTATTGGGTGTCTCAGAAAATAGGTTTACAGCATTTTTTTTTGGTGATAAGTCGTCTGTATTCGTTTTAAAGTTGTCTAGCATTCCTGACTAAAGAGAAAATTTATTGCCACGTAGCACCACCAATAAGGCGAATGTGTCTGATCTAAAAGGCTTCGCGCTTAACCCTTCCAATTTCTGATGAAATTAAGCTTCTATAAAAGCTCGTTTCAAATTTTTTCTGGGATTTGGTGGTCCTAGATCAGATTTTTAGGCCCACGTGAAGTTATCGTTCATTCGATTTGTTGTCAAATAAAGGCAAGCATTATTTCACCTCTAAAAGAAATACCAGCACAGTTTTTGCTTGTTTATAAGTCGTATGTAGCCTTTCTTTTGTGGTAAATTTTGGTTTACTTCGTGCAAAATGTGAATTTGAAAATATATCTTTTGTTATGACGTCATCGTGACCTCATGAACTCTTTTTTGACGCTCACCCCAAGGCAATGATCAATTGTTTCGAGCTTCATGCTTGTATTACGTCGAGTAGTTTCGAGGGAGGTAAAACTTAAGTACAGAAAGATTTCTGCTTGAGATAGTAGGTATGCCAATTAATCTAGCTGACATCGTATTTGCCATAAAAATACATACAGAAAACAACTTATACCAATTAGCGAGATGGGATCAGAAAATAGTCAGATTGGAGAGAGTGCGACGTATTTTCAACCACCCTAATTTTGTAGCCTACTTATGTGCGTAGTACTACTGCTATCTATAATATCATGAATTCGTCACGACAAGTAAAAACACATCCTATTTACTAAATAATTGTTTGCAGCATGGGCTACTGCCAGTTTCCCTGTTTAATCTAACAGGTTTTATATCTTAAATGAGTTTTTAGAGCGCCAGCAAGGTCAGCGTCAGCGCCAAAGCAGAATAAAAAAGAATTTTAGTTTTTTCACAATGTTATTTTGTGTATGCTAACTTCAAACCATCTGAGATATTCAGCACCACCAGAACCCAATAGTAAAAAGCTTGTCGACGTATTAAAGCCAAAAAAGGTTTTGAGGCCTTAGCAGACTTTGTTTGTCAAATTATTGTTTGGAAAATAGGTTTCTCTCGTTTCCTGCACTTGCGTTGATAAATTTGAATGTTTTATCATTTAAGCGAATACTAAAAATTCTGTCAGTACTCTGCGAAGCCGTATCACTCGTGAATGAGTTGGCGTTGTCGCAGTTGCACCACGTCAAACAACGGCGAGAACAATAGGGCTGCCACAGTCTCTTGAAGTAGCACAAGAAGCCAGCGATGCACTTTGAGCAAATTACGGACAGTGTTAGTTCTAAGTGCATCGCAGATTTTTTATATAAATTTTATCATTTAGTTTAGCACAATCATGTATGGTGTTGATAAAAAATTACTGAATTGAGGTTTGTAGAAGTCCCAGTGCATGTCATCAAATTTAAAAATTGAAAACTTGTGAAATTGAAAGGCACATTCAAAAGAAAATTTATTTTAGCATCAGACAAACAAAAACTTGGTTGGCAGCTACGACTACAGCAAAAAGCTAGTTGAGAGGTAGATCCAATTATTCATTCTTTCAATACACTAGCAATTCTTTTGTCATTATTATAACTGATGATGCCCCATTCAGGCAAAGCCAAATATTCTGTTGAGGCGATATCACCAAAGGTGAGAATATATCGAAAAGCGTTTCGACAAACATGCAAACTTAAACTCTGGCACCCTACAAAGGTCATTTGGTGTGCTATCCAGAAATCATATTTTCAAGATGTTGTTATAATTGCAGTGATATATATTGTAAAAACCAATAACTACATTTCAGATTTTATGAACATCCTTGATTTTTTTATGTGAAGCTGCTAATCAGCAAATGCGAAGAAACAGTTATTGTTCGTACAGTTAGCAAACAGGTTCAAGGCAAAGCTGAAAAAATGGTTTAGTTATTTCCTTGTTGAACAATAATATATGACAGCAAAGTCTATATTCTCAAAAACATAATTATTGTAGTTATTAGGCTTTGCCATATCACGGCAAATTATGTGCCTGCAATTATGAAAACAGATTCAAAAATAAGCGATTTAAAAAATAAAAAGGAAGGATTGTCGACCGCACTCGTGCATCTCTCTTGTTCATTGTCCCCGCTGAGGGTCTACCACGGTCCACTTTTTTCCGACCTCGCATCATTGCTGCAAACGAAAAAGCAAGAACTGTCCAAAGAATTGAAACAGCTGCAGCTCATACTTCCGCCCTTAAGAATCTCAAGTTTAAAGATTATATCGCTACAATGACTTTCAACATGATGATGTAATGATGCTGATTTTAGAACAGTGGTTTCCAACCTTTTCAATATATCGCCTCCCCCAATCTATTTGATATTATTCTTTACCTACTTTACATTCAGAATAATTGCAACACAACGAATATTCATTAAAAAAATTGAATTACAATGGCAATAGGAACATTGCTGTTGCTATTTACGTGAAAATAATAAAACTTTTAATATGGTGTTCAACAGTGCGCATCACCTATCATATTGCACAAAAAACTACAGTTTTTCTTTTTTGGTTAATAACAACTGCAGTAAAAGCCGGCCTCGCATAAATTCAACCTCGACTAAAAGTCTTCGTTCACCCCCTCATAAAATGTGATTTTACCTCTTCTAGGAAGGTCGGCCTTCCTGGTTGGGAACCACAGTTTCAGAACATGGCTCTGGAAGATATTACCCAAAATATAAATCCAGATGGATTTACTATTTTAAATAAAAAATAAGGAGGTTAAACCAAAAAAAAGTAAATTTCATTCATTTTGAAAATATAGAGGTGGTTTTGGAGATGTGGGCCGAAAGTCATGTTAGAAAGGAAAGTATAAAATGGGTTGCAGCCCATTACTTTATTGAGTGGCTATTTCTGTGCTCATCTAAATAAATAAAGTCGTCAAGCAAAGTGGAGTGGTCAAGGAAGGGTTAGAGAAGGTTAAGAGTAATTTCACTCAGTCAAATATTTCTCTGATCTTTAGCATCATCATTGGCGGCTCAGTTCGGTTTCTCGGTGGAAAAATTTAGCAGTGTGTCTGGCTGAAAAAGAACCACGAAGCACATCGTCGTGAGCATCGAGAAATCGTTGCGCTGCTGTGCTCTTGAAAAACTCTTTGGGACGTTTTCCCTTGTTTGATTGCAAGCGTGGAGCGGAAATACTTGTGCAAGATGTATTGGTAACTCCAAAGCAGATTTGAACGCAACGATATTTTACGCATAATCGCAAACCTTTTCCGTGATTCGAAGACAAAAAATGTAACAAACGATAAAATTTGCTATTAAGAAGAACTTTATCAAATACATTAGTACACAATTCCACATTATCACAAGAAATTATTACCATGCTCACAGAGCAAGGAAGTGTACGAAAAATAAAAATTACACAGGCTTGTCAAAGAGAAAGTGCCACAAATCAAAGAAAAAGTTATATTCCATGCATGACGTAATTTCCAAAATCTTGGTTGTAGGTTGAAAAAGAAAACTCAAAAACTTTGTGTTTCAATGTGGTAAAAAAGCTATTAACGTGGCTCTAATGCTCTAAAGTTGGATGATTAACGTCCAAGTGTGTTTTAATCCTTCGAAATAAAAATAATAAAGATACAAAAAATTTAAAATTAATAAGCTTTCTGCAGTTGGGCATAAGCTTTCTGTACTTGGGCTAATTGATTTTTGAAGAGGAGAAGTGAAAAATAGTTAGTTTGTTGTTTCCTCTTTTTTTCATGGTTGTCCTTCACTACTTTGTTCCGTGCTCGACTCTTCAAGAAGATCTGGAGCAGATCTTTCAACTGGCGACGAAGAGGAGCATTCTACAGTATTCACTGATAAAAAGCTCTCGCCCGACATCCTGTGGGAGATGTCGTTGTGCGAAGGGGTTTTGAATAGAACTCTTTTAACTTCGCCATTGCCTGCATAGGTACTCATAGATCGTGTCTGTTTGGGCACGGATACCGGTCGGCGCGAGGATGATAAGCCAACCCGTCGCGTTTGATCGGATCTGTAAGTTATAAAGTTTGAACTGCAACAACTGCGACCAAAACAATCTTCTTGCTCAGACGGAATCAGGTTTTCTTTTACAAAATCAGAAACAAGGACATTACAATTTGAACACTTTTCTCGATTGTACTTGCAAAGCAAAACATTACTGCTGTTTCCATCTTTTAATGGCCGCAAATGAAGCCCTTCTGAGTAGTAATCGTCAAGTGGTGGGCTTTTTCTGGTTTTAATGCTGGCTGTGCTGAGCTTACTCACTCTTCTTTGTGTTGAGCTTTTTCGACGCAGAAAAAAATTCGTGAATTGAAACAAACTGCTCTCTGTACGAAGACTAGATCGCAAACTGATTGAAGGAGTGTATGATATTGATAGTGACGCTCGAGACGTCTGCTGGTAACCTGAAAAAACCGTTTGATAATAATTGTTGAGTATGTTGGAGGTGAAAGCAAGGGGTGCAGGAGCTTACTCAAGACGTATCTTCAAGGTTGAAAAGCAATTCCTACATAACTGTCCTTAGAAACTTCCTGGCTACAAAATGCTGCAGAAGACAATTTTGACCAGAATTCCGGGTCTATTTGCTTCAAATTATAGTCATATATTTGCATTAAACCTTTCAGTATTTGTTTTTTTATATAGTTGAGCTTAAACCCCCCACCGCCAGGTTAATATCCGACGGATGAAAAATGTTTTGCAAATTGCAATGAGTTGTCAGGAAAGTAGTTAATCTTCAAAAAACAATTTCTTTGTTGCTTCCGCATTTCGGGGTAAGATCTAGTTTTTCCACTGCACACTAAACTAAAAATGGCATAATATATCATCAGCTAGACGGCACTGCAGAACAACTGTAAAGTGTCAAAACAACGAGCAGCTGCCATCATGCATTCCAGCGGGAGTGAACTTTTGAAATAAAGCATTTGCGCAGTACGTTGCGTTGCGACATAATTGTTTTATAAACGAGCGAAACATGACTAGAATATTTAATAACTATTGGTACTACAAAACCAGTAGCAGTTTTACACAAACTCTATTTTAGAACAAAAACATATAAGGGCTTCTTCAAGCTGCGTTTAGATGTGAATGTTCAGTTTGATTGATCGCTTTGTTTGTTCTATTTTGTGATGTAATGTTTGAAACATTCCTCAAGTACATCGGGCAATAAAATAAACACATAAGATCTGATTTTGCTACACCAAACTGGGGTCGTTTCTCCCCATTCTTCAGAAGAGTTTATCGACTTGATGCACATGTACTCACAAGAATTATAACGCTGCAATCAAACCTATCAACTATTTCCAATTCAGTTCTTTTGACCTTATCATTGTATACATTTTTCTTGGGCTGAAATATAATTTTGCTTGTTCCAGCAATAACATTTTTATTTTTGCCAAGTGTTCTTTCGTTTTGCTGTGCTGTTCAAGTGCTGCTCTTCTATTTGCCAGTTCTTACTCGCATAATTTACAAAATGGTGTTTCTTTGCTACTATTGCTGATACTTTTACATAGACATGCATACTTCTTTAGCCACTCTTGTAAACATCTTCTTATTGCATCATGCCTACTTTTCCAATGAGGCATTTGGGTAGAGTCAAGTTAAATACTGCACCTACTGAAGTGAACCACACTGACTTGCAATGCTGTGAAAAACTTGTAGCAATTAAAATGAACCAATGACAATATCATAACATTAACTACAAAGCTCTCAGCATGCAAGTAATTTAGAATTAGCAAGATATTGTCCTGTACATTAATGATTTCAGCAGGAAAACAAGATGACGTTAGACTGTTAATGGTAGGTCCATACACTGTGATTATGATAATTTAAAACCATATGAAACTAAGATCTTGTGATCGAAGTTTCACTTTATTAGATCCTAGCCAAATAACGGTATCACACATTCAAAACACAAGGGCTAATTGTATCTGCAACAGGGCTTGGTTGTGTAGAGCAGTTTTCAATGAGTCACTTGCCAACCACTCAACGATGACTACCTTATATGCAAATCAAACTAACTTCAGTAATTAAGGACAAAAAATACTTATCTGACTTTTGAAAGTTTTAGCACTTTACTTTGGGCTTAATTATATTAATTAATTTTAATATTAATCACTCGCATAATAATCAAGATTACTGCCCTCACTCATTTTTTTTCTCTCCGACCAATGCAGAAGAAGTCGAAGCAATAATAAAAACGTTAAAAATTAAAAAAGCAACTTTATCAGAGGACATTGGCATTAAATTTATTGAACTGGCTTGTCTAATCATCTCTTCAATTAATTATTAGTGATCTATTTAACTTATGTGTTAAAACAGGGGCATTCCCCGACGATATGAAAGTAGCTGAAGTAATTCCAATCTTTAAACAGGGCAGTAAAATAAATTGCTCTAACTACAGACCAATCTCACTACTTTCCTCATTCAGTAAAATCTTTGAAAAAATTGTTTACAAACGTGTTTACAGTTATCTTTTAAAATTAAAACTACTTTCACCCAACCAATTTAGCTTTCAATGCGGTGTTTCAACTTCTCACGCAATAAGCGCCGTGTATGATGACCTACTTAACAATGCAGATAAAAAGTGTTGTAGCTGCTGCTTGTTTTTGGACTTATCAAAAGCGTTTGACACTGTGTACCATAATATTTTACTACGAATAATGTCTCATCAGTTTGGCATCAGAGGACTGGCGAATAAATTTTTTGAAAGTTAGGCTATCTGTCAAACCGCTTTCAGTACGTGCGTATAAATAACTCTAGGTCATGGCCAGGGTTACCATACGTCCCGATTTAGGCGGGACAGTCCCGCTTTTTCAGGCCTTGTCCCGGCCAAATCATCGAAAGTCTCGCTTTTTCTTTCAGTCAGCCAGCACAGCTTGGACTAGGGTATGCAAACGTTAGTCCCGATAAGCAAAGGCACTATGACAGCGAACCCTGCCTCAATGACGTTTCCGGCCAAAAATGACCCAAAAGGTGCAGCCAAACAGGCGATGACCTTAGATTTTTTTTTTGGAGATCACCCCCACCGAAGGCGGGACCGTGCCTAATTGCAACCTATGTGAAGCTGATCTCAAAAAAAGGTCTCGAACTGAATTTTAGCGTCCCGCTTTTGATCAAAAAAATATGATGAGCCCACATATTTGGTCTCGTGAAAAGTGGCCATCCATTGTCGCGACTTTTGCTTTTGCAAATATGGTATCCCTAGTCATGGCTGATGGCTGATATGTTAACAAGAAATGCAAAATGCCGCCCAGTTGAGAAGAAAAGCACAGCACGGCGTTATACTCAAAAATATTTACGTTTGGTCACAGCAGCCACGTGTCACCGAACATTTTAAGTACCGAAATTTTTTTCAAAAACAGAGGCATTTTCAGCACGCAATTTTCTTTTGAAAACCGATGGTTCGAGTTTGAAGACGTTCGAAAACCAAGGTTTGAGCGTACGCCAAAATTATTGAAGCAAAATAATGAATGCTTACATAGTTATTCGATTTGACGGTAGAGAGCTCAATATATTTCATTATATTATAATGAGTACTTATATAGAAAAACTGCAAAGCTCGCTCAAAATATATCTGTTGGTTAAAAATAAAGTTACAATAGCTTGAAATGAAATTTATAAAAAAAAGGCCAACGCTTGTATAAGAAATAACCAAATTTTATTTTGAGTGAAACGTTAATTTGGAGTCACTTTAACGCCACACCAACGTCTAACCAAGACGCATGATGAAGGTACTTACAAGGCAGGCTAACTGAAACAATAAAGCACTTGTTTGGGAAAAAGTTATTGGGTGCCTTTATCAATAGATTTCCAGGATTTTTGACTACGCACGAGTTGTGTGCTTTCTTATGAAGTAACATGGCTGGCTAAAGAAAAACTTTATATCCATTGTTGCTTCTCAGTAGGCGCGTCTGCCAGAGGCAAATGTGACTGATACAAATAGGCCTCAAGCTTAACACTTTCAATCTCAAGAAGTCGGTGTTGGGTCGCTGGAGTTCGAGTCTCGAGTTGAGTCACGAGTCATTGATGTCAAGTCAATTTTCCCAAACGACTCCATTCAAGTTGAGTCTTTTTTTACCACGACTCGACTCTTTCCAACACTTCATTGCAAGTGTTTAGTTTCCTTTGATATTTTTAGTAATTGCAATGGATTCGTTCAACATTGTTTGGTAAATTAAAATTTTAGCTCCTAAGCTAGGACTACCTAATCTCCACAGCTAAAAGCTTACTTTGAATACTACACCGCTGCTAGTAACAACAAGACTCCTGGTTTACTTCCCGCAGCTGGCTAGGAAGTCGAGCTTACGGTTTTGCTGTTTACAAATGAATTACAAAAAAATTAGGATTGCCCTTGTAAGCTTTCATATACAACGGGCTAGATGCAAAGTCTCATACAAAAAAAACCTTACAGGTTTGCAGTACAAAATAATAAAAGTAATTTTTAAGACTTTGACGCAATACCAGAGTTGCCAGCAAGAGCCTACGCAGAAAAGTGATTAGGAGCGCGAAAATTTGCCAAAGACACGATTGTTTTAAAGGGGTCCGGGGACCTGCTCTTCCGGAAAACCTTTGTAAAATTACTCGCAGATATACGCAATTTTAGTGTTTTTTGGAACCACTTTTAAGGTGATTTTTGTTTGAAATTTTTAAGTCTTCGTCATTGCTACACCAACGAAATTTTAATTGCTTGGGTTTCAATGATAAATGCCAAGAAATTTTAATTACACGTGCAATGGATGCTCTGCAGTTGCGCAACAAGCTTTTCAAAGAGCTCATCAGTTAAATTTTACAACCTAAAACGACCCAACTTGTAATTGCTATTGTTTCACCCTGTATCATTTCCACATGACCTTGTATCTTGTAAACTTAATACTCTAACAATCACCCAGGCCAAGTTGAGTAAAGTTTTATTTTTATCGGTAATCGTAAAGAATCGTGAATAATGCTTTCCAAGACCTTTGAAATTTTAACTAATTCGGTCGTAGTGGCACAGGTTATTTGTTTGTTACTGTTACAAGCATACTGACTGAAAATAGTGAGGGGAGCGTGTGCATGGAAGCCCCATCCGTACGCCACTGGCTGCTAGTGCATACAAAAAGTATTCTTAAACTCACAAATTTTCCAGGTAAAATTTTTAAGAAATCAAACTTTCCAAGAAAGAAAATTTTTTCGAGCAAGTAATTTCATTATCAGCAGACCAGTCGAGTCATAGAATTCGAGTTTCGAGTCACTGGTGTCGAGTCCTGAGCCGAGTTAGTTCGTGCAAATGGCTCGAGTCAAGACCAGTCTTTTTTACACCCACTCTAGTCGAGCCATTGACTCGAGTCTCCTCAACACTGCGAAAAGTACAGAGCACTCCTCAGGGCTCGTTTTAAATTTTACTAAAGGTTCAGCGGTCCTAGATCATATTTTTGAACTCACGTCAATTCCCCGCTGAATTGTTTTATTGCTTTGTAGTGACAGACCGCTATTGCCAGGTGATGATAAAAATGGATTAAGATGAAGAGAAGCTCATAAAGACGATCAACTGACTTTTCAAGGCTTCAGGCTTTACATCCTGGATGCTGTCCCGTTTTTTCTCAAAGTAGATAACAACACAACGTAATGCAAAGTGCTTAACCTTATTGGGATTAATTGATTTCTTATGCCACAACCAAAACTTGCCTCAATATAAGCGGCATAGCAGAATTTAAAAAAACTTTTGGTTGGTTACGTAGAAATTCGATGCAGAAAGTCTCGAGGCATAGCTTTAGAATTATTTTGGCATAAATATATTTTTGATAAAAAAATCATGGGGCCAGTTGGAACACTTGGTCATGTGGTTGAGAGTAGAGCCCAATTATGTTTGAGTTTAAATTGTGACCTATGCACCAATAAATCCTCTTTGGCAGCAGTATCAGAGTCTTTATTGATCCCGGCTCTTCCTCTACTCACCCCGATTTCAGAAGTTGGATTCGAATGTTAAGCCAGATTTATGTCAGCTTGAGTTCCTACACTGGCAAATTATCAACAAAAACACATGTACTAGATAACACAACAAGCTGTGAAAAACCAAGAAAGTTAACTCTTCAAAGGATTAACCCGAATATATTCGTATACATGTTTACAAATCACTTTCACATTATCCCGTATATAATTGTCTAAATTAAGTTGGAAGCATTGGAATAGCACAGGGCCGTATTTACTCGCACTAGGCTTGAATTTCTAGCGCGAGTAAATACTGCCCTGTATTACTTCAGTGCTACAAACTTATACGAACGAACATCTACAGAATAATAGTTGCAGAATGGATATAATTTTCCAAAATATATAATGCTTTAAGCGGTTGAAAAATATAGAATTGGGATTTATTTGTAGAGATAGTAGTAATCCTCGTCAAAAGCCGGTATTTCGATATGGAAAGTTGCTTGAGCAGAACGCACAAAAATAACTATTTCAGCGTGTATTGTTTCGCCATTGGGAAATCCAGTTAATCTGTAGTCAACCACTAAAAGGCGTACAGGATATCTTTCCAGTTCCTCAATTTTGATCTGTAACAAAAACAAACAAAGTTTTTTTTTCGGCCTACAAATACGTAATTTTAACTTATTGGCGTCGGAAGATTCAGTTCGCCCTGTGTTCAGTTGTGGCTTGTCAGCAACGAGATTCAGTGAGTTAGACTGGGATTACAATAGCAAGTTTCTTGCTCTAAATATTGCTAAAGCCATCACCAGTGAGGTAGGTCTTAAAACCGGTTTTGGTCTTAAGACCGTTTTATCAAGGTCTTGGTCTTGGGTTTCATGGTCTTGATCTTAACACTTAAAGATATTGTGGTCTAAAAAATTTTCTGGTCTCAAGACCGAAAGGTTTTTATGACCACTGTTATACTTTGAAATGTCTTAAGACCGTGTTTCTTTCAGTGTTGATTGTGTTGAATCATTCCAGAGTGAAAAGTTTTCAAAAAATCTCCCACGATCAAGATGGAGAAGTAATTTTGTTTAGCAGCGAAACCGAGTTTTCGTTTGGCATTCGAAAACGACGGCTTTTCACAGAAACAGTGCCATTGCAAAATAGGAAGTAGACAAAAAGTTCTTTTGAGTGACATTGTGAGAAAAAAAGAAAAAAATAGAAGATTTTTGGCGATTTGCAAACTTGTGCGACTCCGAAATACCGCGGAAGTTGAAAGCTTCGTTCAAGTTAAATCGAGAGAAAAACATTGAGTTTTGCTCGTCAGCTAATCGCCTGTCGAGACGTTTGACGACGTCTGGGCAAAAGAAACGGATTTTTTTTATTTTGAGTGGATAGCGCCGGCAGAGCCATAGAGAGGTAAATGATGAAAATAAGATTGTCAGCTCCAGTTCAGAAAACAAAATATTTCTTTGCTGATCTGTGTAGAAATATGATAGCCAGTAAGCTAGTGAACATTTTATTTCAAAACGTTTCGCTTTATACTGAAGTTTTAACAAATGAAATAATTAGCCTAGTAGGTTACATTTTAATTGCAACTGATGATGCTTTCAGTATAAAGCAAAACGTTTTGAAATAAAATGTTCATTAGTTTACTGGCTATCATATTTCTACTCAAAGTTTTGTTGTTTGAATTTTGTTGTATTTCTTGTTTGAAATGCTGTGTACATGCAGCTGCAAGCCATTGAGACCCTAAGCGTCACCAGGACATAGCAGCGATAAACATGTTCATGTGTTTAGCAAGGCGTTAAAGCCGTTTTGATTCAGGTTATAAGTTATTTAAACAAGAGGTTTCTTTTGTTTTCGGAGTTGGTATTGACATATTTCTAATATTTTAGTAAGCTTACCATACCCACATGCTGTGTCAGGGGTGGCCAAATCGCGATTCACTAGCCACCTTTGTCTCTTTTGGTCTTTAAATGCGGCTCTTTTAAATCACTTTGTTTTTGTGTGCTGTGATGTAGCGTGGAGTTGTGCAACCTACTGTGCAACACGTTCACTTTTGTGGTCGGTGTAAGTATGTAAATATATTATCTCGGCTTTGAAAATGATGGTTTTCAAAAAAAAAGAAAAAGAAGGTACTCACTGACAATACGGACGAACGACTTGGCATTTCGAACTTTTAAAACTATCATCACAAAAAAAATAAAAAAATTGGTCTCCGTGCATTTGGACGGATAGATCCATGCAAACTTAGATTTGCGTAGCAGTTTTTTCAATGTTGGCTGCCATCGTTTTTTGCTCTTTAATACAGCAAATTCGGTCACCCCTGTCTTAAACAAATAACAAACAATTACCAAATTGGTGTCTATTGAAGTTCCGCTTGATGTCGTCAGATTCAAAAATCGGAAACCTGTATATTCGGGGATCACTTCAATAAAAAAATCAGCGGCAGAATCGTTCACTCTGAAGACAGCATGGTCGGCAAGAAATGCTGCAACAAAAGTTTGTAAAATAGTCCCTACAATACAAGACAAGCAAGCTCTACTAGCGTCACTTGCAGGGCTCCCATCAGTAACATCAGGGTTGAGTGTTTTCAGTTTTTACTCAACTCTCCAAATTTCCAACCCCCAAAAATCAAAAATCTGTCTTCACAATTTAGCAAATATAAAAAAGAAAAACTTGTTGCGTTGATTGTCGAATCCATATCCGATTGCACACACGTCTGTGACGCATTCCACTAGTCTCAACCATGATAACAGCTGGTCTTAAAAGCACTCTTAAACCTTGTATTTCTTCTTACGAAACTTACTACTTAATCACAGAACAACCAGTAAATCTGTTCACGCGAGTTGTAAAGTGCAATTGACAACAAGCAAATCTGCATCATGCTATTGTAAAGGGCAATTTACAATTCGTCAAACTGCAATACAATTAGTCACAGTGCAGTCAATTTGTTAATTTGGATTACGATTTGTCAAATTGTAATACAATTTGTCATAATGCAGTCATTTTGTTAATTTGCATTACGATTTGTCAAATTATAATACGATTTTTTATATTGCAGTCAATTTGTTAAATTGTAATATGATTTGTGAAATTGCATTGCTATTTGCTATATTGCATTACAGTTTATCAAATTGCAGTCGATTTGTGAAATTACACTACAATTTGTTAAATAGTAATACGATTTGTCATGTTGCAGTCAATTTATCAAATTGTAATACAATTTGTCCAATTGCATTACGATTTGTGATATTGCAGTCAATTTATCAAATTGCATTGATTTTGTCAAATTACATTGATTATCGGCTATATAGAACGAAAGATTTCTCTTTGCAAAAGATGCCTCATAGCTGTTTGTGACCGCAATTCTTGTTTGGTTTCGTTTTCTTTCTTTCTAGTTCTGCCAAAATTACGTTGTCTCGTCTATTTTGTCAAAATTACAGTGGCTAAACAACAAGAAAAGAAACTGCGTGTACAAATTGGCCATAAAACTTACGTTTTGGGATAGTTGATTCTCAAAAAAAAAGGTTTTCTACTTGAGAAACTAGGTAAAAGCGTCCAGATTAAAATCTCAAAATGTTATCCTCCTTTTACAAGTTGAAAATATGGTTCACCTACCCAAGCATGCTGTTGTAAATAATAACATAGTGCACAGTTATTAAAAACATTTCCCACCAATTAGTAGGACAGTTCAACTGGTACTCTATTACACTACTCATTAGTAAAAGGTTGTTTTTGAAACGACCTGCAGTCTTGATCACAACCTGCTTTTCTTTTTTGCAGATATTGATAACATTTTTGCCCAAAATTGACTTTCTGTCAGGAAACATCCGGCACAACTGTCATGGTGCCAATTTAATTTTACCACTTAGAGAGAAGCATATGGTTCATTCGTCAACGAGTATTTGAAGGCTGTGGATGTGGATGATGGAGGAGAGTTGAAGCTGCAAGGAGAAAAGCTAAAGAGAGCAAAAAATTTCAAATATCTGGGTTCGACAGTTAGTAGCGATGGAAGATGTGAGGAAGAAGTGAGGAGAAGGATCCAAGCAGGCTGGATGAATTGGAAGAAGGTGTCTGGAGTTCTGTGCGACAGGAAGTTATCAGCAAGGGTTAAGGGTAAAATGTACAAGAGTGTTGTCAGACCAGCCATGCTTTATGGAATGGAAACGGTGGCAGTGACGGAAAGACAGGTGGGAAAAATGGAAGTTGCAGAGACGAAAATGGTGAGATGGGCACTGGGAGTGACAAGAAAGAACAAGATAAGAAACGAATACGTGAGAGGGACTGCAAAGATCGCAAAGCTAGGAGACAAACTTCGGAATGCAAGGCTACGCTGGTATGGCCACGTGAAAAGGAGAAAGGAAGGCTACGTGGGAAAAACGATGATGGAGATGGCGGTGCCAGGTAGAAGGAAAAGAGGAAGGCCAAGGAGAAGGTGGATGGATTTGGCGAGAGAAGACATGAAAAGGGTTGGAGCTAAGGAAGGAGACGAAGTCGATCGGGAGAAGTGGAAAATACTTTCGCGCTGTGGCGACCCCGAATAGGGAGAAGCCGAAAGAAGAAGAAGAGAAGCATATGGTTCATAGATGAGCAAAATCCGGACTCGGAGTGTATTTTTTCTAGTCAGAATGACGTTGGACCGGAGTCGGAGTTTGTTTTCAAAAACCGAAAGTTTACGAAACCGAAAGTTTTCAAAAACCGAAAGTTTTACAATTTTAGTCAAAAATTAAAAAAACAATTAATAGCGTTGATGTCAAAATTTACAATTTAGATTCGAAGTTGGCAAATCGCCGCCATTTTACAATGCTGCTGCCGAGTCAGCAAGCTAATTTGAAAGTTGTTTTAGAAAATATTTGTTTTTTGATTGTTCATGTTCATCCTCTATTCACGAGAAAGCGAAATGTATCGCTATCTTTTGGACGAGATGACCGCACTCGCTTGGGAGTGGCCATTTCCGAGGCGCCTCTTGAACTATCTTCTCTTTTCGTTGAGTTTTGGAGTAGCTTCTCAGTTTATGAGCTTCTCATCAGCCCTTTTTTTGGTCTTCAGTTAGACAGGGCCACCACGAGGAGTAGACTGTTTGGTCCCGCCACCTGTCTGCCACATAAAGATGGAGGCATCCCGTTAAGTGTCTTGCTCAAGAACACAACAAGCAAGCTTGCCGGCTTGTTCTCCACACCATCCTTTTTGAGTTGAGCGCCAAGCATAGAAGCTGTGAATACCATATTGTAAAGTCTTTTAGCATGATTCGACTAGGAAAATCAACGCTCGGTCTACCAAAATCAACGGACGTTCTCACCACTACTCCATAGCGCCAGCAAAATGCTTTTTATTAAAGTACAGAAATTTAGCAACATTGTATCATGCTATAAGTTATAATTTGGACAATCACATAGTCAAAGTTATTTTACCTTATCCGAAGTTTATGAAACGTACATAAAGTATATTTCAGGGTTGTGCTGAAAGGTTTCAAAGTTACAAGTTATAACTGGTCGTTTGGTCAAATTTTTTTTCCAGTATTCGATTTTTGATTAAAGATACGACATATTGATTACTTGAATGTTACAAATGGTTTTGGTAGGTTTGCTAAACCTGTGAGATTTTGTCTTTACTGGTTTATTTGTTTCAACATCATAATTGCTTTTCACGTATCTTAGTTTTCATTTGATTCTTTTGTAGCAATTTGTCACATAATTATAGCATTTTTTTGCAATATTAGGAAGTTGGCAGAAAATTTGGGTGGTTTGGCAGACTTTCAAAAATCATTTAGCAGTACGGAATATTATTTAAGATGCTATAGGTCAAAATAAAGTTAAACTTTGCAGAATATAACGTCAGAATTTCTAGTTTTTTGGTCTTTGGTTGCCTTAGTAATAAGTTTAAGTGCACTGGTTTATTTTACTAAGTGAAAAAATTTATATGTTTTTTTATATGCCAATATGAAAAACATATCCGTTTTGAAAAAAAGGGCACTAAGTGAGAAGACAGCGAACATTTGACCAATAGAAATTTGATTGATTTAGCACTAAGCTACTTCTGAAGACTTTGGGTTATATAAGTTAGAGTTATTTGAAATCGCTGGCTGGAAAACTCTGATTGACCCTGCAGTGATTAGGTGGGTACCTGGAATGTGATGTTCCAAGGATAGATGGGATAGTAGATGGTCATAAATCTTGACTACACTACCTTGTAATACAGAATAATTTTTTACTTTAACTCTCCCAACGACTACAACAGCCATGGGATCTTTCCTAAACAGGTTTTTGCCAGTCTGTTGCACAATGCGCAAATTCATCAACTTGGAGTCAAAATGGAGTTGGATCAAAGCTTGCTGAAAACTTTGTGAGTCGGAGTGTGAGTTAATGGAGTAAGACTTGACCCGGGGACTCAAAAAAAGTGACTCCACTCATCTCTAATATAATTTTAAATTTACTAAAAAATTGATAATGACACCGAACGAATGAGAGATATCCCAGATATCCGTTTTGTCCCATCTTCCTTTACAAGTAATATTCAATGTGTAGTAACAAATATAAAAACACTCATAAATAAAAGTGCCTAGCAGGCGTAACACCTCAGTTCGAATTCCGCCTCTGCCAGAATCTCAAAAAAGCAGCACTCCTTTCATATCCTGATTGTAATGATGTGGGTTAACATTCGAGTAAAAAGAAAAGCAGCTAAGAGAAAAGAACTCCCTCCCTCCCTCCCAATCTCATTAGTTCCGTGAGCTTTAAAAATGGGAGCTTTAATCTTCCTATTCCTCGAAGCTTAGGATCGATTATAAGACAACTTTTACCATTTAACATTGGCAAAACTTATGTAGGATTACCTTTTCGAACATTCTTAAAATATAAACTGCCGTAATAAAAGTATCATTGTTAAAACACTCAAAACCAAAGCTGTAAGTTCACTTTGACCAATCACAGAAAAAAGTTAAGAAGAACGTGGCTATCCCAAGCACTTACGCACACAATAAGGAGCCCATGGAGGTCCAATCCATTTTGATTTTTTGGAACATAGATATCCCGGATGATCGCTTGAAATTGAAAACCAACCTTTGTCATAGTTGCAGGTAAAGGTACAAATTGATCCAAATCTATTTCCATTTGTACACGTCATTTTTCCGCCTTCGACTTTGTCCAACTCAGGACAAAAAAGAGCTAAAATAAGAAATTTTGACTAAAACGAAAAAAATCGTTAATTAGAAAAATTTCAATCGCTGTGTATAAAGTTAATCAATCTCCCATTAATTTTTAATCTTTCATTCCTTTTTGTAGAGTTATAAATAAAACAAATTTTAAAATGATATGTGTTCCTCCTTAACATTCCAATCACTTCTTTTATATTGTTTACAACTTAAGTATTTTCTTTTTAGATTGCCTGTTTGCATTCGATTATTACAAGTTGTCCAGCACGTTTGTTTAGTGCTAAACGTAACAATGCCTGTGGTGTAATGAATCAATGGAAATGCCTTGTACAAGCCAGATGTGATTTTATTTCATAGCAATTTTGTTTTCTCTGTTAGAATCAAGTTGTGTGCTTGCTAATGCTTACTTGAGCACCAGTAACGTCTCTTGGGTATAGAATGAACAAGTTTTTTCATATGTGGGAAGAGTTGCTTGTTATTTTGCTTGTCAGAGAAATTAAAGTTTGCGAATAAATTGTACAAAGTATAATTAAGAATATTGTTCGTGGTCCGGAACGGTGTGACTTAAGTTAAGACTGAGATCGGAAAGAGAGCACTCCAATGTCGACTCATTTAGTCAAAAGCTTGCTTTGCATAACCAAAAAAGCGTGGAAATCGATATTTGAGAGATAGGGCTATTTAATGTTGTTTTTCAGAAAAATAGAAAATGTACTGCATTTCGGTAAATTTTTCAACTTTGGATATCAATGAATCAAAAACATGGACGTTTATTTAGTTTTTGCCGTTTGACAATGTAATATTTAATTTTCAACATTTAAAGGTGTATCGATAGTATTTGGATGTACTTACAGCGCAGTTGAAGCGTAGTTCAAAATGTATTTGCGAAATTAGTTCGCTTATTGTTTCTATCGCTTTGTCTGTACGCAACAAGTCTCAATGTGTATGTTTGAGATTATACGCGTTTTGCAAGTATGCTGAATTTTTCTAATAAATTTACTTACGCAGAAAGGAGACAAAAGAGACGGACAATGAAGGATTGGCAAACCAAACTGAATGAGACTTATCGATGCTGAGAAAAATTTGTAAAGCCTTATGATCAGGATCAGGAATACACTGATTTTACTGGATTCAGTCCTTAGGTCCTTCGTTAAGTTTTCTATTCGATGGTATCTAGTGGATGGTGACAGGATGCTAGCTTCACACCCCTGCAGAACTATTTTTACGAGTGTTTCAAGGACTTTTGAAAGAAGACTGTCCCGGCTTTGCAGTTAGTTGAACGATAATAGTTGGAGTTGTAGCCTCCTTTGTGGTATATTAAGGTTCAAAGTGGGACATTGTGCCGTGCCCCTTCAAACATAGTATTTTTCCAATCGTGGCAGGTATTCAACCTCGTAAGCTTCGCAGCATTAGTGTAACAGCTCGTCTAGTAGTCGCGAAGTTCAAACATCTGCTTCGGAAGCGGCTCTATAACTTCCCCAGAGTCCCTTTACTGCCTTAACTTTACTTGCTAATGGTAAGTGTATTGAGCTATCCTACCTACAGCACAAAATAAAGGTGATGCAGTTAAACACCTAATATTGGATCAAGTAGCGATCCAAGTCAGTCAGTAAAAATACGATCGAACTAACAACACTCAATAACCATTTTGCGCCAAAGTGTAGCTCTCCAACTGAATTAAAAAGGCGTTTCAGGTTAAGTCAGTTACAGTTGATTATTCCTCACAAAAGCGAACTCTAGGTGGAGGCAAAGAGATAATTTTCTAAAATATTAAGCACGGAGTAAAATAATATCTCGATCGCTTTTTTTAAACTTTCGGTACTTTTTGATGAAAGCTGGCGTCATTTACAAACAGCCTATTGTTTCATCTCTCAATAAAGGTTTCAACCGCGTTTGTACGGTTAGTATTTTTTGAGGAAATGACAAAAGCAATTTTTACATTCAATCGTCAATTATGACATCATTACAAACAACAGAGAAATGAAATGGTTGAAACGTGGTAAATCGGGGCACTTTTAAGCACAAAAGCGTTTTCCTCCGTCAAGAGCAGTGGTTCTAAACCGGTGGGCAGGTGGGCCACGGAGTCTGTGGACTTTAAAAATGGGTTTGCATGCCGAATAAGGTTAAGAAATACTGGTCCATATGAACAGCCTTACGGACCAGCACCTGTGAACTAGAGGCACAATGACCTTTTTTTCGGTGATCAACTTCCCTTCCGAGTTGTGAACTGGCCATCCTCGGCACTGGAGAGGAGATGACCATTTTTGGAGATCAACTCCACTACCATGATATCCTACGCTTATCGCAGTGACATTGTACTCAAGTTTGTATGAAAGTGGGCCTCGGCACGAAAAAGGTTGAGAACCACTGGTCAAGAGTAATGTCACATACGTTTTTTGCCACTTACCCTGGGAGGTGATCAATCTCGCCAAGTCTTATTTTTGCATTGGCGCAATTAGGAAGGAAATAAATGGTGATGCCCTTCAAACGGTATGACTGGACATTCAAAATCTTGATCTCCGAGAAAAAATAGATCATATATTTTTGGACACGAATATGTACAAAATTCTTACTTTTAAAACGTTGACATCAAAAAAGGTATTTACGCTTGTTTGGAGACCAAAAATATCTCCTCTAATGTTCTGTCCTCCCCTCTCAATAAGATAGTGCTCACTTATGTTATGAGATTGGCTTGATAATATAATTGAGGTTGCTTGAACCTCCGCCCATACCCCTTTCCCTTCCCTAAAAAGAAAATTGTTTCCAAATACGCCACTAACTGGAACCACCATGCTCTTGTAAGTTAACTAACGTATTGTAGTTATACCGAGACCAGGATGTTGCCAATAAGACAAAGACATACATCTACATTGTGGAGTCCCTGGCTTCGTGTTGCTTGCTCTGTTTGCAACACAAAGCACTTAGGAATTGGAATTGCTCACAATTGCAACAGCCAACGATTTCAAAAAGTTTCTTCGTTTATTTTATGAAGTGCATGGGAGCATAATTTCGAAGTTATGGGGAGGAGGAGAAGGTGCCAAAGCGATTGATATTCATTTTTGGAAATAACCTATACAGTATTACGCCCACCACTAACGATTGTTTTTAATTGCATGCCTATTTTTGCGACCTAAATTCTTTGGCTGTGCGCATGTTATTTGTTTCTGGCATAAAGCCAGCTAGGGGAAAGAGGAAATTAACCCGAAGTCATGCACTTACACGGCCGGCTATGCTCAATGTGTATTCGTGACAACACTAATAAAAGCAAAGTTTTTTGACATAGCCGATTCTCGTTTCAAAATGAAAAATATCGTGTTCTAAATAGAATTGTAGTAGGAAAACATTATGGGTGGGGGTTAGTGCATAGCCGTTATATTTCTCCCTAACTTTTTGGGAAGTCCCTAGCGATGTCTTATTAGCCTTGTTTCCAGCATGTACTTTGGAAGTGAACTTGCATACAATTGATACCGCTAATAAGTTTACTCACTTTTGTCTGTTTATTTCACCGCTTCCAAGGAAGCATGAATGTAAAGCTGCGCGGGAAGAAAGGTCTCAAAGTGATTGTAGCGTGATTTCAGAAATAAGCTTATTTGGCATACTACTTACGACTTTTTGTAATTATATGCTTATTTTTATGACCTTACATTTTAGATACGCGCATATTGCTAGGCCGAAAGTGCTAACTTACCCAAAGTCAAATATTTACAGTTTAGTTATTTCAATGGGTGATGATTTTACAGTATAAGCCACAAACAAAGCTTTTGCGGTAAAGATGGTAATACAGTAGGCGCCGCTTATTATGACCACGGATAATATGACCAACCGCTTATTATGACCAATTTGGTACGGTCCGGGATTTCTCCATTTAAAATTCTCCGTTTAATATGAACAAATTTCGGATAATATGACCAACATTTTCTCCATCTTTCTTATTACAGTACCGTATTTTTTCCCGCCACGCACTTATAATTTCGCCTTTTCAACATATTGTTACACACTGTACTAAATTTTACCGTCACTTGTAGTGTTAAAGTACTGTACTTTGTTTTACTGCCAACGTCACACTGTTACTTCGGGTAAACGATGAATTTGACGGTATTTGGACTTCTTGTGGCTTACGGCGTCGATTCAGGAGCTGTTATGGCGGCTTCGGTTTTCATAACCATTCGGATATTATGACCAAAACGGTCTGGTCCTAAGGTGGTCATATTAAGCGGCATCTACTGTAATTGATCTAATTACTGCAGCATTTCACGTAAAAAATGTTCCCTGCAAGTTGTCATTGCATTACTAAAAACCTAGATTTTTTGACCAACCTCAATGATAATACTGTAATGTATTGTTCTTCTTAAACAGGTAGCACTTGAGTTGTTTTCTTTTGAAATAACCGTGAAGGACTATACGCGTAGGTAGCTGTATGTTGTTTTTTTACTTTTTTCACCGTGATCGCGCCAGACGGATTATGACATCAAAGAGCAACTTAGAAGGAAGCGAGACAAAATGGGAAGCATGTTTTCAAATGCTTAAAAAAGAATCTGCTGTTGCGTCATCAAGTCAGCTTATATTGTTGTAAAATCATTTTAGCGACAGCACCTTGTTGATATCTTTCAAAAATGCTTTCGGTCGCGTTTCCACCGTCAGTAGTTTTTGAGAGAATACCGAGAACAAATTGGCCCACTAAGCGTTAGCTGTGACGTCATTTTAGACCCCAAGGTATAAAGTTTTTGTAAATTGTTAAGGTGGGAAATGACTTTTGTTTGAGCCAAAACCATTTTGCTCTGTCAAGGAATCCAAATTACAAAATATTCTCTTTGGTTATGACATCATTATGACGTCACCAACCCCTATTAGACACTTGTCTCGAAAAGGTGACCAATCGTTCCAAGTTTGATGTTTGTATTCAGAGTAGTTTCGGAAAAGTAAACAAAGACAGACAGACAGACACACAGATAGCATTTTGCTTTATATATTAAATTCAACTCACCTCGACAAGTCGGAATTTTCTTCACAGACCAACACGCTTGACTGCTTTGCGTTTCAATACCCCTTTTGTCGATCATTTTTTGTTTGCAAGTGAATTCTTTTTTATCAGTTGGGGCATAATTTTGTTTACAAAGAATCCTGTGCAAAACCATAAAATGTCAGTATTGTTTCAGAAGCAGATAAAACCAAAATTTGTATGTTGCAATGTAGAGGGACAAAACCTGTTTTCGCATTAAATTGGCAGAAAATCTCAATTGTAAGGTGGCTTTATTTTGATTTAGGGATGTACTTTTGTTTAAACTTCCATTGACACAACTGAAGAAAACCTATTCGTGAAGTCATGAGCTTGCATTAAATTGACAGGAAATTTCAATTGTGAGGCGGCTTTATGTTTTGTGTGGTGTGCTTTAAAATTGTGAGGTGGCTATCAATTTTGAGGTAGCTTTAAAACTTGTTTTCGCATTAAATTGCCAGAAATCTCAATTGTGAGGTGGCTTTGTTTTGATGGTGGGCTTCACTTTTGTTTAAACTTCCATTGATACAAATGAAGAAAACATATTCGTGAAGTCATTCCGCTACCATCTAGTGGAAATCACACTGGTTAAAGGCCAACAAAGGATCTTTATTCCTTTGGACTGTTTGGGGAATAGAAATAAATCAAATATTTCTGATAAGATCGACCCAAAGTAATCAAAAAAGCTTACTTTTTGTAATGCTGCGGCACAGAAATTAGTTTATAGTGCTTTAAAGCTAATAGCCTTTTAATGCTAAAGCAAGATCCATAAGCAAGAAGCAAAATTCTAATATGGTATTTAGATCACAAATATTCTCACAAAAAGCTGTTCTTATGAATAAACTTGGACAAAAGGCATCAGAATTAATGTTTTTTGTGTACTTAAGCGAAAGATTTTAATGAAAGAAGCAAACTATTTGAAGAACAGTAGGGCTGCGGCCGAATACCCACTGTAACCTTTTTCTGTGGTCTGGTTTAACCAAGTTATTTTATACACATTTCATTATTTTCATGCGCAGAAGCAGATATTGAGATTTATTTTTTTAAAGTTAGAAAATGTAAAAAAGATCATGAACAACTGGTAGTCTTTCCAGTTCCAACTGTTCTACAGTATTTAAGTGAATACTTAATCGCAAGTAGACTTGCTTCTATAAAATCAACATACGTAAAAGCAATATAGATTTCATTTTTTCTGCGATGTTTCCAATGGTTGCTAAATGTTCCAACTTTTTTCTTCGCATCACATGCCTAAAGAATTCAAGCAACCTCTAAATGAAATAGAAGAAAAAGTAGTACTGGAAGGCAGAGTCAGAAATATCTTAGTGGCATAAAAAAGATGGATGTAAAGTGGGATTACAGAAAAGTTGCATTGCGTGGAAGACAGATGTAAATGGAAGACCATGACCTCCAACGCCTCTCGACTCGGTTCATAAAAGAAGATATCATTTGTTTTTGATTCGTATGAGTAACCGCTTTATTTGCAAGAATGTATGAGCAGGAATGTAGTGCAAAAAAAAGGTGAAACTTTAAGCAAACAAATAGTTTATTTAATAATTGTGCGTAATGGCGGCTAAACGTAGAAGGTTGATGCTAAGTGGCGAATGTTTCAGTAAGCTTGGACATTAGACTGCTTCTTCAAGCAGCATTTTGGGAGGCCTGTTTGTCTCATCTGCCATGACAGCGTCGGTGTGAACAAAGAGTCCGACGTGAAGCGGTACTACGAAACTAAGCATGCAGAATTTATGGAATTTAGTGGGCAGATCAGAAAAGATGAAGTTTGTAAACTCACGAAATCTTTGCAGCCTCAGTGTTCACTTTTTTCAAAAAGCGCAGAAACAGAAAAAAATACCCACGCGAGTTACGCAATATCAAAGCTGACAGCAAAAAAGACGAAGCCATTTGTAGAAGAAGAAATTGTAATGAATGCTTGCAGCGATGGCGGCTATAGACGTTGTATGCCTCGAAAAAGAGCCGCATTTTTCAGCCATTAGTTTTTTTAGAAGAACAGGTACAAGACGAATCGAGGGTATCTTAACACTATGTGAAAGGGAGCTTAAACAACATCAGTGCCAGATTTGAATATTTTTCTGTAGCTCTTGACGAAAGTACAGATTGGAAAGACACTGCACAGCTTGCAGACTTTGTGGTAGGAGTAATCCCGAGTTTAGATATTGTGGAAGAATTTGTCCAGTTGATCCCAATGAAGAATGCAACTACTGGAAAAATATTTTCAAAGCCTTGCCGTCAGTAATTGCAGACGTAAAATTTGATTTTTCAAAACTTTGTGGGGTTACTCCAGATGGCGCCCCAGTAATGGTCGGACAAAAAAAAGCGTGGTTTCTCTCCCGAAAAGACGGATGAAAGACCTTGGAGTTTCCCACAACATCAAAAAACTCCACTGCATCATTCATGAAGAGGCACTGGGCGTAAATTCTCTGCAACTAAAGAAATTGACGGACGTGGCAGTAAAAGCGATAAATCAGATTTTAGCTCGTGGACTAAATCATCGTCAAGTCCAGCAATTTTTCTTGGAGAGGCAAGCTGAATATGAAATGTTACACAGAGTGTGTGCTTTACGTGAAAAGATTGCAACGTCCTTCAAAAGCAATAGTGAGAATGTCTCACGTTTTCGCGACCAACTTTGAGTTTCATGTTTGGGATTTTTGGTAAACATTATACCTGCGGCTGAACAACTTGAACTTGCAACTTCAAGCGAAATACCATTTGTGAATCAGATGTGTCGGCACATTGCCACGTTTGAACGGAGACTTCGCTTGTGGGAACACCAGCTTTAAAAACGGTAGCTATGTCCATTTCCCAAATTTTCAAAGAAGCCAACCAGCCGATCAGTTTACTTTTATTACAGTTATTCGTGAACTGAAAGCTGAGTTCGCGTCAAGTTTTGCTGAATTTTGTTTGCAGACATGCGACTTGAGTTTGTTTGGGACTCCTTTCAATGCAGACATTGAAAGTGTTCCAAACAATTTGCAAATGGAAGTCATTGAGAAACAGTGCAAAGAGCAGTTAGAAAGCAAATTTGATGCAGATGATGTCTCTGATTGATTTTTACAAGAAATATCTTCTTCTATCTGGAAAATTTCTGAAGCACTCATAAACAATGGTATCACTGTTTGTCACCACATACGAATGTGAGCAGTTGTTCTCGAGAATAAAACACATTAAGAATCACTTGAGAACAAAAATTGACGGAATGCTGCTAGCATCAACAAATGTGTCACCCAATGTTGAGATATTGTCTTGAACCAAACAACATCAAATTTCTCATTGATCAATCTGTACCTACTAATTTACTTGCAATACGGATAAACATACTTTTCCCTAGAATTGTTGCGGTTGTATTGTCCACGTTGTCAGGTTGTGTTATTTTACGTTTGGAATGTGTCTCTTTTTTAGGAAATCGTAATTCCTTAAGTAAATGCTAGTTTAAGTTTTCTTCTGTAACAAGACTACGAAAACGCAATTGTGACATTCTTGGATTGCGATGTGGAACGGGCTTCATGTCATATAAGGATTATTATAGATACTCAAATTTAACTACGCCTGCTTTTATCTTATTGTATGAGCATCATTGGGGCCCGCCTCACCAATATCAACATTGCTTTAGACACGCGCATGCAAAAAGTTTGCCCAACCTTGGCATTTAACAATTGCAAACCGGCATTAGAACTCTCCAACTAAGAAAGCTAAGCGCAGATAACCCTAATAAAAACAAAAGCCGTAAACAAAGGCATTCCGTACTTAGAGATATCTAGGGCAAAATGTATAACAATAGAGGTATCCAATTAAGTGCCTTTTTCAACACAATGATTGAACATGTTGACTTGTTCTTCATGCTATTCTTTTTGTGTTGAGCGTCAACCAGGGAAGCTATAAATAGCATTTTCAAAGCTTTCGATTCACGGATTCCATGTCGACGGATTGCAAAGTGGAGCCTCTAATCACCCCAACTCCACACCGGTTAACAATTTATATATCTCAAAGTATCAATTTAAAAAATTGCGTGAGCCTTCTTTTGCTCATCTGATCCCTGCTGACTTGACGGTCTTGGGCAAATCGATTGTCCTAATACTGTTGAGAGTAATAATTACAAGTGTCTTAGCCATAATTATGTGTGAAATTTGTCATACTTGCAAACACTTCCGACATTATTTGAATCATTGCACTGGTAACTTCCACTTTCTGGATTCAGCAACGGCAGTGGTGGACACGTATCCGCTTTACACAAAAGAGAGTTGCTGCCACGCGTAGTTGCTTGAGTAAAGGTGTGGCCTGAAACGATTTTATTGCTTTGAAATGAACTAATTTTTCAAAGCTTTTTGTGACACTCCGATCGGTGACGGTGATGCATCAATTAGAAAAAGCTGGGACCAATTAGGTAAAATGCTTTTTTCTCAAGAATTTCTGTTTTGAGATTAAACCAATTCACTGTAACTCCTCTAAGTCAAGGCAATATCACTGCTGTTTGTAGCAGAGCTTCTGAAACTTTTTGAAGCGCACCCCGTTTGCTGATGCCAACAAAACCTGTTCCCCTCATTATTGTACAATCAAAAGATACTGTAGTAAATAGAATAACAATTTTGCTGCAGTTAACTCTCATTAAAGGTAAGAATGTTGCTGGTTTTGGAAAATACACTTTGCAGCAAATACTCTAACGCACATCTCAAATCAGATTTAAAACCACGTTTATTTCTATATTTTATGCTTATATTCACGAAAGAAAAGCCCTTTTACACAGATAAGTCGATAAACGATTGCAGATAAGTCGATAAACAGAAAAAGCGTTTGCAGACTGATAGCCATACTATTTACGTTTTTCATAATGTGCATGTATTTTGCCCCAAAATTAATTAATGGTAATGGCTTCAAGTTGTCTTTTGTGATGGAGGTACACTTTATCTCTAAGTATTTCTGTTGCTAATGGTTGGGAAAAATGTATTCATTGAGACAAAAGAGATTCCCTGATCAACTTTTATTTAGAAAACTTATTGTTACTTTAATCAAAAAAATGACTTTCAAACCCTGTTTCCCGAATCGTAGTTACGCCTATACTTCGGTCTGAAGCTCCCACTCCAGTTTTTTGTGTTTGTTTGTTTTTCTCAAAGATTACGAAACGAAGCTAAGTTTCGTGAACTTAGCAGTGCCACAAACCCAGTTTCGCCACAAAGCATGAATGTTGTGGTAATTGTTATTATGTTTGATATTTTTTCCCGGAAAAAGCAGAGTTTACTTATTACGGATTTTACAAATGTCCATAAGGTATATTAACACACGCTGAAAACTCCCCAGTGTGAAAGACAGAAAACGATTCTGTATTCCAGAAGTTTCAAAATAGACTGTAGTTCCAGTGTAGGCTATCCCCTACTAATTTCATTCACCAATAAACATCCAATTATCAATAAAAATGCCCAATGAGCCGATCACATAGGGTGCTCTACTTCAGTCATGCACAGTTCATTGCTCTACTTATTTTGGGGATACCCACTCATCATTTCTTCTGGACTGCTTCATTAGAATTTTTGACCCACAAGTCTCCTAGTCTTCTTTGCACTTTCTTGTCATGCTCGCATGGCATTCTCTCGTCTTTGCTGCAATGGACACAGCCATCTTTTGATATTTTGTATCTCCGGAATTAGGAGAATTAACTTTGCGCAGCGTCCATGGTCACACGTCCCAGAATAATTCTTATCTCATTCTGTATTGCTACGAACTCTGTATGCTGCGCGCCCTTTGACGCCTCTTTCTATATTTAAGACCTCTAACGCAGGCAATGGAAGCTAGCAGGCGTCTATGGATCCGAGGTCTTACACATTTGCTCCCCCATCCCCATGAAGAAGAAATCGGAGAACCACATCGACAAGAATTTTGGAAGCTCGTCTACCACAGTCAAGTAATTACCACCATGGCAGATAGCAAACTGTCTTCGCTGGCCTTGTTGTTAACTAAACGTTTATGCACACTGACTCTAGATTACAACCACGTTGTTAAAGCGTATGCGAGCAGCAAGATCCACTTCAGGTTGTTCTGATGACATAACCAACGTAGTACTGTATTTTGACCATGACACTGCATTTGCTTGACTATCCGTGTTGTTTTCAAAACCGTATTAGCCGTGAACAAAGACTTCGTCACATTTTTTTATAAGGGTTGCGGTACAGTACAAAAACAAACAATTTTTCGATACACTACAGCAGTATCTTTGCAAGTACTTCGGAAAAGGTAGCAAAATTGATCGTTTTCAAGGCACTGGGCAGGCCAAGTAGTGCATTTGAAATTTGATACCGTTAGCAATTTTTTCAGCCTAAAACAAACGTATGGAGAGTCAAAGCAGCACGCATGCATGGTTGTCGCTTTCTGACAATCGACGGGAATTGATGCCAAGCGTGACACGTGCTCATCTTTCTCGCTCCTTTCTTTTTACTTATAAGCCTTACATGCCCCCCAAGAAAAATGCACCCCCCCAAGCCAGCTTTAAAGTGTCACGAAGAACCTATGCCAAAATAACTTTTTCAAGCTATATTGGCGTGTTGTGCCACCAGCTAATTGATGGATCCTCATTGCAGACATTTGAACTATAATGGCTTAGTTAGATTTGCTTACCGTTATAGTGGGCTGACACTGCTATCCATACCAGCACGAACGATAGCTTTGAAATTGTTCTTGGCATGGCTGTCGCAAAGGCTACAAACTAACATCAGATCTAAAAGAGAAAAATGGTTTTTAAGTCTTTTGATTAACCACTTTTTTATCTACAATATAATATTTTCTTGTTCTGCTCAATGTTGCTATGTAGCTCAAGTCAAACAGTTAAATTCCAGCTGGTTCGAAAAATTGGCGTAAAAAGTTGAAGAACTCAAAATAAATTTCTAGCACATTTTCTAATGTCATCATCGAAAATAAGAACTTGGTTGACTGGTGATCGAAAACAATTCTGGCTTGACTACTTTTCTATATTTGCATCTGCAAAGGCAACCATTGATCGGAAATCGATATATTTATGTAGCTCAAAATTTTTCCGCTATATTTTATAACACCATTCAAAATTTTCGAAATTGTGTGTTTTGTGTGTAGAACAGAAGTAGTAGTTTATCATTGTAAATTTTGAAGTAAAAATGTATAGGGTTAGTTAACAAGAAGAAAAATCCGGTGCGCAATTCAATTGTTGCAATACCTTATGGCAGTCTTTAGCGGAATATAGAGAATTAAATGCTAATACCACCTTGAAGACATAACACCTTGCCCTTGCCAAAGCAGCAAATACAATTTTTATTGCATAAAAATAGTCTTGACTTAAGAGGAGGGGGACTGAAACCTACAAGCGGCGAAGCAAGAAAAAGCATTTTTGGGGGGAAATAGTTGGGAATTTTTGATATTTTTAAACAGAAAGTTCGATTAAAATTAGGTCAACGTTTCTTTGTTTCTACAGGAAATTGGTCCAAAACAGCTTTGACCGCAATTTAATTCACATGAATTATGTGGTTCCGTTCTTTCATGGCTACAACTTAAGAAAAAATTAATAAAATTAAATTGTAGAAAATTACAAGCAACACTATAGCTTATAATCTGTATCGTCCAAGAAAATTTTGAAGCGAGTCATGGTTGCTGTTACTGTATTTCTTAGCTACGTCTAAGTCAAGGCCAGGGTGCATAGACGTAGCTAGGAAATGAGGGGCACAAGACTACATCCTATAAGCAGGGTTGCCAGAGTTGTTACTTTTGGTAACAAACTGTTATCTTTTGCTTACCAGTTTGAAATTTGTTACTTTTGTTACGACGCTACCAACAATTGTTACTATTTTACTTGGTTATTAACATATGTTTCAATTTTAATGATTCAGACTTCAACGGTAAATTATGAATACAATATAATTTGAAAAATAATTCTTGTATATAGAGCAAGAATTATTTTTAAAATAGTAAATAAAGTAATGCGATTACAGTTGAGACAGTTTTAAAATGGTTTGAACAAACACATGTTCTTTGGGCCAACCACACAAAGGTGATGAGTTTTTTGGAGATCCACCTCATTCTCTGATAGGATAACCAGAAAAGGAGGCGATGTTCAGGGAAAAGTCCAATGTAAAGAACTGCAGTAGAGGTGGTGTCCAAAAAAAAAGTCATCATTTGTTTCGCGATCCAATGCTAAAAGCAGGTAAAGTTTGGGAAGGATTGAGCTCCAAAGCAACACATCGTAATTCACAACAGTTATTTCTTAACTGTTACTTTGCAATTCGCTTAACTGTGATGAATCATTGAGGAAGTCATCTGTTGCTTTTTGACGAACCGTTATCAGTCATTGCCGTTATCACACCACTGATATCAGTCATTGCTTTCTAGACTCTCGAGGATAAGTAAATGCACGTTCTTTTTTAAATATATTAAGAAGTAAGTAAGTAAATACACGTTTTTTTTCAATTATATTAACATATTGACTTTATTTTATAAATTTGTTACTTTTTGAAATATTCTGCTGTCAACCCTGGCTCTAAATCTTTGACTAGATTCCATTTGATTCGCATGTGATTTCACAGCAGGAATTATGCCAGGATTTTTAATGTTTTTTTTAAAAGAAATTTATAGCATCTTTTGTGGGCTACAGTAACTAGTACGTTTTATTTTTTATTAAAAAGTAGTCAAATTCTTTCCTCAACACGTTACTTTTAAAAAGTTGCAATTTTGGAAGCAGCTTAAGTTTTAAGAAAAGTAACACACTTTCGGCAATGCATTACAAATTACTCTCACAAGACAAGTTAAGAAACAGCTTAATATTTTGACGTTGCTTTGAAAGCTTTGCGCTGTGACCAACTAGCATCAAGCGGTCATCTATTAGAATTTTGTCAAAAACTAAAACTCTAAACCGTTTTATAAATTTCAACGATAAAAAATATTTTCACATGAAAAGTGTTATTTTTTCAGTGTTATCACAAATATTGGAGGTGCTGCAGCTTTACAGTATTATGAACAAGCTGCCACTGGCAAATAATGAATTTTTTTATTTGTGCCATACAAAGCTTTTTCTTTAACAACTGGTAACCCACTTTTTTCTGCAGTTTTTTGAAGCCCACTGGCTTAGAAGACTTAATTTCCCTCCACAATTTGTGAACCAAGTGAACGTAAAAAGTATTCGTTCGAAAAATATAAAATATTGAGCTATTTGATTTACTGGCAAACTTAAGGTTGCTTCTTGGCCATGATAAGATCAAGTTGGGCTTACTAGTATACAAGGTAACAAGCGGTGCATCATTTTGGTTGGCAACGCGCTCCAACATTTGAGAAGCGCTAGTCTGATAAACGAAGTAAAGCAATTGAGTAGGTAAAGCAAAAGTTGGAAAATCGAACTCGCCGCCACAGTTTTTACTAGCGCAAATCTTCTTTAACCGTTTTGCCTATACACTAAGACAGGGGTGTCAAACTCGCGGCCCTCGGAGACTTTCAGTGCGGCCCGCGAGACGATTCTGAAATTACTATGAATTTCGGCAGTACAGTAGATTTCGCTTAATTGGGCCGCCGGTTAATCGGGTCAGCCGTTTAATTGGGCCAAATTGTGAAGAACGAAATCCAATCAAAGATAATGCACAACGTTAAATCCGCATAATCGGGCCACTATTCCGCTTAATTGGGCCACAACTATAGTTGCACATACACCGGTGTAATTGCAAAACCGTTTTTGTAATGTAATAGGACTCAATATCACAAAGCCAACAATATTATGTAACAATTGAAAAATACAGGCGCAACTTATTTTGTCATTTCATGCCCTTGGACATGGTAATTGTTGTGTTTTGTTGCGAATTTTGTGAAGTCCCAAGCAAAGATGCCACGAAAAGATTTAACAATTGCTGAAAGGATTGTTGTCTTAAGAAAAATTAGAGAGCAACCTCCAAACATTAGTCATCGCCAGCTAGCTGAGATAACTGGTGTACCAAGGACAACCCTGGCGCGGATACTGCAAGACTTCGGATAATCGGGTCAGCCGCTTAATCGGGCCAAATGGTGCTTGTCCCGATGTGACCCGATTAAGCGGAATCTACTGTATTGCAACGGATCATTGTCGAACAAACGTTTGAAGCTCTGATCACTGGCCACACTTGAGAGGTACAAATTTTTGTCATTCGGAGATAGCTTTACTGATGCTGGAAAGGTGATGATCCTTTTTTTTTGGAGATCGATCTTACTTCGGGCTACATTACAGAGATCGTTGCCCAGAGAAGTGGTGATCTCCAAATCCAAAACTTCATGCGGCCCTCGACACGATTGCTCATATATGCGATGTGACCCCCAGAAGCCCACGAGTTTGACACCCCTACACTAAGACATTGTTATTTTCTCGAAAAAGGACCAAAACTGCGTGTCTGTCAACAACTATGCTACACGCTGACTCAGACGATAGTTGGAAACATGTATATCGACTTGTTTTCTAAATAAATTTCATCTGAATTGTTGAGTTCTATTCAATTAAGCAACAACCTCTTCACTTTTATCTAGGAAGTTGCAAAACATGCTATTGAAAGTTTTGGAAACGCAATAGGCTTTTGAACTTCTGGCAAATCCAAATAGGTATTTTAATTTTCTTCTTTTATCTAAGCTCTTTCGTGACAAGAACTCGTGTTGTTTGTCAATTGGTTAAGTTTAGTGGTTGCCCAGTTTTAATAAGCAAGCAGCATAAATTTGCGAATAACATGAAAGCAACTAATTGCAGTTGTAGGCCTATAGACTTACCTCTTTGATATTCTTCCATGGATTGCCTTTGCATCCACACATAAGTATAAGGTACCGGTAGTAATTTATTTTTGCAAACTGTCAGTCCCGTAGCACTCCAACTTCGGGCCCCCCCAAAGTAAGCGCAAGAGCCCCTTCGCACAGGTCATATTACTTTACAGGTGTAAAATTGAAAAGCTGCATTAACAAAATACACCACAATTTGTACATAAGTAAACAGGCTAATGTCAGAATAAAGCATGCCAATACCGAAGGTGCAAGTCATAAAAAATTCGGCACCGATGCCAGAGTTCAGTAGGACATTTATGCAGACACTGCAAAACGAAAGCAATGACACTGAAAAACATGAAAAAGTTATAAAAACACAGTATCATTTAAATAGTCTGGAGCGAACCTTTTTGTTCGCAAATGCTGTTATGACATTGTCATAATCAAGAGATCGGGCGCAGTCATTTTCGATTGACAACATGGCTAATCAAGATAGTCTACTGTCTGTCATAGACGTTCTATTAAAAGTTTTGATCAGTTTCAATTTGCTGAAGCTTCTTTCAGCGCTGGCAACAGTCACGGGGCAAGTTAGTAAGATTCGAAGTGCGATGTACACATTCGGATACAATTCAAATAAATGAGTCTTTAGAAGATAGTTCAGAAAGTCTTGAGCCGTATTGAGATTGCGTTTTTTTTGTAAAATTAAAACAAACCGCTGTAGCTCAGCGCTCATTTCATCAGAATCAATGTCACCGAACTTTTTTTGGAACTCTTTACAGCAAGTAAGAAGAGCATTTTCTTGTTGCACAAGCAAAAGTTTGTCTCGTGTGTACAAAAACGAAAAGGCGGAAGAAACCTCACGTAACAAATTAAAGCGCTCCTTTATTGACATAATAGCCTGGTCTACTAATGGATAGAAAAAGTTGCTTTTAAATTTCAGTTCAGGAGTAGCTCGTTGTTCCTCTTCACCTTGGTAATCAAACAATCTTCTTTTCTTTCCACTTCTTGACGGAGGAAAAGAAGGATCAATATCCAATTCCTGTGCTATTTCAACAGCAGATGTTGCGGCACTGTCATAACCCGTTGTGCGATAGTTTTGCAAAAACTTTTCAGTTGCCTGGATTTCCGTTTCCATTGTATGAAGGGAGACTCCATACGATTGAAGAATCTTGCTTGCTTTATTGACTTGGAATAGGATATCATACCAAATAAACACCGACAAAAGAAAAATCCATTTTGATAAATGAGCTATCAACGATTTTGTTTCTGAGGCAGCTCTTCCATCTTTTCTTTCTATGGAAATGGCTTCCAAGTCTTTCAGTGCCAGCAACACCTCTTTTAAATTGTATCGAAGAGGTTTGATGCATTTAATTCTGCTTTCCCAACGAGTATCAGATTGTGACTTTATGGACAGCTCCACATGTTTCTTCAAAATTTCCCAACGCTGAGCAGAGGAAGAAAACAGCACATACAACCTTGTAAGTACTCCAAAAAATGTCAATGCTTCCGTCGATGAATTAGCACTGTCAACAACAACTAAGTTAAGGGTATGGTTTGCACAGGGCACGTAAACAGCTTTGGGATTGATGTCTAGCATTCTTGCTTGGACCCCAGAATGTTTTCCTTTCATGTTAGCACCATTATCATATGACTGACCTCGACAATCAGACAATTCGAGTTGCAGTTCGGCCGCTTTTTCTAAGAAAGCGTCCAACAAGCCTTTCCCAGTACTGTCACTTATTCTCAAGTAGCCAAAAAATGTTTCTTTAACAACAGCAGCTTCTTCATTACATAGTACATAACGGAGAATGACAGACATTTGTTCATGATGTGACATATCTGGAGTGCAGTCGAAAATTATAGAAAAATATTTTGCCAATTTCAATTGCTGTAAATTTTCTTTTTCAACTTCTGTCGCTAGCAATTCAATTAGTTCATTTTGTATGGTAGGACTCAAATAGTGATCTTTAGTGTTTTTATTCTTGATTCTGTCTTGAAGCTCTTTTAGGATCGGATCTCTTCTTGCCAAAAGCTCAAATATACCCAGAAAATTTCCATTGTGAGGAGATCCTAAGACTTCTTCAGATCCTCTAAAAGCAAGATTCCTTTCCGATAGAAACAAGGCAATGTCGATAAGTCTCTCTAAAACATTTCTCCAAAAACGTCTTTCATTGAAAAAAATATTCATCTTGCGTTTGTCGATAGTGGATGAATTTCTTATCCCTTCAGCTAGCAACATCCATTGACTGCAGCATTCTTGGTGGGAAATGCCGTTTTCATGGTCTTTCAGTTTTTTCGAAAAACCCTCCAATGTATTTATACCACTACAAAAGGGGCTTAGTGTTTTTCCAAATAGCTTACAACAAAAGCAAAAAACTTGATCTGATTCCCCAGAATAAACTAGCCACGACCGTGAAACACTTTCACCATTAGGTAACACACGTTTATAATGGTTGGAGGAAAAACGTCGCCTTAGAGTTGTGTTATTATATGGAAAATTCATTATTAGTTGATGTGGTCCACGCTTTACTATATCACATCGTTGAGCATCAGAAATACTTTCAGGCCATTTACATGGGTCATCAGGGATAGGGGTAAATTGAGATTCAGTTATTTTTGATATTGAAGGTTGCGTATTGGCAGGTAAATCACAACTTACATTTTCTGGAAATTCACAATCACTTTGATGCTGATCGTCATAGTCTTCTTTTTCTTGTACACTATAGTTTTCTTCATCCCTCTCGGTACTAGTGCCAGGTCTACTCTGCTCAGTAATCTTGAAAAAATCTGTCATCTTGGGCAATTTCGCTACAGCATCTCGAGCAGTGGCTGCTTCTTTTCTCTTTTGAGCACCACTTTTTGAACGTTTCATTCTATACAATGTCAATAAAATACTTTATCTGCACTCTGCAGTGTATATATATATATTGTCCCGGTATTTATAGCCAAACAGAATTCCAGACCATTCTATGATTGTTGCGTAACAATGGCATTGTTACGTCAATCGAATATTCAAGATTCTACCAGAAAATCAATCGAAATATTCTAGATTCTGCGAGATAAAATGACGTTGCATTCACTTATGATGTCACAAGCCAATTTCTTCCTACAGTTTAAATCGGTTGTAAACAAGTCTGCTGAACTGAAAATAGTCACGTAGCCAAAAAGCAATTTCAGACTAACTTGGGCCCCCAAAGTTGGCCTGGGCCCCCCCCAATTGGGGGGTTTGGGGGGCGGCTGCTACGTCTCTGCAAACTGTCCTAACAAATGTTCAAATTATCTGCCATTAATAATATTTTCGAAATAAAATGACAACAATTTATTCAATTCTTCAAAGACAAAATGAAAGGAGAGTTTGGAAAACTGCAAAGTGACCTGGAAAGTGTGTATTTAGCTCAAAATGTTTTTGTCGGTTGATATCATAGTTACCAAGAGTTGGAAGACAATTAATAAAAACACCAACTGAGGATAAGAAATACATCAAAGTTTTTTACTGCGAAACGTTGCGTCAAAGTTTTATCAAAGCTACATCAACGTTTGGTCAATGCGAACAAACTTGTAAGGAAGGCTAACTGCGAACAAATTTTCAAAAGTTATTGGGTGTCTCAGAAAATAGGTTTACAGCATTTTTTTGGTGATAAGTCGTCTGTATTCGTTTTAAAGTTGTCTAACATCCCTGACTAAAGAGAAAATTTATTGCCACAATCTAAAAGGCTTCGCGCTTAACCCTTCCAATTTCTGATGAAATTAAGCTTCTATAAAAGCTCGTTTCAAATTTTTTCTGGGGTTTGGTGGTCCTAGATCAGATTTTTAGGCCCACGTGAAGTTATCGTTCATTCGATTTGTTGTCAAATAAAAGCAAGCATTATTTCACCTCTAAAAGAAATACCAGCACAGCTTTTGCTTGTTTATAAGTCGCATGTAGGCTTTCTTTTGTGGTAAATTTTGGTTTACTTCGTGCAAAATGTGAATTTGAAAATATATCTTTTGTTATGACGTCATCGTGACCTCATGAACTCTTTTTTGACGCTCACTCCAAGGCAATGATCAATTGTTTCGAGCTTCATGTTTGTATTACGTCGAGTAGTTTCGAGGGAGTTAAAACTTAAGTACAGAAAGATTTCCGCTTGAAATAGTAGGTATGCCAATTTATCTAGCTGACATCGTACTTGCCATAAAAATACATACAGAAAACAACTTATACCAATTAGCGAGATGGGATCAGAAAATAGTCAAATTGGAGAGAGTGCGACGTATTTTCAACCACCCTAATTTTGTAGCCTACTTATGTACGTAGTACTACTGCTATCTATAATATCATGAATTCGTCACGACAAGTAAAAACACACTTACTCAATAATTGTTTGCAGCATAGGCTACTCCAGTTTCCCTGTTAATCTAACAGGTTATATATCTTAAATGAGTTTTTAGAGCGCCAGCAAGGTCAGCGTCAGCGCCAAAGCAGAATAAAAAAGATTTTAATATTTTTCACAATGTTGTCTTGTGTATGCTAACTTCAAACCATCTGAGATATTCAGCACCACCAGAACCCAATAGTAAAAAGCTTGTCGACGTATTGAAGCCAAGAAAGGTTTTGAGGCCTTAGCAGACTTTGTTTGTCAAATTATTGTTTGGAAAATAGGTTTCTCTCGTTTCCTGCACTTGCGTTGACAAATTTGAATGTTTTATCATTTAAGCCAATACTAAAAATTCTGTCAGTACTCTGCGAAGCCGTATCACTCGTGAATGAGTTGGCGTTGTCGCAGTTGCACCACGTCAAACAACGGCGAGAACAATAGGGCTGCCACAGTCTCGTGAAGTAGCACAAGAAGCCAGCGATGCACTTTGAGCAAATTACGGACAGTGTTAGTTCTAAGTGGATCGCAGATTTTTTATATAAATTTTATCATTTAGTTTAGCACAATCATGTATGGTGTTGATAAAAAATTACTGAATTGAGGTTTGTAGAAGTCCCAGTGCATGTTATCAAATTTAAAAATTGAAAACTTATGAAATTAAGAGGCACATTCAAAAGAAAATTTATTTTAGCATCAGACAAACAAAAACTTGGTTGGCAGCTACGACTACAGCAAAAAGCTAGTTGAGAGGTAGATCCAATTATTCATTCTTTCAATACACTAGCAATTCTTTTGTCATTATTATAACTGATGATGCCCCATTCGGACGAAGCCAAATATTCTGTTGAGGCGATATCACCAAAGGTGAGAATATATCGAAAAGCGTTTCGACAAACATGCAAACTTAAACTCTACCACCCTACAAAGGTCATTTGGTGTGCTATCCAGAAATCATATTTTCAAGATGTTGTTATAACTGCAGTGATATATATTGTAAAAACTAGTAACTACATTTCAGATTTTATGAACATCCTTGATTTTTTTATGTGAAGCTGCTAATCAGCAAATGCGAAGAAACAGTTATTGTTCGTACAGTTGACAAACAGGTTCAAGGCAAAGCTGAAAAAATGGTTTAGTTCTTTCCTTGTTGAACAATAATATCTGACAGCAAAGTCTATATTCTCAAAAACATGATTATTGTAGTTATTAGGCTTTGCCATATCACGGCAAATGATGTGCCTGCAATTATGAAAACAGATTCAAAAATATGCGATTTAAAAAATAAAAAGGAAGGATTGTCGACTGCACTCGTGCATCTCTCTTGTCCACTGTCCCCGCTGTTAAAAACGGTATACCACGGTCCACTCTTTTCCGACCCCGCGTCATTGATGCAAACGAAAAAGCAAGAACTGTCCAAAGAATTGAAACAGCTGCCGCTCATACTTCCGCCGTAAAGAATCTCAAGTTTAAAGATTATATCGCTACAATGACTTTCACCATGATGATGTAATGATGCTGATTTTAGAACAGTGGTTCCCAACCTTTTCAATATATCGCCTCCCCCAACCTATTTGATATTATTCTTTACCTACTTTACATTCAGAATAATTGCAACATAACGAATATTCATTAAAAAAATTGAATTACAATGGCAATAGGAACATTGCTGTTGCTATTTAGGTGAAAATAATAAAGCTTTTAATATGGTGTTCAACAATGCGCATCACCTATCATATTGCACAAAAAACTACAGTTTTTCTTTTTTGGTTAATAACAACTGCAGTAAAAACCGGCCTCGTATAAATTCAACCTCAACTAAAAGTCTTCGTTCAAGTGGAGTAGTCAAGGAAGGATTAGAGAAGGTTAAGAGTAATTTCACTCAGTCAAATATTTCTCTGATCTTTAGCATCATCATTGGCGGCTCAGTTCGGTTTCTCGGTGGAAAAATTTAGCAGTGTGTCTGGCTGAAAAAGAACCACGAAGCGCATCGTCGTGAGCATCGAGAAATCGTTGCGCTGCTGTGCTCTTGAAAAACTCTTTGGAACGTTTTCCCTGTTTGATTGCAAGCATGGAGCGGAAATACTTGTGCAAGATGTATTGGTAACTCCAAAGCAGATTTGAACGCAACGATATTTTACGCATAATCGCAAACCTTTTCCGTAGACAAAAAATGTAACAAACGATAAAATTTGCTATTAAGAAGAACTTTATCAAATACATTAGTACACAATGCAATATTAGCACAAGAAATTATTACCATGCTCACAGAGCAAGGAAGTGTACGAAGAATAAAATTTACACAGGCTTGCCAAAGAGAAAGTGCCACAAATCAAAGAAAAAGTTATATTCCATGCATGACGTAATTTCCAAAATCTTGGTTGTAGGTTGAAAAAGAAAACTCAAAAACTTTGTGTTTCAATGTGGTAAAAAAGCTATAAACCTGGCTCTAATGCTCTAAAGTTGGATGATTAACGTCCAAGTGTGTTTAATCCTTCGAAATAATAAAGATACAAAAAATATAAAATTGATAAGCTTTCTGCAGTTGGGCATAAGCTTTCTGTACTTGGGCTAATTGATTTTTGAAGATGAGAAGTGAAAAATAGTTAGTTTGTTGTTTCCTCTTTTTTTCATGGTTGTCCTTCACTACTTTGTTCCGTGCTCGACTCTTCAAGAAGATCTGGAGCAGATCTTTCAACAGGCGACGAAGAGGAGCCCTCTACAGTATTCACTGATAAAAAGCTCTCGCCCGACATCCTGTGGGAGATGTCGTTGTGCGAAGGGGTTTTGAATAGAACTCTTTTAATTTCACCATTGCCTGCATAGCTACTCATAGATCGTGTCTGTTTGGGCACGGATACCGGTCGGCGCGAGGATGATAAGCCAACCCGTCGCGTTTGATCGGATCTGTAAGTTATAAAGTTTGAACTGCAACAACTGCGACCAAAACAATCTTCTTGTTCAGACGGAATCAGGTTTTCTTTTACAAAATCAGAAACAAGGACATTACAATTTGAACACTTTTCTCGATTGTACTTGCAAAGCAAAACGTTACTGCTGTTTCCATCTTTTAGTGGCCGCAAATGAAGCCCTTCTGAGTAGTAATCGTCAAGTGGCGAGCTTTTTCTGGTTTTGGTGCTGGCTGTGCTGAGCTTACTCACTCTTCTTTGTGTTGAGCTTTTTCGACGAAGAAAAAAATTCGTGAATTGAAACAAACTGCTCTCTGTACGAAGACTAGATCGCAAACTGATTGAAGGAGTGTATGATATTGATAGTGACGCTCGAGACGTCTGCTGGTAACCTGAAAAAACCGTTTGATAATAATTGTTGAGTATGTTGGAGATGAAAGCAAGGGGTGCAGGAGCTTGCTCAAGACGTATCTACAAGGCTGAAAAGCAATCCCTACATAACTGTCCTTAGAAACTTCCTGGCTACAAAATGCTGCAGAAGACAGTTTTGACCAAAATTCCGGGTCAATTTGCTTCAAATTATAGTCACATATTTGCATTAAACCTTTCAGTATTTGTTTTTTTTATAGTTGAGCTTAAACCCCCCACCGCCAGGTTAATATCCGACGGATGAAAAATGTTTTGCAAATTGCAATGAGTTGTCAGGAAAGTAGTTAATCTTCAAAAAACAATTTCTTTGTTGCTTCCGCATTTCGGGGTAAGATCTAGTTTCTCCACTGCACACTAAGCTAAGAACGGCGTAATATATCATCCGCTAGATGGCACTGCAGAACAACTGTAAAGTGTCAAAACAACGAGCAGCTGCCACCATGCATTCCAGCGGGAGTGAACTTTTGAAATAAAACATTTGCGCAGTACGTTGCGTTGCGACATAATTGTTTTATAAACGAGCGAAACATGACTAGAATATTTAATAACTATTGGTACTACAAAACCAGTAGGCAGTTTTACACAAACTCTATTTTAGAACAAAAACGTATAAGGGCTTATTCAAGCTGCGTTTAGATGTGAATGTTCAGTTTGATTGATCGCTTTGTTTGTTCTATTTTGTGATGTAATGTTTGAAACATTTCTCAAGTACATCAGGCAATAAAATAAACACATAAGATCTGATTTTGCTACACCAAACTGGGGTCGTTTCATCCCATTCTTCACAAGAGTTTATCGACTTGATGCACATGTACTCACAAGAATTATAACGCTACAATCAAGCCTACCCTCTCTGCACAAGCTGCACAGCAGGAGTCTTTTGAACGCTTTCCGGAACTCTTTACTGTGGCAGTATATAATGGGATTGAAAAAGCTGTTTGCATCACCGAGCAAGTTGAGGATCATGAAGACGGTTCGAGATACACAGCGGTCGCAAAACACCTAAAATCAAACACAAAGCAATTTATTTTGAAGAGGAAATTGCTCGGACAATTATTGCCCTGCTTGGGACGAATAGGCTTAATTAAGTTCTCATTAATTCATTGATTTGATCCCTTCGTTTATCCTCGCTTGAAAATAAGTTTTTGAAACTATGAAAACTGAAAATATGAATTTCTTTGCAATTCTAGCAAAAAGAATGTAGCCACAATGCAATATTAAGTACAGCTTTGTCCACGATGGCCCTACAATATCAAGATTTTATGACTTTTTCTAAAAATAATTCCATTTATTTTTGACAAAATTTGAGTTGACTGTTTGTCGTAGATCGAAAGTTATTAGCAAATTTATATAAACGACTGCCAAAATATGCACAAACATAGCTGAAAGATAAAGATAGTAACCTCACTCTGCGCTCGTTGTAGCAGCCTGAGAGCGAAACGGGCAGTCGTGAACAAGAGGTTACTAAAGTTCACAAAAAACTTTTTAGGGTTAATTGCCATATATAGTATGTGCATTCCCTAGAGAGAAAGTAAGTTATTGCTTTGGCTGTCTGTGACTTGAGAAAATAGATGAAACGCATTTTTTGCGAATAGGAAACGCATTTATTCTTGAATTGTATCACCAGCAAAGTGACTGTTGATGAGTGAAGAGCAATATCACTTTTTTATCGCGTTGCCAACTTTATAGAGTAAATCTTTGTCATACATAATTACAATTCCATAACACGTGTTGTCTTCGGCACTGTTTCTACCGCGCAGCTAAACAGATATAAAAGTACGATGATTGTTTTTATGTGGTTTTTAGGAAAAACGTCATGTAGTGATGGATTGCCGAACATTCGAAAGCCCATTCTGCGGGACTTATTGAACAATTAATGCCCGCGTAAAAATATACACAGTAACAAAGGCAATAAATGAGAAAAAAGCCTGTTCGGTAATTTGAAACCATAACAAAAATTTTCAAATTGTGATCTACATTTGTGGCTCCATACAATTTTCCCGGACTTGAATTAAGAAATAATATTTAAAGGGTTAAAAAAGCGGAGAATATTTTTCAGAAAGCTTTCTCTAGATCACAGAAATGTTTGTACGCAATTTTGGCTTAATTATCATAAAATATCATTTTGCAAGTAATATTTATTGTTAAGTGTTTCATGGAAAAAGAATAAGGAAATTTAGAAAGAAGCTTGAATCGCAAATTCACGAGCCATTTTCAATGTTTCAGAGATATTCAGAACTGACGTTTTGTCAAATGAAATAAAATTTCGCGATGAATAGCCAACGTAGCTCAAGGTCCCACTCGCGCAGTGATCTTGCCGACATTCATATTTGCTCACTGTCAACATAGCGCTTCGTGCTTTTTTTTGCACTGTATTAACCTATTTACTGACGACCGACGCGATGGTGTAGCGCGATAGTGAGGTGGTTAGAGCGTCCGCTTCGCCGTCCGTAGGCTTAGGGTTCATTCCCCTTGTCGAGTCATACCAATAGACTTTAAAAAATGGAATTCACAGCTTCCCTGCTTGGCGCTCAGCATTTAGTGGAGGTTGTGGAGAACAAGCCGGCAAGTTCGCTTGTTGTGTCCTTGGGCAAGACACTTAACGGGACGCCCCCACCTGTATTTGGAAGACAGGTGGCTCAGTTTTCCCTGTAAAGAGAGGGTTGTTGTCAGGAAAGGCATCCGACCGTAAAACAAATGCCATGTCATAAAAATGCAGATATCTGCTGTGGCGACCCCTAATCGGGAATAAGCCGAAAGAAAAAGAAGAACAAGAATTATCCTATTTACTAATTTCATTGACTCAGCACTCAGTCTGGTAGTTCGTTTTGTTTTTAAATGCAAATATGTTGTCGAAAAGTTATTTATTTCAGTATTGCTTGAGCATAGGCCATCATGGATTAAATTATACAAGTAGTTTGCTTAAAAACGGTATAACACCAAATGTGTATCCACGTATGCCAAATGCAGCAGCTTATGCTAACAGCAAGCAGCTGAAAAACGAGAATCAATAAAAACGCAACACACACCGCATTTCTTCTATCATGAATGGCAAACAAAAATCGCCGTTTCGCTAGCTAACTAGATATAACTTCCGCTAGAGCCCACTTGACACAAATCATTAGCGCAACTACAACCAACGATCAAATACTCTGCATATAAACAGGGTTGCAGGTTGGAAACTAAGCTAACTAATTAACTAAGAGAAACTTTTTCGTGTTGGTCAATATCCAATTTTTTGCTGTGATCATCCTTCCATGCGCATGAATTCTGTATATGACACTCTATATTGTAGTATACAAGTAAGGTTGCAAATTTTCTCAACTCAAAATATAAAACAAATAATATTGATGAAATATGCTTGTAAAATACGAGTATGAAAGGGTCGCTAGCTTGCCGAGAGCGGGGGACCCAAGCCAAAATCGGGGGCTAATGTAAAAAGCTAGATTTGCATTCACCTAATTTGCATGCCTGATGATGTCCCAGCACATTTGCCAATCTGGATCATAAATGTTTTTTCTCCCCCAAAAAAGATCATCACTTTTCAGACACTAAAAAGTAATGGTTTTCTTTACAATCTGCAATAATTTCCTAAACCTTTTAGTGCGATCTCTAAAAAGAGTCATCACTTTTTCACACGCACAAATTTTCATCTCAAAGAATTCTTAAAATTCGTAGGATCGATTTCAAAATAAAGAATAAAAAGGGCTAGGGCATGAACAGAATTGAAAAATAAAGGACGGTTGCTACCCTATCTACAAGGCTTTCAAAATTATTTCTAAAATGGCACAAAAGCAGAGATTATTTGTAAGACAATGTTTTGCTGGCTGACCTGTATCCTTAATCTTTTCTCGCAAAGAAGAGAGGGCAGAACTAATTAAAGTTATCATCACCATCATAAAACGATCTCTATGATTCAGCGGGTGAAACCGTCGCCTACGTACTTATTTTCTGTAAGTATGTTTTAGTGACTCTGTTATTGGCGAGTGGTTGACAAAAATGTTTCTATCGCATGCTATAAGTTTCAATTATCTAATTGTTACTTCAAAATGTCAATTGTGTTTCTCCGTAAATGCAAAATATGTGGCAGTGACCGCGTTAGATGAACTGTCAATTCTGCTCTTGAGAAAAGAACTTGTTAAACTTTTCCCTCTGATAACTTTGTACCTGAAAGTAGTTTTCTTGTCAACATTGATCTTTGGTATGCATGTAAACTGGGTATTACTAATTTGCTTTTTTGGTAATAAATTGCTGTCTATCGACATACCGATTCCATATTTCGCGCAAAATTTCTTTAGAGCGCCGTTGAGGCCTTGACTATTTTATAGATTGTAAAAAGTTGCATTATTTTAGAAAATTGATACAGCTCGTAGCCAAGCAATAGATTAAAGCACGGCATGCAAATAGAAAGAGTTTTTAAGGTTTACAATAGACCATGGAATTGGTAGAATTGCCTGATGGAAAATGTTTGACCACCTACGGCTTTAGTTCAATGGATGGACTCGTTGTTGCTATTGTTGTTGTTTTTTCCTGACCCCTTCCGAAAGATGGGGGCATGGCGGAAGACCATGGATCCCCAGAAGCCGGGAAACTACCCAAAATCTGGAACAGAAATCGTATAGAAACAGAGGGTCGCCAGAGAGCAAGTGCCACAAAGATTCCGTAGCTGGACAGTGCAGAATGAGATGAGAGGTATCCTGGGACGGTGTCCACAGGCGCTGCAGGAAGGATTCTCAATTCTGCTAATCCTAGAAAAACAAAAGCTTAACAGTAGGCTGTGTCCGTTGCTGCAAAGACGAGAGAGAGCACAGCGAGCGTGACGAGGGAGCATAAGTTCCTCGGTGGAAATCGAGGAAACCTGTGTGTCAAAGAATTTAGTTGAGACAGTACGTCTCCAGTCCGAGAAAAGAGAAGAGTGGATACGAGAGATAAGGGAAGAGAGACTGCAAGGGATCGCAAAGAAGGCGAGCAGCGCTCTTTGTCTAGCCAGCTCATCAGCCGCGTTGTTCCCGGGAAGAAACGAGTATCCGGGGACCCATTGCAGCCTGATAGAACAGGAGGAGAGAGAAGACAGTTCCTGCCAGATCTGCTAGAGAGATTGCGGTAAAAGGAAAGATGGAGGAGAGGACAGAGCGTGATTCAGATAGGAGGAGGAGAGAAGTGGCAGACTTGTTGGTGCTGCCGAGACCAGCAAAAAGCTTACAGAATGGCGCAGGCTTCAGCAAAAAAACTTGAGCATACTGGGCCTGCTGAAAAGGAAAGAGTGGCCTCAGTGTCGGAAAGCAGTTGGCAGGTACGCCAAAGCCGCGTTTTCCAAAAGGAAAAGGAACAGAGCCGTCTGTCCGGAGTACCAGATCGTAAGTTGGGAGAAAGTCAAGGTGAGCGAGAACTGCATCTTGGCGAGAGAGAGGGGGATCAGGGCGGGAGCATGAAGACGAAAAGGTGGACTCCACAGTAAAGGAAGGCATATTCCAAGTAAGCGACTGAGGGCAAGCAAAAAGAGCCTCCTCAGGGGAAGTAGAAGGAAGCATAAGTTGTGCGAGTGGACGCAAAAGCTTTCCAGGACGATCTGCGGAGTCTTGATGTCACTCCTAGTCTGGCCAAACCTGAAATGTGAAAGGAGGTTGGAAGACGATGAGCTCGCTAATAAGATGACAGAGCGAAATGAGTTGGGGTGACTCGTAGGGGAGGTAAAGAAGCCTCAGACAGAAGAAGAGGAACAGGGGAGGACGAGAGGCAGCCGGAGATGGCGCAACTAGCCGCTCGGTGTAGGCGTTCCAATTTGGTAATATTGATAACGGTTAGGAAAGGAAACCATTCGGGTGAAGCATATGTGAGAAGGGGGCGAAGTAAAGCTTTATACAGAAGAGAGAGGGACTCCTTAGAGGGGACCCATGAGGAAGCAGAGATACAGCGTAAGGCCTTGAGACAAGTGAAAAACTTGGCCCTTAGCGAAGATACATGTTTAGAAAAGGAAAGAAAGGCGATCAAAGGTGAACCAAAGAAAAATTGGAGTTGGATTGAAACGGAGGCGCGAGTTGAATAAGGAGAGGCTGGACTGGAGGTTAGCTTGGTAGGGATCCACTGAAAAGAAAGAGGCCTTATATTTGCTGGGATTGAGAGGAAGACACCAGTACTCAGACGAGCGCTCCAATCGAGTCAGAGCTCCTTGTCTTATATCTTTCACTAACCGCATCTTCCACTTCAGCGGACTCCCAGGCTTTAGGATGGCGTTTGATGCGGCCGAAAGGAACGGAAGATTTGGCCGCATTTAGTGCCAGAGAAGAAAAGAGAGCAGCAGAAGAGGAAAGAGAAAGTATTCCTCTGCAGAAGGACAGTGAGAGTCAAAGTAAAAAGTCATTCCAACGAGCTTTCTAAAAATTGAATGAAGGTAACGTTCGTTGGGGTGGAATAGCAAAGAAAGAGGGACAGTCAGTAGAATTGATAGGTGATCAGAACCCAGGTCCTAAAGCACCTCCCAAGAGCAAGAGAGGGCGAGAGAGGAAGGAGCAAAGAAGATATCAGGGGAGTAACGACTGCCAGAGAAGCGACGGGGAAGAGTAGGCATGTTAGGGTTATTGAGAGGAAGGAGGTCAGAAGAGACGACCCAATCGAATACTTCCTCCCCACGGGGGTCGGAACTACCTTTTGAGTCCCAAAGGGAGTGATGGCAATTGACGTTTCCCAGAATAAAGAGATTTCTGGAGGAGTAAAGGATGGAGGGAAAAAAGGAATCGGTTCTGCTATTCGTCGGAGAAGAGCGAATAGCTGGAACATAAACATTAAGGAATGAGGGCGAGGAATTTTGAATTAGCTGAGCACAGCAATTTGATGTTGTTGACCTCAAACAAGCGAAGGGAGTTTCGCTTCTTCTATGGCGTCGCACACATGCGCTACGTAAATTGCGTCAAATCCGTTTCTTGACAACGAAATACCTTCGGGTGAAAAAGATATTCATCCTTTTAGTACTGACGGGTACTGTAGATCCTACCAACTCTTACTTAACATTATGGCGCTTTCGCAACAAAAAATCAAACCAAAAACCTACCTGGCTCATTGAGATCCTTTACTCTAGCAATGCCATTTATTTTTAGATTTTACTTTTTGTTAGATTGTCATGAGTCATAATTGAATAATAGATCAGGTAATATTTTTGACTTTTTTATTTCTTTTTTCATATAAACATGACTTTTTTCTTTTAGTTTGCTGACCAAAGTTTTTCGTGGACTTCTGGAGAGCATTTTACAAAAAATTTTTCGATGTGTATTTTGCCACTTCAAATTCACATTGGGAGGAGTAGGAAGTTGTTACCTTCCTGGGACTCATAGTTCCCGTCAGGACTGTAGTATACTCTGTCAGAAAATAATTTTCAAAAGTTTGGCAATTTTCTTGCATCAAAAAGCAACTAACTTTAACAATTTTTTGATAAAGGTAATATAATCGCGAATCGGTGTGATGTTAATTTAGAGTTGCAGTTTAAACTTTGAAATCCAACTTGAAGTCGGCTATAATATTGTATTGTTAATGAGAAATAAAACACTTTAGTGCAGAAGAACTGGAAAAGTAGGATAGGCTTTTCCAAGCCAAGTATCGTTAGACCTAGCTAGCCAAAGTAGTCTACTTTCTACATGCAGTTTACTCTTATTTCACTTACGGGTATATTACTTGTAGTCTAAGCAACAGTTCGTCGCACTTTTTCTTTTGGGTAAAGATAAAGTGCATGGTAAGCAAGGTTAATTCTCCTGAGCTAGTCCAGTACGTTTGCAAGTCATAGTAGCAGTGTTGCCTTTGAACTCGAATAACGTGCGAATTTGCGAAAACATGTCCGGCGGATTCGCAGTTTAAATTCAACGATGCGCGAAAAAATCCGGCAATATTTGGTAATTTTTTTCAGTTGGTTAAAATTTTTGCAATTTGCTAGCAAAATTTTTAACCAACCGTTTAATGTGTAGGAAACGATGAATAGGAATCCAAAATCCAAGATTGAACCAACACAACGCCTCAAGTAATCAGCACATGGTTGTGACGCAACAGTGAGCACTAGCGACTTAAATATCACTTGTATAACAAACTGCCTCTCAAGCAATTATAAACAAAGATAAAAATTCGGGTCAAGTTTCGATTACTTTTCACAAAAATAGAATTTCATCTGTCAAATATTTGCGATCTCTTTTCTCACATTCGTTCAATGGTTAATTAAACCATAGAATTAGGTTAACTTTATTTACATGTACTGTTGATTTGACATTCTGAAATGTTTACGAATTACTGTTGCTCAGATCGCAGATTTTGAGTGACCAAATGTAACGTATTAAACAGAAATAACCAGGTATTTCGCCGGGCCGATTAGTAACCGATAGGTTACTTGCTGGTTAACCTTTTTTGGGGCCGATGTAATCACGCGAATTATTACATCACCGAAGCTCATTGTCACAGTTTTTCCTCTTTTCTCATGCAGAAATTTGAAAAACCGCGTTTACGCCCATACAATTGTTGTTCGGACTTCTTTTTAGTTCATCTTCAAAGACCTTGACACACAGTTAACTCCAGTTCCTGCTGCGAAAGAAGTGGCAGAGTGAACAAGCTACAACTCGCAAGCTGGCGTCTTAATTAAAGTAAAAAATAAAGATCAGTAGTGAGAGATGATGATGGCCTAGATCAGACATTTTTTGTAGGCAGACCACAGTCTTCACGGGGCAACTACTTTATTTACCCTTCACATAGAGTGTAAATGGAAAATTTTCTTGACAATTTGATTATATATTTTCTTTGGACAACATCCCTGAAATTTACTTTGATAACTTTTTTAGGTCGCCTGTGAAATTAGAAAAAATACAGTACTGTTCATAATTCAGGAGCCACCCTACGAAATTTGCCGATATTAGTCTTTCCTCCATTGTAATAACCTGGGGTCATGTCTCTGGTCACATTATGATCACACCACGATTTAGTACTTGTGACGTCATAATAGGAGATTATTTTAGGTAGGTTTAGCATTATATTTTAGTCAATTATCATGGGCTTCAAACAGATTAGTGCAGAAACAAGAGGAGTTATAATTTTTCTTTAAAATGAAGGAAAATTCCAAAGGTTCATCGCAAATAAGACTGGTGTATCTCGAAAAGGAGTGCAAGGAGTGTTAAAGCGGTGGATGGAGACAGGAGATTCGAGATGTCAGCCTCGATCAGGAAGAAAGCGAAAGTCAGTAACCAGGTGTGATAGAACTCTGATTAGGATTTCATTGAGAAACAGAAAACTGACTTCGAAAGAGTTGTCCAGGGAGTTGAAGGAGAGCAGTGGAGTTGAATTGTCTGCTCCAACAGTAAGGAGAAGGTTGCTAGAAAATGGTCGTCGAGGGTGCAAAGCTAGAAAGAAGCCATTGTTGACAGAAAAGCAGAGAAAGCATCGTTTAGGGTGGGCACGTTCTCACGTTAAATGGCCTGTTGAGAAGTGGAGGAAAGTTCTCTTCAGCGATGAGTCAACATTTACCCTAAATAACCATGCTGGAAATAATTATGTGAGAAGAAGACCTGAGGAAGAGTACCGACCATATTGCATCTCACCGACCATCAAGCATCCGCAGTCGATAATGGTATGGGGTTGCATGGCTGCAAGTGGTATTAGCAGGCTCAAACTAGTCTCTGGAATGATGAACGGAACAAAATACATTGATGTGCTGGAAAACCAAATGCTACCCAGTGCACGCTCTTTGTTTTCCGACAATGATTGGATATTCCAGGAGAATAATGCACCATGCCATCGTGCTAAGAAAGTGCAACATTGGTATGGAACCCACAAAGTTGGACAAATGGACTGGCCAGGCCAATCTCCTGATTTAAACCCAATTGAAAATTTGTGGAATCGAGTTGACTGTATTGTCGGTAAAAACAAACCTAAGACTAGAAGAGAGCTTATCGAACAGGTTATTGCTGCTTGGTTTCGAGTAACTACACTCGAAGAACTCAAAAAGCTTGTTGATTCACTTCCTCGCCGCTGCAAACTAGTCATCGATAACCATGGATGGCCAATAAAATATTAATCCAATTCTTCTCAATTCAAACGGCCCTTTTTAGGGCCCCATAATCTTTATAAAGAGTGCAAATAATTTGACAAGGCTGTTACATATCCCAGTTTTACAACAGAATGCATTTAAAAAAAATTTTTTGGCAAAATCAAAATATGGTATAAATTATGACGTCATAAATAGAGCAGCGTGATCGAATCACTAAAAAAATCACAAACTAAGTGTCAAATGACTTTAACGTATTTTATTGCCAAAAAAATTATCGTTATCCATTTATTGCTATTCACAATAATATTGTTATGCTGTTTTGTTACTAATGACAAAATCAGTTTTCGGTATGACGTGTATGTAATCGGGTCATGTGCCTCTGTGCGTTTCGAAAATGGGCCACATGCCAAAAATGGCTGAAAAGCATTAAACTAGGTTAAAAATGCCATGATCAAAAAATACGTTTAGGGAAAACAAAGAGTGTGGTTATACGCAAACCAATGTCATAGGCAAACTCATGGGCGTAGGAGCTCAAAACAATTTGGGGGGGCACCAAATTTTTGCCAGAAAAATTTGTCACTGCAATTGAATTTTGCCCAAAATAATTTTCAACATATTGTTTACGGTAATGGAATAAAAATTACCAATTTTGGACCACAGATGCTAACAGCAAAAAAGTTAATTCATTGAAAAATAAAATGGTACTTCCAAAAAATGGTCAAATAAACATGATAGCATTAAGGGTAGCATTTTTTAAAGACCATTTCTACTTTTCAAACTTACTGTGGTATATAGTTTAACTAAATTTCTAGTGTAAGAATCTAACCAAACTCACCAATCTGAATCCAAAATAAGCAAATTTTTTTAAGCTAGTACTTTGGTATTTCGGTAATAAGTCTGCTGACCATTGTTTCCTTCAAACGTGAAATAAATGCGAATTTGCGAAATTATGTCCGGCGGATTTGCAGTTAAAATTCAACAGTGCGTAAAAAAGTCCGGCGGTTTTTGGTAACTTTTTGGTTTGCTAAAATTTTTGCAATTTGTAAATGCGTGGGAGACAGTGAATGGGAATGAAAGTTTGGACAGCCGCTTTTTTATGGCAATGCAACGCCTTGCGTAAACATTGCCCGGCCATGACGCAACAACGAATGACGGCGACTTAAAATATCGCGCATGCCGTTACCACACTTCTTTTGTATCACAAATCAACCCCGAAGCAAGTAACATAAAGTAAACCGGTGAATTTATCGTAGCTAAAGAGCAGTAATAGCGAGTAGCTCTCAAACTTTACTTCAACTCAAGACATTAGTTTTCGAGGGAAGTTTGAAACTGGAATTGCTTAACTTATGTTTTCTCTACTTTTCAACGCTAATTTCAATCGTGCTTGTTAAGATAAAAAAGCGCATAGCTCTCGGTTTCACTTTAGCGTACAAAACGCCATTTTGTAAATCAGAAATAAATAACCTCTCACTTGCTATTTAAAAAAGCTAAAAGTAAAAAAAGAGTACGATTTCTAACCAAATTTAGTTTTAAATCCCCTCCAAAATCTTTTTTAAATAAAATGCAGCTGACAGCCATGCGCTGTGGTAGTTTACCAGCCATGATTGAAATAAGCCTTGAAACGAGAAGAAAAAATATAAATTTCAGTTTCAATTTCTTTAAACACGTTTTTTGTTCAAGTCTAGCCTTTTTTTCAATTGCTGGAAAAAAAAACTTTTTCTTGACTTGTTTTTTTTATTTTAGTTGGTCAACGCTTCTGAAATTTGCTTTGATAAATTTTTTGAGGTCGCGCATGAAAACGAGAAAAAATATGACCAGACCACATGCCTCTGTGCATTTCGAAAATGGGCAAAATGCCAAAAACGCTCATGAAAACGAGAAAAATGTATGACCGGATTGCATGCTTTTGTGCATTTCGAAAATGGGCAAAATGCCAAAAACGATTTCAAACCAACAAATGCCAAAAACGTTCATGAAAACGAGAAAACGTATAACAGGGCCACATGCCTCTGTGCATTTCGAAAATGGGCCAAATGCCAAAAACGCTCATGAAAACGAGAAAAATGTATAACCGGGCCACATGCCTCTGTGCATTTTGAAAATAAGCCAATGTTAAAAACGCTTATGAAACCGAAAAAATGTATAACCGGGCCACATTAAATGGGCCGAATGCCAAAAACGGTTGAAAAGCACTGAACTAAATATAAAGTTTTATAGTCGAAGTACGTCTGAGGGGAAAATGAAGGATGTTGTTGTACGCCAACCAACACTATCGGCAAACTGTAAGCTATGCAAAGTTAGCTTAGCGTATACAGTGACTAAACGACAGTAGGCTACTGCAAGCATCTAATTTTGCTCCTTCAAAATATGTTACTAAGACTGGTGTTACCGTTTGTTCAGCAATGTCCGCCAAAACTTGTCCGGCGGTTTTCGTACATTTGCTAGCGATTTCGCACTCGCGCCGGCGGTTACGCACTTACATAAATAAATCTTAGAGGGAACAGTGCTGCTGACTCACGTAATCATAGCAATCGTTCTATAAAGAGTTGTCTATAATTGTACCAATATGCCTTTTCCAAACACCAAAAAATTCAAAAGAAATAAATATTAGACCAATAAATAATAATACTTTTCTCACCAGATATTTTTATTTAGTCATTAAAAAAATCCCTCACGAAAAAAAGGTCAAAGAAGCAATTGGAAACTGGCGTCCATTAAATGTTCTTTACTATTATCTTTATCTTTTGAAATGTTGCTGAAATTATTTGATCTCACTCTCACTATTTTGATACTTTCAACTTGCACATTTTCTTTTTAAACAAATGCTTTTTGTTGAATGACTTTCAAAGAAAAAGAACAATAAAACACTAGTTAGAAGTTACCACAAAGTATTTGATTCCGTGTACCTACCATTTAATTCTTTAGAATCACAATCAGACTTGCATCGCAGATTAAAAATAAATAATAGGTCCACTGCACTACAAAATACTTGGCGAAACGCTGTTGCATTTGACACGTGTTTATTGCATTGCACACTTGTACAGATTATATAGCGGTAGTTCTTTAATTTGTAGTAGTGGTACTGGTAAGTGAAAGTGCTTTAAATTAAGTTTTTTAAGCCTTATGCATTTTGGTTCATTTGTTTTTAAAAGGTTTTAATAAAAAAGTCATAATTTGGGTTTACTATCACTTTCTTGTATACAATTAAAATAATTTATTCATTTTTTTCTCAAAATACAACCAACTGTACAAATATAACTGTGCAAACAATTCAGTTACTACCAGCAGCATAAAGTTTGGTACTTGGAAATAGAATTATTACTTAATTCTTAATGATTCGCTTCAAGGGAAAGACTTCACTAAAACAGTACAATCCTATAAAGCCAATTAGGCGTGAATATAAGCTGTGGTGCGTTGCGGACAATGATGGTTATGTTCACAAATTTGAAGTGTATACAGGTAAAATATTTCGGAAGAGGGCTCTGCTCAAAATCTTGGTTTGGCAAGCAATGTTGTTATCAGTTAACCGACTAGTTGCAAGGAAAATATCACAAAGTTATTTTTGATATTTTCTTCTCATCAGTTCCTTTGTTAAAAGAACTAAAAAGAAAAAAATACTTTGGCTTATGGAACCATACGACCAAATCGGAAAGATTTGCTGGTTATAGCTGATAAAAAGTCACTCGAAAGAGGTGACTTTGACTTGAAGTGTACTTCAGATGTACTCAGTCTCTATTAGGGTTGCCAACTTTGACAGATTTCAATAAAGAACACTGTGACTAGGGTTGCCAACCGTCTTTTATTTTAAAGGACAGTCCTCTATTTGAACCCCTATGTCCTTGTCCGGGTGGATGATCGGGTGTTGACCTTTTTTTTTCTTTTTGGAGGCCAACACGTATAAATACTGCTCGTGGATATGGTGGCCTCCAAAAAAAAAAAAAAGGTCAACACCCCGTTTTCCATGAATTGTGCTACACAACCGCGGTTGAACTGTGCTTTTCAAATTTTTTTCAGCTCTAGAAATAAAGGACAATTCTAATTTCATAAAGGACAAGGACAGGGGAGTTCAAATAAAGGACTGTCCTTTGAAATAAAGGACGGTTGGCAACCATAGTCTCTATAAATGAAAAGACAGCAAACCAGTGCACCTGACATCACATTATCACAAAATTGAAACTGCTACAGTGCAAAGAAAGCCGAAAGACGGGGCAAAGGTAGCTATCACCTGCCCCCAAGTTGTAAAAGACTACAATTAGAACATGGGTGGGGTGGACAAACACGACATGCTACGCCAGCTTTATGAAATAAACAGGAAAAGCATGAAGTGGTATAGACACAGACTTCTTTTTGGTTCGCTTGACATGGCAGTTGTTGATACTTATGTTGTTCACAATGCAAGCAAGGTGCAACAACTTTTATTCCTAGAGTTTCGAAGAGACCTTGCAATGGGATTGCTTACTCGTACATTCACTAGAGGCTGCAGATCTTCTGGTGTTCCAAAAAAGAGTAAAATAGTATAGAGCAGGGCTACTCAACTGGCGGACCGCGGTCCAAATCCGGAGCTTTCCAGTATTGAAACTGGGCCTCAAGCTCCAGCATGAGTAGCAGTAAGAGCAGTCACGGATTGCAAAAAAGCCCATGTTCATTTTACCAAACTTTGTTGACTTGTTCTTTGTACTAAGCTATTTGCAAACAAAAGAGCAAAAATTTTCGCACCTTCGGCTCAACTGCACATTCTTAGCATTAACTAAAAGCACCTTTAAAAGTATTAACAAACAACACCATCAGCATGAAAACTAAAGGAACCTATTTCTCTTTGCTCAAGGTCTGCTATCCATGTCTCTCGTCTGCGAAATTCGCCTTTGCAATTAAACTGATCAAGTGCGGTAAAGGTCAAAGGCCAGACAAAATCCCGGCATAAGTATTCTGAAGCACTGCTGCCCAAAATGTCTTACATAACTTAAAATTCTACACAGCCAGAGTGACCTACCAAATAATTCTAAAAATATGGCGATTGGCCACAGTTATCTCCGTAGCAAAACCTAGCAAAGCAGCTGATGACTGAAAGAGTTTCCAGCTCATATCACTGCTGAGCGTTTCTTAAAAGTTTTTCGAGCGGTTACTCTTGAGGCGTCTAGAACCTTTTTATGAACCCCCAACTTCCTAACAAACAAGCTGGCTTCATGCATAGTTAATGCATAACCGATCAAGTGTTTAAACTAACCTATGACATTGAACACCGCTTTGAAGAAAACAATAAATCAGGCATTGTATTGGCAGATCTTACTACCGTACACGATAGCCAACTGTATGATAAGAAGGCCAAACACCCCACGACGCCTCTGATTTGCAGTTACTTCTAAACACCAAGTTTCAAGAACTAACTAAAAATAAGAAATGCATTTTTTCGCAAAATTAGCAGAATAAAGTACAATAAGTTCCTTTTATATTTGATTTTGATGATTAGTGTAGAGCAGTGATTCTTAAAGTGGGTTCCGCGGAACCTTTGGATTTCACGAAGCAATGTGAGGGGCTCTGTAAAGCTGCATTCGTAAAAAATTCCGCAGTGAATTCCGAACATGGCTGCCAATTTGCAAATATATCCCAAGAGTGCATGTTGAAAGGCGATCGATCTCCGAAAAACTAAAAAAAGGTCTTCATGACATTAACTTTGTCAAATGAAACATTTCTTTCATTGTATTAAGTATTAATTTAAATAAGTGTTCCGTTGTATTATCAATATACTCAAAGGATTCCATTCCAAAAAAAGTTTGAGAAACACTGGTGAAGAGTGTGTAGACTAAGAAAGAATCCAAATATTTTTCATTTATTGATAATGATCGTTTCATTTTTGTCATTGCAAGTCAAAAATTTTAGTGGACCTCTGGAAATACTTAACTTATATAACTGGACCTTTGTTAAAATCAATTGAGTAGCTCTGGCATAGAGTGTCTCTCCTTCGGTAAGGCTGAGTAACGTTGAGGACCCCTGCCTCAATTCATACACAAAAAAGGCAGATGTGAAATGTGTTCGGAAAAAGGAGTTGAAGCTAGACCTTCTTGCATCTGTGCTAATTGCAACGTCCATCTTTGCTGCAACGCTTCAAAAAACTGCTTTGCTGAGTATCACTCGTGAGAGTTATTGTTGAAAGTGAAGTGCAACATCGTTGCATAATTTTATAATGCTTATTTGTTTTTATTAAAGATTGGTATTAGATTAGCGTGAAAAAAATTTAAAACAAAATATATTTTTTGACCAGTGAGATTACTTTCTACAGTTCTGACGGGATCTGAGGATCCCGTCCCCCCAAAACCTACCTCCTAAAGAGCACAAAAAATTTTTTGTGGTATTTTTGTGATTACAGTAGTCTAATCAAACAAAATCTAGCACTGAAAAATTTCTTAATTCAGAACTGAAAGGGTTAAACTTAGTTCTAAAAAATTGATACGGCCCGCGTCGAAATTTAAAATTTCGTATTTGACATACTAGTAATTAATGTTACAGATGCCTACTATACTGTTATAAACTGTTCAGCGGCGATCTATTGTTGGGTTTCATAGGTTACTAAAGTTCGTTGACTTTATATAACTCAGCCAAGTGCACCTGGGCTAAGTAGTCGATTTGTCTTGCTGTCAAGAGTGAAGAAGAGAATGAGAAATATTTGTTTCTTTTAAATGAGAACCAACGACAACTATTAAAATTTGACTTGCCTTCAGATTAATTGTTTTCTCTTCTACAAGCAATAATTTCAGAAGCATGTTAAACACAAATACAAAATAACATAAAATCTTCTTCCCTTTGCAGGTTTAATCGTTTTTTCTACGTGATGTAGTTTAAAAAATATAATGCTTTAAACTTTCGGGGCAAAAACTACCCCACGTTGGACTTAGCACGACGCGAATCTCTTGGGCCGAATAGGGTTAAACTTATCGGGCTCATGATGAACGTTGAGATTGGGAAACTGCAACGTGAGATTACGGTCTTCTGTCAGCAGCCAATCTTGAAACGTGTGGTTGAGATTGGAGCAAGCTGTTGTTTGAATCTGAAACCTGTTCTTGAAAGCAAGTGACTAATCCACTTTGCCATACCTCATGCAAGAATACCACCAGAGGGGATGAAGAATGCATATTTATGCGCACACACACCCTCAGTCGCACGCACTTGTTTATAAATACATCGCTACCACGCGTACTGCAGACAAAAGAGGGCAATCAACGCATTCTCAAGACCTTTTTTTAAGTTTGGGTGGTCGAGAGGGGTTAAATCGTCATTTTATGGCGACCATGATCGAATGGTCGCGCCATCAAACTTCACGATGAATGAGTAGTTGTGTTTTGGGAAAAGACACCTGACGATGATTTCTTTGCTTTTGCGACTAAATTGAAAGCAACACCAAGTAATGGAAGCGGAATGTTGAAACTTGGAGATTCCAAAGCAGGTCTGAGCAATTGTTTGACGCTTAGCACCACTACCGCTATTCTCCGAGTTTGGAGGAATAAAATGCTGCAAATAAAAAAGCCTCTAAATTGTTGTAACATCCGTTTGATCTTTGTTAATAGGGCCGAAAAGTTTCCAAGTTAGCTCACTCCTAGAAAACCCGTCCTCGCTCCTGGTTATCTCAGTGGCGATTAGATCATTCATTGTGATAACTTGTTCAAGCGTTTGTAGTCAAACGTTTTTTGAAGTTGGCTGGTGGTTTATATGCCGGGTAAAAAAATTAAAAATTAAAGCGGATCAAGCGGAAAAGAATGTTTACCAGGGCCGATGTATAAAAATAGCCACGCGGTTTGCGAAACTATGCTACATTTATGCTACAAAAAATTTAAAAAAATTCATAATCTCTAGTGTAAACCTGTTAGTTAACCAGGAACAAGCAGTAAGACTGTGATATTACTTCGTTGCCGAATAATTGGATAGAAAGTGACTGTCAATCAAAGGATGAAGAGCTGCTGTAGAAACCGCGTGTAACAGTTGCAATTCAATGCTTGCATAGTTTACGGGCTGTTGCGTGCTTGGGAAAAAAACTTTACATTGATTTCCCTTGCTTGATCGCAGTGAGTGAGTAATGTCAAAGATTTAAAATATGGTATTCACAGATCTTCTGCTGGGCGTTCAACAGTAAGAGTAATGTGTGGGATAAAATTCAAAACCGAGTTTGTTCAATTGTGGATGCTATAAAACTGTTGCAGTTAAAAAATACCATAAAACTGCATGACATTTTTTGGGTGGCAAAATGCGCAGTTTCGCAAGTACTTTGGTTACTCCAAAACGAGTCTAAACGCAAATAGTTTTATATATCCCTTTAAATTTTTCAGCGATTACATAAAAAAATACGGAAGCTTTAATAATTCAACCTATGCATGGATTTTGGCAAAACAGTTACATGTCGTACTCGCTTTACTGCCTGAATCTTTTACAATTTGACAACCATCTCTCCTTAGAAAAAGATTTATGTCATCCATGGACCCGTGGCAAGATTCAAAGCTGGGTCTTCAAATTTTGCCTTGGACATGTCCCTGAAAATAGGATTTTAACCTTAACAGAATTAAGGACTAACGGTGTTTGGCCAATTCGAAGAGTATATTATATAATGAGAAAAGTACAAGTGTAACGCCCCTTAAGGAGAAGCAAATTAACCATTCTTGACATTATTGCAATCAGTCCCTGTCTATCCCTTAAATGGTATAACATCAAAGAAAGTCGTATTTGTGATACAATATTGAACGTAAAAGTCGATGAAGGAAAAATAACCAAGAAAAAGGGAAAGTTTTTATGAAAGTAAAAGGCCTTCAAAGGGATTTCTTTGAAAAAATATTAACGATTTAAAACATCAAAAATTTTCGGCGTGACACAACACTCTGGCTTTGCTTAACAATCGCGTTGTTATTACTTATTATATGATCAGTTTACCTGAACAATATTGACAATAAAAAAGGGCAACCAACAGACCACAAAGGTGCCCATAATAATTCCCATTGTAAACACAGCCCTGTATTCTCCTCGACCCCACAATAAAGTCCTGCTGCCGGGCATAGATGCTCTCCTGTATACTCCTTCATGGTTACATATTTTGTTTCGCTTCTGTATCGCAACTATAAACAAATTAGCAGGTTAGCTGCTGCATGTTTCACATTAAATGATTATCCACTGTTTACATAACGACTTTACAAACAAAAAGAAGGTCCGTAGTTGAACCTGAAACAGTGCTTGGTATGAAATAACCCAGCTTTGTTGCTTGGGTTTACGCATTATTGCGCAAAGGCAACATGCTTATGACGAAACGTTTTTGCTACAGCGATTTTAGCAACCTTGCTTGTTCGAGACCTAAATCTATTTTAATTTGCCAAAAAAATCGTTCTACCCACCACGACACGACTATTTGTTGCTGCGTGATGCCACCTGCATCATGAGTGTTTTTGTGGAGGAGGGGCAAGGGAGTCTGCACCGGGTGATACTAATTTAGGGGGTGCTAAACAAACAATTTGACTCCAAATACAAAAAGGTCATTTTCAACTCCAATTTGCGGTTGCTGAAAGCTGTTTCTTAAACATAGGGCTCGCACTTCAAGGTCGCTGAGGCGTTGCATGCACTGATGAAGCCACTAAGCATTGCCAAACGTCGTGAAAACTATATTTATTGCATTGCCATCCGTTTCAAACTTTTATTGTTGCCCACTTTAATACACCACTGACAACAAATCTGTTTGGCTCAAGAAAACAATTTGTCAAATTTCTGCTCTATAATTTTCAAGACTTGAAAGAACAAAAGAGAGTTATGACCTTTTTTATATTTAGATTTGCACTGCATGCCCAATAAGTTACCACATCCCACCTGTGGAGCCCGCGCCTCTCATGAAAAAAATACAGCTCTACAGCAATATCAAACTGCTGAAAATTTTGAAATTGAATTAAAATAGATGCTGATTTTTAATCTAAAGAAAAAGTCTCACGTTCAAACTTGCTTCAGAGCTGCTTAAACAGCTGTGCATTGGATTTCTATCACTGGCAATGCGACCAAGATGTGGAAATTACTGTAAAATGCCTATCCGAAAGGCACGGCGATGCAGGAATAAGCGGAAAGTGACCTCAAAATAACACGATTACGAACCAGCATTTTATCCAGATGAGCTACATTGCCGACAACGCTGGTTCCGAGTTCGAGTACGGGCCGAGAAAGCAAACTCCCACCGCAACTTGTTTGTATGAGTGTCACTAATAGTAGGACAATTACAAGAAAGAGAAAATACCCTACCAGATGTGACTTTTATTTTGTGGGAAACAATTTAAAACAAAATCCTTGAAATTTGAAAGAGGTGGGTCTGAAAACAATTTTTTTGCTTTTCTGCGTTTTTTAGCAGGGCACTTGCCAATTTTAGGATCGCGTCTATCAATTTTAGAATGGTACATAATTTGTATAGGATGGCCCATTTGGCGTCAATTGCGGGGGTGCTGACGGAGGTGCTGGTCTCTAACCCTAACCCTAGCCCTAGTTGTAACCCTAGTCTTATCCCTAGCCCTAACCCTAACCCTAGCCCTATCCCTAACCCCAACCCTAATCCTAGCCCTAACCCTAGCCCTAACCCTAATCCTTAACACTAACTCTACTCTAGATCTATTATGTGAGGGTACGAATATTAATTTTATTTGCAGGAGGTCGGAGGAAGCTAACCATAGGACACTAATTTTATGCGGGAGAGGTCTGAGGGTGCTAACTCTAGGATTAAGAGAGCTAACTCTAGGTCTGAGAGTGCCAACTCTAAGGAAGCTAACCCTAGGTCTGAGGGTACTAACGCTAGGTCTATGTGAGCTAGCCATAGTTCTAAGAAAACTGACCCTAGATTTTATTTGAAGGAGGTCGGATAACCCTAGGTTTATTAATTTTATGTAGGTTTGAGTGACCAATCTGAGGAGGTTAGTTCCAACACGGTATCATTTCAAAAGTTTGATGTCATTCTTATGACTTGTTATTGGTTTTTTGATTCTGTATTTCAATGACATGTTTCACTAGACTGTGGGAATGTAGTCACATCCTCATTGTGCAATCCATCATGACAGACCGCAAGAATGTAGTTGCATCACTATTGCACATTCCATGACGTATTCTATTTTTAACCAGATTGCATGACTATTGCGCAATCCATGACGTGTTCTATTTTTAGTCAGACTGCATCACTATTGCACAATCCATGACATGTTCTATTTTTAGCCAGATTGCATCACTATTGCACAATCCATGACGTGTTCTATATAAAGCAGGTGTGGCAGAAGAATGTTCATTCTACAAAATGGGAGGATATAAGTGTGACGTATGTGGTAAAATATTTACTGAGAAAAGGAGCTTACTGAGACATGAGAAAAATACGCACGGTGGAAAAAACAGTTACTCGTGTGAGTGGTGTAATAAAGTTTATGGCCGAGTTAAAAGGACTGTAAACGTTCATCACTGTTAACCATATGTGGATTATATGGAGCATGACAAGCAAACGGTTCTTCCACATTTTCCGCAATAGAGTCAGGAACATCACACATATTTCTCTCACACAATAGTATGATTCTCGCTCACCCGCTTTATATAGAATCGCGATGGATTGCACAATAGTCATGCAATCTGGCTAAAAATAGAACATGTCATGGATTGTGCAATAGTGATGCAATCTGGCTAAAAATAGAACACGTCATGGATTGCGCAATAGTGATGCAATCTGGTTAAAAATAGAACACGTCATGGATTGTGCAATAGTCATGCAATCTGGTTAAAAATAGAATACGTCATGGAATGTGCAATAGTGATGCAACTACATTCTCGCGGTCTGTCATGATAGATTGCACAATGAGGATGTGACTACATTCCCACAGTCTAGTGAAACATGTCATTGAAATACAGAATCAAAAACCAATAACAAGTCATAAGAATGACATCAAACTTTTGAAATGATACCGTGTTGGAACTAACCTCCTCAGATTGGTCACTCAAACCTACATAAAATTAATAAACCTAGGGTTATCCGACCTCCTTCAAATAAAATCTAGGGTCAGTTTTCTTAGAACTATGGCTAGCTCACATAGACCTAGCGTTAGTACCCTCAGACCTAGGGTTGGCTTCCTTAGAGTTGGCACTCTCAGACCTAGAGATAGCTCTCTTAATCCTAGAGTTAGCACCCTCAGACCTCTCCCGCATAAAATTAGTGTCCTGTGGTTAGCTCACTCCTTCAAAAAATTAGCTTCCTTAGAACTTTCCATCGTGGAAACACAATATAGAGAAAAAGATTCGAGCTTGGACAAGTCTGGACAAGATATTCTAACCAACAAGTGAATAAAACATATTCTAAAATTGTTGACAGACAAGTCTGGACCTGTCTACACAAAAGCAAAAATCATGGTTAAATACGTCATGGATTGCGCAATAGGTATGCAACTTACATTCCACGGTCTTGTTAAAGCTTACGTCACAGATTGTGCAAGAGTGATACATTCCCACGGTCTTGTTAAAATCTTACGTCATGGATTGCACAATAGAGATGTAACTACAATCCCACTGTCTAGTTAAAAACTTGGCATTGAAATAAAGAATCGAAAAACCAATAACAAGTCATAAGAATGACATCAAACTTTTTGAAATGTCACCATGTAGGAACTAGCTCCCTCAGAATGGTCCCCCAGACCTACCATAAAATTAATAAACCTAGGTTATCCGACCTCCTTCAAATAAAATCTAGGGCTAGCTCCCTCCGACCTCCTTCAAATAACATCTTGGGTTAGTTTTCTTAGAACTATGGTTAGTTCACATAGACCTAGAGTTAGCACCCTCAGACCTAAGATTGGCTCTCTTAGAGTTGGCACTCTCAGACCTAGAGTTAGCTCTCTTAGACCTAGAGTTAGCACCTCAGACCTCCATAAAATTAGTGTTCTATGGTTAGCTCTCTTAGATCTAGAGTTAGCATCCTCAGACCTCTCCCGCATAAAATTAGCGTCCTATGGTTAGCTTCCTCCGACCTTCTGCAAATAAAATTAATATTCGTACCCTCACATAATAGATCTAGAGTAGAGTTAGTGTTAAGGATTAGGGTTAGGGCTAGGGGTTAGGGCTAGGGCTAGGGTTAGGTTAGGACTAGGGCTAAGACTAGGGTTACAACTAGGGCTAGGGTTAGGGTTAGAGACCAGCACCTCCACCAACACCCCCGCAATTGACGCCAAATGGGCCATCCTATACTACTTACATATCGATTTTTTGGATAGCATCATCGGTTTTTAGGGTAGCACTATTGATTTCAGGATGGCAACTATCGATTTTCGTGTAGCACCTATCGATTACAGAATAGCATTTTAGGATAACACTTAAGATTTTAGAATAGTACTTATCAATTTTAGGGCGGCACCTATCGATTCTAGGTTGGCGCTTAGCGATTCTAGAGTGGCGTCTTTCAAGGTCCAGATGTGTCGCACCCATGAAACCACTGATCACACTGGTTTCGGGAAGATGAAAACGTAATAAAATAATTCTTATTGCTTTTACTTACTTTTAAACACAATTGAGTAGGCAAAGACCATTACAACTAATGGTATGTAGAAAGCTATCAGAGATGATACGACGGCATACGTTTTGTTTATTCGGAACTCACAGCAATGAGGATCGTTGTAGCATTGCAAATCATACTTTTTGTCAGTTTTCCACCATCCCAGGTTGATTGGAATAAATGCAATTGCCGCAGATGTAACCCAAATGAAGACAATAATGCCACGAGCTCGATTTTTCGTCATTTTTGTTGAGTATTCAAAAGGCATCACTATAGCCACGAACCGGTCAATGAGATAGCACATAAAGTACAGTTGCTTGCCGTGACGCTTAAAACACCAATTGAAGTCCATATATTGCACCCTGCTGTGCCCAAAAGCCACTTGGACCCCACAACATAATGGGATCCAAGAGGTAGGACAGCCCCACCCATAATGAGGTCAGCAGAGGCCAGACTCACAATCAGAAGGTTGTTGATGCGCCGCAGTTTACGAAATATAACAACCGCCATTATTACCATGGTATTCCCAATTACGGTAAAAATGGAGATGAAGGCAAGAAGGAGTGATAATCCGATTCTTGGTGTTGGTGACGGAGCTTTATTATCCGCTTTTTGGTCGTTGTAGGAGTTGTTAACCAAGGGCACAGAATGTGCATTCGCATAGTTTAAATGGGCGGTCGAATCTTTATACGTAATCTGTTCTGATGACGTTATCTTTCCCGTAGTTACCACAAATCTCCCACAGTGAAAGAAAACAAAAACAAAAACAATAGCGTGAAACCATTTCATTCTCGAAAACAATATTTATTGTTGGGCTTCGATTACACTTTTAAAATTTAATGTAGCTTTGTGTTTTCAGGCATCGCATCACAGATTAGTCGTGCGAGTTGATTGGCTTATCAAAGCGGTGTCCAATTACTTCCTTTGCGGTGTTACGTACATAACAATCGATCGCAACGGTAGTCTGAAAACTTCTATACAAAATACCTATGTCTACAAAAATACAATTTTCTACTGAGCGATTTAGTAACTAAAGTGTCTGGTTCTGATTGACAGGCTAAACGTTATCTAAATTTCGAGAGGGGGATAGTCGTGCCCCGAAAAATGACTTTGGTTCGTGCAACAGAGCTAAGTATCAATAAAATCATTACGTTCAGCCTAGAGTGAAATCACGCTCCTTCTACAAGTGGTTGTTGTGTTACATGCAGCAAGTCAAGGCCAGGGTACATAGACGTAGCTAAGAAATGAGGGGCACAAGACTACACCCTATAAGCAGGGTTTCCAGAGTCGATACTTTTGATAACAAATTGTTATCTTTTGCTTGCAAGTTCGAAATTTGTTACTTTTGTTACGACGTTACCAACAGTTGTTACTATTTTACTTGGTCATTAACATAGATTTCAGTTTTAATGATTCAGACTTCAACGGTAAATTATAAATTACATGTATATAGAGCAAGAATTATTTTTAAAATAGTAAATAAAGTAATGCGATTACAGTTGAGACAGTTTTAAAATGGTTTGAACATACGCATGTTCTGTTTTGGGCACCCACACACAAGTAATGACTTTTTTGGAGATCTCCCTCATTTTCTAATAGCATAACCAGAAAAGGAGGCGATGTTCAGAGGAAAGTCCAATGTGAAGAACTGCAGGAGAGGTGGTGTCCAAAAAAAGGTCATCATTTGTTTCGCGATCCAATGCTAAAGGCAGGTAAAGTTTGGGAAGGATTGAGTTCCAAAGCAACACATCGTAAATCACAACAGCTACTTTCTTAACTGTCACTTTGCAATTCGTTTAACTGTGATGAATCATTGAGGAAGTCATCTGTTGCTTTTTGACGGACCGTTATTTTTTGCACACCACTGATATCAGTCATTGCTTTTTCGACTCTAGAGGACAAGTAAATGCACGTTTTTCTAATAAGATTTTAAAAAGTAAGTAAGTAAATACACGTTTTTTATCAATTATATTAACATATTGACTTTATTTTATAAATTTGTTACTTTTTGAAATATTCTGCTGTCAACCCTGCCTATAAATCTTTGACTAGATTCCATTTGAATCGCATGTGATTTCACAACAGGAATTATGCCAGGATTTTAAATGTTTTTTTAAAGAAATTTATAGCATCTTTTGTGGGCTACAGTATCTAGTTCGTTTTATTTTGTATTAAAAAGTAGTCAAATTCTTTCCTCAACACGGTACTTTTAAAAAGTTGCAATTTTGGAAGCAGCTTAACCTTTTCAGACCGGCACTTTTGTTTCGCCGAAATTTACTGAAACTTTTTTATTTTACTGAGCTTCTGACAACTCAAAAACACCTGAGAAAGAAAAAAAATAATTTCTATGGATCCACAGACGTAGGAGAAGCGTCGGAAAAATTGGGACTAATTAGTCCCAACCGGTCTCATGTGTACTTTTCGCTTTTTATTAAAATTTGAATCTTTTCTCTTTTGATGCAAGAATTCTCGGACAAAAAAAACGCAATCGATTGTCTTATGTTTCAAAACTCAAATTTGCAAGCTTTTGCTTTCAATTTTGTTTTTTTATCTAAAAGAAATCAGCTCAAAGATTAACACAGGTCGCCAAAAGCTACTTGGTGTAAAAAGTGTACTGAAAATTTGCACATAAATCATCTACAGCTGGCGCTAAATGACTTAGAAGGTAGCACTGTTGAATAAAAAAAGTTACATCTCATTTGTCAATTATTTCGCTTGTATGATTGTGATTTGCAACATAATCAATAATGGGTCACAATCATATATGCGAAATAGTTCACGAATGAGATGCAATGCTTTGAATGAGATGCAATGCTTTTACATGCAGCGAAATCCATAATATTGATGCTAGGCCCTACGTCATTTTGCCTTAGCTGTACTTCAACAACGTTTTATGCAAACTGGAATATCTGTTTTTACTTTGACGTCAGTAGATCAGCATCTATGATAAACAGCATCTAGGCACACCCATGCATTGATTTTTTATAATTATGACGTAAGCAAAACCAGCTTTGAGAACAGTTTTACTTTATTTTCAAAATAAAACTACAGCGTATTTTCGCTTTGGCTACATAATGGTGTGTTTCTAACAGCACAAAAATCTAACAAAAGTAAAGAATAAATGTCTTAAAAATATCAAAAATCATACACAAAAATTACAACAAAATGAAGTCACTGCTGGACACCACTGTGCCATTCTGCAAAGCAGTCTTTCTTGCTTGTTTGGCACAGATACAAGTTGCAACTGTTGCAACGAATGCAAGTACGAGAGTCAATTTTGCGTTTGTTGCAAAGCTTGCACCATCCTCTTTCTTTGAATGAAACTCTGGTTATATGATGCTCACCACAGTTTTGCATAGGCAGTCTCAAGGATGAAGATTTCTTTAGTTGTCTGCGACATGAAAAGCTTCCTATCAAATCCATAACCACACTATGCTTAAAGTCCTTGAGTGTCTTCAAACGCCCGCTGTGTGGAAAGTTTTCCTTTATCAGTTTTGTATACACAATAAAAGCATTCCCAAACCCAATGTCAATAAGGTCAAAAAAAGGCGAAGATAGAATTTTTGGGGTTACCTTCGATCAATCTCATATGTAACTTTTAACTGATCCACATCAGTTCCTTTCATTCCCTGATTGTACGCTTTTACAATAACGGGACATGGTGCAGTGACTTTCTCTTTTTGTCCTTTGACCCGTCGCTTTACATTCACTGCAGGCACACATGAGTCTATAGTGGAAAGCAGAACAACACCTTTAGTGTCCATCCATTTTACAAGACGTAGGCCTTGAGATTTTCTTCGGTTGATCTCTCCTCTTGCCATGTCTTTGTCTTTTTTTAAATCTTTCGGCATGCCTTTTTTGTTTTGCCGAACAGTTTCACAGCAAAATATTTTTTCTTGTTTTAGCTTGTGTACAAGGAGGGTGATGTAAAAGTTGTCAAAGAACAACCTCACATTTGTACCCACCAATGACCTTGAAAGCTGGATTATGACATTTCACTCAAACTTCCCACATTGCTTTCCTGCTTACCGCCATTCATATCAAACTGAAAAAGATATCCAGTAGCAGAGTTATTGCGACACCACATTTTGAATTCTCGTTTGATAGGCTTCATGGGCATGTATTGCTTCATAGCATGCTGCCCTTTAAATTTTACCATATGCTCATCTATAGCTTGCTGGGCAGTTGGGCTCATAGCATGTGAAAAAGAATTGTTTAAATGCTTAATTACAGGTCTCATCTTCCAGGCTTTATCTTTTGTATCATGTGGCTGTTCGTTGTCAACAAAGTGTAATGCTGTTCGTATCGAAAAAAGACGATCACGAGGCGATCTCAAAAAAAGCGATCATTGGCAACCACATTTATCCCAAGACCACGATCTTGAATCCAGTAATCCCGAAGGCATGGAACAATATGATTACCAATAAATGAGGTAATGCCAATAAATGCCTTCATCTCCTCCAAATCAATCTGAAAGACTTTTCCTTTTTGTTGCATGTACAATTGAGTTTGCACAATCACGAACGTCAATAAAGTATTGAGATCTGTCACATTCAAAAACACATCTGTAGGTTGCGGCTCATGATCATATTCTAAATTGACAGCACCAGATAAATTACAGACAGGAATATCAACAGTATTACTGCCAGAAGTTATTTTTTGCTAAGAAAATATGTAGTCTAATGGGGAAGAATCGATTGGAATTTGTGTGTCTGCTCTAGCATCATCAATAGTAACCAAAACCTCATTTTCAGAGCCTGCTCATGGAGTAGCTTCTTCAAGTTAAATAATGTCTTCCTCATCAATAAGATCATCTCCTTTAGATGAATCAGAATTATCAGCTGTAGTTAGCTGGACTACTTGATCGATGCCTACAATGAATTCCCTTGATCTAATTTGCCTGTTTGTCATCTGCATATAATTTAGTGGTAAGTGAAAAGTACACGTGAAACCGATTGGGACTAAATAGTCCCACTTTCTAAAACAGTATGACAATTGCATAAAACTTGCAATCTATCAAACCATGGTTGAGAGTGTAACTAAAATACATTTTACACCTAACAACAACTACTTTACGTTCAAAAATAGGTTTTACGTAAATTTAGGTATGTCTAAAGATACACAATATTGAAGACCAATTTCACAAACTTCACTAAGCTTTAAAATTTATGACTCAGAATTTTCAAAACTTTAAAAGCATTTTCTGAGTTGCCAAATTAGTTTGAAGAAAATATTTAATGATTAAAATAATCTAACAGCGACATGCACCTAGCAGTAGGCAAAAATTCCGAATGGGACTAATTAGTCCTATCGGTCTGAAGGGGTTAAGTTTTAAGAAAAGTAACACACTTTCGGCAACGCATTACAAATTACTCTCACAAGTTAAGCAACAGGTTAATATTTTGACGTTGCTTTGAAAGCTTTGCGCTGTGACCAACTAGCATCAAGCGGTCATCTATTAGAATTTTGTCAGAAACTAAAACTGTTGCAGCAAGTATTGCCTTTTCGATTCGTTATAAGTTTGAACCCGATTTCCCTTGTTTATCGCACAGCTTATGTTTACTTTGTTTCGATGTTCCCTTATTTAGCGTTGTTTATCGCACAGCTTATGTTTACTTTGTTTCGATGTTCCCTTATTTAGCGTTGTTTCTCGCGCGCCTCGCCCTCTATTAATAGACTTTAGATAGCGTCATAGCCTTTCGTACTAAGCGTTACCCCCTGATAACCTCTGCCTTTCAATTAATCACTGTTGCCTCCCCAATATAGCTAACCGTTGTTGCCCTCGGAGTTTAGTTTAGAATTCAAGCGAATTACTGTTAGATTGTATTGTGAGCAACTCTTAGTCGAACGCTTACAATCTACTTCGATTATTTTTTTGGGTCTGATTTCCGGTCAAGCTATAGTAGGTGAGTGCTTCAGTGAATTTACGTTTGTGTAGTTGAGTTATGTGTGTTAATTATTTTACAGAAAACCGTACTGCATAGTTCCGCATCGTATCTTATTCTAAATTCTTCAATCTACTAGCCACTTTGTAATCTTCTCGTTTTAAATTTATTTCAATTATAATCTCTGTGTGGAACCTGTGGTACGCGTGATTCTAGAAGACAGCATTAGGCGGGACGTCAGGCCAGAAGTTTCTGTAACAAAGTTTTCTACTAAGGCTTTGTTTTTACTGTTGGAAGTGTTTTAGTGTCTTCATGGAGCCTACGGGTAATGGGTTTGATTTTTTGAATAAGAAACTGTCGAGTTTGTACGTGAAAGCTGAAACGCTGATTGAACAAGATGGCGATCCTGAATCGCTGAACGAACTTTTGTGTGAAATTAACGAGACTTATTCTTTACTAGAAAAAGCTATCCTAAACCATGAGGAGTCGTCTAAGGGAGAATTCCTCTCAAGTAACCTGAGTCGTCTGCACTCCGAAAAGGCTCGGTTCGATAAGAACACTGCAGAATGGCTTGCGAAGGTAACGCGTCGTGATACCGACGCCCATGCCGCGACAAGTGTCATGGTATCAACTCTTCGTAGCGCTCGATCGAATGGCTCGAGTAGCACGTCTCGTAGTAGCTTGCTTTTGGCTAGAACCGCTGCAAAGCGAGAGGTCGCGCGCTTACGTATTCGCCATTTACAGGAAGAGCGTGATTTGCAGGAAAAAGAATTAGATATTCAACAGCAGCGAGAAGATGATGAGCGGAAACTAAAGCAGCAACGAGAACGAGAAACTCTTAGATTGGAACACCAGCGAGAAGCACTAAAAGCTTTACATTTTTTGCAGGAAGCTAAAATCGAAAGTCAAGTTTTCGAGGAAGAACTTGAGCGCGGTGGTTACATCCCTCCCGAAGACTTACCACCAGAAACTTCTAAGGCGGCAGCTCAGGTCACATTTAATGACAAACCGCTCGACCGCAATGTGAATTCACGACCCTCAACTTCACGTTGTCTTACCCGCGTGAATTCCGTTGGTCGATCGACCATCGAGCCTTTGGTTGACGTAGAGCAAACTAAACCGAAGCCTTTGTTTCAGGATTCTACAGCTCAACCTCGTGCATTGACGAGTAAAGCTACAAACATGTGGGCAGAACCATCACTGTCTTCCAAGCCCATTCTAGAGCTATTCAAGTTTGATGGCAATCCAACTACATACCTACGATTCATGTCTGTATTCGAATCCACCATAGAGACCGTCGAAAGCGATGACAAGGTAAAACTTCTTTACCTTATTCAACACTGCACCGGTAAGGCTAAGTCGATGATAGAATATTGTCTGCTGTTAGAACCCAGTCATGGTTTTGCCAAAGCCAAACAGATTTTGTACGAAACTTATGGCAAAAGGAATGTAATTGCTAGATCGTACATAACCAATTTACTCGACGACCCACCTATCAAAAATGACGATTCCAAGGCGTTGGTCGATTTAGCGCAAAGGCTAGAAGAGTGCAATACCACACTGGAGCACTTAAATTACTTTTCGGACTTGAATTGTTTTCAAAACATAGCGAAAATCGTGCAAAAGCTGCCATTTGCAATGCAGTCGCAATGGCTCCGCTTCGCCTCAAGCATTGAACGGGATGGCCATGAACCTAATTTTTCAGATCTAAAAAGATTCATTGTGAACGAAGCCGATGTAGCAAAGTCTTCATACGCTAGCGCACTGTGTCAAAGGTCAAAACGGAGTTCAACCCCCAGGGTGGTCTCTCACTCCACATTAGTATCGGATCAAAAGAAAGAGGCTAACCTTTTAAAATGCTTGTTTTGTCACTCTACCTAACACGTTCTTTGGAAATGCCCGAATTTCTTGTAAATCACTGTTAAAGAGCGATTGCAGTTTATGCGGTAACGTCGTTTATGCGATAACTGTGGAAAATTAGGTCACATCTCTAAATATTGTCGTTCCAAAGCAGCATGTACCAAGGTCGGTTGCAATCAGAAGCACCATGTGCTTTTACACCGTGATGAACGGTCAAACACTGACCCTTCAAAAGGTAATAATTCACTCAATGATCATTCTGTTGATTCACAGCCTAATGGTGCAAATTTTCTAGGAGCCTCCGTTGTGTCGCCTAGCGGCAAAGTGTTTTTGAACGTTATTCCAGTGTACGTCGAGTCCGGTTCAAAGTCCGTGCTGACGTATGCATTTCTGGACCAAGGCTCTACGACCTCTCTGTGTGCTGACCGGCTCTTGGACATATTGGACGTTACAGGGGAGCAAACAAGGTTTTCTCTCTCCACAGTTAGTGAGCAATCGGTATCTCGAAATGGCAAAAACGTAAGTTTGACAGTACGCTCGCTGGCGGGAAAGAAATTGTTTTTGCAGAATGTGCTTTCTATTCGCGAGCTTCCGGTAGAACCAAACCCGGCACTTACTACTTCGGAGGTGAGCGCTTGGCAACACCTGCAAGATCTACATTTGCCTGAAGTTGATGGCGAGGTCCTTCTGTTAATAGGTGTAGACACGCCCGAGGCCTTTTGGGTCATGGAAGAACGTCGTGGAAATGCTGGAGAACCCTATGCAGTAAAGAGTACTTTGGGGTGGTCTTTAGTGGGGCCTAGGGCTCTAGTAAACAATGTTTCTGAAAGTCTTGGCGAGCCTACAATAAAAATTAACTTTCTAAGCGCATCTAGACAAGATTTGTTGGATTCTCAAATTCATTTTTTATGGCGTTTAGACCAAGTTCCTACTTGTGATCACAATATCTCTCTGTCTAAGGAAGATAGATATGCTTTACGGCAAATGCAACATACAAAGACTGTAGTGAAGGGTCACTTCCAATTGGGACTTCCTTGGAGACCTGGAGCTCCACATCTCCCGGACAACTACGACCAAGCTCGAGTGAGATTGACGCAACTGAAGAAAAGACTTACAAGAAATCCCGCAATGAAAGAGAGGTATGTAAATGTTATCAATTCATATCTTTCACAAGGCCACGCTCAACTTGTTCCATCGGAGCAATCTACTTGCGCAGGTTGGTACTTGCCTCACCATACAGTTATGCACCCACACAAGGCGGATAAGATTCGTGTGGTTTTCGACTGTGCAGCTAAGTACGGTGGATGCTCTCTTAATGATCAGCTCCTCCGCGGACCAGATTTCTTGAATAGTCTTGTGGGTGTACTAACTAGGTTCCGCTTTGATAAAATTGCAGTAGTAGGCGATATCGAACAGATGTTCCATCAAGTGCTCGTGGACCCTGAGGACCGGCGATATTTACGTTTTTTGTGGTGGCCAGAGGGAGACTTGACCGAGGAATCTCGGGTATACCAAATGAACGTACACCTTTTTGGTGCCGCGTCTTCGCCCAGTTGTGCGCAGTTCAGTTTATTGCAGTCTGCCGAGGAACAGAAGGACGATTTCAACGAGGAAGTAAGATTACTTATCGAAAGAAACTTTTATATGGACGATTGCTTGTTTGCAGCACCTACTGTTGATGAGGCTGCGCGTTTAATTGAACAAGTGTCGACTCTTCTTCGAAATAGAGGATTCAATATTACCAAATGGATTACGAATGACGAATCTTTGCTTCAAATGATACCTGAAGCTAATCGAGCTAAGTTGGTAGACATCAAAGACGGCGACTCAAATTTTTCGTATCAACGAGTTTTAGGAGTATTGTGGAATACTACCGCCGACTGCTTCAGATTTCGCCTCAATTTACGGAAGGTACCATTTACCCGCAGAGGTTTGCTTTTAGTATTAAGCTCTGTGTTTGATCCTTTGGGATTTGTCGCACCACTAATTCTAACTGCCAGACTACTGTTTCAGGATCTTTGTCGTAGAAAGTACAATTGGGACGACACACTGTTGGAAGAGGATGTTCGGATTTGGAGGCGGTGGCTGGACGACTTAAACAATCTTTCTGCCATTGCTGTACGGCGCTGCATTCTGCCACCTGACGTAGACTTAGCGACACTTTCAAAATGCCAACTACATCACTTTGCCGACGCATCATCAGTTGGGTACAGTACTGTCACGTATTTGAGGGTAGTAGCTCAAAATGGCGCAACATTTTGCAGCTTCATGATGGGCAAGTCTCGCCTTGCGCCCTTAAAATCTATTTCTATTCCAAGATTGGAATTAGTCGCCGCTGCTATGGCAACTAAAGTTGATACCCTCTTGAGACGCAATCTCAACAACGTAGTGACAGACTCCATTTTTTGGACTGATTCTATGGTGGTGTTGCACATGATTAACAATTCTTCGAAGCGCTTTCCAGTTTTCGTCTCCAATCGCCTGGCCAAATAGAAGAAGTGAGCGATCCTTCGCAATGGCGGTTCGTAGAGGGTAGTCGGAATCCAGCAGATCACGGCACCCGCCCGGCCAATATGTTGAGTCATTGGCTAACAGGACCTTCTTTTTTGCAGGAGACCGAATCGCATTGGCCACATCCACCTTGTAATCTTCCAGACCTTCCAGACGAGTTTAAGGTTTTAAAACGTACAGTGGCTACTTCGAAGGTGGTGCAACGTGATCAGTCTTCCGCCATGGAACAACACTTTTCTCGTTTTTCATCCCTTTATAGATTAAAGCGTGTTGTAGCTCGAATATTGCGACTTCGGAATAAGCTGTTGCGGAGACCAATTGCTGAAGGATCATTGACAGTTGACGAGATCACACTGGCTGAAAGTGCAATCATCACAGCAGTTCAACGAGAAGCCTTTCCGTATGATTACAGTCAATCAAATAAGCCCGAACCGTCAGGTAAAATTATAAATACAGCATTACGAAGGTTGAACCCTATCTGTGTTTCAGGAGTACTTCGTGTAGGAGGCAGACTTCGCAGAGCTCCTTTAGATTTCGACACTAAGCACCCAATCATCTTACCTTCAAAATCTCATGTCACACGCCTATTGATTGAGCAGTATCATCGTGATATTGGACATTGCGGTTCGAGCCACACTTGGAGCATCTTGAGACAGCGTTATTGGGTCATAAAAGGTGCAGCGACTGTACGTAAGACTCTGGGTCTGTGTTTGTTTTGCAAACGTAGAAACAGCTCTTACGGTAAACAGTACATGGCAGATTTGCCTTTGTGTCGTGTTGTTTCTGGCAATCCGCCCTTCTACTTTACAGGTGTTGACTACTTTGGACCAATTACAGTAATACGAGGTCGGAGCAAGGTAAAGAGATATGGATGCGTATTCACCAGCCTTACTATGCGCGCAGTTCACTTGGAAATGAGTTTCTCTCTGGATACCGACGCGTTTATCAATGCACTGCGACGCTTTATCAGTCGCAGAGGTAAACCGCATACGTTTTTCAGTGACAATGGTACAAATCTAGTCGGAGGCTACCAGGAGCTGCGACGTTCGTTGAGCGAACTCGACCAGTCAGTCATTGAAGAGCGACTAAAACGTCAAGAAATTCGTTGGAAATTTAACCCACCGCACGCGAGCCACATGGGTGGTATATGGGAAAGAGTTATCCGCACCATCAAACGGGTTTTATCTGCCATCTGTGCTGACCAAGTTTTAAGTGATGATGTTCTTTTGACTTTATTTGCAGAGGCTGAACACGTAGTTAATTCGAGGCCTCTTACACCAGTGATAATAGATCCTGAAGGTAGCGAACCACTCACACCAAATCACCTCTTGATCCTTCGTTCGGGAGACCATTCAGTCGGGGTCTTTGATCGACGAGACAACTTCGTGCGAAGAAGATGGCGGCAAGTGCAATATTTGTCCGAACTGTTTTGGAAGCGCTGGATACGAGAATATTTACTAACTCTCCAATCACGCCAGAAGTGGCATAGGGTCGAGCCGAACTTTGCTGTTGACGACTTAGTCTTGATATGTGACGAAAGTTCCTCGCGTGGACAATGGCCATTGGGCAGGGTTATACAAACCTACCCAGACGATCTGGGCCACGTACGACAAGTCCTCGTTCGTACTCAAAACAGGGCTCTGAAGCGACCCATAACAAAACTGTGCAAACTTACAACGAACGTTTAAGCAAGCAAACTGTTTTACATAGTCTCTTTTTCTGCAAAAGAACTGTTCGGTCCATATGAACTGTTAATTGTACGTAGGATTATATTAGTTGTGTATTGTTTCAAACCTTTAGTGTTTAATGTTTCCACGTAGTCATACTTGCTGTATTGTGTGTTTAAAATTTTCGTACTTAGTTCGCAAATTGGTGGGGGCTGTGTTGCAGCAAGTATTGCCTTTTCGATTCCTTATAAGTTTGAACCCGATTTCCCTTGTTTATCGCACAGCTTATGTTTACTTTGTTTCGATGTTCCCTTATTTAGCGTTGTTTCTCGCGCGCCTCGCCCTCTATTAATAGACTTTAGATAGCGTCATAGCCTTTCGTACTAAGCGTTACCCCCTGATAACCTCTGCCTTTCAATTAATCACTGTTGCCTCCCCAATATAGCTGACCGTTGTTGCCCTCGGAGTTTAGTTTAGAATTCAAGCGAATTACTGTTAGATTGTATTGTGAGCAACTCTTAGTCGAACGCTTACAATCTACTTCGATTATTTTTTTGGGTCTGATTTCCGGTCAAGCTATAGTAGGTGAGTGCTTCAGTGAATTTACGTTTGTGTAGTTGAGTTATGTGTGTTAATTATTTTACAGAAAACCGTACTGCATAGTTCCGCATCGTATCTTATTCTAAATTCTTCAATCTACTAGCCACTTTGTAATCTTCTCGTTTTAAATTTATTTCAATTATAATCTCTGTGTGGAACCTGTGGTACGCGTGATTCTAGAAGACAGCATTAGGCGGGACGTCAGGCCAGAAGTTTCTGTAACAAAAACTCTAAACCGTTTTATAAATTTCAACGTTAAAAAATATTTTCACATGAAAAGTGTTATTTTTTCAGTGTTATCACAAATATTGGAGGTGCTGCAGCTTTACAGTATTATGAACAAGCTGCCACTGGCAAATAATGAATTTTTTTATTTGTGCCGAACAACGCTTTTTCTTTAACAACTGGTAACCCACTCTTTTCTGCAATTTTTCGAAGCCCACGGGATTGGAAGACTCAATTTTCCTCTACAATTTGTGAACCAAGTGAACGTAAAAAGTATTCGTACGAAAAATATAAAATATTAAGGTAATCGATTTACTGGCAAACTTGAGATTGCTTCTTGGCCATGATAAGATCAAGTTGGGCTTACTAGTAGGCAAGGTAACAAGCGGTGCATCATTTTGGTTCGCAACGCGCCCCAACAGTTGAGAAGCGCTAGTCTGATAAACGAAGTAAAGCAATTGAGTAGGTAAAGCAAAAGTCAGAAAATCGAACTCGCCGCCACAGTTTCTAGTAGTGCAAACCTTCTTCAACCGTTTTGCCTATACACTAAGACATTGCTTTCCTCGAAAAAAAACCAAAACTTCGTGTCTGTCAACAACTATGCTACACGCTGACTCAGACGATAGTTGGAAACATGTATATCGACTTGTTTTCTAAATAAAATTTAATCTGAATTGTCGAGTTCTATTCAATTAAGCAACAACCTCTTCACTTTTATCTAGGAAGTTGCAAAACATGCTATTGAAAGTTTTGGAAACGCAATAGGCTTTTGAACTTCTGGCAAATCCAAATAGTTATTTTAATTTTTTTCCTCTATCTAAGCTCTTTCGTGACAAAAACTCGTGTTGTTTGTAAATCGGTTAAGTTTAGTGGTTGCCCAGTTTTAATAAGCAAGCAGCGTAAATTTGCGAATAACATGAAAGTAACTAATTGCAGTTGTAGGCCTATAGAATAGACTTACCTCTTTGATATTCTTCCATGGATTACCTTTGCATCCACACATAGATATAACGTACCGGTAGTAATTTATTTTTGAAAACTGTTCTAACAAATGTTCAAATTATTTATCTGCCATTAATAATATTTTCGAAATAAAATAATAACAACTTATTCAATTCTTCAAAGACAAAATGAAAGGAGAGTTTGGAAAACTGCAGAATGACCTGGGAAAGTGTGTGTTTAGCTCAAAATGTTTTTGTCGGTTGATATCATATTTACCAATCGTTGGAAGATAATTAATAAAAACACCAACTGAGGATAAGAAATACATCAAACTTTTTACTGCGAAACGTTGCGTCGAAGTTTTATCAAAGCAACATCAACGTTTGGTCAATGCGAACAAACTTATACGGAAGGCTAACTGCGAAAAAATTATTGGGTGTCTCAGAAAATAGGTTCACAGCATTTTTTTTGCTGATAAGTCGTCTGTATTTGTTTTAAAGTTGTCTAACATCCCTGACTAAAGAGAAAATTTATTGCCACATAGCACCACCAATAAGGCGAATGTGTCTTATCTAAAAGGCTTCGCGCTTAACCCTTCCAATTTCTGATGAAACTAAGCTTCCGTAAAAGCTCGTTTCAAATTTTTTCTGGGGTTTGGTGGTCCTAGATCAGATTTTTATGCCCACGTGAAGTTATCGTTCATTCGATTTGTTGTCAAATAAAGCCAAATTTTCTCTAAAAGAAATACCAGCACAGCTTTTGCTTCTTCATAAGTCGCATGTAGCCTTTCTTTTGTGGTAAATTTTGGTTTATTTTGTGCAAAATGTGAATTTGAAAACATATCTTTTGTTATGACGTCATCGTGACCTCATGAACTCTTTTTTAACGCTCACTCCAAGGCAATGATCAATTGTTTCGAGCTTCATGTTTGTATTACGTCGAGTAGTTTCGAGGGAGTTAAAACTTAAGTACAGAAAGATTTCCGCTTGAAATAGTAGGTATGCCAATCAGTCTAGCTGACATCGTACTTGCCATAAAAATACATACAGAAAACAACTTATACCAATTAGCGAGATGGGATCAGAAAATAGTCAGATTGGAGAGAGTGCGACGTATTTTCAAACCACCCTAATTTTGTAGCCTACTTATGTGCGTAGTACTACTGCTATCTATAATATCATGAATTCGTCACGACAAGTAAAAACACACTTACTCAATAATTGTTTGCAGCATAGGCTACTCCAGTTTCCCTGTTTAATCTAACAGGTTTTATATCTTAAATGAGTTTTTAGAGCGCCAGCAAGGTCAGCGTTAGCGCCAAAGCAGAATAAAAAAGATTTTTATTTTTTTCACAATGTTATCTTGTGTATGCTAACTTCAAACCATCTGAGATATTCAGCACCACCAGAACCCAATAGTAAAAAGCTTGTCGACGTATTAAAGCCAAGAAAGGTTTTGAGGCCTTAGCAGACTTTGTTTGTCAAATTATTGTTTGGAAAATAGGTTTCTCTCGTTTCCTGCACTTGCGTTGACGAATTTGAATGTTTTATCAATTAAGCGAATACTAAAAATTCTGTCAGTACTCTGCGAAGCCGTATCACTCGTGAATGAGTTGGCGTTGTCGCAGTTGCACCACGTCAAACAACGGCGAGAACAATAGGGCTGTCACAGTATGTTGAAGTAGCACAAGAAGCCAGCGATGCACTTTGAGCAAATTGCACACAGTGTTAGTTCTAAGTGCATCGCAGATTTTTTATATAAATTTTATCATTTAGTTTAGCACAATCATGTATGGTGTTGATAAAAAATTACTGAATTGAGGTTTGTAGAAGTCCCAATGCATGTCATCAAATTTAAAAATTGAAAACTTGTGAAATTGAAAGGCACATTCAAAAGAAAATTTATTTTAGCATCAGACAAACAAAAACTTGGTTGGCAGCTACGACTACAGCAAAAAGCTAGTTGAGAGGTAGATCCAATTATTCATTCTTTCAATACCCTAGCAATTCTTTTGTCATTATTATAATTGATGATGCAGAAAGTAGAGTATTCATTCTCGAAGCTTTTCGTCTGACACTTTTCAAGAGAATCCGTCAGAAATAGAGTGAAAAGGTGAAGTGAGTCACTTATATAGAGACACAGTTGACGAAAAAGGAAAAAAAGGCTCTATCATGATTGGTAAAAAGAAGCGACCAATAGAAGGAGCGGAAACTAATGCGTGATTTTTAGACCATAAACGAATTCCTTTTGTTTGCATAAATTTGGTTTGGATGTTTTAATGTACGTGGCTTCAAGGGTGGAAAGGTGAAAAGAAGTACGGCCACGGGCAAGAATAGAAAATTTGTTGTCATTATATTTGTGTGCGCATGTAGGATTTTGTAAAAGATGTTGTCCAATGGCAGAAAAGGAAGTTTCAGTTTTAAAGCTTCTGATTGGCTTGCAAGAGCGGGCCAATGTGCTTCGGTCCTGAGAAATATGCTTCTGGAGAATGGTTTTCGGCACGTGCTGCTTAATCCTCTGTTGTAGCCTTTGAGACGTACGACCCACGTACCGACTATCGCAGTGGCACAGAAATTGATAAACAATGTTGCTTTGATGAAAAGCAGGTAGTACATCCTTTTTGGCTACAGGCAGAAGTTGTCTGGTGGTGTAGACAATGCACGGTTCAACTGCAAAGTAACAGCGTTTGACGGCTGTTTTAATTTGCATTTCGTACCTCAGCAAAACATTGCCCAGCCATGGCAAGTGAAGATAAACTGGGCATTTCTTCGGACCGAATTGCGTTGGTCTGCGAAATTCATTCATTTTCTTGGTCATAACAGTGTTGATTATAGCTTCAGGGTAACCGTTGTTCATAAGGATTGATCGAATATTGGAAAGTTCATTTTCAAGAGTAGATTTCGAACAGATAACTAGAGCTCTATGGACTAGAGTTGAAATCAAATTAGTCTTCCGCTTCATGGGGCAAAAAGAGTTCCAGCGAATGTATTGGCCAGTGAAAGTCGGCTTCCTGTAGATAGATGTAACAAATTTGTGATCATTCTTTTCTACCAGGACGTCAAGAAAGGGCAAAGTCCGATTGCATTCCTTTTCAAAAGTGAAACGAAGCGATGGATGGAGAGAATTTAGATGAGAGAAAAACTCATTGCATTCGTCTTCGTCGTTAAAAACTGCAAAAGTAGCATCGACGTATCGATAATACATAAGTGGTTTGTTGACTCTTTTGAAAAGAGAAGCTTCGTAATATCCGACAAAGATGTTGGCAAGAGATGGGCCAAGAGGTGAACCCATAGCAACGCCATCAATCTGTCGGTGCATTATATTGTTGAAACTGAATTCTACGGAGGAAGTAGCCGTTTGCATCAGCTCAACAAAAACTCCACGAGGAAAAGGAGGCGGAGTAAGATCGCCATCATACAGAGCATTAGCGCAGATTTCAATAGTTTCTGCGAGTGGAACATTAGTAAAAAGGCTACAGACGTCATAGGAGCAAAGAAAGACAGATGGAGGAAAGTTAAAAGTTTTGACTTTGTCAGCAAAAGTAAAAGAATCGGAAATACAGTAGGTAGAATAAAGTGAAAGAACAGGATCAATAACTGACGTAAGCCATTGCGCTAATTGATGCTGTGCTGAGCCAGTCATTGACAATATAGGACGTAAAGGTACATCTTGCTTGTGAATTTTTGGCAAACCATACATTCGGGGCATGTATGGTTTGCCAAAAATTCACAAGCAAGATGTACCTTTACGTCCTATATTGTCAATGACTGGCTCAGCACAGCATCAATTAGCGCAATGGCTTACGTCAGTTATTAATCCTGTTCTTTCACTTTATTCTACCTACTGTATTTCCGATTCTTTTACTTTTGCTGACAAAGTCAAAACTTTTAACTTTCCTCCATCTGTCTTTCTTTGCTCCTATGACGTCTGTAGCCTTTTTACTAATGTTCCACTCGCAGAAACTATTGAAATCTGCGCTAATGCTCTGTATGATGGCGATCTTACTCCGCCTCCTTTTCCTCGTGGAGTTTTTGTTGAGCTGATGCAAACGGCTACTTCCTCCGTAGAATTCAGTTTCAACAATATAATGCACCGACAGATTGATGGCGTTGCTATGGGTTCACCTCTTGGCCCATCTCTTGCCAACATCTTTGTCGGATATTACGAAGCTTCTCTTTTCAAAAGAGTCAACAAACCACTTATGTATTATCGATACGTCGATGCTACTTTTGCAGTTTTTAACGACGAAGACGAATGCAATGAGTTTTTCTCTCATCTAAATTCTCTCCATCCATCGCTTCGTTTCACTTTTGAAAAGGAATGCAATCGGACTTTGCCCTTTCTTGACGTCCTGGTAGAAAAGAATGATCACAAATTTGTTACATCTATCTACAGGAAGCCGACTTTCACTGGCCAATACATTCGCTGGAACTCTTTTTGCCCCATGAAGCGGAAGACTAATTTGATTTCAACTCTAGTCCATAGAGCTCTAGTTATCTGTTCGAAATCTACTCTTGAAAATGAACTTTCCAATATTCGATCAATCCTTATGAACAACGGTTACCCTGAAGCTATAATCAACACTGTTATGACCAAGAAAATGAATGAATTTCGCAGACCAACGCAATTCGGTCCGAAGAAATGCCCAGTTTATCTTCACTTGCCATGGCTGGGCAATGTTTTGCTGAGGTACGAAATGCAAATTAAAACAGCCGTCAAACGCTGTTACTTTGCAGTTGAACCGTGCATTGTCTACACCACCAGACAACTTCTGCCTGTAGCCAAAAAGGATGTACTACCTGCTTTTCATCAAAGCAACATTGTTTATCAATTTCTGTGCCACTGCGATAGTCGGTACGTGGGTCGTACGTCTCAAAGGCTACAACAGAGGATTAAGCAGCACGTGCCGAAAACCATTCTCCAGAAGCATATTTCTCAGGACCGAAGCACATTGGCCCGCTCTTGCAAGCCAATCAGAAGCTTTAAAACTGAAACTTCCTTTTCTGCCATAGGACAACATCTTTTACAAAATCCTACATGCGCACACAAATATAATGACAACAAATTTTCTATTCTTGCCCGTGGCCGTACTTCTTTTCACCTTTCCACCCTTGAAGCCACGTACATTAAAACATCCAAACCAAATTTATGCAAACAAAAGGAATTCGTTTATGGTCTAAAAATCACGCATTAGTTTCCGCTCCTTCTATTGGTCGCTTCTTTTTACCAATCATGATAGAGCCTTTTTTTCCTTTTTCGTCAACTGTGTCTCTATATAAGTGACTCACTTCACCTTTTCACTCTATTTCTGACGGATTCTCTTAAAAAGTGTCAGACGAAAAGCTTCGAGAATGAATACTCTACTTTCTGCAATTTTCAAATTCTGTACCACAAATCAACTAATGATGCCCCATACGGACGAAGCCAAATATCCTGTTGACGCGATATCACCAAAGGTGAGAATATATCGAAAAGCGTTTCGACAAACATGCAATCTTAAACTCTGCCACCCTACAAAGGTCATTTGGTGTGCTATCCAGAAATCATGTTTTCAAGATGTTGTTATAACTGCAGTGATATATATTGTAAAATCTAATAGCTACATTTCAGATTTTATGAACATCCTTGATTTTTTTATGTGAAGCTGCTAATCAGCAAATGCGAAAAAACAGTTACTGTTCGTACAGTTAGCAAACAGGTTCAAGGCAAAGCTGAAAAAATGGTTTAGTTCTTTCCTTGTTGAACAATAATATATGACAGCAAAGTCTATATTCTCAAAAACATGATTATTGTAGTTATTAGGCTTTGCCATATCACGATAAATGATGTGCCTGTAATTATGAAAACAGATTCAAAAATATGCGATTTAAAAAATAAAGAGGAAGGATTGTCGACCGCACTCGTGCATCTCTCTTGTCCCCTGTCCCCGCTGAGGGTCTACCACGGTTCACTCTTTTCCGACCCCGCATCATTGATACAAACGAAAAAGCAAGAACTGTCCAAAGAATTGAAACAGCTGCAGCCCATACTTCCGCCGTTAAGAATCTCAAGTTTAAAGATTATATCGCTACAATGACTTTCAATATGATGATGTAATGATGCTGATTTTATAACAGTGGTTCCCAACCTTTTCAATATGTCGCCTCCCCCAACCTATTTGATATTATTCTTTACCTACTTTACATTCAGAATAATTGCAACACAGCGAATATTCATTAAAAAAATTGAATTACAATGGCAATAGGAACATTGCTGTTGCTATTTAGGTGAAAATAATAAAGCTTTTAATATGGTGTTGAACAATGCGCATCACCTATCATATTGCACAAAAAACTACAGTCTTTCTTTTTTGGTTAATAACAACTGCAGTAAAAACCGGCCTCGCATAAATTCAACCTCAACTAAAAGTCTTCGTTCACCCCCCCATAAAATGTGATTTTTACCTCTTCTAGGAAGGTCGGCCTTCCTGGTTGGCAACCACAGTTTCAGAACATGGCTCTGGAAGATATTACCCAAAATATAAATCCAGATGGATTTACTATTTTAAATAAAAAAATAAGGAGGTTAAATTTAAAAAAAAGTAAATTTTATTCGTTTTAAAAATATAGGGATGGTTTTGGAGATGTGGGCCGAAATTCATGTTAGAAAGGAAAGTATAAAATGGGTTGCAGCCCATTACTTTATTAAGTGGCTATTTCTGTGCTCATCTAAATAAATAAAATCGTCAAGCAAAGTGGAGTAGTCAAGGAAGGATTAGAGAAGGTTAAGAGTAATTTCACTCAGTCAAATATTTCTCTGATCTTTAGCATCATCATTGACGGCTCAGTTCGGTTTCTCGGTGCAAAAAGCCAGCAATGTGTCTGGCTGAAAAAGAACCACGAAGCACATCGTCGTGAGCATCGAGAAGACTTTGCGTTTCTGTGCTCTTGAAAAACTCTTTGGGACGTTTTCCTTGTTTGATTGCAAGCGTGGAGCGGAAATACATGTGCAAGATGTATCGGTAACTTCAAAGCAGATTTGAACGCAACGATATTTTACGCATAATCGCAAACCTTTGCCGTGATTCGAAGACAAAAAATGTAACAAACGATAAAATTTGCTATTAAGAAGAACTTTATCAAATACATTAGTACACAATGCAACATTAGCACAAGAAATTATTACCATGCTCACAGAGCAAGGAAGTGTACGAAAAATAAAAATTACACAGGCTTGCCAAAGAGAAAGTGCCACAAATCAAAGAAAAAGTTATATTCCATGCATGACGTAATTTCCAAAATCTTGGTTGTAGGTTGAAAAAGAAAACTCAAAAGTTTTGTGTTTCAATGTAGTAAAAAAGCTAATAACGTGGCTCTAATGCTCTTAAAGTTGGATGATTAACGTTCAAGTGTGTTTAATCCTTCGAAATAATAAAGATACAAAAAATATAAATTAATAAGCTTTCTGCAGTTGGGCATAAGCTTTCTGTACTTGGGCTAATTGATTTTTGAAGATGAGAAGTGAAAAATAGTTAGTTTGTTGTTTACTCTTTTTTTCATGGTTGTCCTTCACTACTTTGTTCCGTGCTCGACTCTTCAAGAAGATCTAGAGCAGATCTTTCAACTGGCGACGAAGAGGAGCCCTCTACAGTTTTCACTGATAAAAAGCTCTCGCCCGACATCCTGTGGGAGATGTCGTTGTGCGAAGGGGTTTTGAATAGAACTCTTTTAATTTCACCATTGCCTGCATAGCTACTCATAGATCGTGTCTGTTTGGGCACGGATACCGGTCGGCGCGAGGATGATAAGCCAACTCTACGCGTTTGATCGGATCTGTAAGTTATAAAGTTTGAACTGCAACAACTGCGACCAAAACAATCTTCTTGTTCAGACGGAATCAGGTTTTCTTTTACAAAATCAGAAACAAGGACATTACAATTTGAACACTTTTCTCGATTGTACTTGCAAAGCAAAACGTTACTGCTGTTTCCATCTTTTAATGGCCGCAAATGAAGCCCTTCTGAGTAGTAATCGTCAAGTGGTGGGCTTTTTCTGGTTTTGGTGCTGGCTGTGCTGAGCTTACTCACTCTTCTTTGTGTTGAGCTTTTTCGACGAAGAAAAAAATTCGTGAATTGAAACAAACTGCTCTCTGTACGAAGACTAGATCGCAAACTGATTGAAGGAGTGTATGATATTGATAGTGACGCTCGAGACGTCTGCTGGTAACCTGAAAAAACCGTTTGATAATAATTGTTGAGTATGTTGGAGATGAAAGCAAGGGGTGCAGGAGCTTACTCAAGACGTATCTACAAGGTTAAAAACAATCTTTACATAACTATCCTTAGAAACTTTCTGGCTACAAAATGTTGCAGAAGACAGTTTGGACCAAAATTCCGGGTCAATTTGCTTCAAATTATAGTCACATATTTGCATTAAACCTTTCAGTATTTGTTTTTTTATAGTTGAGCTTTAATCCCCCACCGCCAGGTTAATATCCGACGGATGAAAAATGTTTTGCAAATTGCAATGAGTTGTCAGGAAAGAAGTCAATCTTCAAAAAACAATTTCTTTGTTGCTTCCGCATTTCGGGGTAAGGTCTAGTTTCTCTACTGCACACTAAACTAAAAATAGCATAATATATCATCAGCTAGATGGCACTGCAGAACTACTGTAAAGTGTCAAAACAACGAGCAGCTGCCACCATGCATTCCAGCGGGAGTGAACTTTTGAACTAAAGCATTTGCGCAGTACGTTGCGTTGCGACATAATTGTTTTATAAACGAGCGAAACATGACTAGAATATTTAATAACTATTGGTACTACAAAACCAGTAGGCAGTTTTACAAAAACGTATAAGGGCTTCTTCAAGCTGCGTTTAGATGTGAATGTTCAGTTTGATTGATCGGTTTGTTTGTTCTATTTTGTGATGTAATGTTTGAAACATTTCTCAAGTACATCGGGCAATAAAATGAACACATAAGATCTGATTTTGCTACACCAAACTGGGGTCGTTTCATCCCATTCTTCACAAGAGTTTATCGAATTGATGCACATGTAGTCACAAGAATTATAACGCTACAATCAAACCTACCTTCTCTGCACAAGCTGCAGAGCAGGAGCCTTTTGAACGCTCTCCGGAACTCTTTACTGTGGCAGTATATGACGGGATTGAAAAAGCTATTTGCATAACCAAGCCAGTTGAGGATCGTGAAGACGGTTTGAGATACACAGCGGTCGCAAAACACCTAAAATCAAACACAAAGCAATTTATTTTTAATATTGTATTGTGGCTACATTCTTTTTGCTAGGTTTGTAAAGAAATTCATATTTTGAGTTTTCATAGTTTCAAAAACTTAATTTCAAGCGAGACTAAACGAAGGGATCAAATCAATGAATTTATCGGGCTCATGATGAACGTTGAGATTGGGAGACTGCAACGTGAGATTACGGTCTTCGGTCAGCAGCCAATCTTAAAACGTGTGATTGAGATTGGAGCAAGCTGTTGTTTGAATCTGAAACCTGTTCTTGAAAGCAAGTGACTAATCCACTTTGCCATACCTCATGCAAGAATACCACCAGAGGGGATGAAGAATGCATATTTACGCGCACACACACCCTCAGTCGCACGCACTTGTTTATAAGTACATCGCTACCACGCGTACTGCAGACAAAAAAGGGCAATCAACGCATTCCCAAGACCTTTTTTTAAGTTTGGGTGGTCGAGAGGGGTTAAATCGTTATTTTATGGCGACCATGATCGAATGGTCGCGCCATCAAACTTCACGATGAATGAGTAGTTGTGTTTTGGGAAAAGACACCTGACGATAATTTCTTTGCTTTTGCGACTAAATTGAAAGTAACACCAAGTAATGGAAGCGGAATGTTGAAACTTGGAGATTCCAAAGCAGGTCTGAGCAATTGTTTGACGCTTAGCACCACTACCGCTATTCTCCGAGTTTGGAGAAATAAAATGCTGCAAATAAAAAAGCCCCTGAATTGTTGTAACATCCGTTTGACCTTGGTTTAGTGGGCCAAAAAAGTTTCCGAATTAACCACCCCTGAAAACCCGGCCTGGTTATCTCAGTGGCGATTAGATCATCCATTGTGATAACTTGTTCAAGCGTTTGTAGTCAAACGTTTTTTGAAGTTGGCTGGTGGTTTATATGCCGGGTGAAAAGGTTAAAAATTAAAGCGGATCAAGCGGAAAAGAATGTTTACCAGGCCGATGTATAGAAATAGCCACGCGGTTTGCGAAACTATGTTACATTTAAGCTACAAAAAGTTTTAAAAAATTCATAATCTCTAGTGTAAACATGTTAATTAACCAGGAACAAGCAGTAAGACTGTGATATTACTTCTTTGCCGAATAATTGGATAGAAAGTGACTGTCAATCAAAGCATGAAGAGCTGCTGTAGAAACCGCGTGTAACAGTTGCAATTCGATGCTTGCATAGTTTACGGGCTGTTGCGTGCTTGGGAAAAAAACTTTACATTGATTTCCCTTGCTTGATTGCAGTGAGTGAGTAATGTCGAAGATTTAAAAATGGTATTCACAGATCTTCTGCTGGGCGTTCAACAGTAAGAGTAATGTGTTGGATAAAATTCAAAACCGAGTTTGTTCAATTGTGGATGCTATAAAACTGTTGCAGTTAAAAAATACCATAAAACTGCATGACATTTTTTGGGTGGCAAAATGCGCTGTTTCGCAAGTACTTTGGTTACTCCAAAACGAGTCTAAACGCAAATAGTTTTATATAATCCCTTTAAATTTTTCAGCGATTACATAAAAAAATACGGAAGCTTTAATAATTCAACCTATGCATGGATTTTGGCAAAATAGTTACATGTCGTACTCGCTTTACTGCCTGAATCTTTTACAATTTGACAACCATCTCCCTTAGAAAAAGATTTATGTCATCCATGGACCCGTGGCAAGATTCAAAGCTGGGTCTTAAAATTTTGCCTTGGACATGTCCCTGAAAATAAGATTTTAACCTTAACAGAGTTAAGGATTAACGGTGTTTGGCTAATTCGACGAGTGTATTATACAGGGTGTTCCAAAAGTCTTGGGCACATTTTGACGTTGAATATGTCAAAAACTATTAAGGAAACAACAATGCATCTGATGTATTTTGAAAGCTTGCAGTCTCAAGTTTTTTATAGAATGTTCAAAGATGTTCAATGTGAACACCATTAGTTATACGCCACACATACATCAAGCCGATAGTCAAATTCCTGCTAAAATACGTTCCAGCATTGTGTTGTCTATGGTTGCAAGTTGCAACAACTTCCGTTATTCGGCCTTCAGTTTAGTTACATCTTTTGGAAGAGGAGACGCAATCGCGTTGTTATTACGTATTATATCATCAGTTTACCTGAACAATATTGACAATAAAAAAGGGCAACCAACAGACCACAAAGGTGCCCATAATAATTCCCATTGTAAACACAGCCCTGTATTCTCCTCGACCCCACAATAAAGTCCTGCTGCCGGGCATAGATGCTCTCCTGTATACTCCTTCATGGTTACATATTTTGTTTCGCTTCTGTATCGCAACTATAAACAAATTTGCAGGTTAACTGCTGCATGTTTCACATTAAATGATTATCCACTGTTTACATAACGACTTTACAAACAAAAAGAAGGTCCGTAGTTGAACCTGAAACAGTGCTTGGTATGAAATAACCCAGCTTTGCTGCTTGGGTTTACGCATTATTGCGCAAAGGCAACATGCTTATGACGAAACGTTTTTGCTACAGCGGTTTTAGCAACCTTGCTTGTTCGAGACCTAAACCTATTTCAATTTGCCAAAAAAATCGTGCTACTCACCACGACACGACTATTTGTTGCTGCGTGATGCCACCTGCATCATGAGTGTTTTTGTGGAGGAGGGGCAAGGGAGTCTGCACCGGGTGATACTAATTTAGGGGGTGCTACTCAAACAATTTGTGTCCAAAAACAAAAAGGTCATTTTCAACTCCAATTTGCGGTTGCTGAAAGCTGTTTCTTAAACATAGGGCTCGCACTTCAAGGTCGCTGAGGCGTTGCATGCACTAATGAAGCCACTAAGCATTGCCAAACGTCGTGAAAACTATATTTATTGCATTGCCATCCGTTTCAAACTTTTATTGTTGCCCACTTTATTACACCACTGACAGTAAATCTGTTTGGCTCAAGAAAACAATTTGTCAAGTTTCTGCTATATAATCTTCAAACTTTAGAAGGCATTTTTATATATCTAAATTTGCACTGCATGCCCAATAGGTTACCACATCCCACCTGTGGAGCCCGCACCTCTCATGAAAAAAATACAGCTCTACAGTAATATTAAATTGCTGAAAATTTTGAAATTGAATTAAAATAGATGCTGATTTTCAATCTACAAAAAAAGTCTCACGTTCAAACTTGCTTCAGAGCTGCTTAAACAGCTGTGCATTGGATTTCTACCTCAGGCAATGCGACCAAGATGTGGAAATTACTGTAAAATGCCTATCCGAAAGACAAGGCGATTCAGGAATAAGCGGGCGGAAAGTGACCTCAAAATAACACAATTACGAACCAGCATTTTATCCAAATGAGCTACGTTGCCGACAACGCTGGTTCCGAGTTCGAGTACGGGCCGAGAAAGCAAACTCCCACCGCAACTTGTTTGTATGAGTGTCACTAATAGTAGGGCAATTATAAGAAAGAGAAAATACCCCACCAAATGCCACTTTTTATTTGTGGAAAACTTTTTAAAACAAAATCCTTGAAATTAAGAAAAGGTGGGTCTGAAAACAATTTTTTTGCTTTTCTGCGTTTTTTAGCATGGCACTTGCCAATTTTAGGGTTGCATCTTTCAATTTTAGAATGGCACATATCGATTTTGGGATAGCATCTATCGGTTTTAGGGTAGCACCTATTGATTTCAGGATGGCAACTATCGATTTTCGTGTAGCACCTATCGATTACAGAATAGCAGTTTAGGATAACACTTATGAATTTAGAATAGCACTTATCAATTTTAGGGCGGCACCTATCGATTCTAGGTTGGCGCTTAGCAATTCTAGAGTGGCGTCTTTCAAGGTCCAGATGTGTCGCACCCCATGAAACCACTGATCACACTGGTTTCGGGAAGATGAAAACGTAATAAAATAACTCATATTTTTTTTACTTACTTTTAAACACAATTGAGTAGGCAAAGACCATTACAACTAATGGTATGTAGAAAGATATCAGAGATGATACGACGGCATAGGTTTTGTTTATTCGGAACTCACAGCAATGAGGATCGTTGTAGCATTGCAAATCATACTTTTCGTCAGTTTTCCACCATCCCAGGTTGATTGGAATAAATGCAATTGCCGCAGATGTAACCCAAATGAAGACAATGATGCCACGAGCTCGATTTTTCGTCATTTTTGTTGAGTATTCAAAAGGCATCACTATAGCTACGAACCGGTCCAATGAGATAGCACATAAAGTACAGATGCTTGCCGTGACGCTTAAAACATCAATTGAAGTCCATATATTGCATCCTGCTGTGCCCAAAAGCCACTTGGACCCCACAACATAATGGGATCCAAGAGGTAGGACAGCCCCACCCATAATGAGGTCAGCAGAGGCCAGACTCACAATCAGAAGGTTGTTAATGCGCCGCAGTTTACGAAATATAACAACCGCCATTATTACCATAGTATTCCCAATTACGGTAAAAATGGAGATGAAGGCAAGAAGAAGTGATAATCCGATTCTTGGTGTTGGTGACGGAGCTTCATTATCCGCTTTTTGGTCGTTGTAGGAGTTGTTAACCAAGGGCATAGAATGTGCATCCGCATAGTTTAAATGGGCGGTCGAATCTTTATACGTAATCTGTTCTGATGACGTTATGTCTCCCGTAGTTACCACAAATCTCCCACAGTGAAAGAAAACAAAAACAATAGCGTGAAACCATTTCATTCTCGAAAACAATATTTATTGTTGGGCTTCCGATTACACTTTTTAAAATTTAATGTAGCTTTGTGTTTTCAGCATCGCATCACAGATTAGTCGTGCGAGTGGATTGGCTTATCAAAGCGGTGTCCAATTACTTCCTTTGCGGTGTTACGGTAGATAACAATCGATCGCAACAGTAGTCTAAAAACTTCTATACAAAATACCTATGTCTACAAAAATACAATTTTCTACTGAGCGATTTTAGTAACTAAAGTGTCTGGTTCTGATTGACAAGCTAAACGTTATCTAAATTTCGAGAGGGGGATAGTCGTGTCCCGAAAAATGACTTTGGTTCGTGCAACAGAGCTAAGTATCAATAAAATCATTACGTTCAGCCAAGAGTGAAATCACGCTCCTTCTACAAGTGGTTGTTGTGTTACATGCGGCAAGAGCGTATTACGGTTTTGATCTGGCAGGGAGAGGAAAACAAAGAAGATTAAAAAATTTCTTCAAATTTCAAAGGTGCTTTATAAAAAATTGCTAAAGCATGAAAATCTTTGATGATTATTTTCTTCCTGCCTCTCCTTTTCTGCACCCCTGACATGCGTTAGTAAGTCAAGCCATCAGTGACCTTCAGATATCAAGGTGGGAAACTTTTGCAATCGGTGGGTTGTAGTTTCAACACCAGCGTCGTTTGCGTGACGTAGTGCTCTTGGGGAAGACGTTAAACAACAATTCCAGAAACAGATACTGAAGTTGCTTTTATTAACTAAATCGATATTTCTTCAGTTAAAATATGTTTCCAGTTTGACTTTACAAATGCTTATTTGATGCGAACTCTTTCTTCCATTACATAAAGTAAAGGCGTTTTGAAGAATCATTCTAGTTGGGTGTGATTACTATTTTTTCGCATTTAATTCTTGTTCTACTTTTCTCAAAAACAGGAATTGGCTGATGGTTGCTATAAATTTCGATAAACTTTGGTATTATCAAGATCGGATGATGATATAAATTGTTCATAATGGCAAGTCTAGCAAGTTTTCACAAAAATATCAAAAACAGGCATTCTGACTTTATAATGGCAATCTAAATCAGAAGTTGGTAAAAATTATTAATTCATTCGCCAAGCTTGCTCACGATTGTCCAATGCTTAGAACTGCGTCAGAGTTTTTAGTACCTGTACTGCTGATACAGAAATGACGAACTTTTCTACGCGCATAAGCAACCAGGTAAAGAGAATTGTTGAAAGGTGCCTTTTCCAATTGTACAAAAATTTGGGTTAGAGGCAGCACTGCTTTGTGCTGAGCTACGAATTTGCTGTTGGCAGTAAAAATAACTAAAAACTACAATGATTTAATTTTCTTCAACCAACTGTGTATTGGTGGGCTTAGACTTTTCAAATATTAAACTTTTAGAATTAGCGCCTTTTGTTGCGAGTGACAAGGCGCCGAAAACATTCCTTTTACGTTTAAAGGCCTGTATAACAAACAAGTCAAAAACAGGATTAAATTCGAGTTGACCAAAAACACTTAAAACAAAATACATCATTTTGAACTTCACCATGTCATAAACAAAGCTACTCAGCTGCATTTTTAGTAACGATCTTAAAACTTTGTTGCATAACAAAAAATGTAAGACACCTTTACAGCAGATAAACGTTTTACCTCTCAAATTTAAAAAAACGCCAACAGCTTTTCAAAATCTTGCAATTTTTTGCAATTAACAAGTTTTTGACCAACTGGTTTTTGAAAAACCGACTCGGTGGCGTAGTGGTTAGAGCGTCCGCTCCGCAGTCGGTAGACCTGGGGTTCATTCCCCTCGTCGAGTCATACCAAAAGACTTTAAAACATGGTATCCACAGCTTTAGTGCTTGGCGCTCGGCATTTAAGGAATATTGTGGAGAACAAGCCAGCAAGTTCGCTTGTGTCCTTGGGCACTTAACAGGACGCCCCCACCTTTATGTGGAAGACAGGTGGCTCAGTTTTCCTTCCGAAGGAAGGGTTGGTGGCAGAAAGGGCATCCGACCGTAAAACAAATGTCATGTTATAAAAATGCAGATCATCTGCTGTGGCGACCCCGAATTGGGAAAAGCCGAAAGACAAAGAAGAAAAAGAATAAGTTTTTACAAACTGATAAATATATAACTGTTTTGATATGGTTCACTGCATTAAGCTTTTTTTGCTGTCTCTTTCATCTAATTTAACCAATAAGTGTAACTGTACCTGCTTAAGCGCATAAAGAAGTTTAATACTTGAAACTTTGAATTCTTCTGCACTACGTAAGTAAAGTGTAGTGCAGCATTTTTGTTTGCTGTATTTCATTAAAAACATCCAAACAACAGCTCTCGCTTCTTACAAATTGAAGAAAAAATTCAGCTGCACGCCTGCAGTTTGTGTAACTAAAATCAGCTTTAACTTTAAGTTAAAAGACGATTTTTAATCACATTACGCACCTCAAGTAATAAAATTAGAGTTTTATTTAATGAGTAAAAAATCAAACTGGCTAAAAAGTGTCAAAATGTAGCGATTCAATCACTGGTTTTAGTATTTTTTTGGTTTTGGTTTTTCAGATTTAAAGGGCAGTGAAATTGGGGCTGAGAATTGGACAATTGACCTGAGCAGTGGCTTATTTAAAAACAACTTTTTGAAAGGAGGGCAGGAGAGGCAAAGGATTATGAAAACGTGAAGACATTTTTATCAACTTTTTAAAACCGAGAATTTCGCCCATTTTGATTGCTAAACGTACATGAAGACCTCTTCTTTGGTGATCAGCTTCATCAAAGCGAGAAATTTGTTCCTTTTGGTCTCCAGAAAGAAACAAAGACCTTTATCATTTCAAATTTTTTGCTGCAGTTATACCTCTTAAGGGTCATCCTACTTCATCCCTCCCTAAATCAGCCACTAATCCAAAGCTATTGCAGTCGAAGTATTCACATTCCCCTTGAAATACTTCGGGCTACTTTCAGTATATCTACAGCTTGTAAGGGTCCGCCAAGCAAAGGGAATCATCGTGAAGTCCTTGTTCCAAGTCGACAACAGTGCAAAGAACTTGAGATTTAAATGCACCACTGATCGATCATCGCCAAAGTAGAACGACGCTACGATTCATTCGAGCGTGATGATGGTTAAGGAAAGTAGGAGTCGACAGCTGTTTGAATCCAAAATCTTTTGACTCGACGCAGGAACCTCTTGGCACATATACGCTACCGGATGATTTAATCCAGTAACGTGTATGTGTCCAGAGGTGCCTGCGTGTAACCTTCATTCGCCTTAATTAGGCATAAAACTATGTCGTAGCCTACAAGTTAAAACCTACAGAAAACAATTTCGCGTTTGTTTGGAGAAGGTGACTACCGGTGAGGTGACTGCTTGTTTGGAGAAGTCCCTTTAAAAACAATTATAGGAATTTTTGTCCCTTTCAAAAAGTAAAATTTTTATATTCGTTTGACTGGTTTACTCGATTACTTTTGATGGAAAAAATTTTGAGAGACATTGATTTTTTTATTACAACAGCGACATATGCTTCTACCTGTACAACATACCTTTTAATATTTGACTACAATTATGAGAGATTGCATCGCTAGTTCAATTACAACAGTTAAACACAACAATAAGAGTTTGGACACTGAGACCCTTCTGAATGGTTGTTCAAAGGCTTGTTATTGCTATTAAGTGCTGCTCCGCGGCTCACTAAAAGAATTTTTCGCGTTGGCTTTTAGCTTGTTTAATTTGCAGCAGACCAACAATCTCAGAGAAGCATGTCCATATTGATTTTCTGGTAGTAATGCTATTGTTATTGAGGTCACTAGAACAATAGCTGTTGTATCAGTTGTATCACAAATCATAAATTGTGTAAAACAATTAATCAAACTGAAAATGTCTGGCATGCCAACCCATATATGGGAATAGTGTCAAAAGTTTGTTAGCCATAAAAAATTCAGATATTTATTACAGGGGTGGACCCGTATTGATTTCAGAGAAGGACGGAACACTTATATTGAAAAAGCACGATTGTAAGAGCTTTCCGCAAATTTTTCTCACAAATAGAGAGGTTTCCTCTCATATAATCTGTTTATCTAGATGTCAAGGGTTCCCTCTTTTTTTTTTATTTTGAGTCCTTTTACACTTGTCTCCCATAATTTGCCTCTGTACCTGAAAAAGGGATGGAGATCCAGGGAGTTATTTCCAGGTAATGTTCCCCCTCAAAAAATTATCAGCTACCGTAAAAGAAAGAACATCTGAAAAAGTAAAGACTTTATAAACTAGGGCATTAAAACTGAACACTTAACTCGAAAACACAAAATTAGGTATTTTATAAAAAAATGTTTTTTAATCCTTATCAAAAGTAGTTGTAGAAAATTCCGGTTTTATACATTTTAGGAGAGGCTTGAAACCCTTTCTTGATTCTTCACTCCTAAATACGGCATTGTTATAACAAAGCCAGTGCAGTCAAGATTAACTCTCAATCTCATCTAAGGGAGACCGATTCCATAATACGGAATAAAAATGTTAACTTTCTTGTCAAGTAGCTGGTTTTCATTTCATTTTACTTTGTTACTAAAAAAATAAAGACTTCATTTACAAAAGGCAAAATTGAAATTACATCAAGACCACACCAGCATACTATTATAGGTAAAAATAACTTAGTTTTGCTTAAAGTGGAATAAAATTTAATGTAGAAATTGATAGAAATTATCCGCATCTGCTTTTTTATTAATTTAGCTGCTGACGAAGTCTTTGTAAAATTTTGAAGTTTATTCAGGCAACAATAGCCATTGTTGCGACGTCACAAAAGACCTAACAACTTCAAACTCCAAAGTTATCGACTGTGCTCACACTTTGGCAAAAACAACTTTATTACAATTGATTTCGTTGCGATCAGATACAAGTTTACAAACGGCAAACAGCAAACCCTAACTCAGGTCATAGGTAGTCGTGGTTTTGAAAAGTCTTTTTGGATGCTTTTCAAAGCTGAATCAAAAGTAACGGTGCCCGAGGCGGTTAGAAAAACTGTCACCCCCAAAATCGAAAAAGGTCATCCCCCAAATCGATAAGTTTCATCATAAAATCAAAAAGTGTTGCCTCAAAACCAGAAAGTGGTACTCTAAAGTCAAAAAGTGCCACTTTCAAAATCTAAAAACCTAAAAGCGGCACCCCAAAATCGAAAATGGCATCCCAAAATCGAAAGCTGTACGCAATAAAGTTTTTCTTCAATTTGAGAGTGTTCTCTAAAAAAGGAAAAGGCCTTCAATATAAATTTTTCACATTTCTTAAGAAAATGGAAAAGGTATTCACAAACCAATGCTACCCGGGGGGGATCGCTGTCTCTCCGTTTACCCCTCTTAGTGACGTCACCTCTCCAACAATATAACTGCTAGCACACTGCGACAGTTGAGCCTGTCTTGTTGCAGTGTTGGTGACCAGTAATGCCGTGAACTTAACTGGTGCGCCGCCAGAAAAAATTGAAGGGGGAAAAAGCATACGCCGCCCCATTCAACTACACCACCGGTGTTGGCAATACTAGTAACTCCGAAGTAAATCTGAAGCAAGTTGTTCTATTTAGGGCCGTAGAAATTAGCCGGTGACAAGAAATATAAATAAAAGCCACTTGTTAACAAACAAACATTATTTAATAAATGCTTTTCTGCTGGCTCAATCATTATTCTTCGCTTTCTTAAAACTTTGCTGATATGCATCACTTATTGCGCGTCAAAGTTTGATGGTTAATTTTTATGGTTAAACAGCAGAATTTTACATTTTCTGTCGACGTTTGCCACCCACTAGATGCTTTTTCTGCTTGCTAACTTAAATGACAGGTCTGTAGTCGGTTGTAACTTGGCCGCAACACCTGATAAAATCAGTTATACACAACATACATAGGCGCACGTGTGAGGAATTTTAGATATACCAACACAAAATAAATATCAAAATCGGCATACAGATGCAGACCATATTTCTCTTAAATGCATCAAAAAGTTCGCTTTCAATGGTAACAAACAAAGTTTTTTGCTTTCAACTTTCTTGAGTAAAAAGCAACACGAAGGCCTGCGCAAGGCTTACTACATATAGGAGAGGTAAAACTAATTGCGTTTTCAGCAGGCTTACGTGACGTTATTATACCCCTTTCTATAAAAGCTTTCTGGTTATGTGCGAAATAAAAGAAAATAATCTAGGCAACGGTTAACTTGTCCTGAAGATGGTTGGCCAGGTTATAGCTTTCAGCTACAAACAGTTAAAAACTCAGTCGCCAATCTTTTTTTTATAGAAAACGAGAAAAATCGAGATAATTCATCCGTAACATGTCTTTATTTTTCGTCTACCGAAAACTGATAAAAAAAATTGCGTGCAAATCCGCCGCTGTTGTGCCTTTGGCAAATGCATTTTTCCGCTAGATGTGCAGTTTTAGCAGGAAAAACTGTCGCAAGATGTCGTTTCCAAGAGGGCGACAACGCAATCAAATGCGAGAATCGTAGCCACAAGCTCTCTATTTCAACCCTCACAAACTCCTCCCTTTAGGCCATTAACGTCAACGAGTCATCGTTATGAGATCAATTTGTAAACAATTAGTTGAGCGGGAAAACGAGGCATACATCACTAAAAATTTTTTTCATATCAAAAATAGAAACAAACTTTTGTTGATTACTAGCTGTATCTTCCACGCAATTACCATAAACAAAAAGTTAATTTTTAGGCTTTAAGAAAAATATTTCGTAACACTATTTAAGATCTTGCTTTGCTTATTAGTTTATCTTTAAAATTTACAAATGCTATGTTTTTAATCTTGGGTATTAGTTTCGAGGAAGTAAGTGTGACTGCTAGCTATCAAACACCGCAACAAACTATTAAATTTTTCACTCTTGATCTATTTTTAAGCGTATTTGCAAACAAACAATCTCCTGCTTTATGTATTTAAAAGTTTCACAAACTTGCATCTTTTCACTTCTTACTTCCACTCTTTCCAATTATCTGAAGTTCTATTTAAAATAATTGGCATTTTTTCTTCATTAAACTAACCTTATTTTAGCTTCCATTTTCTCGCTTGCATAAACTACATAAAAATGCTTTTGCCAGTCATAACTTCAAAGGGTATTTTGCTTGCTGCAAAGTTGAGGCTTTATCTACCATGAACTTACGGACCGTTATGAAGCTAAAATTTACAACAAGCCGGATATAAGTGAGACCACTTACCTAATCCTCACATGCCGATTGACAAAGAACTTGCCAGCGTACAGCGGGCTGTGAAGAAAAAATAGAAACAACAGCATGTCAGGGGCTAGCCAGAAGATATTTAAGAGATAGCAAGAGTTGATGTTTTTGTGTTGTGACTACGTCATTATTTTTTGGACCTGTTAAAAGTTCAAAATGGGGAAAAGAGGCACCCCTCATTTTCCTGGTTACGCCTTTCCCTTACTTTGAAGCAAAAAGAGAGATATTACCTGCTATAGCTTTGTTATGCGTCATATTTTATCCTCCGGACACCAAATAGCTATTGCGGTTGCGTGTTCAGATCTGCTTCAGAACTGATGGCACTGCCAGCTCATTGCCGTGGCAAGCACGAAAATCACCGCAAAATGTCCTTTTAAAAGAAAAACCGTAGAAAACACACATACATCAAACTCGTTGCCTCATGACTTTAAAGCTGTTGTATTTCGGAAAATAAAATCAAAATGATATAAGCATAAAAGGCACGTCTTCCAAACTTCCAATAGTCTTTCCCATCTCTACTGATATGTAGATTAGCCTTCAAAATCTCGTTCTGTAATCAAATGTTTTTACGACAAGCAAAGCCACCTGCCTAGCTGTTTATCGGTCTGCCTAGAAGTCTTTTTTTTAGAAATTTTGTAGTACTCAAAATATTCTAAAATATGCAAAATAATCCTAAATCTTTTCACTGCAATTAACTGTTTTCAACTACTTGAATTATTTATTATTACTTTTTAAAATCAGTTTTATTAAAAGGTGCTTTGAACCAAAATAAAGTTTCATAAATAAGAAATGAACTGGGTTTAAGCAGGAGAAAAAAGCAGAGATTTTATTAGAAGCGAAAATAAAGAAAATCAAATATAATTTTTTTTTCTTTTCAAAAGGGAGCTTTCTGAGAACAAGACCAACAATGAGAGGTGTGTTTGCACTACTTTGCTATTTGACAGATAGAAAATCCGCTGTCACTGTGAATCGATCAATAGCGGCTTCGTTTTTCGCTGGCATGTAATAAACTTCCGAACTGAGGGTTGGCCGAAAGGATTCAAGTCCAAAACTCTTTCAACAAGCTCACAACAACAAATGTTTTGCCTTTGATCAGAATTGCGATCGGCGGCTTGCTTTCGAGAGTTTCGAACTCCAAACCTTGCAGACGCAATTGCAAGTCGATGCCATTATGTTGTGCCGTGGCAGCGTAGTTGAGTGGGCTCAGGCGCCTGTTTGCAGCTAGAATGATCGAACGATCTCAAGTTCAAACCTCACGGCGACTGAATTGCTGCACTCCAGGAAAAGCCTATTTACGATGACATTCTCCTGCTTGAGGAGTTCTAACAAACAGTGAATTTATTGAAAGCAATTCCATGCAATGCAAGCGGAATGTTGAAACTTGGAAGCTCGGAAGCAGGTCTGGTCAATTGTTCGGTACTTAACGCTACTCTTGCTGCTCCGTGAGTCTGTAACACAAAAATGCTATCACGTAATAAAATGAAACAACCATGCAGGGCCTCTGGTGGCTGGAAGATTGCAAATAGTTCACCCCATCGATGGCGTGACTGCCGGGGGTCACGTGACGAGAAGCGAGCACTGGCTCGAAGAGTTTCAGGAATTGAACATTTGTTTTTCTATTATGGCTACGTCGTTTTTGTTTGTTTTAGAAAGCTTTTAAAGTTGTTTGTCATATTTGCTTTTGAAATCGATTATTGCATAACAATAGCTGTTGTCCGATCAGATTTTCTTTTACTTTGTCAAAGTTCGATTCAATAATTTTGTTTGCATTAAGATTATCAGATCATAATGGAGGGGTATTAAGGTACAAATTTTTCACTTGCACACTAAGAAGTCGTTCTTTAATCTGGTCAAAATATTCAATATTGACTGGAAAGTCACTTTAATTGGTTCAAACTTGCCAACATTTCGGGGACCTTAAAATGTGATGCAAAGAAAATGTGACTTATCCGACTTCTCATGTAACACTCTAGTTTTAAAATCTCAAAGATCAACACATTTTGGCATCTTTCAAAATAATTTTAGTTACCAAGCGACACACAGGTTTCAAACACAGGCTTTCAAAGATTTATTAGCTTTCGAACATGAAAATAAAATCACAAAAATGTTCTGATCTCACGTCAAAAAAATTGAGGCATAAAACTTTGCATTGTTTACTCAAAGAATGACCTCCTGTAATCCAGCGATTCTCAAACTTTTTTGTTTCGCGATCTCAATCTAGACAAGAAATTTTTGTGCAATTTCGGTATCCTACACATCAATGATACTAAAACAATAAATGTCTCATTACAAAAACTGGAGTATTTAGAAACATATTTTGGGGGCGAAGCATTAAATAAGCTCTCATAAATCAAATGATCTCAATCATCTTTCAGGGGCGGAACATTAAACAAAGGGAGTCTTGAAAATAAGAATTTTGTTGTTTTGATCTCCAAAACAACAGTGTTTTTTAAATGTTTTGCTTCTGACATATCGTTTGGGGGCCATCTCCCTCACAAATACGCAACTGATCACAAATCTCTGGTGGTATTTTTGTCTAAGGCAATATCATACAAATGGACACACAATCCACGAAATTAACGATACAGTAATAAAAGAACCGCGTAATCAGTAAAACAAATAAAGAATCAACAACTAAAACGCAATTCATTTTATAAAAGTTATCAATCACAACTAATGTGATAATTGCGCTTGATGATTTATAAATGAAAGGAACTACTTGCTCACAATAAGATGTCTTTGATACCATTTAAAAATTGAATGTTTACTTAAATGCAACAAATACTTTTAGGTTTTGAATTTTCGTGTCAAGGCCACAGGGACGGAACATGGAACTGTGTCCATCTCTAAATATGCTATCGGTGAGGTGCCTAACTTGCATAGCTTCTGCATTCTTTGATTAGATTCCGCTTAACTTTACTTCAGCAAACCAACAATTTCAAACTATTACAAATAACTGCAAGAAAGCTGCTTTGTTGTTAGGCTTGAACAAGCAATCTCAATGACTGATAGGATCGTATAAAACCTTCTTTTTTCTGTAACAGTGTTATTGGTGATTTTTCTGCTCAATTCCTGCGTTTCTACATGACAAGTTTGAATATTTGTTTCTTTTTCGACTCTTTTTGTTTTGAAATTTAATCATATTTTCTTGCAAATTTTCTTTTTTCCCCCTGATTTTCTTATTTTGATCATATCCTCCCAATTTTCTCTTTCATAACTTTAAGGTTTAAATTTTCCAAACTAAGAGAATTTCTACCCAAGTGGAAGCGAGGTGGTAACAACCAAGGCATTCGCTTGGCAACAAAGTCAATGCCGGTCAGCACGTCACAATAATCAGGACGTAACAAGCATAACTTTTTGTGATTGGTTGATAATTTCATTCGATAGCTCTTACAAGCATTTCAGTAAGCAACTGGCAGTGTAAAACCCTGTGTTGCCATTAAAAATGCAATATATAGTAATTTTGCTATAGGCGAACTTTTAATTTTATTACGAAGGTTTCAAAAACTTTTATTTCTAATGTAACCAGCCAATTTGTTTTGAATTTGTTTCGCGACCCCAAAATTACCATTTGCGACTTCAAACGATGTCGCGACCTATAGTTTGAGAAGCCTTGCTGTAATCCGACAACAGATGTGCTATTGCATGCCGAAACCTACCAATTGAGAACAACAGCCTGCAACTTGAAAACTAAATGAACTTCAGTACTTGAGCATTAACTTCCTCGCTTAGGTCACTATGCCAGCCAACTGGAACGTTGCATTAAGTGCATTGTAATTACTCATGTGAAATTCAACCGACTTTATCAAATTATGTCGGACTGAACTTACACGTAGTAGATTTTGATTAATTTTGTTTGAAAAATAATGTTTTGCGTGATTTAAATGTAAACAAGCAAGATGTTATGCTACGTAAAAACAGTGACGCAGTTGGAGGTGGGGTTAGTGTTATTGTTCCAACTATTATGCTGGGAAGGGAGCAAAAAATAAATGTTTCTCTGAAGAGGCGGAGAGAAAACAATTAAATTTGTATTCTTCTCCGATAAATTCCAGTAAGGCACTAAAGCACCTCTATTTTAGGAAGTTGCTGTGTCCAAACAAACTTCGAGACAGTTACTTTGGTCTGCAAACAAAGGCTTTAACACCACATTGTTGTAAAATACCTTTATGATACCGTTGCACTTGGATCTTTTCTCTTGATATCAATTAAACTCTACAACAATTTCATATCACTTATAAAAATATTGTGTCATCACTTTTTCTCACGTACCTGTAATATAAAAAATGAAAAACAAAATTATCAATAATTTTTTATAGAGAGTTTTCTCAGTGTGGTGATTTAAAGATTGAGTCATTACGTACACACCATTTCACCTTCACAGGAGAAATAGTTTTAGCTTAGAAGGCATTAACAGGGTTATAATAAAGACTGCTAGAATTTTCACGTCAATATACTGCGTAAAAAGTGGGTGGTATACTGCATTAAACTGTAACTAGTTTTCAGTCAAATGTAACGACTAATAAAAAGGTGTTCAAAACGCTTTGTAATCAACGCATCAACACGGATTTAGGAGCCAAAAGATGCTGGTTTAATGAGCGGTTGTTCCTAATCCATTGATTTATGAATAATGAACTTGCGTCAAAAGTTTCAAAATAAATTACTGAAATAGCAGAAAGTTGTTGGAAGTTAGGTGTTGGAAGGCGGTCACCTTAAGCGGCATCTACGCCAATGTACCACAAATTAAATTTGTAGTCTTCAACTTCATTAATAATGATTTTTTCGCAGTAAATTAAACTTGCAGACAAATATAACAACGCCGTTAGTAATGAATTTTTAAAACGTTTGAAAGACAAAAATCAATTTTTTGAAAGTTTTTTAAAAGCAAATACTAGCTTTTCTCAAATTCCAGCCTCTCCAAATACCAACATGCCAAGCATCATCGCAAATATGATGTCCGTACAAAGACGGAACTAATTTAAATTAACGTCAGATCATTATCGATGATACAGGTTGTATATGTATAAAAATACTTAGTGAATTTCCTAGAATATGGCCACCATGGTTTTCCAGCTTAAAAATTCTCTCAGTTTTGCACATTCATTTTTTACCCTGATTTCTCTGTGAAGATCTTGGAAACGTCACCTTTCGGATTTTTTTGCCTTATGATCTCCAGTCGCTTCTGCTAACTCCACTTATGTAACAAATAACCACGATATGCCAAACACTCGTTTCAAGAGGTGTAGCGCTATTGAAGTGATGCGTAGCCTCGGATTTAAATTTTAACCTTAAGCATCGCATTTTTCGCTTCAAATCACATTATAACAACTACGAAAAGAAAGTGTATCATATTTTGAATGAGCGAAAGAGAGGCAACACGTTGTGATTGTGGTCCGAGCACAGTGAGGTTTATTTAGCAACTTGAAGACATCTTTTCAACCCAAACTAAAAGGAGAGAACTTTTTCTTTGGAAATCGACATGTCGAGAGCCGTACTTTTTGGACAAATTCTTGAACAATTCTACATTGCACAACTGCTTTTTTGACTTTTTTAAACAGTTTATCAAAAATTGCAAAATAGAAGACATTTGGGCATTTTTGGTCTCCTCAGAGAACACTTTTTTCTTGCAAATGGGGGACAAATTCTCTAAAAAAAGGACGCATGGAAGCTCTGACTACAAATGTAACTCAAAAATGTGTAAGGCTTATTATCCATCTATCTTCACACCACCAAAACCAATTTTTACGGCTTGTTATATTGGTCTTGGACATCAGGTTATTACTAACGAATGGGACAAAACAAAAAGATTGGGTGCTACTATAGCGTGAGGTCTACCACACTATAGCGTGAGATCTACCTCCGGTTACTACTATAGCGTGAGGTCTACCAATGAATTATTTATCCCTCCCCTCTCTATAGCCACACTATAGCTGCACACTTACTACTATAGCTATAATAATTCCAAACACCACACATACATTCCAGGGTTAGGGTTACGATTAAGGTTAAGTTTAGGGTTAGGGTTAGGGTTAGGGTTAGGGTTAGGGTTAGGGTTAGGGTTAGAATTAGGGTTAGGGTTAGGGTTAGGGTTAGGGTTAGGGTTAGGGTTAGGGTTAGAATTAGGGTTAGGGTTAGGGTTAGGGTTAGGGTTAGGGTTAGGGTTAGGGTTAGGGGTTAAGGTTAGGGTTAGGGTTAGGGTTAAGGTTAGGGTTAGGGCAGTGGTTCTAACCCTAACCCAAACCTCACGCGATTTGCACCTCGGTAGATGCGAATCAAGCGGTAGACCTCACCCTGCATCTCGGTAGGTGACTTATGTCGGTAGACCTCACGCTATAGTAGCACCAAAGATTGTTATTTGACAACCATTTGTTTTTGAAATTGAAAGCTGTCGGCCATTTTTCAAAAGACGTTTAGAAATGCAATTTCCAAAGCTTCAATTTCGGAACGATGTTTCGAGTAAGTACAGCTCTTGACCGTAATATTATCTCTCATTAAAATGTTATTAGATTCTCGTGCGTAATTTTCCAAAAACTTTGTTAGAAAAACATGGATCAAACTTGTTATTCACAGCAAGATTCACCTAAACACACACACAGCGATCAATCTGTAAAAGTTTTGAAAGATAAACCTACTTCCCAGCTTAAAAAAGAGGTAGAGCAGAAATACCTACATAAAGTCAGTCTTAGGCTATTCTTTAATACTATGGCCCGCTTTTTTAAAATCAATTTTTATAAAAATGTTAGAGCGACTTCTGCTACAGCACGTGCAACTTTTCAAAACATTTAAAAATTTTTTTGAAGGGGAAATTAATTCTGCAAGAAAATGGTTGCTATTTAGAGTGAAAAATTGTACAGTCCAATAATTACAAAAATTTTGAGAAAAATACAACACCTATCTTTTATTTACGAGGGTAAATATCTCGTTTGGTCATAAGAGGTTTGTTTTTTGAATTTACAATTTACTTGATTCCAAAATTTCATTTACAGCAGATCTATATCTGTTCTTCAACCACTATGACAAAGTTGACTATTGCAAAAAATTCAAAATATATCACTTTCTAATAAGCCTGCGGTCCTTACCTAACTAATGATTACCAGTTTCAAAAAACTAAAATTAGAAATTTTAAAGAAAAAAATATTTGTGAACTACAATTTGACTATTTTTTTGTTACAATTAAAAAATATAAGGTCAATAACTATTCATCAAACAAAATATGTTGAAAATAAAGTGAAATTTTTGCAAAGCAATGTACACAACAATAGGCCATATATGCCCTCATTGGTTATCAACCTTTTTGTTATGCTACACCCTTTGATCAGTTTTTAAAATATCTCTACACCCTGGAAACAATTCTTCGTGACACGCAGAAAAATTGTGCCCAGCGATTAATCTGTTTGCCGTAGAGTTGTGGTGGTTATTTTCCAACACTCATTTTTGCCTATTCGCACTCCAATTATACAGTGGTTACTTTTTTTCTGGAGGGGGGTTTGCTACTTTCCTACGCTCGAGTTAATAGACTCGATTCTTTCAAAATTATTTCCCAGAAAAAAAGCCTTGTTTGAAAAAGTGCTACAACCCTATACACCCCATCACGCTTGTACACCTTTGAAAAATTCTGATACACCCTGGAACGTACGATACTCTCGGTTGAAAAGCACTGTTCTATACAAAACGATAGTTTAGTTTGCGTTAGTAGATCATGAGTGATGTATTGTGAAAGCAATTTTCCAATACAATGGTCTATTAGTTTCATAATAAATTTTCGTGCATGTAAAACAAGAGAAAGCTGATCTGTTTTTTAAACACTGCAGCATTTTGTGGAGGAGTCATTTTGGGGCGGTTTACTTTAAATTATTCTCCCTGCATAGTGCGTACAAGTATGTAGGTGCTACTCCTAGCAATTTCTTGTAGCTAATTTTATGAAACGTAAGTACCGTTATTAAAGCTGCTGTACTTTCTATGTATCCATCATTTCTTTGTGCAATACTCTACGATAGCGTGGTTAAAAAAGTTAGGGAAAAGGGAGGCAAATTTTACTTGGCGCAATGTAGGATGACAAAAATCACGAATTTTGAAAAACTTTTAATTTACAGCAGGTTATCGCTAAAAACGATTCTCATTCTTGATTTAGCATATTTTTCGGCAATTAGCTGTAATCAACGCAAGGCCTTTTGTCTCATAATTTGTTACGGCTACAGCCGATTGAGATTGCCCAAGTAGAAAACTACTGCTTATCACTTGTACTTGAACCTGAAATTCCAATTTCACAACTGCGCTAATCAACTTCTATTCAAGCAAACACAACAATGCATTACACCGATTAGTATATTTAATCGAAAATGCAAATAACAAAGCATTTCACAGAAAAACTTGACTCAAATCAACAGTGAATGTGATCTAATAAATACGCTCTCAGTGACGTGAAACGTGCCCGCTATATCCCAGAGATCAGAAGAGGCTAAACGCATCACCCTCTGAGGGATTGCGCCCGGATTCTCTGGGGGCAAAAAGTAAATCCAGCTCGAAACAAACATGATCCAATTCTACGTCATACGATGAGGCGCTTGGAGTTAGAAACAAGCTTGCTTTCTGAAAGTGAAAGCTGCAACGTACAAGTTAAACCTTTATTGTTATGCTTTGATGGTTACTGACCAAAATTAGGGTAAACATGTAATTTAGGGGAAGTTGTCTTCAATTCCTTGCAAGTACTTGCACCCTGCACCTAGTGACAACGAAGTTTTTTCCGGCCCCGTTTGGGTTATAGTGATCGTGCTTTCGTGCCTCACGATGGTAACACTTTTGCATCTTTGGTAAAAGTGCTATACTGCAATTTCACCATCTTATTGCATTGCTTATGCTAGAAATGTGTAGCATCAGCACAGTTTCGACAACTCCGAAGTCGGTCTGAATACAAATTTTCTCCAGCATCAACCACAAAAAATTTTTTAGTACCGGGGGATAAAAATATCGGAAAAAAGTGATTGCTTTTCCATCGCAAAATTTGCTTTGGCTTGAAGCAGTGGTTCCCAACCAGGGTGGCAAAATCAGATTTTACGGCAGGTAAAAAAAGACATGCAGAAAAACCACTTTCAAAAAGAAATGCCCACAAGTTTGTTTTTGCACAAAAATGGGAAAGTTGATACTTTCCAAAAAGCTGATCCTCTAGAAAAACTAATTCATTTTTTTGCCATTTGTATTCGCTGTGCGACGAATATTGTGAATGTAGGCAGTGGTGACATTCGCAGGTTGCCAAAAAAAGGTTCTATCAGAAAAAAAATTGATGAATGATCCCGCAACGCAAGGCTGACTCTTTTTTTTGAGGTGGCCAAAATTTTCAAAGTGGAAATTTACGTCAAAACATTATTTATAAACCGGATGAATGCCACTTCTAAATGTAGGGGAGTTAAAGGATAACTTTGGACAAAACGGTAGAGGCAGTGTAAAAAAAAGATTGGGAATCACTTGATTAAAGCAGAGCGTTGATGTTGAAAATGGCAACGCAATGCATTAGATTTGATTGTAATCCACAAATACGGAAATTACATCAAATTTAGGGAGGAGGGGGATAATTTTGCAGTCAAAGCTGTCGGGCGGATCCACCAATTTGGTTTGGGTAGGAGAAGATCTTCTTGAATCCCAGTTTTATAGGAGATCTACCATTTAAAGCCATTTGTTTTAAAAGCTAAAATTTTAGGGGGCACCGAACCCCCTGCCTAGTCCTTAGGCATCTCCACCGAAGTTGTGATCTCTTATAAATCTCTTGATAGGGGCGTCTACTTGCCACTGAGAGCACCGATATCGATTTACGCTCGCATACGATGGAATAGCTCATTGCTGCTTGCACTTGGGCGAAGTACTGCGGGGTGCGCTTGCAGAGTACGCGAGCGTAAATCGAGTTTTAAAAGCAGAAAATAAAGCAAAAACTTCAGCACGATGAAAAAGAAATTTTAATCTCACACCACGATCAAGTAAGACAACAAAATATAAAACTTCAAAGTTTCCATGATTACACAGTGTTATTTCACGCAAGGCTGTTGCGTGCAGTGGGGAGGGGTGGGGGGTTGGGCACTATCGTAGTTAGTAGTGGCTTAGAATAAAACTTTCCCCTCCAAAAAAATTTATAACCGTCAGTTTTTAGAAAATAACGCAATATTCATACACTTTAAAACTTTTTTGAAAAGTCTCCCCAAAGCGCCCCCTCATCACTAAGAAGTGATGATTCTCACTCCCTATAAACGCGCATTGGCCTTGAAAAGTAGCCAGTTTCAAGATTAAAGCTTCATCAATACAACCTTGATTACACTGTCATAAATATCGAAAAAAGTAAATTCCAATACTTTATTTAAGAGTTAAAAAGCGATGAGTTTTTGTTGTTCGGGCGTTGATACTTTAAACGCCATTGAAGAGTCAATTCCTCTTCTACACCAAACTATCAAGTAGGTTACAAAAAGCCAACGTTATACTAATGCTTCTCATGGTATAAGCTCGAGTCAGCAATGAGGGAGCTTACGACTAAGCTAGAGGTTACGACTAAGCTAAACCACGTCCATGCTTATTGACTGGCAAAATTGTTTGCCCCTCTGGCATTAAAAGTGAGATTCGGGTCAAGCCTTGAACTAAGAACCTTGAGCTTTGCACCACGACAAAAGGCAGAAAGTTAAACAAACAAATTCGTACAAATGGAAGCAACCTGTCGGCAAGACAATTTTGAGCTTGCACTTCAATAAGCGCAGACTTAAAATTCTGCAAAGCCTGCAAAATGTAAACGCTGTTTGTAAATAAGTTTATAACGCGGGCGCAGCCAAAGAATGAGAAATGGGGCAAATGTTCGCCTTAGAATATTTATCAAAACATTTTTAATTTGATAAAATCTGTGGATTTTAATCGAATTTCTAATTTCTGAATGATAGCTATAAAAAGGTAATATGTTCAAAACAGCTTCAATACCAAGAATGTAATCATTTCTCCTCCAACAAAATTTTTAACTGATTACACCCGTCACTGGCAGGCCGCTTTACTGTTGCCAACAAATTTCGAAGCGGGAAGTGTAAAGACCAAGCTGGTTGAACGTAATTAAAGTTTACAAGAACAACGTCATAAACTAGACTTAGGAGCAACATTTGCTCAGACGTTGTTTCGATGTCAATCGATGCAAGTAGAAAGCGATCGTAGCCTCGAATTCATGTATTGTGATGTAATTACAAAACGAGTAATTTTGTAATTTTGCATTTCTTACGACAACATTGACGAAAAAGAAAGACAAAAAGGCGCAGAATAGTGTAAACTTCAAGACTTTATAAAACTACAGCCGCGTTTTGTCGTTGTTGGATTTGCTTTGCTTCTTTTATTACATGATTTTATTTTGAAAATATGTACACCATTTAATAAAATAAACAAAGCGAATCGATACGCGTTGCGTCAAACTGTTGGCACGCAAGCGCAGTCCAGAGCGGCAAACAGCAGCTTTTTCGCCAAAACATACTTGCTGGGTGCTACGCTTCAGAGGTTCTTGTGAATGGGGGTTTTGTGTTGTCCGGATCCCCAATCGAACTCGCCCGCCTAACCACTCCCTTCCGGTTGACGGGTTGATCGATTTCATCGTGCCGGAAATCCGGCAGCAAGTATCGGCTCATGTACCTAAAAACGTTAAAAATTTAAATATTTTCAACAAAGAAAAAAGCTGTTTTGCCGGAAGCTTTTCATGACGCTTTTATCCTTGACACTATTTTACTTTCTTATTTGACGTGTACCGCTCAGATCAATGCGTAGTCAAAAGCATCACCAAAACAACGTCTTGTAAGGAAAAGGAATTTCTATGGCCATAATTTCAATAATAACGTATAAAGTTTGCCACAGAGAGGTCCTTAAATACTCGAATTTTTTTCTCGAGTAGGATGAAAGCCTGTGTTATGAGACATCGCACTTCAAACTTGCAAGATTGCAAGCATATCAACAGCTCCTTCGATAGCTCAGTTGGTAGAGCGGTGGACTGTAGTGGTATAAATTGCAGCTATCCATAGGTCACTGGTTCGAATCCGGTTCGAAGGACTTAATTTTTCGCTGCTGCGCTGGATTAGCACACATCTCTGCCACATGCAACGTAAGAAAGGGAAACCAATCCCATTGACTATTCCCTACAACGCAAAAAACCTGTGTGTTATGTGCTGCAGCGCTTCCCGATAATCTTTGTTTTTCTTCTGTGTTGTTTCTTGGAAACTGTGATGGTTCAGCTTGAAGGAATGATTGCAGCAAATCTTTGTTTTACTCTGAAAACGAGTAAATTAGTCAATTAGTAAAGTATCGGATTACATGGCTGGAAACGTGCATTCGTCCATTGGTCACGCCACAATAAATACCAAACCCATTACCAAATGCTTACGAGCCCATTTAGCAGAACTTATAATATTCACGTGGTTCTGAAGCAATGCAATTGCCGGTATCGGTCTAATTCCCTGTTGGGTGCCAATGGTAAAACACTGAATGTAGTAAAGTTTGGTAGCAATTGGAATATATCATGCTGCAAGGAAGTCCTAATTCTTTCTAAAGACATGTTATCCTGCGACAAAAAGATCATTCTGTAAAGATCGATCTATAAAAGATCATTCTATAAAAAGATCATGTAAAGATCGACAAAAAGATCATTCTTTTCCGAACACATATCATACTGCAACCAAACCATTGTTAGTTTCCCCTAAGAAATCATTCGACAGCGCAATCGCGATGAAGCGCTGTTAAACAAGCAGCTCCAAGCAGAACATGCTATTTGGAAGCGGCGAGAATCGGTTAAATGCAGAGCAAAGTCAAGATCTACCTATAAACAACCAGCACATTTTTCAGTAAACGGAAACTCGCCGCATTCGAATAACGACTAACGTTTCCGAAAGTGTTTTCAAAGTAGCATTATTTTAAGAACGGCAGTTCACGGAGTATTCGTGCTGCATGATTTGGTTAGAGAGAGTGACAATAGTTTCTCTGCAGTTTAATACATCTTTGGGAAGGAATGTTATTGCCGTTGCAGAATGATGTGTCCTAATCACTACAAAAATTTACTTTACCTCGTACGTAGTTATTTTTGCGGTTACGCGCAATATTTTTCAGGTCATTTTTGCCCATTGTACCTCTTTCGCATTTTTAAAATCATAACTGCGTTAACTTGTGCCATAAATTATGTTAATTAATCAATTAGTTATTATTGTAAAACATCTCATTAATGAGCCCGTGCTCTTTCCGTGAGTTTTATGGTGAGACTGGGCAACAAGGACTGGTAACCGTATGGCTCTACTACCTGTCTGCCACATAAAGGTTGAGGCATTCCGTTAAGTGCCTTGCCCAAGGATACAGCCAGCAAACTTGTTGGCTTGTTCTCTACACTACTCCCTTTTCGTGCTGAGCGCCAAGCAGGGAACCTGTGTTGAATATTATTTTTTCAAGTCTTTTGGTATGACAGGTCACGGGAAATGAATCCAACGTCCACCGAATGCGAGGTGGACGCTCTAACCACTACGCCATTTTACCGGCTCATTGAGTACATTAAAACTGCCACCCCACACTCTTCAGTCATTTTTGCCGTTATACTAAACACAGCTTGTGTTCACACCTGCTTTGGAGTTACCACTACTGCTAGCACTGCGCATTTCTGCAGCAAACATTTCAACCAAGAAAGAAAAATGTCTCGTGTCCTTTCTACGGGCGCAACATCTTTGCACGGTTACGAGAAAAGCAGGCTGCTTCCACATACCAAAACAAAATTCCACAAACTCTTCAAATCCCTGGTGGAAGGGATCAGGTTCATTGGCGGAGGCCGCGGATAGATACCTTTGCGGATAAATCTCATCCACATTACGGATCTGTGGAACTTCCATTCCAGCTCCGCATTGTTACGCACGCGGTCGAACGAGTGCGACATCATAGCGACAAGCATGTTAAGCATGACCACGATGGACCAAGCGTGGAATATCATCGATATAAACTGCCCGGCTATTTCAGTGATCCCCTAAAACAATAAATTGCAAGTTATAGTTGAGGGGAGGGTGGAAGATGTGGAACCGGGGTACGTTTAATCAAAAGATGTAAATTCAGGTTCCTGAAAAAAGCGATTCTTTTAAAGCTTTTGTTTTCTTCAACAATTTTGAGTGGCAGAATGGGGGAGTAACACGATGTCCATTTTAGGGTTTAGTTTGGAAGGGTATAAGGAAAACGTGGCCAAAATAAGCAAGATGCGTCCTTCAAACTCGCCCGATTTGAATTTTTCAACGTGATGTTAGAGATGTCATCACTGCAGGCAAAAACTCTAAACCTCTACCCGTTCAACTTTTTGCGGCTACACCCCTGGGTTAAAAGGGGTTTATCTGAACGAGAAAAAGGTCTTCAAGCAATCAAGTCCTTAGAAGGTACAGTAGAGGGTTTTATCCAAAGGAAAAAGGGTCTTCAAAAGAGGTTTGGTTTTACACATTTCTACCGAGGAAATTTCTCCAATCACCAATGATTTTGAAAAATAAATTGGGCGTATGAGTTTGACCAGTGATTGTTGGTAATTACAACGAGTAAACGCACACAAGATCGAATACAAGCCAAATGCTTTAGTCTTTACACTGCCGACTACCCAAAGATTGCTAGCAAAAGTTTTAAACCTACCATGAACTTATCTCTTTTGATCGCGTCAGGTATTCTTGTGGCTGATGGGGGCTCTTCACCCCATCCATAGCCGTATAGAGTCCAGTACTGTTCTAGTAGAGACTGGTATATATAGGAATAAACTGGATAGCATGTTGCGTTTTCGTAAGTAGTCCCTTGCTCACATAGTTCGAGCGAACCGTCCCCATTGACTTGAAAAGACTTGGGCTGAAAAGCAAGTAGTGTCACTAACAAAAATACATGTAACAAAAGAGTAATTTTTTTATCAATGTTTTCATCGTTTGCTGCAGAAAAATTTAGCGCAAAACAAGTCTTTTTGAAACTGGTTTTATGCTCAACTATTGCCCAGTGCATTTCTACCACATCTAGAGCAACAAAGAATGGAAAATTAAACTAAAAAGCTGTTTCCCAGAGACATTTAGTCCCTGGAAAAAAGCTTTTTAGTTGAATTTTCTTAGTTTATGCCACAGCGAATAGTTATCCAGAAACGCTATGGTTTATGTCGCATATTTTAGTTTTCAGTCCCAAGAAATCCTTTTGCTTGTTATACTAGAGCAATTTGTGTTATTAGCCGGGATTACCAGCACTGCTGGTACAGTGCGCCACAACCAGTGCAGCCAAATAAAAGAAACAGTTATCAAATGTTTTCCGTAGGACGCGACATCGTAGCCATCGCGAAATTTGAACACTTGAACATTGCTGTCATAGACGGCGGTTTAATTCGCTTGACCACGTCACCGATGACTTTGAACTTCTTACAGTCAACCTTTGACCATAGTTACCGAGTGGAAATATGAAAAATCCCAAGACAGGGTAAAAAATATCCTAAAACGGCTACACGTGCGTAAAAACGCTTTGTGACTTTGTGTCTTCGACTTTCGCCGCAACTAAAATTGTTTCGACATCAACAAAATTCTGCTTAATGTGGTGTTGATCTCTAAAAAAAAACAAAAAGATCATCATTTTCCGAGGCAAACAAATTTTCAGAATTTGCGTTCCAAGTTGCATAAATTCCCAAAATTTCGCAGTGCGATTTCAAAAAAAATGTCTTTACTTTTTCGCCAAAAACTTATCTCAAGGAATTTTCTCATGGATTTATCTCAAGAAATTTTCACCAAAAAAGAAATAAACAATCCCAAGATGGCTTCAAAATTTCCAAAATTGAAAACTATGCCTTTGGCCGCCTAACATAGCGAGACCAGTGTCCCGGTGGCCAAGCTACCTTTGCAAAATGCGAAAATTTAAATGACAGCCCGAACTTCATTAGTTCAACGACAGAATACGAGATGCGAACTGCTGTTCCAGATAAAATCCAGTTCAAGTGGTCGGTGTTGCTGCAAACATCCGAGAGTTTGCTGTTTGAAACTTACCCGTCCCCACGCCCAGTAAATCTGCGTCATTGCAAAGGCAAAAGCAAGAAAAGTAACAAAAAATATGAAAAGGAAACGAATAGTGTCCAGAAGCATTTTGTCCAGAGAAAGTTGGAGGGGACCTGAAACAAACGAGCATAAAATTATTAAATGTTAGAAGAATACAGTATAACAAAGTCGTTTTTAGTGCATATGAGTTGAGCAACTGTTGAGCAACGGTAAAGAGGATTACACATAAGAAAGTTGTAAAACGTGATAACGTTGCATTGGGCTCAGGGTGACCCAATTATGTCCCATGGTCTTCATATTGAGTAAATAATAATCAAGCAATTAATTACCAAACGTTCGGTCGGTGTAAAGCAGTTCCATTGCACGAATATGAATAAGTAGGTATATTAAAGCCAAGGATGCTTCTGAGATTGTGATTGGCCACAACTCCCATTCGGTCCACTTACTTCGTGTACAACGATGCTGCGTAAACGCATATTGTTTTAACAAACGGCACAGATAAATTAATTCATGAGAAAGCAACAAACAAGTAGAAAGATAGACTAGAGATAGTAATAAACAGACCTAACAAGTCAACGCAAACTATTCCCATCATAACAAACATCATAGGAAAACGTAAAGATTGAAAATATCGAACACACACTGCAAAGGTAGACAGATATGCAGATGGAAAATGCAGGCAGACTCAGTTCTCACCTCAAAGTCTTTCGATATAGGTCCATCAGTAGCACTATCAAAAGCAGAAGCATTAGGACAGACGTTCGGGTAATGCACGGGCGAATAGGCAGTCATGTCGTAGATTTTCAAACAAATTACAACTATGAACAGCGAGGAAGTAGCAAGATCGTTCAACGCCCAAACGTTCTTGATCACTTGAAAAAATCGGATTTCGCGAAACTTTTTTGCCTGAAAAACAAACAAATCTTCAAGTTGACATCGCTATAATATCTCGAGGTCGCTTCAACAATAACGCAAAACAAATGCATTGCTTGCACGCAAAGAAATTTCCGCATCTGTTGATCTCAATTTGTCTTGTGTGCAGTATGAATCCAACTTGATAAATCCCTCATGGCACTTCCACAAGCTATATTAACCCTTTGAACCCAGCAGGCCGAAAAACAGTCATTACCCTGTAAGCTAGTGTACCGTACTGCCGGTGCAAGCCGGTGTACCATCATTACCCTGTAAGCTCGGGTTAGAGAGACCAGGGTTCAAAGGGTTAAAAGAGACCTCAAAATTTAACAAACCGTCCAGTGTTTTTCTCAGAAAAAGTGAAGCTGCAAGGCGTTTGGCAAGAGGCAGAGAATGACTACAGCCTTTGTCACTTTGAATGCATTGTATAAATCTCAAGGTTTTATTTGCGATATTTACTTCAAAAACAAACAAATGTCTCATATTTTTTCAAAGAAACTTGTGTTAAAAAAAAGTAAGATCGACAGTGGTGAAATACATTATATTTTTAAGTTAAAGGTAGGAACATTAAGAGAAATGTTTAAGCAAGGATAAACTAAAAATGTTAGAATCTCTTGTTTACGAAAGATACGATCACATGAAGATCTTTTTTTATCCGTCATCTCTCTCTCTCTCTCTCTCTCTCTCTCTCTCTCTCTCTCTCTCCCCTTATGAAACCCTGGTTGTCCTTGTTACCTGGTTTACAAGACGAGCTAGCACCCACAGCAATATAATGTAATCAATTGCATACAATGAGGTTCCCAGACAATCACATTCATACACCATTGTTAGTAGAGAGAGCCGGACAAGCATCAAGATGAGGAACAGGATCTCGGACGTGATGTGGCAGCTCATGTTGACCATAGGGTTACGTAGTAGCATACCAAACCTGAAAAGCGAAAAAAATGCTTTTGAAAAATATCGGTACAGTGCGACTTGGCGCGCAAACAAAATTGTTAAAGGGGGAGCTATCTTATAAAAACCTTTGTTTCAATTAATCAATCACAGATCTTTAGTTATTTTTAACTTAGAGGAAGTGATACAACTAAGAGATTTCAGTTCCTTAGTTTACCCCTGGCTGCCCCCCCTGATTACGGCAGCGCACTTGTGTCACAATGGGTAGGTAACCAGTTCAAAGTGTTTTTTTAAAGAGAACAGCACAATTTCTTGATGTGTTGTTCCCTTAAAAAACACTTTGCGACTTGTTACTCTATTGACGGTTGAAATGCAATACTAGGAGTATTGGTAACTCGCAAGCAGGTCTGATCACAAGCTGTTTGATGTACAACTGTATACCTTTCCAGCTACTAGCAGACAAAGTACATGACTTTAAAAACAAATGGCTGCCTGGATAGCGAGCCATCATCAAAATGCACTGCAGCAATATGCAAATTAAATCATCTTTGCTTTTATTCGGATTGCACGAAAGGGATTGTGAGTTCACAGCTCACAAGCGGCCAACTCATTCTCCGTAGCAAACATCAAAAAATGAGCTGCAATTTTTGATCCAAACGAGCATTTGCAAAATAAATGTGGATGCTAATTCATACATTCCCGCAAAGCATATTTATATAATATTTTAGAAAACCCAGGAGCGGCATGAATATTCAAAAGAGTTTGTGTTTTTAGTGGGTCGCATGACTTAACTCTTTCTCATTTGAAAGCTTAGGAAATTTGCTTTCCAGCAATATATAACTTTAAATAGTTTAGACTAAGTGGTATATGATATTTACTGATCAAAAATGAGTACTGTACATCATGTCAGTTCAAAACCCCCAAAATTTTTTGACTTACCTTCACTGAATTATAATTTTTGGAAAAACTACACCCTATAAAAAGATAAAATAAATTGCAAATGTTTCACCACTAAAGTCGTCATTTTGTATCAAGTTTCCAAGGAAACAAGAAGCGAAATAAAAGTTTAAAAGCTAGCAGAAGTTTGTCTTCTCTAAATCAAAGTTTGCTGTATCCCCCTTGTTTCTCAAGAAATGGGAGGGTCTAAACAAGCGGCTGTTTCATTGTCAGTGACAGCATATTCTATTTAAACTTGATATTTTCTGAATTTTGAAGAAATTCCCTGTTCAAAAGTACATAATGTTACATGGTTTAGGCTAACCTCTAGCAGATAATAACTGATCATATTTTAGGTACTAAATTTAACTACCAAAATTTGGTACCGGCCGGTACCGGTCAAAAAAAAAGTCATGTGCCTCAGAAAATTGCAAATTGTAGAAAACCTAGGCTTTTAGGTAAGTTTTGAGTGATGTACCTTGAAAGCTTATTTCCTTAGCATCATTTTGCGATCATTTCTAAAAAAATTGGTAGAAAATTAAATCTGTAGTGATCTTTGAGGTGAGGGTACCTCTTTAATTTTGAAGACAAGTACCCCCAGTTGGGGGGTTAATTTGCATAAAATTTGAATATTCAAAAAAATGTTTTTTTCTATTTAAAATCCTCAAGAAATGTAGATTTCAACAATATATCACACTTAATGTAGAAGTAGACAGCTGAGTAATGATTTACAAACAAACTTGAGGTACATAATTATGATTAATTATGACAGTTTTTCGCGCTGCCACCTTACGGACATTGGACATTTTTTCGCGGGAGCAAAAGAGTTAAAAGTGCTTTTACTCCGCAAATCTATTGTCAGTTCAGGTTTGTTTTCTTTGCAATGTTTTTACAGGACATGTGACAAGAAGGAAGAGTCACTTTGCAGTCTTTCAAATCATCTGTTCCTTTTGTAATATAAGAGCTATCAACATTTCATTTATAACAAAAAACTTTAATAAAAGTTTACTTTGAGTCAGGGAAAACACTGAAGCCGACACATAGAACAGGAAAAACTAAGGCAAGCAAAGCGCGAGTTGTAATGGTGAGCCATCCGTGTTCGTTTTCAAACAAAGTTCCCATACGCATGGTGGAGATAGCGAGCTGGGTATTTTCATGAGCAACAAACCGTTTCATACGAACTTCAATGGCGCGCTGAACTGGTATGAGATGATTCCGTGTGCTGGTCTAAAAAAATGGTTTAAACAGCAGAACAAATATGATCAAATTTGGTATTGCAAAGCTGAAAAACGGTGAATCGACAAAGGACTTGTAGATGAACTACGATAAATATGCGAATTGGATTGAAATTGAACCGGTCAAATTAGTAATTCCTTTGTGGGGTCATATCAAAAACTTATATCAACAGATTTCTTGCTTGACACTCAGTAGTTGGAGCGACGTAGAGGAAGAAATATAAAACTGAGATTAACTGGTAATGATTAAAAAGAATCCAGCAGGCTTTTATGAGCCGAGCAGGTAAGTCACTATTGGTGACACAACAACAGCATTAATTGCTCAGGAGATCCTTCTAAGATGAAAAGCTGCTTTGGAATATAAGGTGTACATGTATTTCAGAAAACGGAGTACTAGTAAAAGTAGTTAAAGTTCGTCATTGCTGCTCAGAAAATATTTACCACCGATTGCGTTTGGCCAGGCGGATCAAATCGAAGCAAGTTGGCGAGATCGGAAGATGATCTGACTTCGCTGAGCAAGTCGCAGACGAAGTCTTCGACCTAGAAAAAGTTTAGAATAACAAACAAAATCTTTGAAGCAAACGCGCATAAAAACAGAAAACTCAAGCCTAATTTAGGATTAAAGGTTCAAACGCTTTGGTGGGCATCGGTTTGTAGTTGGCTAAAGTGTGCAAATTGTGGACTCACTATCAACGTGGTGGACATCCATTTGGTGAGTGTCCAACTGTAATTGCCAAAAAGAACAGGACTCACAGGATTTTTCTTGATAGGCTGCTTGTCGTGAAAACGCAACGTGCCAATAGTACCGCTAACTCCGAAGAAGGTCTGAACACAAGTTGTTCCTCGCTTCACCGTAATTGTTTCCAGAAACCGGAGTTAAAGGCAAACTACTACAAATAAATTAAAAAAAAATTCTCTCACTTGGTCGGCAAGAGGTAGATATAAGCTACGGATGCTTGGTTCGTTTGCGATTTTCTTTTTAAGCTCAGCGTATAACTCAAAAATTGTCTCCAGGAAATCCCCGCTGCCTGCCAAAAATAAATCATTGAACTTCCAAAAAGATCGTAAATCTTCGGAAACAAATGAGATTCAATCAATTTTGACTCGGGTTCAATTCTAAGACGGGTCAAAACTGCGGCTTTGGAAACGGTACTTACAGTTTGAAATAAATCAATAATGTACGATTCTCAGCAGAGGCTAAGGGAGGTCCTAAATGGACTTTCCAAGGGTTATTGTTTTAACCTTGCTCCTTTTTCGGGGTAAGAGCGCGACGGAAAACTAAGGATTCACAGGAGTCGAGCAACTCCCATCGATCTAAACCAGAGGTCGTGAAACCTATTCCATCCTGCTATTTTTACGTCGCATTCTCTTTAGTTTTACCAGTGTACATTTGAGTGCTTGTTTTGTTTGGAGTACGAAAAGAACGAGGTCAGAGGGGAACAAAAATAATTAAATGGGGCTCGAAAAAGGTTTGCTTTCTGCATTTTTTCCTCCAGACTCTCAAAACAGCGATAGTGCCACCAAACAGAGAACAGTTGTCCAGACTTGCTTAGGAGTTTACTAATTGCAACAACCGCTTGAACTGTTTGACATTACCTGCAATAATCATAGCATACTAATTGCTAGGATTGAACAAGCAAGTGCTTTTTCCAAGGACACAACAATTCGCTCCAAGTGACGTTTGAGCGCATGGTCATTTGACTATTGCTGCTATATAACGGTGATTGAATCACTCAATTGCATTAAAAACTATTGAATTTACTAACTGAGCGACTTGGCTAGGACTTAGCACTAATTAGAAAGAGTTACTAGATATCGCTGTAGTTCGTGAGATGGTTTAAGTGCTATCGCAGATGCCGTTTCCGCAATCCTTCAAAGAGGAGGAGCCGGTATAAAAGACGTAAAGTATTTTAGTTGGAAGTTCGTGACCGAAAAGAATATTACTCCGACACGTGCACTTACCGTCTAAGCCCTCCATGAACGTCATGACCAAATAAGCTGGACTTGAAATAGCGCGATAATACAGGAGTTGATGATTGGACGAATCCCAGGCGCGGTCGAGCACAGAGGTGGTTTCGGATTGAGCTTGGAAATTGTTTTTCTTCTTCGAAAATGCTCGCTGTTTCGACTCGTTCGTGATGCTGCAAAACTAGCAATTAGTCGCTGCCGGTATAAGAATATAGAAAATGCACCACATTTATTAATAGCAAATTGATCCTGCATACTCGCAGAGCAGCGAGAGTGGCGCTAAGCAAGCGACAATTGTTCAGACCTGCGTCAGAGTTACCCAGCTTTGACATTACGCTTAAATTGCTCAGCATTACTTTAAACATATTTAGTGCTGGTTGGAATCCGCCTAGCAGAAGAAATCGTCGTAAAGTGTGAACGCGTGACCGTTTGACCATGGTCGCCATGAAAAAGCGCTGCAACCCACTAGACCATGCTGCTGTCAAGTTGGGGGTGAGGGAGGCTTATCCTCTATAATCAGCATTAGATTGAAGTCGAGAAAAAATCTTTTTGTGGCATTTTACGAAACATTGAAGTTTGGTTTCATGCCAGTACATTCGCGTATCAAGTCGTCTTGTAGGGAACAGCAATGAAACTTTGTGGCATTTTTCGGTTGCCTCTTTTATTTGCAACAAACAAACAAACAAAGCAATGTCTTACTCGTAACCATGGGAATGCAATATCTTGAGCATGACGTAATCGTTTTTGTGCGCGGCCAACTGGAAAGGAGTTAAACCTGGAAATTACGACATTTCTTCAGTGCGCTCCTAGCTTGTTAATAGTTGTTGCCAAGCTTTGTAAAACGAAAAGAGCCCGTGTTAAGGCTTTGTTCTTGGTTCGGTCAACCAAATTAAGTACGCTGTATTTTCGCTTCACTGCTGCGTCTGGCATTAAAAAAGTAAAGACGGACGAGAATTGGTTGCTACGGTTGTAATACTTATCATGTAGAACCGTAGTTATAACCATGTCAGGAAAAATGGGGTGACCGAGGGTTTGGAGATAACCAGCAAAAATCTCTAAGGCAGGGGTTCAAAACCGGGGGGTAAATTTACTTCTCGAGGGTAAATTTGACGTGCCTTGGAGGTAAATTTCTTAGAAAAAACTTCACACATTTACCTATTACAATAGGAATTTGTAGAAGTGAAAATATAAAAAAAATTTTGGGGGTAAATTTTATTTTGAAACTTTCCAAGGGGTAAATAAGAGAATAAAGGTTGGGAATCCCTGCACTATTGGTATTAGTTAGAGATTGGTATATTACATGTTCCAAACTAAACGGTCTGTTAGTGAGGTTTATTCTTCCTCTGGTTTGATCTTTCAAAATAAATTCTACGTAGCACTTACGAAGTGAAAGTGCTGTTGAAAACAACGATTTGGTGTCACCTTGTCTTCTTAAGAGCAGGAAGAAATAGTTCCCAGCTTTCTGAAACTTAATTTCTCTGTACGGATGTGCTTAAAACAACTTGGCTTCGATACGTTTAACAGATGGAACATAATAGCGGGAATGTTTTGAAAAAAACATTTATTCAAGACCAAGACAAACTGAAGTGAATTTTTTTTCCATTTTACAGCAAACAATATATTTTAAACTTGAAGAACAGCAACAAAATTTTCCAGGTGATGTACTAAAACCATTTAGTTACGATGTGGTTGGACAATTTTATTTTTTTCATTGATGACTTATATTGCTTTTAAAATGACGTCTCAAAATAAACCAAAAAATCCGTTTCGAATCCAGCTACAAATAAACAAATGCTAACTTACCGGGAGGGTAAAAGGAGTCGTTTCTCTTTATCATTTGACTCGTATTTTTATCATGGTTCATAAATACTTCGACTATGTCGTAATAACCAAAATCTATGGCGTGATAAAGACATTCCTCACTTTTCACCTAAAAACAAGCTTTTAATGGAAACCGGAACTCGGCTCGAAGTAAGAAGGACGTTTCCACTGCCAACTAGATGGCTAGGCCTTTCCTGAAAACAATTGTGACGTCATACTTTGCAAACATAAGACTGGAGTAAGTGACACGTCACAACTGCGGTGAGCAAAAGCTAAACCATGAAGTTTCCAATAGAAATTAAGCTCCATCTCTAGATGTGTCGTTGGTGGAAGCTGCACATCAGCACCTGCATCATCTGACAAAGAAGAGAACAATTTAATGCGTTGAATCGTTGATTGAGATGGCCAACGAAACAAAACTCGACTGGCTTTCTCATTTTAGCACATGATAAAGCATCAATCGTTTTCCTAACCAGTGTTATGGCTTATGAGACAAAGAAACAAATGCATATGACGTCAAAAAATAAAAGAAACAAAGCAAAATCTTTGAGCAGGCCTGTTTAAAGGCAGAGAGAGGAAGTATAGGCTTTTGAGATTACGAGAGCCTGCGATATAGATGAAAAATATAAAAGAAAATTGAGATGTGTGGGATCTTGACGGGATATACCACAATAAACTTACTTTTGTTACTATTTTAACCAGTGGTTATACTTTAATCAGTTAAAAGCGGCCCGTGAACACTGCAAATACAAAACAACCCATTATTTCTACCCCCCAAAAGGTGTTAAAAAACTTCGCATTTTGTCCAACACCTGGATCTCAATGACCCTTTTCAGAGTATCTTTCGTTTCATAGAGTCAGCTCTTTATGCCTTATTTAAATGAAACCATAACAAATGCCATCTAGCCTGGGGGTGTGCAACTTCAAATCAATGGGGCTTTTGACCAGCGCCCACACATTAACCTCCTCCCGCCTCCCCCCCTACCCAAAAAAGGACTTTCAGATTGAAGACAACGCCGATTTGAGGTTGATAAAAAAATAAAAAATCTTTATCTTTTGAAAAGTTTTGCGCTGGGCGTTCTCACCCGCGGTCTAAAACCGGTTAAGTAAGGCTGAGTACATTTGATTCATCTGCGCAAAAGGTTGTATACCCTTTGAAATAGCTGCAGGCTAATTTCAAACCATGTAATTGGAAAAATCAAGTGGAAAGAGACACTAAGTTTAATACAGAGATCTTCCAAGGTTGAGCTACGTAATATGAGAAAACGATCAGAAAATAAAGCAAAGAAGATTTGGGGGAGAGATCAATTTAGATATCGCAACCAGAGAGGAAAAAAGATGCCATATTTTAAGGTGTCTCGCTGAGTAGATCATAGAATTCAGTCAAAATTTGTGCGTGTGCTTTGCGGACTATGAAAAGGCTTTTGACAAAGTAAAGTGTGGTTGACTGATGGAGGTTTTGACCGGCATAGGAGTAGACTGGAGGAATAGAAAGCTTATCGCGTCACCGTATGCGGGGCTGATGACTGTGATGAGAGCGCATAACGAATTATCTGGGCCAAATGAAATGGAAGAGGAGTACAATCAGGCTGTTTGATTTCTCCAGTGCTATTCAGTATCTATGCAGAAGCAATCATGAAGGAAGCTTTGGATGAGTGGACAACAGTGTCAAGGTTGGAGGAAATCAACTAAACTGTCGTGTTTGTGGTGATCGAGCTACGACCGCCAACACTGAAGAGAATTTGCAGAGAATAATGGATAAAATAAACAGAGTTGTAGAGAAAGATATAAAACTTGAATGAAGGTAAACATGAAGGTTGGGAGATTTCTAGTAAAGTAAGGATTGCAATAGATGGAGCAATACATCAGAAGGTAGAAGAATTCAAGCATTTGGAAAGTTTGCTTTTAGCGAATGTATATTCACAGAAGGATAACCGTGTACAAATCGGAAAGGCTAAAGCAAGTTCAACAAGATGCTCATATTTTTGACAGGTGGGCTGAAACAAGAGATCAAGGAACAATTGGTAACAACCTTGGTGTGAAGTGTGGTAATGTGCGGATCAAAAACGTAAAATTTAAGAAATTTAACACATTTCAAATGTAAGTTTGGAGAAAGTAAAGTAGACAGACGGCTTGACAAATGCCGAAGTCCTAAATGTTACAAATGAAACACAAAAACTATTAGCTGAGATCAGAATAACAACGAGATACATTGGAGTCCTTATAAATATGAATGTTTATAAAGAACAATGTTGGAGGGAAGAATGGAAGGAAGACGTAGAAGAGAAAGCAAGAGAATAATGATGGTGCATGATATCAAAAGCGGAAAATACTACAAAAATGTTAAGAAAAGAGCTGAAGATCGAAAAGAGAGGCGGAATTATGTATGAGAGACCTGCATTATGACAGATTGCCTTTGATGATAATCGACTTTTGTATTTTGATTGTGCGAAATGAGTCGCGAAAACGAATTGTGGTAAGGTGGAGAGACGCGTTGTCCGAAAAAATTTGAGGAGAGGCGACGTTTAATTTTTTGCTAGTCGTGATAACGTCATCATATGTTTGTATCATAGCAAGACCAAATTTGTAGGGACAGGGCGGGGTATCTCGCTTCCCCCTCCCTTCCCCCTAGCTACGCCACTAAGGGCGACGTAAGCCAAAAAGTTTAGAAGCGTCTGATACAAAAAGGCTACACAAAACAATGCTTTTAAACCGTAGGTAAGGTTAATGAGCATAGACGTATTGGTCGTGGAGGCAAAACCCACTGCATAAGCTTTTGGCAGGTTTATTGCTATGCCAAGAATAGCCATTGAAAATTGTAAGAAGCATATATTTTTGAAAGTAGTGTCGAGCTCTCTACCAGCCTGTTTTAAGCTTACAAATAAACCACACGTTTGTTAAGAGTTGTGGCAATGTCATAGTACCATAACACCACACCTACGATCTCAAGAACAAAGTAAGTATTTGTTCATGGCGTTATGTTAACCACAACATCATGGCAATTTGACGATTTCAATGCTTTGACTGCTTTTATTTTGTTGCAGATATTTTAATTATCTCAAGATTGGATAGACATCCATTTATAAATCGTTGATATCCACAAGTTACAGAAATCGCCGTACACAATAACAGTGTTCTTGCTTTCTACTTGCCTGCACTGCCGGTACGTTACATTTCTACCACAGACACAGAAACTACTGTAAGCAAGCAAAACTGCCGTGACATGTTATATCAAAAGCATGACAACACAAAAGCCAATGAAGAGCAAGCTCACGATTGTAAATCAAAGTCTGGTCGCTCAGGTTGTACTCCAGACAGAACATAACTTGCGATCGAGTGTAGTCGAGTCTACACCATAACTGTGACAACGCAATATCTAGAAAAAGACCATTAGGCGCCCAAGAACATGTGGATGTGTTATACAAGCAGCTTTGCTCAGCCCAGACTTCACATTGAACTGGTAAAATTAGCAAAACGTGACTGAAGATCGTAAAGTGTGGGGAGGGTCTTTAAGTAGTCCTCTCCAACTCTCCTAAGAAAAGAGCAAATTTAGATGGCATGCCCGTGTAGTGCAAGTAAGTGCAAGTAAGTGCAAGTAGTGCGATTTTTCAAGTAATACACGTCGTGTAAACAAAGATTAAATGCTAATTTAATCCTCGTTATGTCATGCATTTGATCGTTTGAAAACCAGACCCAGTCGTAACGTGAAAGCTGTATACTCAGAAAATGGAAAGTGAAAAACAGCAATCAAACCTAAACAAGATTGTCTTTCTAAGCGACTCTACCTCATGGCAATAATTGAAAAAGTGGCACCACGTCCTACTTAGCAGTGCCGTTGCTAAAAATCATTCCAGATGACGGTTGTGCACTACGAATTTGGGAAGGTGGGTGGCGGTTGTGAAAGGGCATGCTTGACCGAAGACAACCATACTAGGCATTGTAGACAGCGCCAAGAAATATCCGAGTGAGAAATACTAAAAACATGCAACGATGCGTCAATCACTTACTTTATTTTCTAATAGCAACTCCAGCATGTCGAGGTTCTGGTGGATCATGGCAATGAAAAGTGCTGAGCGGCCCCATTGGTCCTTGCAGTTCTTGTTAAACTTAACTTTTCGCTTTGAACCAAGAGAGTCGGTCTCGACCTCCAAAGTGTTCTTGTTGTGATAGGCAAAGCTGGGTTTCCTCGTGAAAGTTACGGGTAAGGGCGAAGTCACACTAGCAGCCGCTTTTTGCCACGTGTGGCCAGCGACTACAGACAATCTCTTATTGGTTACACGCCGTTTCCGCACGGCTGGTTCAGGTTTTGCTCCTTCTTCATTACTGACCATCTCCACAGAGATTTTTGTTTCTTTTTCCTTTGTTTTACTGGGAGATGCGGCATTGCTCTGCGTAGCGGAAAACGAGGTTTCCTGTTCGATGCCAGTCTCGTTTTCTGTTTTAACACCGTTTTCGATCACAGAAATACTATCCATACTATCATCGCCGTCATCATTGGTCTGGTATTTCTTGAGCATTTCTTCAACTTTGTGCAAATCTCCACTCTCGACCGCTCTACCAATAAATTCATAAATCGAAACCCATTTTCACATTAGGCAGTACAATTAGGTGAGAAGTAATGGTTAAAAGCAAAGTCTAAAATGGCAAGCAAAATGTAAATATTTAATAATTAATTACGGTTATTTTGCATGTCCCCCAACTGACTATGCTGATAACATTCCGCATAAACAAGTCTTTTTAGCATGTGCAGTATTCTCTCATCTATTTAGCTCAAACGCAATTTAATTTTTTGACCTAGTTTGCAATGCTTTTGTAGAAGTGTGAGTGAAAAGGTGCGGTTCATTACTCGATTCGTGGGGAGAAGCATCAGCTTTACGACACAAACGATCAAAAGTCGACACTGGTGACAGCAGTTTTCGCTTTATCGTAATTATAGAAAAAAATGTAATAAGACTTACTGTAACTTTGGGCTAAATGGTGAATTAAAAATGTTTGCCGCACATGCAAACAACGCCCTTAAGTTGATATACAAATTGATTTCACAAGCTCTCAGAATCGGCAAAAACTATAAATGGAAAGTCAGCGAGCCAGTTTGCCAGATTGGGCGGAAAACCGCGAATTGGGCTGCTTTTACGTTTCTCAGACGTACGATTTATTAGATTTGCTTGTTGCACATTTTTGGGCTAGTTTTATAAACGATGGGCGTCGCGGACTAATTGGGCAATTATTTTTTGTTCATTAGTGCAATCGCTTGACCGATTAAGCAAACCCACTAGCAATCGTTTGGGCCGGTTGATGACTCTGTTTACCATTATTTCCATAAGAATTGAAAAGGCTTCTGGTACTTTATAGGTCTGCAGTAGATTTATAGCCATGGTAGTATGGTATGGCATCAGTATAGGCTAGGGATATGCAAACAAGGCTCGTGAGCAGCATGCGGCTCTTTTGCCTCATGTTGTATTGCGACACGCCAAGTTTTGTAGCCTGTGGAAGGATATAAATGCCTATTTTCGGGCTTTGAAAATGATGGCCTCCAAAAAAAACACCCTCTATTTGAATTGACGTTGCGTCAAATCAAACTAGGATCTGCGTAGCGGTGAGCTGCCTCTCTTAGGTACTGTACACTGAGACCATTTTCATTTTTGATACCACATTGATAAAAAGACTTTTTTTTATGCAGCTTATTTGGTATTGGGCTGATTCACACTGTGGTCCACTACTTTTTTTTGGTCTTTTGGGCAGAAATTTTCTAAATTTTTCTGGCAGCACTAAGCTAAGCAATTACCAGCCACAAGCCAGCGCGGCAATCAGTTGTCACGAGTACATTTATTTGACTATGGAAACTCATTTTCTATTAATTAGTGACCCATCTAACATTGGATTTTGACCTATGGCGGCAGCTTTTTGCAAAAACGACAGTCAACATTCGGGCGTTTTTTTGCAGGAACACATAGCTGTTATCTATGGGAAACTATGTTTTAACGAAATCATAATTTGCGAGAGCAATACGTGTTTCAGTTGCTGCACGAGCTTTAAGTAAAGATTTGATCCATGCCTCGCGCAAAAAGACATTGTGAAACATAAACCATACCCTGCATCGCTGCGAGCATCTAAATAAAAAATGATACTGCTGTACTAAGGGTATCAACCTAAGCACATACTCCAATTTTTTTACGAGCACAAGATCCTCCCTCTTACAAGGATTCCATACACTCAGGTCTCGTGAAGTAACTGTAGAGCAAATGGTGGTTACATCTGAGGCAAATTTGCTAAGGAAGTGCGGCAGGTTGGGCTTAGGTACAGTCTATCGTTAACAAGTTGGCTTTGGCACGGTGAAATTGTTTCCCCGCTGGTTTTAGACGTTTTGAAACCCAATATTTAAATGCAGTTCTTTACCAGGTGCCAAACCAAAGTGTGATGCGACTGACGAAACAGCAAATTGGAACAACTACAGACTCAAGATCAGTGATGGATGACAATATAATAAAGACGCTTTTCGAAATTTGCCTAGAAGTATAATTTCAGAGAATACCGACATCAAACAACAAGAATCAGAACTTACTCCAAATAGGCTATTTCTTCGTCTACAATCTTCGCCTCTCTATTGATGAGATACATATTAGTAAAAGCGCCAATCGCTTTTATCTTTGTTCGCTGATCGACTGTCGCGGTGACCTGCGTCCTTGACAAAGTGCCGAATGGATTCGCCATCTTTTCGGTGGTTCTACGGTCGCTTGTTGTTGACTTGTATCGAAAAGTACTGTGAAGCGAATATTGAATCACTATATGTTTTAACTGGCGATAAAGGTGCCAATGCCGGGACTCATGAGTCAAGGGCTTGATCAATAAGAAGTGCCTGTCCAGGTACAAAAGCATTAAAAATCATATTTCCGAGTTTGCTAATAGATTTTGAGACAGGGAAAAAGTAAGAAGTTGTAAAGATATCTAAGGCTCGTTTGCAGGACCCTACCTCATGTAAAATAAAGAAAGTATCACAAGCATTTGAGGGAGACATTTGTCGGCAAGGTGGACAAATCGGTTGGAGGGCCGTTGATGATGATAATGATCGCTTCTTTGTGCTTCACAATGGCTTCGTTATTGTACAAATAATAAGGAATTTTGTGGCTATTCTTCCTGCTAGTGATTGATTTGCAGTGTGCCAAATCAGCAAAATAGGTAACTCGGAAACGAGCAGAACACAAAGATGTTGAGACACAACCAACAAAGCCATTACACCAGAGTAGAACATCTTTGTGTTCAGACCTGCTTTAGGGTTACCAGCACTGCAGGCACGGTGAGTTTCTTCCATAAGCAGTGCAATTGAGCTGGAAAAATTGTCGCAAACTTCTTTTGCCAAAGACACAACCGCGTAACCTTTGTGAGTTGAGCACATAGCCTAGTGGTTAGAGCATCCGCTTCACAGTCGGTAGACCTGGGTTTTATTTCCCTAGTTCAGTCATGCCAAAAGACTTTAAAAAGTGGCATTTACAGTTCTCCTGCTTGGCGCTCTGCACAAAATAGGTAGTGTGGAGAACAAGCTGGCAAGCTTGCTTGCTGTGTCCTTGGGAAAGACACTTAACGAGAGATCTATGTCTTTATGTGGCAGACAGGTGGCGGAGCCAAGCAGTCTACCTGTCGTGATGGTCTAGTCTAACTGAAGACCAGCAAAAAAGTGCTAATAAGAAGCTTATAATCTGAGAACCTTCTCCGAAAAAAAATTCCAATCGAAGTTGCCTAAGATGGTCGTCGAACCCATTGAACCACTTGCCGATCGCTCTGTAGTTCCCATCTACTTATAGTGTAAGTAAGTTCTAAAAACGGTCTGGAGACTTACAATTACAATGTGTCTCATTACGTAAAATGGCTTTAGTAATAATTTATAAATAGAATATGAAAGTAGTTAATTCAAAAACATTGGCCCAGGCAACTGCGTTGCAGCTTCAACAGGTTTTACGATAGGTTTCATGGACGATTTACACAGAAAAATAATCGTAATAGTTAATCGTTAACTGGTGTTGAATTCCAATGATCGAACCATGATGCTAGTGATTAGTTAATTTATGGACTTGTCCTTTTGAACCAGGGTTTCACATGAGCAAACTTGGCAATTTTATCAAGGCACTAAATTGCAAGGTTATGACCTAAACCCCAGGTTTAAAGTAAACTGGTACCGGTAAACAAGCAAAACGTTTCCAAATTAGACTATCTTAGATATGATTGAATTTTTTTTCTTTTATCAAGATTTTAGATGTATTATGGGAGACTCAGTAAGAAATAAGCAAAATTTTGAATTGAAGTAGGGCGGCTTCAGCGAATTACAGTTGAAAACTAGTGGCTTTATCAGCATGTCGATGCTCCGTGCTTGAGAAAGGCTTTGCAACTATTATGCTGAGCCGAAGAAAGCGACAAATTTGCAGGCAGGTGTATCCACCAAGAAGCACTTTGATTCTCCCCACACTTACCTCGCAGAAGTGGAACTATTAGTTTCCTCTTCATCAAAATGATACAATCGCTGACGGGACATCTCCATTGGTTATAACGCTTTGCCCGCCACTGAAAAATAATTAATTCATGTCGCATGCAACAGAGTATTAGTGGTGCAATTTAGTGAGCTGCCTTCCTGTTAAAGGCTATTTCGGTAATAAAACCCCCTGAATACAACCACATTCATTAATTTGTAGCAACTGAAAAGCGTTGGTTTGTGACTTATTAAAGCGATCACCCCGCCAACACGACTACAAAACTTTGGTTCTGTTAGTGATTCATTCATTGTCGTTCCAGCGAGTTTAATACAGCGTTAAAAATTTTTTTTGCTCGCAGCTTTTTGTGACGCAATCATCGGTGGTATTATCGCGGGAAATTTTAAGTAAAGCGCACATGTCTGCAGCCAAAGTGGAAGAGGGCGAGTACCTCCAAAAAAAAATCTCCCCCTCCCCCTGGAAAAATCATGTCGTTAACATACACTTGCCGGAACAATGGAAATCAAGAGATCACCTGAAAATGAGACTAAATGAAGGGTTATGACTAAGGTTGGCGTAAACGGATTTATGTTGATAACTTAGCAATATTTATTGTTCTCCTACCAAAATTAGTTCCCCCTCCCTCCCCTGGCATAGCACCGTTAATACAGGCCCAAAGCTTATATAGGTTTAAAACCAGATTCCAAATGCAATCCTGCGCATTAACATGATATCACTGCCAGCAGAACGCGTTGCAGGTAAAAGTATTATTGTGGACGCACTTTTTAGCATACGCACTTACCTGCACCAAACCATATTTGTCCACTTAATTATTACCACGTTATTACAAAATTCTAAAATAAGCTAAACAAAAACATCTTTAATCGCAGAATTCTCGACTAAAATTTTCACTACAAACTTGCAGAAAAATAGCATTCACTTGCAAAGCACATCACAAATGCAGCAAGAGGAACGAAACCGATTATTACTTCCCCTTCAAAAAAATTGTGAAAAAATTAGAGAAAATAAATTTGATGTACTGATGACCTTTTTTGAAGGTTATTAAAAAATTTTGCAAAAAGTAAACCATCAAAATTAACACCGAATTAATTGATCCGGGGGCTGGTCGTTATTTTTGCAATTAAGTGCTAGGTCCATTTCAGACCCACTACACTCTTTTTAATCATGACTGGTTTATATACCCACTGCTAAACGGACTCTATATCCACTATGCCACCGCACCGATATCACCACCGCGAACTTCGATGCAGATGGACAGATTTTTATGTTTTTGTCCACAAAAGCGGATGTGCAACTCAAAAAAAAAACCATCATCACTGATGCAAGCAACCGTGAATAATTTAAATGATTTTCTGGTCGAGCGGCTTCCTAAAGGCAACTTAGTGCAGAAATGAGGCTACTCCAAAAGAACAAAAAAGGCCAAGTTTTGACCAAAAGGTTGGATAGACCAAGTGAAGGAAAAAAATAGATAAACATTTAACGTTAAGAGATTTCTAGCAATCTTTTTTGGCGATATGGGACTTGAGAAACGACTTTGTCTCAAATTGGGGCGCACAAATCCTCCATAATTCTGGCTTTTCAAAGAGCTACGGGTCCGAAGGCGTAGGTATCTCTTGACCTGTGGTTCTCAACTTTTTCCACTTTTTACTCCTCAACAAATTCAACTAGTAGATTTTGCTTCAAACGATTTAATTTTCTGCAAATCAATATGAGTGAAATACTAAAATGTATGTCACTTATAAAACAATTTTTTTTTTACATAGCGATAAATAAAACAGGATATTTTACATAGCGATAAATTTTACCCAGGTTAAAAAATGCTTCCAAAGATCTCGTTCTTAACACCACTGCATTTAGATTTTGCATTTAACCAATCTTTAATCCATAACATTGTTACTCTATTTTTAACACTATATTTTTATAGTCTTTCTGCAAGTGCTAACCATCTACAGCAGGTCGGCAGTCAGCTTTAATAACAAAAATAGCGATATATCCTTCACCTGGGATTAGTTTTTTCTGAAATTTGTTCAAAATGTTCCGCGTTTATTAAATGGTGATACTTTTTTTCTCGGCAAGTTGATTTCCAACAATCTTTCAAAGCGAAAGTAGTAACAGGTGTAAATAAAAAATTTTTCATGTTATGCTAGTTTCTCAAGTCTGCTGCATCGCAAATAGACACGGTAACTATAGTTACGAGATATCGGGTACACAATCAATTGTGAGTGGAAAAGACAATATTTTATCGCTTCCCATCCAACTCAGTCACTTACTCAACTGACTGCAAACACTGCAGTATTAAAAATTCTTGTTTTTTCCTCACAATAGTGAAAACTTTTATGAATATTTACCAATCGAAAAATTGCCAGTTGAGAATTGAGAAAACCAAACGCCTTGCAAGTCATCGACCAGGACCTTTTCACTATGTTTTTTCATTTTGCTCGATTGAAAGTGTTTATCTTGTTAATAAAATTGCTTTTTTGGTTTGTTTTCAAGGTTTTAAACAAAAGGTTAATGTCAAAACTGGCAGAAATAAAAATATTTTGACAAGAAACAGCTTTACTTGCCAATTATACAAAAAAAACTGTCAAAATTTATAGATAAATGCTTCCAAAGTCAAGTTTAATTAATTCTATTTCTGCTACCAGCTGCTGTTTTGTTCACTATAGCTTTGCTTCTTATATATCTCGTTGACTGCTTACTATTTTAAGAATTTGTGACATTTGTTTCTAAAAATAACCATGAAATCTTTTTAATGAACTTTCTACCACGTTAAAATAAACTTTCATGGAACTTTTTGTGTACTTCAGAACTAAAACGTTAATTAACACCACGACATAATGAAAAAATTAAAACGCGGAAATCTCCTGTAAGTGTTCCATTGAATTGGATTCTATGGAGAAGGATGTTCCCAGCGCTCATCAGCATTTTCGTCAAGTTAGAGTTGTTTAGTGTTGGAGTTGGAATTACAATTAGTGTTGGAGTTAGAATTACCGCGGAATTTCCTGCTTTTGGCAGCACCGAAATCTATTTTAATTATGACAGGGTAAAGTCGATTTCATGTCACTATTGCTGAATGCGGAGCAAAAGTTTCGTCATTGTTGAAGAATGTGATGCAAACGGCAGAGGAAATTAAACCTAGATCCACTGAGAATAGAACTCTCTCACCACTACAATACCTAAAACCTAATGCGCTTTGCTTAACCCTACGTTGGTCACGTAGGGGTTTCAAGCATGGTTGGTCACGCGGGGTGTTTGCACATCCTAATACAAAAAACTTTATAAAATTAATCACACAACTGGTTGACTTGTTTAGCATATATTTACAAACAAAATTGAACATTTTGAAGTTTCTGCTACCAGATTTATAGAAGTAAATCAGTATATAAACCACATATTGGAGTTCAAACATAGCAATTACCGTTCACTTTTATTTACTACTTATGGGAGTTTATTACATAGCCAATACTATTCATGCTGATTGACCACTAATATCTGCATTCTCGCACTCTGCGCAGGTCATAGTCTCCTCACTGCATACATATTTCTTGCAAGTGCTACGTACTGATTTCACCTTTCGGTCCTTTGACCTAGAACAAACTCACATTTTTTTGGTTGGTTTGCGAGGACTGTAAGCTTGTTTGGTCACCCCAGACGACTAAACTGATGTGTAACTCGTAGAAAAATTGCGACACAACTGTGCCGTAAACTGGTATGCTATACACCCTCAGTAGGTCAGGGAAAGTACCTGAAAAGAAAGAGAAAAAATTGTAGTATAGAAATTACGAGCATTAAAAATATTGGGGTGTCCAAACACCCCACGTGACCAACGCAAGTTTAAAAATTTCGAAAAAGCGATGGTGGAGTAATTACAACGTCCGCTATGCAATCGGTGGACTTGGGTTCAATTTCCTTGTCGAGTCCAGCCAAAGACTTGCAAAGAATGAGATATGTAAGCGATGCTGCTTAATAATGAACATAATATGATCTGTCACATAATATTTTGCTATTAAACTGGCAAAAACTCCCATGATATTTCATGTACCTATCTTAGTTGATTTCCCGTCATTTGTTCTTTTCTTTCCTTTTCTTTTTTCCAGGCCATACATACAGGGAGAAATCATGGGCATTCTAACCGAAACAAAAACTCCTGCTTTTTAGATCAAAAGCATTTTTTGAAGATGTTTCCGTTTTTATTGATATTACATCCTTCTTTGTAGAAATAGCACTTTTTCTTCTTCGACTACAACCCTAACATAATTCACTGCCACAACTCCTGTACTAGTTTGTACTAAAGTCAGTACTACAAGATTTATACGAGCTATACAAGCTTTACGATAATGATTAAGACCACAGCGAGCTTTTAATGAGGCATTCTGCTAATATATTTGCAGTTCGGCACGCATTTATGACCAGATTATTTAACTTATTAAATCTAGCTAACAAAGGCATAAGTTTCAGACTCCTTTTTGTTTGGATAACGAGCTAATTTCAGTAATGATTTACTACACTACATTCCAAGTTCCGATTGTACTTTCCCTGCGAATTGAAATTCATCACATAGTTTTAGCGCTCTTTAAAGACAAGGGTGGTTTTAGCTCCAAGCGCTATAGTACTTGGGGCCCGCTTCAATGGTAGATCTCTTTAGGAAGCGACACCCCAACATCTAGTCTTTAAAATTTCACTTTCGAGAATAATACTTTTTCGGATGGCATTTTTGAGACAACACTTTTTGGGATAACACTTTAAAGACGGCACTTATCAATGTGACGCTTATTCAGATGGCACTTCTTGGGATAACACTTTTTTGGAAGACACTTTTCGAGATAACACGTTTTGGGATGACACTTTTCAGGACGGCATTTTTTAATATGACGCTTTTTAACGTGGCATTTTTTGGAATATCACTTTTTTTGAAAGGATGTTGTTGAAATGACACTCTACGGACGGCACTTTTCGGGATGACACATTTTGTCGTCATCCCAGCATGTCACTATCTTCAGAGTCGCCTCTATGTCCGACATGCGAGTCAGTCAGAAATTTGCTTAGTCAAATAATAAATCAGCCACTTCTCCATATTACTGCACCCTCTGAGCAACAGACATGTCTGTGACTGTCAATTCTAAGTTTTTATATCAATCGACAAAGGAATCGAACCCAAGTCTATCCACTATGATATGGCCACTCAAACCACGACATATTTCGAAAAACAAAAGGCGTTTGCGGCCTAGGGCGGGAAGTCCGATCCGGTGGGCCTTACTCTAAGTGCAAAGAAATAGTTTTTTCACGGCAGATGATAATACTGCAGGTTGAATCTCCTTGTCGAAGCCCACCAAAGACTTTAAAAGCACAGCAGTATTCTCACAGATCTCTGTTCGTCAATCAGCTACAGGAGTAATAAAAAAGTTGAAATGAGTAGGCTAGCTATGCAAAGTACAGTTACAAAATGTACTGGGGTTAAAATCCATCGCAATTAAAACGCGCCAAAAAACTCCGTGATAGTTTGTTTGAAAACATAGTAAGTTGCCTAAGCGAGTGTGAAAAGTTTTTTGGGTTAGCAAAAAATGCAGAAGGGATTTAAACCACTCATATCATGTAAACACAAATTGCGTTTAGCGTTATTCCAATCAGTATTACAAATCTTAAATTTTTTTTGAGGGTGGCGACAAAATTTTCTCTCACCTCCTTACTTTTTCTGTTCCCTCTGAGACCCCTACACATACTGCCAAGTCGGTAAACGAACTTGGAGATGAAAAGTTGAATCCAAAAATTTAGTCCCCTACAACAACGTAATAATTGCTACTCTACAGCTCTGAAGACGAGCAAATCGACACAAGGTAATCAGCAGCGCGTGCATAACGAAAACAGGTTCGTTCTGCAGGAAACGCATAATCAATTATTATCACTCAAAAACAAAAGAGCTGTAATAAGAACCGGTTCACATCATTATTACTCTTTTTAATGGCTTAGTATAAGCCGGTGTATTGAAACTTAATAAATTCCATTAGTCGCTAATGTGAAACTAAAGTAAGCATCCAATCGTTAGGGCATGGGTTCAATACCGGCATAGTTCGCACGTTGTTGTGGCCTGGGCAAAGGCACTTGAGGGCTTTTCCCGTAGCCATGTGCATTGCTTACAGTAGAAAGGCATGTACCAGCAATAATAGCGACTCCCCAGCATACCTAAACACGAAATGTTTTTACACACAGCTGCTGTCCAATAATGTTAGATTTGAGTGAAGCATTTCTCCGATGCTACAAAGTTTAGTTTTCAAACTCTTGACTAGCTCGCAAAATTTGCAACAACTATCAAAATGGCCCACGTGCAAAAATAAATGCACATCTCTGGTTTTAGTAAAGCAAGGCAAAGTGAAAATTGATTTAGAAAGAGAAGTGTACCAAAATTGATCCAACTATCACATTTCAAGAAGGAATTTTTCCCAAGTCTATGAATACAGACATTTTCTGAAATGACCGAAAGATAAAATCTTCTAAAAACAATGTTTGATATGCATTAAGAAAAGAAAAACCTTGCAACCGCCGCATTCAGCGAAGTTGAAGTTCAAGGCGTTCTTAAGACGATACTGGCCTTTTAAGCACGTTCACTAGCATTCTGAGATCATTGACTGTTTTCAAATAATCACATTTTAATAAAAAATAATTATTATGCTGTTTTTGACGCTTTTCAATTGCAACGTATTTTTAGAGCCAAAATTTGTTTCAATGAGGACTGAATAAATTTTGCACGGGTTGCATTTCATTCCCCATTTTATCTTTATCGCTGTGCGCTTAGGTGGAGATCTGTGAATATTATTTTCCAAGTCTTTAGTATGACTTCACAAGGGAAATGAACCCAAGTTTACCGAGTGCAAAAGGACCCTCTAACTACTACACCAACGAATAAATACATTTTCACAAACTGACCAAACTTTACATACAACGCTATTGCTGCATGTGCGCCTGTCTACAACAGCTGCTACTTGCGGCTACTGGCGATAGGTAAAGGCAACATCACGGCTACGTCATAATCAGCATGAAAGCGGTGTAATCACTGACTAGGAAACGAGAATGAACAATCTGTTTACCTCTTTCAATCCCGTCGGGACATATATGTCCCAAGATATTGCATCACAGTACCAAAGCGTTTTTTGGGACAAATACATCCCAAAGTTCAATACCGTTGGGACATATTTGTCCCACTTGAAAAAACAAAGAAAAAAAAGAGATTTTTTGAATTCAATAGAAACCTCACCAATAACATTCAGTTACTTAGTTTTGAACAAAATTTACCGGCATGAGTGCATTGTTACAAATCGGTATTGAAAGGGTTCCAGAAATAACTAGTCTACATTGTATATTCTTTAGACAAGGATTCCCGGACAGTTTTGAATAGGGTGACCATACGTCCTCTTTTTGGAGGACATGTCCTCCTTTTTGGTAAAAAGTAATTGGCTTTCCGAGGATGTTAAAAATGCCTTTTTTGTCCTCCTTTTTAATAAAAACTAATTTGGTCATCCAAAGTCGTTCAAAAATTCCCTTTTTGCGTTTGCCCTGTGATTAAAACATTATGTCAATGCATATTAGCTAAGAGTAAGATTGCATGGAAAACGGTACAAATACCGGTAAGTTTCCAAACTGCATTTCTTGTATTTTACGCAGCGGAGATAAATTTTGCTTTGTTGTTCTGGTCGATTGACATAATTTCAAAGAAACCATTTCGGTACATATTTATTTTAGTTTAAAAAATCAAACAATATTTTCAGTTGAACTGTTTATGACTATCATTGCTGTGATTTTTGAAAAATAAAACAAAAAGCTAAAAAATAAATAAATGTGGTAAGCCAAAAAGAAAATTAAAGTTTACTGAAGAACTTCAAAAGAAGTATCCATTTTTTAGAAAAGGACGAGATGAGTTCGAAGCAGAATGAATTACTTGTGGCTACGGAACTTTTGTTTCTGTAGCAAATAAAGGCAAACTTAGCCTACACATGCATGTAAACAGTTCAAAGCACAAAAAAGCTGTCCGATTTACATTTTTTTGTGCATTGGCATAATAAATTAAAAAAATAAACTGCTATATTTGCACTAAGTATCAAAATATAATTATCAAAAGCGGTCAGTGTCCAACAAATGTCCAGAAAAATTTTCCCAGCCTTGCAGAACAACTTGTAGGGCTGATAATAATTATTATCAAAAAATCTCCTCCTTTTTGGTAATGAAAATATGGTTACCCTAGTTTTGAAGCCAATTTATGTGGACAGTGCAATGGTGTATCTCTTCAAGCGTAGGATGAAGCATTTTATGTGGTATAAAGAAATCGTTATGCGGTGGTGTTCGATGGTAGGGGCTCAAGTAATAAACCTTCAACTGAGACCTACACCCTGTCACGATGGCCTTGTGGATAAAGCGCCAGCCTCGTGCACGGTAGGTTCGTCTGAACCACGGGTTCGATTACGAATCGAGTCAAACCAAAACTGAGCAACATTTGAAATCGCAGGTTCTTTTCCTGGCCCTGGGCATTAAAACAAAGCGTGAAGAATTGGGTATCTGGGTTGAATATGTTTTGTGCTCCAGCTGCAATGGTTACCAACCGGGATCAGGGCACACAGGATGTGATCTTTGCAGTTGGGGCGAGTAAAAACTTACAGATATGGGTGGACACCAAAGACATCCGCAGGCGAAAATCCGATTCTATGAAGGTGATCTCCGACAAAAAATGTCTTTAACAACAACGATTTTAACTAAAGATTTGTCAAAAATATAGAAAGAAGGTTTTAAAATAGGCAAACCAGTCACTTTCAAAAAGTTGTTTTCCAAACGAGAAAAAAATTGACTCGAAAAAGAACAAATTACCGGACAAGTGACAACAATAAAATACGTAAATTTACGGAATTACGGAAATTCTTACTGACATATGAAAAAAAGCAAGTAATTACAGAAATTGAAGAAATACGGAAGTTTACCAAAATGCGTAGTTTAAAACGACTCAGTTATTTGATTTTATCCAATTGAGAGATTATTCGTTTTGTTTTTATTGACTTCGGCATATTTTCGTATTTCTGCAATTTCCTTACTTCTTTAGTTAATACCCGTGGTTTTTTCGTGTTTCCGCAAGTCGGTAATTCCTTTGTTAAAATGAATTTCCGTATTTCAGTTATTTTATCCTTAATATGAAATTCTGTATTTTCGTGATACAATAATTCCATGATCCCAAATGAATTTCCGAATATTACCTATTTCAGTGCCGTCCAAATGATCTGTTCTTTGAAGTTTTGTTCCCAAATAATGAATCTCGTTATTGAGTTAAGAAGTCGACGGCACTAGCCAATGCTATAAAAGGGTTGATAGCTCGAAAAGATCGGAGGCCACTGGTCTACTCGAAATGCGGGAGACTTTAATGGTCTGAACACAACCCTAAGAGCGCTCGCCAGAACCAAGCTACACAAACGTTTTAAATAAACGGTGTTTCTAGGAGATTTAACCCCCAGGGTAACACTCTAGCAACTGGGGTGTAAAACATTTTCGGGGTTCAGGGGTTTTCCAGTTTACCCAGGGTGTTACGAACACTATGACGTCAGTGTTTCGAACCCTTAACCTTTATTTTCTAGTTCATCATATCAATTTTCTAAGTTAAAAAAATGAAAGTACAGCATCAATACAAATTATGAGTGCAATGGCGATTGGCTAAAATTGGCTATTCTCTAATAATGAGTAAAACCTTTACTTTCTCATACGTTTGCTTTCTTGCTAGCACTTGATGGTCTTTTTATGAAAAGTTTTTCTTTCTTTGAAACAATCTCAATTTACTCTCGCAAAAAGAGGGCAAACTGACGGGAGTTTTCCATTAACTGCTTGATTCGAGCAAGAACAAGGGCTACACTAATAAAAAAAGGCTGAGAATCATTGTTTAAGCGTATTATAATTTTTTGCAAGGTGAGGTCTACTCAAATCTTACTACTCTTCTTAAGTCAAGTTTCCGTTCCCAGCTTCACGAATCCTATTTCTTCAAGCAAAAACTGAATAGCTATTGCGTTTCCAATCAATAAATACAACATTTTACATCAAGTTTTCCAAAAAATTCTCTTTTTCTTTCCTCGACATATCACAATAAAGGACAGACATAAGGTTCTACAGTATAATTTATCAAGCACATTTATGTTTGACTATTCAAACAAATCAGTTTCTATCTAATAAGCAACGCAAATATTTTGTAAAAATCTGTCGTTTTCGCAGAATCTCACGGCTGGGTAAAAATCAGTAGGTCAAAAATGATAAGGCTTGCTGGTGATGTTCGATTGCATATAGAGTCGATGCCAGATCAAAGCCTAATCAGGGATGGAGTCAACAAGGTTCACTCATCCCTCAAAATATTAAAACATCAGCGGTACTGATAATACAACTACCGGAAATTTTTATCATCAATGACTAAACTGATTTGATCATTATTTTCAAATTGCTCAAAGCTACTTCTACTGCCATATTACCCTGCAGCATAAGCATGCCAATACCTTTGCTTAAAGGAAACGGCGTATGAGTAACGCCAACGCAAACGCTCGGGCTCAGCTTTTTAATGCGAGACGTTTGACGCAGTCCGTTATGACGTCATATGCAAGCATTGCGCATTTAGTCTATGTATTGTCTTCGTAGATCCATTTAAAATTACAGTAGAATCAAGCCCCACCGATAAAAACTTCCATGACAATTTGTGGGAATGTAAGGGGGTAATACATATTTTGATTTCTCACCAAATCAGTAAAATTTATTGACAAAGTAATTTATTAAAATCGATTTTAGTTATCATCAAGCCATCTTCAATTAAATCTTGTTCACATAAAAACAACTTCATTTATTTTGACTTTCAAGCAAATACAATCTATTTGAATAAGATTTAACTGAAGAGGCTTGTTGAAGCCGAAATCGATTATAACAAACAAATCATTTTCTAGATTTGAGCGAGTCGATGAGAAACCTCGACAAATGTTGTCTGAATATTAATTCATATTGCAACATTTATAAATGAAGCTAAACGTATGTAGTAGCAAAAGGTAGGCTTATTTATTACTAGTAGTTTGTATCGAAAATGAATTGATTCATGACAGTCGTTTTTATATACATATAAATGTGATTCAAAATCGTTCAATTCATAGAGCACTAGATGAACGGACGGTTTTGGGAGGCTGCAGTGTGGCCTCACGACCTCAGAGTCAGCAACCATTCACACATGTCGTTGCGGTCGATGCAAGCAATGGTTTGAACCGAATACGTGAGCTTTTGTGCAAACTCCAGTTTCGCATCTCCACCCTGTACACTGTGTAAGACTTTGAGCGCTCAACTCGCACTTTTCGCACCGCAAGTTTAGCTCTCGATTCATCGTTCCGCGCTGCCGACGTTGCTAACTTGATTGCGAATAACAAAGCATTTTCAAAATACTCACAAGAGTGAAAGGCAAGCTGCTGTCGGCTGATTTAATGTCGCAGAAAATGAGGCTGCGTGCGGCCACATATCCTGCTTGAATGGCAGTTTTTCTACGGATAAGAAAATAAATTTTGCATAAGTGTTGCTAGGCGAAGGAAATAGCAGTTCTAGCAATAAAATATCTGGTAGATTTAGGCGCATTTTGACTGCAATGCTTTTTTAGCGCCTGGAAGGTTTAAGTTGTGACTGAGTTGTATCCGTTTCGTACTTTATCCAACTGATTACTTTGTTGCGGTGGGTCAAGCACACAATCTGCGCACATCATCGTTTTTTAGATCATAGATGTGACTCGACAAAGAAATTGAAGCCAGGTCTACCTTCTGCGAAGCGGGCGCTGTAACAACTGCACTACCTCGTCGATTTGCAGCATCTCTACATAGGTGGCGTTCCGTGGGAGTTTTAACGTAAAAAGGTGTTTTGAAAAAGTTGAATGACATCGGCTTTACTGATAGCTGCCCTTTTTGCACTTTTGCGATTTTTGCTTACGCTAGTTACGCAGCTTTCGTTATTACTTCCTGTCGGTAACTAAAATTTTTATTGTTTTGAGGCTTATATATAGTTGTTATATATATAGCGGCATTTTAATGCTAATTTGCTTCATATACTGACTTCCTGTGTCGACGCTTAATGGATTTCTTTAAATAAATACTTTTAGACCAATCGAGCGAACTGTTTTCGAGGCGGTAAAGCAATTTCACCGTACATCATTTTTTTTGAGGAAAAGAATAAAGAAAGGGGACAACCTAGCTAATAAACGTGGAAAACATTTCTTGTTAAAAACTTGACGCTCATAAGATAATTCGCATTTAGAAGCTCAATCAGCAGGACGGAAGAGAGACTTCGGGGAAAAATACCATCAAAAGCCAAAAAACGGGCATTTAATGGAAAAAAGCAAGATGCGATTTCAGCTATTTCGGGAAGAACGAAGAAAATTCCCTTTTTAAGCTACCCTAGTATCAGAAACATTAGGACCATTTTTACAAAATAACTTTCTTTTATCCTTGTTTTTCCTGAAAGAAATGTCCAAACAGCAAGCAAAATTCTGTACGCAGTATTCAATAATTTATCTCCGAATAGGGCACACTAATAATTCAAACAACTTTTAAATATATTAGAAAAGAATAGAGTCGAACTCAGAACAGCATATGAGCAGTGACGGCGTATATTTGTCTAAAGTGTGCAAGATAATGGGCTTGAAACCAGAACGCCTCAAAGACGTTGAGGAAACAATTGGAGATTGTTATCGGCGAGATTGTGCATAGATAGGTGGGCTTGCTTTGCAGTTGGCAGACTTTTTTTATTCCCTTGTCAAGCCATACCACAGATTTTAAAAATGCCATTCGCAGCTCTCTAACTTGTTTGTCCCTAAACTGCAAAGCTTATATAAAAATAGACTCCAAAATTTGCTGAGTTATGAATAAAAATGACGTAACCACAAAGATCTGTTGTGGTTAAAAGGATCAAAAAACTACACAAGCGTAGCTAACCTATCGCGTCTCGACTTCGAACTGGCTGGCTATGATGTTAGTTTATAACATGTCCGCCTGCTTCCGAGTTGGCTTGAAATTTTGCTGTGTTAGCAAATTGTAAACGCAATTTCGAATCGAAGTTTTCATCCTCGAGATTCGGGCCAATAGAAAGTCCAGTTAAAAATGGTTACGAGATCATAACCCTATTTGGTAGAAAGTGCATGGTGCCGGGGTCTCCTTCTTTGGTCTCGACCACAAAACTGACCCCGAGTTCACATCCGACTTTGAAGAAGTATTTTAAAACGAGTGCAATCAGTTTTGCTGCTTCTCAAAAATTTAAAATCGCTTGTATCCACACAGAGCACCATCAGCTATACAACGATCACGCTCAGACAAATAGACATTTGAAGAAGAGTATTTGAACTTTCAATCAACGAATCTATTGAAACAAGAATACCCGTTGTAAAACTGATGATGAGCTATGAGGAAGAAATGGATGTTACATTTCTAACAATCTGTAGCACTGATCTTATCAGTTTTGAAATGGTTCTTTACAAGACTGTTACGTAAAAAATTCGACGTTGCTTTCACCATACCTGGGTTTTGATCTTCCAGCTAACTTGCAATAAATTGCGCCACACTTACATGCAAATTTTCCCCAAAACGCCAATTTTGTCGAAATATTGACCAAAAAAATATCTTCACCCAATTAAAAAATTGTTGCTCCCTGCCATCTCTTACAAAAACCCTCAGTACGTTACCGTATGAAAATAATTTAAACTTTAAACAAAGCATCCAAATTGCACCAACACAATCTTTTTTATTTAAACAAACCCAAAGAGATATTTGATATTTTTGGATGTTTTGAAAATTTGCCTCTCCACTTTACAAACTTCAAAATACGCTAATATTCAAGACGCGATAAAATAAACTGCATTCATTGAAATAAAACTACGCTTGCTGCATTTTGCTGAGAACGTCAAAAACTTGTGAAAAGGAAGTAGAAAAAATAATAGCTAGTCATTGATCACTTACGGCACCTAGCGACTAATCGCAATCCTGTTAAAGCTATACGAAATAACGCAATACATACCCGTAAAAAAGGCCAATCTTGACAAATTTCAATAATCCAAATCTTTTGTTCCAGTGCTTTTAATCACTTGTTGAAAACTTTTTTATTTTTATATAAACTTTTTGCAAGGCCTGTAGAGTTAACCTAAAAGACCGACTTCAAAAATCAGTTTCAATCTACTTGATGGAAATTAAACTCAGAAGAACGGGACCGTTTGTGGAACGGAACCGGCGGCTTCAAAACCATCATCCTAAATTTAAATTTGTAAGATCTTTTGCAAGTTTCCGGATCTGTATCACAAGCTTTAGTAAACTACACCATAGTTCCTTTTATTTGAGTTCAAATATTACTTTAAAGCAGACTGACACCCATGCGCCTTTAAAACGCGTTTTCATAATAGTTTGGCAAGCCAGCCTTCTTTTAATAGAAACGGCACTGGTGCAGAAAAGAGAGAAATGAGCCTAGTCTTGCTTTGGAATAGGTTCACAAAAAGTGTGCGGCTCCATAGTCAGGTCGAGAAAAAATAGATCACTACTGCTTGCTGGAAATCAGTATTTTTTTGGAATCATCAAGTCACTCAGCTCTCTGCTTTTAGTAGCCCTGATGGGTCATAATTACTTTTGAGCAGATTGTTTAGGTCTCTTCTGCTTCGTAGGAGAGGCCAATTTTTGGGTTAATGACTTCAGCGGGTCAATTTTTCCGAAACTGCTCACCTCTACTTTACATGGAGACATTTCAGAAATTCTAGTGTGGGTCTTTTACTCTCCCAAGAGCAAATATGAGACATAGAATGTCATAAAGACTGACAGGGGAGAGCGGGGATTTTTGATTGGGGTATCCGAAAAATAAACAAAACCGTTTGTTTATTGTCAAGCTTTGCTAAAAGTGCGGCATTTAAAAATTAAACTCTTTAAAGAACCATAGTCTTAGCCAAACTCTTTGAAATGCTACACTTTTAGCAAAACTCCACATATTGAGACAATGATCGATGTGGGATGTATGTAATCAACCTCCTTGTGGTTGGTCATGAAAGCTGGTACTGACTACGCCAATAGCAATAAAGAAACAGCAAGCTTCTACGGGGTGGTAAGAGGATAAATTCTCGTCCCCGGAGAAAAGCAAATGCTGCAAAAGCCACAACTGATTGGCGCAGGTCTGCTGGGAAAAACCAAGCCCAGATTAATGCATGAGGTCCTTACCGCCAGCAAGATCGGCATTGTAGAAATAGTGGCCCAACAACAAAGAGCCTTTACATAGTACAGAAATATTGGATGGAGATTTTTTTAAGTTTGGCTACGAACTACCGACTCAAAAATCTAATTCATACAAGGTTGATCTCAAACCCAAAAGCAATGACCGAGGCGGCAAAGGCTACTCGTCGACATAAATTTTCTATGACGTTAGAATAGGCCTTCCTAGTTATCGGTCTTTTCAGCGAATGTAGGACGTTTCGGCAGTTGGCGTTCCTCACCCTAGCCCTAACCTAAGTTCATTGAGGCCGAAACGTACGCTGAAATTTTGTTTGGATGCATTTCGAATAACTCATCAAAGTAATTGAAAACGTCCTCCGCCGAAACATCCGGATACCCTTGTATGTGTTTCAGGCAAACTTACTTAGAAAATAAGCTGTTTTATTCTGCCTTGAAAACACATTCCAGATTGGGTGCGGGGTTTCACAACGAAAACCGCTTCGCAACAAATGTACACAGAATGCAAACTGTCTGGTTTCATTTTGCACGCTACATGTTCTACAAGTTGACTTCCATCGGTTTTCTAGCATACTACTTGAAAATCGTAGCTTGCAAATTCGTGTCAGAACGATTCCAGTGGTAAGAAACAAGCATACGCCATCTTGCAATGCATTAAATCAATTTATGACTAATTTAATCTCAAAATAACAATCCTTTTCACTTCATCTTATCTTCAGTTGAACTACGGTGCATGATAGTTAAAAATAACTTTTTCTTTAGTATTTGCAGCGACGACAGCCACGGTTTTGAGGTCAGCAACAATCGCAACTTAGCTAAGATAACGTTTTTTGGTCGCTATTTTTAAGAAATTCGTCGCAACGCTTTTGCTTTTTGCATTGTGCTTTTTGATAGCGGAAGATTAGCAGCACGCTTGGCCCTAAGGTCATTTGAAATTGGTTTTCTCAAAATTCCACACATTATGACGTTAGAAGCAGTAACTAGTACGAAATAAAATTTTGGACCATAGCAATTGTCTATGTCCTGCACTCCGCAAATACATACAATCTTGCTTAACATTTCATTAACACTGTCGCAGCTGCTTTTTCCTGCTGGGAACGACTACAAGCAACTTTAAATATAAATTTAATTAAAAGGGAATTGGTGTTGGCTGTATCTCTTCGTTCGCATTAATAAAAAGAGCGTAGGCTTCTTACTTACACTGCTGCGTAACATTGTGGTTTTAAAACAGGAAAAGGTGAACCTAGAGTTACGACAATCACAACAAATTATCAGCCCTGCTTAAACGTTTTAATATCGACGAGTGATATTGCGTAATTGCGCTCTCCTGTTTAACATTTAACTTTCGACTAAAAAATTCTTAGGAGTTTCTCATCGGTATATTTTTGCTAGCAGCTAAATCGCTTTATCAACAATTTAATGAAAATCTATTAGAGATAATGCAGGACACTGGAACGACAAAAAGCAAAATTCCTAACATGTGCGCAGTAAGCTCAAAAACAAACAAAGCTGTTTGGTCAAATACCTTAAAGAACCTAGCAATTACTTGCCCATTATTAGACGACGAGCGACTTAAATCGTCTCTGTCACGAATGGAAACAATATGCTGGTCTGCTACTACGTAGTTTACACAAGGCCAATAAATTCAACCAGCTACCAGTAGGCATTAATATTTACTCTTCATTTTACGTTCACAACGCTTCATTTTAAACTTTTCTAGTAAAGTAGCAAATCCCCAACCAAGCTGATTTCTTGCTGCTAGCTTGAGTAGTTTTCTATTATGTAAATTGTAACCAACCGACATACGAGCGAAGTTGTTAACTTGAATGACGTCACACAGCACAAGGAAAATGTTTTCATCTCAAGCAAGGTAGCTTTAAGAAAAAACCGTCGATTAACAATTAATAACCCAACCGTGTTCAAAACTTTCGACCAATCTAAAATGCTCATTGAATTTCAAAACCCGAGTGGGCGAGCCATCCAGGCCGCAGGCTGCAGCCATGGTGAAATTATTTCGAGACAAATAGGTTAAATACATTCCTAATCAATTAAATATGATTACTAATATTTGATCACAAAGATATCTTGAAATATAAGAATTCTGAAATACTTGCCGATGCAAGCGGCATACAAGCTTCACTGGTATTTTTTCGCAATTGAAAAAGAACTCCCAGAAAAAGCACGAGCTTTACCTTTGTGGGTAGGCTATGCATAAAAATATCATTTGCTTTTATGCAGGACAAAAGCGCAATTCCATCAAAATAATTGAGAGGAGGAGAGAAAATATGTAAAATATTATCGACAGGGAAGTCGAATGAGTTGAATTGCCGTCAATGATAACAATGAGTGGGCGTTCAAACCTCTCGATGGCTACCTTGTTGTAAAATTGGCCAAGGCGCATTTTGAAAACTTCTCCTACTTCGTTCCATTATTTGTGGCCGAATTATTTAAAGGTAACATCCCACAAAAAATTGATAAGGACTTCACAAAACTCACTTCCGTACATAAACATTACACTAGACATAATTCCAATAAATTCCATTTACCCCGAGTGAATGCTTGCTGCGGTCCCAAAATGCTTTCATTTGCTGAAGCTTTGGTCTGAACTAGACCCTGATATAAAAGGTCTTGGCTGGCTCTCCTTTAAAAAACACTTAAAAAGGACATTTCTGGAAAAATATGATGATTTGAGCTTGCATTTTATTTTATTTCAAGTCTCCTAAACGGATCGTACCTTTTATTGCTATGTTTATATTATTATGTTGTGTTTTTGAATCATAGTAGTTGTTACTGAAGCTGTCTTTTATATGCGCGAATAGACTTTTAGTTCCGTCCAATACATATTTCCTTTATTTGTTTTTGTACTTTTTTTCTTTTTTCTCTTTTTCAATTTTTTTCGCTCTTTACAAATTGTACGTGTCTGCTTTTGAAAGATATTCGCAGGAGATAACTGACTTGACAACCTAACGGTTTTTTTGGTATCTCCTGGTCTGTAAATACTTTTTTTTTTGTGTGTGTGTGTGTGTGTATCTTCATATTCAGTGTAATATAATATTTGCATGCGCGTCTTTACAACGAACCAAATAATAAGGTGATACTGAAACTACAACCGAAAGCATTGTGCAACCAGGACTGGCAACAACCAAACTGGTCTGAGCACATCGTTCCTCAAGCATAACCGGCAGCGAATTTTTCAATGACAGCAGGATAAGAATAAATGACAAAAAAATTGCATTCGTAAAATTATTTCTTTTCATTTCACTAGTAAACGATAAAGAATTTGAACTTTTGCCAAGAAGTTGGGGGAGAAATGTAACCCCAGGATTTGCGTCAGTGATGCGTGCGTTGAAAACATGTCAACACCTCGAGATTTGATTCTTTGACATCTTTTCTGATACACAAAGCCTGATTTATTTAACGTTGAAACATCACGCATTCTTTTGGTACATTTTACTGCAACGGCTGTTTTGGGCAAGTTTATACTTCAATTGTCATTGAGTGGATTTGGTTTTATATTTCAATCTTCACCTTTCTCTTGTTGCTAAGCGCCAAGTGAGAAATATGAGAAAACCATTTTTAAAGACTTATTAAGAATTTGAGCCCTAAAATGGCGCTTTAGCAATTATTTCACTGCGCCACTGCTTGTGTCCTGTGTCAACTCGGGTCATCTGCAGCATTCAAATTGTTTCAGACGTTGGAAGCAACACAACAACGTTAAAGCTGGTTTCCATTAGGCGTAAATTGCACGTGGAGCGTGAAAAATGTTTTGTTTCTCTATTTAATTTTAGGCGCGCAGCACTCTCGCTGCGTGCATAAAGCTAAATAGAGAAACAAAGAATTTTTCATGCTACACCTGCAATTTACGCCTCATGGAAACCAGCTTTTAATGGTGAAATAGTTAAGTTGCATCGCAGTTGGTAAATTTGGGTTCGATTCCGTGATTGACGTAAATCAAACGCTTCAAAATATTTATCATAGACCTTTTGCTTGGCGCTCAGTGAAAAGAAAAACGAGTAAAGTAAAATATCAATTCAAACTTACTAAGTCATGACTAAAATCCGCTTCAGTTAAAAAACGCCGAAAAACTAAATGACCTTTCGTTTTTCAGGGCTGTTCTTCGATTATAAGATCTAGTTTCAGCACTATCGAAGTAATTAATTTTTATGATAGCTAGTAACCTTTTTAAAAGTATACCAATTGAAGCAATTTTTTATAAAAGATAACCAGAAGAGGCTATTCGCTTGACCAGCCGGCAAGGACTCGCAGTAGAACCAGCAAAAGTCTACCCCTCTTGACTGGATAAGAGAAGGAGGAGGGCTTCTAAAAATGGGGGCCCAAGGCAGCCGCCTCACTTGCCCCACCCCAAATGCATCGCTGCATACGACTATTGTTTAACAACTCTAAAAATCATGCTTTAAGAGCAGTTAGCCCACTACCCGCGATGACTTAGCACCAGGGCCACAAACTTGATTGATTTTTGTTGGAGTTTGAGTTCGCAAAAGCTCGAGTTCAAGTTCATCAAAGTCATTGAGTTCTTTCAAGTTCAAGTTTGCAACGCTGCTTGAAACCACACTCACTGTCCTGTAAGCGTGGAGAATAGAAATTAATGCAACACGATGAAAATTCCAATTTACACGAATTTAATGAGAGAATGATTGTATTCAGTAGATCGAATATAAGATGAAAAACTATAAGGTAAACTTTTGACTTCGCCTACGCTCTACAGTTAGTTGCAAGAACCAATATGCTTTTTCTATGGCTGATTAATAACTATGGCGTCATGTTGCCCGCCTTGCTCCAGCGATGTTGTTCACTTGCTACTGAACAGTTAATAGGTATGTTGTACTGTCGCCCAGTGCGATTCATAATGTATGTTGTCATTCTTTTTCTAACATGCGATGCTAGAAATAGGATGCTTGGCATTAGGTAATTTATGGGCTTAGCAAGCTCATCCATACATATGTGCTTAGAGGCCTGCCTATTTTAGAAACAAATCTTGGGGAGAGGACAGAGCGTTTTTTAAAGTTGAAGACCTTTTCTTTGAAAATCAACTTATGAAAGCCAAGATTTTTGCCAATATTGGACTCCAATCAAATGTGAGCATCTTTTCCTTCTCAAAATTATTGCAACTGTTTGGGTGGCTAATGCACTTAATCCTCCATAAATAAGCCACTGCATATACCATCTGAATAGGACAAGAAACTAAACTGTTGCAACAAAAGCGACTTCGTCTCCACTCAACATGCAGCAAAACGCTCTGATCAGTGTGGTATTGAGGGGAAGGATAAAGGGCAATGGCTCTTTCTTCAAACATTTATAACGTTGGTAATTGGAAACTAAAATAAGCAAAAATTTTTGTTTGATAAAGTGCAATTGGTCTCCATAAAAAAGGTTTCCATTTTTTCAAAATGATCCGGACTCCTAAAAAAATTGTTTTTGAATGCGCCAATGGCTCTGATCGTTCAACTCGCACTCTTTCAATAACAAATTTCTTGGATGACCTTTCTTACGAGATATTTACTGACTCCCAACTTTTTACCTCAAATTTGTTTGATTACTTGTTTATTTTTTGGAGGCCGATGTTTTTTGATCAGTTTTCCCGTTAGTTTGTTGGATGACCTTTTTTTAGGAAATTGACATTTTGTAGTCGTTATGTAACTGATAGCACCCCTAATTCTTGACCGGATTCAAAATACTTTGAGTGTCATTGCCCCTCTTCACTATGCCAAAGCTAACTGGGCAGACGAGGGATGAAGCAAAGTTAGACAAATTGCCAGCAGGCAGATAAACCCAACACCAGGTAAGGCAAGCAGATATTATGCTAATTTTTAGGAGTCCAAAGAAGTTGTTGCTTTTTCAAGAACAGCGGTTCTCAACCTTTTTGGTCTAGTTTACCACTAAACAGAGACGTAGCAGCCGCCCCCAAACCCCCCAATTGGGGGGGCCCAGGCCAACTTTGGGGGCCCAAGTTAGTCTGAAATTGCTTTTTGGCTACGTGACTATTTTCAGTTCAGCAGACTTGTTTACAACCGATTTAAACTGTAGGAAGAAATTGGCTTGTGACATCATAAGTGAATGCAACGTCATTTTATCTCACAGAATCTAGAATATTTCGATTGATTTTCTGGTAGAATCTTGAATATTCGATTGACGTAACAATGCCGTTGTTACGCAACAATCATAGAATGGTCTGGAATTCTGTTTGGCTATAAATACCGGGACAATATATATACACTGCAGAGTGCAGATAAAGTATTTTATTGACATTGTATAGAATGAAACGTTCAAAATGTGGTGCTCAAAAGAGAAAAGAAGCAGCCACTGCTCGAGATGCTGTAGCGAAATTGCACAAGATGACAGATTTTTTCAAGATTACTGAGCAGAGTAGACCTGGCACTAGTACCGAGAGGGATGAAGAAAACTATAGTGTACAAGAAAAAGAAGACTATGACGATCAGCATCAAAGTGATTGTGAATTTCCAGAAAATGTAAGTTGTGATTTACCTGCCAATACGCAACCTTCAATATCAAAAATAACTGAATCTCAATTTACCCCTATCCCTGATGACCCATGTAAATGGCCTGAAAGTATTTCTGATGCTCAACGATGTGATATAGTAAAGCGTGGACCACATCAACTAATAATGAATTTTCCATATAATAACACAACTCCAAGGCGACGTTTTTCCTCCAACCATTATAAACGTGTGTTACCTAATGGTGAAAGTGTTTCACGGTCGTGGCTAGTTTATTGTGGGGAATCAGATCAAGTTTTTTGCTTTTGTTGTAAGCTATTTGGAAAAACACTAAGCCTCTTTTGTAGTGGTATAAATACATGGGAGGGTTTTTCGAAAAAACTGAAAGACCATGAAAACGGCATTTCCCACCAAGAATGCTGCAGTCAATGGATGTTGCTAGCTGAAGGGATAAGAAATTCATCCACTATCGACAAACGCGAGATGAATATTTTTTTCAATGAAAGACGTTTTTGGAGAAATGTTTTAGAGAGACTTATCGACATTGCCTTGTTTCTATCGGAAAGGAATCTTGCTTTTAGAGGATCTGAAGAAGTCTTAGGATCTCCTCACAATGGAAATTTTCTGGGTATATTTGAGCTTTTGGCAAGAAGAGATCCGATCCTAAAAGAGCTTCAAGACAGAATCAAGAATAAAAACACTAAAGATCACTATTTGAGTCCTACCATACAAAATGAACTAATTGAATTGCTAGCGACAGAAGTTGAAAAAGAAAATTTACAGCAATTGAAATTGGCAAAACATTTTTCTATAATTTTGGACTGCACTCCAGATATGTGACATCATGAACAAATGTCTGTCATTCTCCGTTATGTACTATGTAATGAAGAAGCTGCTGTTGTTAAAGAAACATTTTTTGGCTACTTGAGAATAAGTGACAGTACTGGGAAAGGCTTGTTGGACGCTTTCTTAGAAAAAGCGACCGAACTGCAACTCGAATTGTCTGATTGTCGAGGTCAGTCATATGATAATGGTGCTAACATGAAAGGAAAACATTCTGGGGTCCAAGCAAGAATGCTAGACATCAATCCCAAAGCTGTTTACGTACCCTGTGCAAACCATACCCTTAACTTAGTTGTTGTTGACAGTGCTAATTGATCGACGGAAGCATTGACATTTTTTGGAGTACTTACAAGGTTGTATGTGCTGTTTTCTTCCTCTGCTCAGCGTTGGGAAATTTTGAAGAAACATGTGGAGCTGTCCATAAAGTCACAATCTGATACTCGTTGGGAAAGCAGAATTAAATGCATCAAACCTCTTCGATACAATTTAAAAGAGGTGTTGCTGGCACTGAAAGACTTGGAAGCCATTTCCATAGAAAGAAAAGATGGAAGAGCTGCCTCAGAAACAAAATCGTTGATAGCTCATTTATCAAAATGGAGTTTTCTTTTGTCGGTGTTTATTTGGTATGATATCCTATTCCAAGTCAATAAAGCAAGCAAGATTCTTCAATCGTATGGAGTCTCCCTTCATACAATGGAAACGGAAATCCAGGCAACTGAAAAGTTTTTGGAAAACTATCGCACAACGGGTTATGACAGTGCCGCAACATCTGCTGTTGAAATAGCACAGGAATTGGATATTGATCCTTCTTTTCCTCCGTCAAGAAGTGGAAAGAAAAGAAGATTGTTTGATTACCAAGGTGAAGAGGAACAACGAGCTACTCCTGAACTGAAATTTAAAAGCAACTTTTTCTATCCATTAGTAGACCAGGCTATTATGTCAATAAAGGAGCGCTTTAATTTGTTACGTGAGGTTTCTTCCGCCTTTTCGTTTTTGTACACACGAGACAAACTTTTGCTTGTGCAACAAGAAAATGCTCTTCTTACTTGCTGTAAAGAGTTCCAAAAAAAGTTCGGTGACATTGATTCTGATGAAATGAGCGCTGAGCTACAGCGGTTTGTTTTAATTTTACAAAAAAAACGCAATCTCAATACGGCTCAAGACTTTCTGAACTATCTTCTAAAGACTCATTTATTTGAATTGTATCCGAATGTGTACATCGCACTTCGAATCTTACTAACTTGCCCCGTGACTGTTGCCAGCGCTGAAAGAAGCTTCAGCAAATTGAAACTGATCAAAACTTTTAATAGAACGTCTATGACAGACAGTAGACTATCTTCATTAGCCATGTTGTCAATCGAAAATGACTGCGCCCGATCTCTTGATTATGACAATGTCATAACAGCATTTGCGAACAAAAAGGTTCGCTCCAGACTATTTAAATGATACTGTGTTTTTATAACTTTTTCATGTTTTTCAGTGTCATTGCTTTCGTTTCGCAGTGTCTGCATAAATGTCCTACTGAACTCTGGCATCGGTGCCGAATTTTTTATGACTTGCACCTTCGGTATCGGCATGCTTTATTCTGACATTAGCCTGTTTACTTATGTACAAATTGTGGTGTATTTTCTTAATGCAGCTTTTCAATTTTACACCTCTAAGGTGATATGACCTGTGCGCAGGGGCTCTTGCGCTTACTTTGGGGGGGGCCCGAAGTTGGAGTGCTACGGGACTGCCACTAAAGCCAAACCAAGTTTGAATTTCCTTTTTGCTACCTTTAGTGACGATTTTTACCGTGCGCTACTACGTTGCCAATAGTGGCTTTTAGTTTTAGCCTTGTAGTGTACAGGCGTCGCATAACAGACATAACAATTAAAAGAATTTTACTCACAGAAAACGTTTATTACTACATCGTATTACATCAAAGGAAAAAGTAAAGTGCTCATTTTTAAGCGAGTTTTCCATTTTTTTCTGTAAGCATCTTGATGCGAGGATCAATGGTAGGAAGCAATTAGCGCAAGTTATCGTCCAATTTTGGTTTGTTGCGAGCTTTGGTCTTGAGGACAACAACCGAAGAAAACATGCTTTACGTAGATCAGTTGTTGTAAATGGTATCCGTATCTTCAAGGGTTCTTTGCTCAAAAAAAAGATACACATGCTTCATTGGTAGGGTTACCATATCTGGTAAAGCAAAAATCGGGACAATGGATGGCCACTTTTCACGAGTCCAAATATGTGGGCTGATCATTTTTTTTTTGGAACAAAATCGGGACACGCTCAAATTCAGCTCTAGACCTGTTTTTTGAGGGAGGGGACCAGCTTCTCCAAAAAAAAAAGGGGGTGATCTCCAAAAAAAAAAGTCATCACTTGTTTGGCCGCACGTTTTGTGACATTTTTAGGCCGAAAATGACACAGAAAGTGCAGCCAAACAAGCGATGACCTTTTTTTTTTTTTGGAGATCACCCCCCATGTCATAGTACCCTAGCGGATCGGGACTGACGATTGCACACCCTAGTTCGAGCTGTTCTGTTTCACTGAAGGAAAAAGCGGGACTTTCGATGATTTAAGCGGGACTGTCCCGCCTAAATCGGGACGTATGGTAACCCTATTCATTGGCAGCCAAAAAGACTCCAGTTCCATGCTGTCCAATCTATCTACTGCCGCATGCTAATTACGAAGTTCGACAAATTCTTCTTGCGTTTTGGGGCAAACTTCAGCTACTAGACATAGAAGAGAATTTCTAGTAACTTTGATCAACAAAATGTCGCCGAAAAGATCCGAAAAATATTTTTCAAATTCTTCCTCAAGACAGAGGAGGTGTTCAACAATGTTACTTCTGATGTTGGTGTGTACTTCTCCATCGCGAACCATAATGCTCAAATGGTGGAATACAACGATGGTTTCTTCACCGATTCTTTTTTACCGGAAGACAAGATGGCGATAAACCCGTTGATGCAGTGGGAATGGGCAATCATATTTCTATCTTTTTTGGACCTTCAAGTTTAGTTTCAGCAAATCGAAAAAAGCGCATAGGTATGCTAGCCCCATATTGCTGAACATAAACAAAGGTCTAATATTTTTTAATTATACTTAAATTTACGAGGAGTTTACCCAAGGAAATGCATGTAATATTACATGCATTTACAATTTCACTTTAAGCTACATAGCCGTAGCCTAAAGTCACCCACAAGCTGTAAGTTATAAATCTTGAAGAGGCCGTGAGTGAACTGAATTAACAAATGTTTGCCTCATTACTTAAAGAATTCGCTGACGTCGCTGATCTGGCTAACAGATTCCATAGTCGAGACAGATTGTTTGCGTGGGATACCCATCTGACCTGAAAATATTATCATGCATTTTTGTTTGCATGGTGACTCTGAAATGTTTTACTCTCAGGACTTACTCTAAAAATGTTAAGCTCTCAGCATAAAATAGTAGGGCTTCATGTACTGAATCCATTTCTTTGCGTAGTTGACGGAACTGGCTGCTTCTACGGTATAGTCCTATGCCATGATGTAAACAATACTAATAACTTCCACCTTAGTCTTCAAGGTCTTCGGCAGTGACTTTGATGCAAGTGCCTGTTGGTGAAGCGAATAATGTGTAGCAGGTATTCTTGGATCTTTATGCTTGACAAATGCAACAAACCCTGATCGACTTCCTATCTTTGCAGGCGCTTCAACTATACACACAGCTACATGATTAGTGAAACTCATATCGTTGCTTCCGAAAAAGTCATAAACCACTTTCAGTACATCGGCAGCTTTTGTAAGAGTTCTCAAAGGGAGATAAAATAAAAAATCTTCCTTGATACTTGCGCCAAACACATAGCGAATGTAGACATGTAGGTGCGACCGGCCGGTAACATCCAACTCATCCAGCTAAACTGTGTATGGTAAAGCTGAAGATGCCACTCATAGTTGCCACATTTCCTTGACTAAAATAATCTAGATTGACTTCAAAAATCATCTAGATTAATCTAGATTGAAAAATAAAACATCCAAAAATAACATCTAAATGGGATCATTTAGCCTTTCTTTTCTGAATTTCTGTTCATAGGCTATACTTTTTGACTGTTTTGGTATATTGAAGGATTAAGAATTAAAATACAATTTGTAGTAGGTTGTTGTTTCAAGTTCTTGGTGGAAAACTCTGCATTCTCACAAAATTCCTTTTGTTTGTTATACGAGAACTCCTCGGCTTGACCTTATTCCGCGCGTGAACATGGTGGTCTCCAAAAAAAAAAAAAAAAGGTCAGCTCCCTCTTACCGGAAGAAAATTGCCCCTGCACAAACTGTCCAAGGCTCTTTTCATCACGACGTGTGCAGCCAAACCTCGGTTTCTCTGTGGTTCAGGTTAATCTTCCCCTTAATTTGTTCGAAAACCGAATCACTCGAACTCCTTGTTCTTCGGAAACCATGGTTTCACTGTATTCTTTTGGTGTACAGAACAAATTAATCTCCTTTTTATTATTTCTGATGATTCGATTTTCGAACAAATCGGTTTTCGAACAGCCTTCCAAAGCGAATTGTGCTCGACAACCGAGGTTTGACACGTGCCTACAAATAATAACATCTAAAAAACATCTAGATATTTTTTATAGTAATCTAAAAAAGTATCTAACATCTAGATTGTATAATCTTACATCTAGATTGTTACAAAAACATCTAGATCTGGATGAAAATAATCTAAAATGGCAACTATGATGCCACTGCTGATTTTATTGACGCTAGATATTTCGGCGATTCTGCGATTGACTGTGTTCTTGGAAAATAAACTTGTAAGCTCTGCCGTCCAAAACTATTTTAGCTAGGCTAACCATACTTTTGTGATTGAAAAACGGGACGCTTCAGGACAACAAGCCTGACTATGGGTGACGAGGCAAAGTCCGGACACACTTAGCGGCGGCAATACAAGTGTTGACTTTTTTTTTGTAGTACACTTCGATTTCGGGTGAAATTGACCTTAGTTCTGCTGGATATCATGAAATTCCACCCAAAATGGGACTGTCCTCCCCCAAAAGGCCACCCCCTGCTTTGCTACCGCTTTTGTATTACTTCCGGCCCAAATTGTCATCCACCTAGAGTTCGTTTTCATAATGTCTTTGTTTACCGGGACAAACGTTTAAATACTGTAAGTCTAGCTATGCTGGCTTACTGAATGAAAAACCGAGACTTTTGATCGACTGACCGGGACAAGGCCTGAAAAAACGGGGCTGTCTCGACGAAAACGGGGCGTATGGTAAGCCTAATTTTAGCACAAATCAAGAGGCCGGGCTTTAATAGTGTTTTTCAGTGGCACGCGGCTTTTTCGCTTTGACAATGCGAAATGCTACAACATAAGAAGGGACAACAATAAAAAAAATTTGCTTGGCAAAATGTTCTTCCTGCATCTGGTCTGGCACATTTGAGACCAGTTTTCTTAGAATTAAAGCACTGAATCAACAAGCTAGCATGCTCCTTGGGGCATTGTTCAAATGCTGCTTGGGCTGGAGTAGTTATAAACATCTGTTTGCTAGTGCTTTCACACACATCACACACTACGGGATATCCTCCGTCTTTCTGGATGGAAGTAACTCATACTTAACGTAGCCTTCGCTGTATTTTCGCTAAAGTTTAATCTTAGCTTTCGCGTTCGACATTTTTGCTCTACACTAGATGCTATCAAAAAACAGCAATTTGTTAAAGTACATGCTGCCTTTTTTCGCAGCAGAAAATTGGGACTTTGATGCCATTATTTTCGATTTCTTGTTACAGTATAACCTATAACTAATCTTCACCTAAATCTAAATTTATTGTAACTACAAGTAACTAAAATCAGCTTTCAGAAATCAGAAACTAAACTTCTGGCACATCGTGGCCAGTAAGCCGTGACAGGTATTTGTGACATAACAATGTAACGAGAATTGTACCATTAGTAGAAACCGAGACAAAGTCTTATAAACGGTAAACAATGCTCTTGGACTAGGTGTTTGTTGAAAAAAATTGCTGTCGTGTCTAAATAATCAAATATACTTAAATATTCAAGTAAAACTTTACACAATTTTTCCCTGACAAATCTGAAAAATTTCCCACCGGTTAAGAACCACTGGTGTAAATAATGTTCTTTTTTCGGTCCATGCGTATGCTTCACGAAGTTCCGAATAACACTCTTCCTCTCATTTTCGATTCTAACAGTGATATCAATTGTTCTTCAACACAGTTATAACAGTTGTCTGAGAAATTGATATTCGCACCACAAGATAGCCACAATATTTCAAAACCGTCAAACATGGAACAACTCGGCAAGAATGTAGGCCTACATCAGATAGAGCCGGAGCAGCAATTACCAGCAATTACATCACATTCCACTGCTCGGGAATGGTCAATTACTGACGAAAACAAATCACTTTAATTGACTTTCGTAAACTGAGAAAAGAGAGGGTTAGATGCAAAGAAGAAATTCGTTAGAATGAAATTACCAATTTTAAATTCGTTGCTGGATTGCATTTTGAGGGTATAAAAGGTGCAACCCTGGCTATAGTAGAAGGATCTAATGAAAAAACGTACACTTTCAACCAATTCGAAGAGCATTATCTACTAATAGGTGGGCCTGGAACATTCTATTCACATCAGAAATGAACAAATTCGTCAATTTTAGAATCCGAATTCCATCTTGATGCGAACGCACAATTCTTAAACACTAATCCAGCTTCGCGCACAAAAACTGACTTTTGATTTTGATCCGACTACTAAATGCTAGCTTTTTAATTTTTTCACATCTTTGTTATTGGTCATGCAGCCACTGGTTTACTTACAATGAAAATCAACATTTCTTCTACGGACACACGCTTTGTTTGATCAAAGTTTAATCGCTTTGTTAATACAATTTTTTGATTGTTTAATCAAAGTTCAATCAAATAAACGTCGCAAACCAAAATCGTTTCATAATGAAAAAAAACATTATGTGCAACCTTTTGAGGTTAGGTGCTTTGTGAGCACTATTAGCAATGTTTCAGCAAAATGGAGATGTGCTATGCAATGCGGATAAATTGTTTAACCCAAAAAGAATTAACGTACAGTACACTCGGGGTGCACAACACAGGGCACGCCAAAAGCTCGAACGTGGCACGCAAACTGTTTGGTAAAAAGTAATTCTTGTAATTGGAATGAATTGTAATAAATCACGTTTAAATCGAAACAAACTTAAATCACTACGTTGATTTACACGGTGCTAGCTCGTGGCCCTGTAATCAGAAGGTAGTAGCTGAAAATACGTAAGTAGGCTAGGTGCTGGAAGGTGGAACAGGGTTAATTTCGACATGGAGTTTGATCTGAGCGGTACTGGGCAGTGTCGTAAAGAGTGATCTCGGAAAAAAAGGTCAACGCCTAGATATAGAGCATGATCAAGCTTGCTTCGGTGCAAAACAATCCGCAGCACTCTGCTGGTGTGTCGCATCGAAAAGCTAGTAAGAAAGCTACAGTTTTCTGCTAGCATTGACAGTTATATGTCTGAGGCTATTCACTTCAAAAAAGGCGTACATGTGTGCTTGGTTACGCTCATTGGTGTAATACATTTATACATCTGTGTGCATATGTGTTAATGCACATGTAATAGTGACATTTATGTATGCATGCATGGATTCAATTTTATGTGGGCCCGCACGTTATACGTACCTACAAGGTTAGCCCAACACCAATTTTGAGTAGTGCACCTCTGCAGTAGACTGATATCACCACAAAAGACAAGAAACATAATACGTTGAGGCCAATTAGGTAGGCTACCGTAATTTACTTGCGGGTGGTTAGAAACTTGAAATTTTTCCGTCTTGCTTTTGCACTAGCAAACTGCTGGATAACTTTTGTAAAATTTAAATTTTGAGCTTGTTCATTTTCTATCGACAGCGAACCAAACTGCTAAGTCGCTATTGGGACATGAGCTTTGAAGAAAGTTTTTGATCAGTTTAAGTTTAGAAAAAGACCTCTCTGCCGTAACAACTGTAACAGGTACTGTCATATATATCATGTATGCCGTACAAACGTCAGGATAAGTTGTGGCAAATGATCCATTTTCAACAATCAAAAAAGAAGCCATTTCTATAGCAGATTTTAAATGGGCAATCTTTTCTCTGAACGACGTTTCAATGGAGAGCATTTGGGTAGGAAATAATGGAGAGACGTTATCAGAAAATTTGTTAGAAAATTTTCTTGCTTCAACCTCAAGATCCAGATGAAAAGTATTTGATCGAAAGCATGGTTCCAAAACTTTATATGACGTCACCACTGATTTAATTTCTTCAAAGCGATTAATTAGTTGGCAAGAAAGTATGTCCATCATCGGAAGAAACACAGTTACGCAAAATTGTTTCTTAGGATCGCTTACAATTATTCCTTCAAATATTTCATTGTAGTAAGCTTTTCTTTCCTTTTTCTCATTTGTTTAAAAACTGTTGGCAAACCCCATGTTGAAGCAATAGTTGAAGCTTCGTTTAGTACTGCGTCAAAACTCCTTCTGAGTTGAAGAATGTCTTCAGCAGCAGTTTGCAGAAGTTTATAGGTAGGCTTACCATACGTCCCGCTTTAGCCGGGACAGTCCCGGTTTTTAAGGCTTTGTCCCGGTCAGATAATCTAATGTCCCGTTTATTTTTTGCACTGTCAGCCAGCATAGCCAGACCTATGATGCATCCCGATTAAAACGTCCGTCCCCAGCCCGACGATCAATTAGACCGGGAGAGACACAATAGCTGCAGTAATACCGGTGTTGATCTATTTTTTTCTTCGGAGGACACCTTGATTTAGGGTATAAACTATAAGGTCAACACCTGATCTGTTACCGCTAAGTGCCGCATCTTACCTGGTCAGCTATAGCAAAACCCTTCGATCAGGCCTGTTGTTCTGGAGCGTCCCGTTTTTTAATCGCCAAAATATGGTAAGCCTATTTACGGGAAGAAATTAAGTCAATTGTTTTACACTGCATAGCTTTCGAAGGAATGTTGACGATCTGCAAAATCTTGCATTGCACAATCAGCATGCATACAAAGTCAAAGTTTTCTATCTGTTACTTTATTGCCACAGTTTTATCTCTTTCCTGTGATTTCGTGCAGGTAAGTATTATGTGAGTCAAGCATTTCATAATGTCTCAAAGTCTGTTCTTCAAAGCATAGACAGCATAATATCGATCAGATCACAAAATTGGATTTAACGCTTAAAATGTAGGATTTGAACAAGAACGATCATGAACATTGCGAAGCTTTACCACCGCAACATACTATGGCCGAAAAAATTATATGCCGACTCAATGGTGTCGTAAAATTGACAGGTCTCAGTCACGGCTTCCATGGCATCTTTTAACACCAAATTTAAATTGTGCGAAGCATAATGCACGTAGTAAGCATGGGAGCCACATCTTGGTTCTTCTTATGCAAGCCGTAGTACTTCCCGCTCATCACTGCAGCGCCATCATTTCCTTGTCCACGGCAGTTTTTTATGTCAAGCCCCTTCTGCTGAATGCAATTCGTTATCAGTTTGTGCAATTCAATAGCAGATGAATCCTCCACTTCGATAAATGAGTAGAACGCTTCAACAACTTTCAGTTCTGATGGCGTTCCATCATCGTGGTAATCGATTTTGATGTAACGAAATACTTCACTTAAATGGTCTTTTTTGCTGACATCTTGAGTGGTATCAAGAACAATTGCAAAAAAAGAGCGCTTTTTAGTTCGCTTTTTATATCACAGAAAACTTCTTCAGCTAGTACTGATATCAATTTATTTTGTATCAAAGGACCTAAATATTTTGGACAACCTTTAGGACTCAGGGTGGTCCAAGGCTGCAGGGATCTGGGGCCACAGTATTATTTTTGTATTGTTCGCGGGCCAAATTAGTGCGAAGAATAGGTAAACAGCTCAATGTAACACAAAAACTTTTATTGTACAGTACAAACACATTTGATCATTTATTATCATTGATCAATCTTTCTATATCAACATTTATAGTAGTCGTTGAAAGTCGCAAGCAGGCATCCAATGTTTCGTCTCCCAACCTGTTTCCTGTATGAGATTTCAGTCTTTTCGTAACGGAGAAAGTACTTTCGCAGATGTAGGTGCTTCCAAACATCGATAACATTCTCAAAGCAAAATCCCTCAACTTTGGAAACTGCTCATTGCTCACAAGCTTCCAAAATGCTTCATTTCTCTCATTCTTTTTTGACTGGAGAAAGGGATCTGATTGCAAATCATATAATTCCAACTGAAATTTAGTTGCCTGAGTTTCGATTTCTATTTTCATGGGGTTAATAAAGAGTTCAATTTGTTCTTTCATCGCATTAAATTCAGAGAATCTGTCATCGAATTCATTGCTCACGTTATCAAGCATATCTGCAAAAGCAGAAAACTCTACAGTTTTTCCCTCTTCGAGTAATTCTTGACAAGATGCAAAGTGAGTAACAACATTTTTTTGTAAGTCAGCCTTAAGTAGCTTCAGCTTCCTTCGAAAAGCTTCAATATGTCCAAAAAGTATACATATGTTTTGATCTTTTTGTTGAAGCTTTTTGTTCAAAATATTTAGTTGACTTGTAAAATGTGTAACAAAGGCCAAGGAAGCAATAAACTTTTCATCGCTCAAAAGGATTTCATACTTTTCCATTCCTTCAACTTCATCTCGCAGAAAAAATAAGATTTCTTTACGCAAAGAAAAGAAATGCTGTAAAGTGTTTCCTGCACTCAGCCATCGAACTCAGTCCCGTAGCACTCCAACTTCGGCCCCCCCCCCCCCAAAGTAAGCGCAAGAGCCCCTGCGCACAGGTCATATCACTTTAGAGGTGTAAAATTGAAAAGCTGCATTAAGAAAATACACCACAATTTGTACATAAGTAAACAGGCTAATGTCAGAATAAAGCATGCCGATACCGAAGGTGCAAGTCATAAAAAATTCGGCACCGATGCCAGAGTTCAGTAGGACATTTATGCAGACACTGCGAAACGAAAGCAATGACACTGAAAAACATGAAAAAGTTATAAAAACACAGTATCATTTAAATAGTCTGGAGCGAACCTTTTTGTTCGCAAATGCTGTTATGACATTGTCATAATCAAGAGATCGGGCGCAGTCATTTTCGATTGACAACATGGCTAATGAAGATAGTCTACTGTCTGTCATAGACGTTCTATTAAAAGTTTTGATCAGTTTCAATTTGCTGAAGCTTCTTTCAGCGCTGGCAACAGTCACGGGGCAAGTTAGTAAGATTCGAAGTGCGATGTACACATTCGGATACAATTCAAATAAATGAGTCTTTAGAAGATAGTTCAGAAAGTCTTGAGCCGTATTGAGATTGCGTTTTTTTTGTAAAATTAAAACAAACCGCTGTAGCTCAGCGCTCATTTTATCAGAATCAATGTCACCGAACTTTTTTTGGAACTCTTTACAGCAAGTAAGAAGAGCATTTTCTTGTTGCACAAGCAAAAGTTTGTCTCGTGTGTACAAAAACGAAAAGGCGGAAGAAACCTCACGTAACAAATTAAAGCGCTCCTTTATTGACATAATAGCCTGGTCTACTAATGGATAGAAAAAGTTGCTTTTAAATTTCAGTTCAGGAGTAGCTCGTTGTTCCTCTTCACCTTGGTAATCAAACAATCTTCTTTTCTTTCCACTTCTTGACGGAGGAAAAGAAGGATCAATATCCAATTCCTGTGCTATTTCAACAGCAGATGTTGCGGCACTGTCATAACCCGTTGTGCGATAGTTTTCCAAAAACTTTTCAGTTGCCTGGATTTCCGTTTCCATTGTATGAAGGGAGACTCCATACGATTGAAGAATCTTGCTTGCTTTATTGACTTGGAATAGGATATCATACCAAATAAACACCGACAAAAGAAAACTCCATTTTGATAAATGAGCTATCAACGATTTTGTTTCTGAGGCAGCTCTTCCATCTTTTCTTTCTATGGAAATGGCTTCCAAGTCTTTCAGTGCCAGCAACACCTCTTTTAAATTGTATCGAAGAGGTTTGATGCATTTAATTCTGCTTTCCCAACGAGTATCAGATTGTGACTTTATGGACAGCTCCACATGTTTCTTCAAAATTTCCCAACGCTGAGCAGAGGAAGAAAACAGCACATACAACCTTGTAAGTACTCCAAAAAATGTCAATGCTTCCGTCGATCAATTAGCACTGTCAACAACAACTAAGTTAAGGGTATGGTTTGCACAGGGCACGTAAACAGCTTTGGGATTGATGTCTAGCATTCTTGCTTGGACCCCAGAATGTTTTCCTTTCATGTTAGCACCATTATCATATGACTGACCTCGACAATCAGACAATTCGAGTTGCAGTTCGGTCGCTTTTTCTAAGAAAGCGTCCAACAAGCCTTTCCCAGTACTGTCACTTATTCTCAAGTAGCCAAAAATGTTTCTTTAACAACAGCAGCTTCTTCATTACATAGTACATAACGGAGAATGACAGACATTTGTTCATGATGTCACATATCTGGAGTGCAGTCCAAAATTATAGAAAAATGTTTTGCCAATTTCAATTGCTGTAAATTTTCTTTTTCAACTTCTGTCGCTAGCAATTCAATTAGTTCATTTTGTATGGTAGGACTCAAATAGTGATCTTTAGTGTTTTTATTCTTGATTCTGTCTTGAAGCTCTTTTAGGATCGGATCTCTTCTTGCCAAAAGCTCAAATATACCCAGAAAATTTCCATTGTGAGGAGATCCTAAGACTTCTTCAGATCCTCTAAAAGCAAGATTCCTTTCCGATAGAAACAAGGCAATGTCGATAAGTCTCTCTAAAACATTTCTCCAAAAACGTCTTTCATTGAAAAAAATATTCATCTCGCGTTTGTCGATAGTGGATGAATTTCTTATCCCTTCAGCTAGCAACATCCATTGACTGCAGCATTCTTGGTGGGAAATGCCGTTTTCATGGTCTTTCAGTTTTTTCGAAAAACCCTCCCATGTATTTATACCACTACAAAAGAGGCTTAGTGTTTTTCCAAATAGCTTACAACAAAAGCAAAAAACTTGATCTGATTCCCCACAATAAACTAGCCACGACCGTGAAACACTTTCACCATCAGGTAACACACGTTTATAATGGTTGGAGGAAAAACGTCGCCTTGGAGTTGTGTTATTATATGGAAAATTCATTATTAGTTGATGTGGTCCACGCTTTACTATATCACATCGTTGAGCATCAGAAATACTTTCAGGCCATTTACATGGGTCATCAGGGATAGGGGTAAATTGAGATTCAGTTATTTTTGATATTGAAGGTTGCGTATTGGCAGGTAAATCACAACTTACATTTTCTGGAAATTCACAATCACTTTGATGCTGATCGTCATAGTCTTCTTTTTCTTGTACACTATAGTTTTCTTCATCCCTCTCAGTACTAGTGCCAGGTCTACTCTGCTCAGTAATCTTGAAAAAATCTGTCATCTTGGGCAATTTCGCTACAGCATCTCGAGCAGTGGCTGCTTCTTTTCTCTTTTGAGCACCACTTTTTGAACGTTTCATTCTATACAATGTCAATAAAATACTTTATCTGCACTCTGCAGTGTATATATATTGTCCCGGTATTTATAGCCAAACAGAATTCCAGACCATTCTATGATTGTTGCGTAACAACGGCATTGTTACGTCAATCGAATATTCAAGATTCTACCAGAAAATCAATCGAAATATTCTAGATTCTGCGAGATAAAATGACGTCGCATTCACTTATGATGTCACAAGCCAATTTCTTCCTACAGTTTAAATCGGTTGTAAACAAGTCTGCTAAACTGAAAATAGTCACGTAGCCAAAAAGCAATTTCAGACTAACTTGGGCCCCCAAAGTTGGCCTGGGCCCCCCCCCAATTGGGGGGTTTGGGGGGCGGCTACTACGTCTCTGATCGAACTTTTGAATACAGTGGCACATCGTCATATTTCGCATCCAAATCATTCAGAAACTGGACAAATTTTCTATGCCTTTGGCCTTTTTTTTCACCTCTGATAATGTTCACTATTGCCATTACGCTACTCATGATGTCACTCATTTGCAAGGCCTTTGTGCACAATACTTCTTGGTGGATAATACAGTGCAATGTTGGGCAATTCACACCATTAGTTTTTAACAGACCAACCAGTCCAGTTTTTCGTCCAACCATCGCCGGAGCGCCATCTGTCACAACACTGGAGCACTTTTCAAAACCACCATATGCATTGGCGACAGATACAAGACTGTTATAAATGTCTGAACCTTTTGCTGTGCCATGAAGTGGAACTGCCTGAAGTAATTCTTCATGAATTGTAAAATTTTCATCGATAGTGCGGATAAAAATTAGAAGCTTATTGGCATCACAAACATCCGTGCTTTCGTCCAAAGCTAGCGAATAATATTTACACTGCTGAACAATACCTTTTACTTTTTCAGACACATGTTCACTTATTTCCATTACCCTTCTTGCAACGGTTTGATGGGAAAGAGGCACAGTTTCAAAATGTTTTGCCATTTTCTTGTCACCAAAGGCAAGGGCCATCTTCATTTAGCACTCCTTTACAATTTCTCCATCTCTGAAGGCTTTTCCATTTTTCGCTAGTATCAGAGCAACTTCATAAGACGCCTTCTGGTCAGAAAAAGTGGTTTTGGTGAAGTTAGTCATACAACTCATTTGTTTATCATATTTACTTTTCAGGTCTTTTACAACGGCTTCCCTTGCAGCTCCCTCGTATTTTTCGTACTGATTTTTATGGTGTGTTTCGTAATGCCGTTTTACATTGTATTCTTTTGGTACCGACACCAATTGCAGACATACCAAGCATTGTGGCTTACTCTTGTTTTCCACAAACAAGTACTTTTCCTCCCATATAGAGTTAAAAAATCTGTTAGAATTTGTCAGCTTTCTTTTTGCACTCATGTTTACAAAAGACTTACAGACCACTGCAGAAAGACAATTTAAATTTACTATATTTACAATCGAATAACTGACTTAAGTTACTTAACAATAGGCTAGCGAAGCACACTATTCAACTAACCTACCAATCACTTCTGTCTACTGACTGTCTCGCCTTGCGTAGCCATAATGCTAGTCAATACAAAGACGTCAGTGATGTAACAATCGCCAATGTCAAAAGTTTTTTCTGCTTAGTTTTATGACAAAACATATCCGAAGTGTGATTTTTGGTTACACTATACCAGCAATTGTTACCTATACTAGCAAATGTTCCACGGGCCACAAGTGGCCCGCGGGCCTGGGTTTGGACCACCCTGCTTTAGGTAGTTGTTAAAGTTTGTCTAAAACAGTGTTATATTTGGCAAGAAGCTGTATAATAGAGAGAAAATTGCCCTTGTTATCCTTCGAATGTTCTTCACTGAATCCGTGAAAAGGTAAGCTGCACTTTGCTAACATCAACGTAACATTCACTAGTCTTTCCAAAACATTTTGCCAAAGGTTTGTTTTTCCTACGAAGACTCGTGCAACGCTTCTTTCTACTGTCCCTCTGTTTCTCCATTGCTCATATATGACACACGCCTCCGTATGATATGTGGATTTTCATTGCTTTAAATTTGCTGCAATAAATGCTTCCAGTCATTTAAACCTGTTGTACCCCAAGGGTTTTGAAGTGCGTAAGAAGTCCCTGGAGAGACATTTTCATGACAAAATAACCAGCAGGACTGGCAGTAAACACGGCCGATGCCTGATGAATAACATAACCAATATCTTCGTAGTTTGAGATTTGATTGTGTTACAAAATAGTAACGAGTTGTTGAAAATGAGCAACCGCTTTGGAGCGGATCTTTTGGTAGAGGTCCTTCAGATTGTTTGGAACCTTCTGCAGTAATTGCTTTCTTGATCTCTGAGTTTGTTTTTGCTTGCATCTAATCTATCTTTATTATTATCAAAATTTTTTGTCTGACGAATGCTGACGTTTTGCTTATCCGCTTTGGATGTTGCTGGTCGAGTTAACCACGAACTCAGTCGCTGAAAGTTTCTGGCTGCCTCTGCTATTTTTCTCCTCTTAGCTTGTCTCTTTTGTGCTCCGCTTTGATAATTTCTTTTCATATTAAATTGCAGCATACTAGAGTTTTACAATGTTGTTACTCAAAACCTAAAAAGTTTAATAAAATTTAGACAACGGTTAGTAAAGTTTAATGCAACAAACTTTCTTTGTTATTGTTTTTCCGGCTCACAAAATAGTTCTGCTGTGAGCGTAAGAACTACGGTATGTCTAGCAAAAAGGATTCAAATAAATAGCTCAAAGCTGACTTTTCAATCACTCAAACCAAAACTTCTTTCGTAGAAAGAAGTTTATTAACAGAATCACAAATCTGACCACTGACTAATAAATGACGTCTAGCACCCAGATGGTTAAACTAAATCTATGTAGCTTATTCAAATAGAATACGTAATCATTATTCTCACAAACTAAGGCGTTAGATCTCACTAACCCTTAAACTCTAACTCCCGCCACACAGGAAAACGGTTACGCAACAAAACGCTGACTTTTACTGCACAAATTACGAATTTACCTATTTATATAAAGCAGGCAAAATTTTCTAGAAAAAATTAGCAACTTCGAGAAGATACTATATTTTCTCAATTAATTATTTCACGACGATATCAGCCAGCCAGACAGTTACTGTAAGTCACAAAGGCATCAAGTTGAAAGGCTGGTAAGCAAGTTATGTAAAATGTGATACTATTAAATGACTGGACCATGGTGGAAAATTGTAGAGTTATCTGTAAACCATCACGTGCCATTACGTCATAAAGAAAAACTTATTAATAATTACTGTACAAGGTAAAATAAAGCGAATAAACACGATGCTATATGATCTTTATAGCTTAAACTGATTTTACTAAACAGATTTGAGTGGGGGTATCGTACCAATTACCTCATGATTACGTCACAATTAAAATGAATATATCACAATCGAAACTTTAAATATATTAAGAAATACTTCAAGTAAATTAGATGATTATATATAAATTAAAATCATTGATGAGGTGTGACATTTAATAATAAAAAGTTTACTTGAGCTTTTAACGAAAATAATTTACAATAAAATGTAGCAATATCGCGTTCCTTGGTGCTGGGGCCCCGGTGCATTGCACCGGCTGCACCGACGGTAGCTACAGCCCAGGAGAAACCTGTATACAGCATGGAATGCGGTACTTTAACGTTTGCAAAAATGAAAAATGAATCATTCTTACTGCGTTTTACAACCTTAATTTAAAGAGGAATAATTTTGAAATCGGGCTTCCTACTGTAAAATTTTAGGAGTTTACTAGCATCACATTTCCGAAGCTTTTGATCGATGACTACTCTTCAGGGAGAGAGTTGTTTTTAAATAATGCTCTGATTTTGAAAAAGACTTTGATTTTCGTCAGAGGTGGCTACCTTGTTTCTCAAAACACCGTTCATTTTTGTAACTTGTGATGGTTTGCTCTGAATATTAAGCTACTAGACACGGACTAAAAGTTTGGAAAAATTTTACTTCGAAAAATCTTTAAATTTTGTTGTCCTCGCACAAACCAACTTTTCAAAAATTAATAGATTACTTGCAATATACACCTTAAATTTGACGAGCATTATCTCGTCAATACAAATGCTGATGTTATTGTCAAAAAACAAATCTTTACAATAGCAGTAAAAACAGTAGCTAATCCGGAGTTTATTATTTTTCAAGTTACGCTTTTTTTCCGGTTTTTGTAGGGGTTTTAAAGATCTAATTCAGCGAGTGTCTACCACTACACACTTGCAATTTGCTGGAACAAGGCAGCACATTAAATTTTTGATGTCCTTCTTGGAAAATACTACTATAAATTTAACGAAATTTCTAACTATGTGTCACTATACCACAGAAACTGCTCCACAAGGTTCACTCAAGTCTTTACCTCGATATCTGATGGACAACTACTTTGGTCGTTTTATCTGAGCACATTTTTATCAGTTCGGTTAAAGCTTGCACTTTGTTGTGGGCTAGTTGTGGCATTTTCATCTTCAGACTACGGGAGAACCTTTGTGGTTATGCATAGGCAATTTGTGTTGAGACCGACTTCGCAATTGCCAGAACAACTGACTCAGTGCATTTCCACTACATCCGAGCTGCAACGAAGCAGGGAAAATTGCCATAAAGTGCTTTACCCAAGAGCACAACAACGAAAAGCCTATGAGGGCATTAAAATCGCATATTACCAGCCAACGGGTTTTCACACGAAGCTACGGTGCCGACCAGTGCCAATCACAGCCTAATCAATATATGGAGTGTCTTTTTTAAATTTTTTTCATGTTTGCAAACAAAGTTATGCGCAATAACATACATGTTAGAATACTTCAAAATTCCCACAAGCTTCTATAACTTCTTAAGGTTTTCATTGACATATATATGTTCTTTGGCACAGAGTTATCCGTTTTTCGACTTTTTTCAGGCTTTATCACATAAAAATTTTTATTTTTGTTTCGTATCTTCAATCACATAAAATGATGTAATGAATAGAAATTGCTTATTAGCATTAGCATCATAGAAATAGAAGCAACATCTCTCAACTGTCGGTGCTCCCACGTCATTCAAAAACAAAGTGTGGGACCTGACGGCCTTTCTTGTTAGGGTCACTACTTTTGCAATGGCAGCACATCATTGTAATGTTAGTGTGAGACTTTGTAGCCTATACAAAAACTTGGTATTTTTTGTTCTTTTTCCTTGCGTTAGTGATGTTTTAGATGCGATCGCCACGCTGCCAACTCAAATTTAATTGGTGTCACTAGATTGTTTACAAGTACACTTAAACGTACAGTAGCGAGCAAAAAGATCAGAACACTAGTTTTAAAGTGAGGAAATTCATCATAACTAATCTTATATATCATAAAAAATCTTAAACTTTCAGAATTTATTCTAGATGTCATGTGGAATGAAATAAAAAACTCATTTTATTTGTGCAAGTAGCTAAGAAATGACTTTAGTTAAAACATGGATTTCACAACAATTTCTTAATAATAAATAATTTTTTTAATGATTTTCATCAAAAACATCATTTTTGCTAATTTGTGGCTTGTGTGATGTAGTTAGAAGAAAAAGTTGTATTGGAGCAGATATAAACTTGGGTCTTCTGAGCATTTTAAGCCCAAAACCAACTTTCTAGCTTAACTAGTTTTTAAGTTATGAGATTTTGATAAATTTGGGGGAGCACAAAATTTTTGGGGGTTTTTAGCCACCTGAGTTTAAGTGGCAAAACCCCAAAACAACTTTGGAAGGTCAGTTTTTGCAGTAGTTTTTTTAGGTCTTTCAGGTGATTTTTTTGCTTTACATGACCCAGTTTCTTTGAATTTCTTCAAATTGCCATGAATAACACTCTTGGACTTCTTAACAATGTTGGCAATCTCATCTATTGAATGCTTATCTTCATTACGTAACTTCACTATCAGTTTTCTAACTTCCAAAAATGTCAAAGCGTTTTTAGGCAGAATAACAGTGCGAAAATTTAATACAAATTTACCCTAAACTTATCTTCAACACACCAAAAAATACTAAAACTGTATGAATCTCTAAGACGTTCTGATCTTTTTGATCGTAAATTTTGCTAATATTTTTCATCAATCTTGTTATAAGTTACTAAATAAATTGTTTATCAAAAAATTAGTCTTTTTATTTCATTCCACATGACATCTAGAATAAATTCCGAAAGTTTAAGATTTTTTTATGATATATAGCCTAAAGTTAGTTATGATGAATTTCCTCACTTTAAAACTAGCGCTCTGATCTTTTTGCTCGCTACTGTATATGGTTTTGCCATTTTCTCTTTTTTTGTTCAGTGCAATTTTTTGTGTCTTACTATGCAGTTTTTGACAAAGATGAAATTGCTATTACCACAAATTATTACTACTACTCTGCTCCCAGCGATGACCATGCAACATGTCACGCACGATTGATTAATTAACATAGAATATGAATATGAAAATTATTAAACTCTAGTCAACTCCGATTTTGGAAAGACAGTTTCTCCAAGAGAAGATAAAAAAGAAATAGTGCTTTTGGATCTTTTATGCCAAAAACTAGCTTTCCAGCTCAACCGGTTCTTCAGATATAGCCAAAATGGCAATTTTTTTCTTTGGCTGAGGTACACGGCCATTAGAGGGTGCATCAACCAAAAATATGTTCCTATGTCATCTGTTCCACATTGGGGACAAATACAAACACCACTTTATAAAATTCAAAAACTTTGTTTTTTCATTGCACTCTGACATCAGGGATGACCAGAGATGGTCAGTAACAAAGTGACCTATAATCCTTTAACATAGTGTTTCCCAGAGCGGACCGCTTTGTGTAGAGACCCCATTGCCTGCATTATAAACATAAACCTTTTACGTGGTTGGTAATGGTCAGTGAATTAAGCTACAAATTAGCAGAGAAATTTTTATCTTCAAAAAATCCTTTCTTGCATCTTATGTGGTGCAAGCACTCCCTACCGAGAACCACTGGTTTAGAAAGATAAGCCTACAGGTCAAAATTGCTAAAAAATGAAACTAGGGGAAACTGGGGCTGGTTGGTGTCAGAAGTAGGCAGGGCCAAGTAAATTTACCTAAAAAGAACAAAGTTAATATCCTGGAAGTTAATGTTGTTAAATTTAACGTGTCATTGTGGATCTGCCATATTCTTTTGAGATTGTTACAGGGAGTGTTGAAGAAGTTGTACATAAATAATGTTTTTAGAGATGTGAAATGAAAACTTAGTTGCGACAATAAGTTGTTCTTATTATAAGAAGTCAAGTTGGCAGAATTCAAGATACGCATATATTTAGGAAGTTGATTAATATACATATTTTATCGTCATGAGTTAATTACCAACACTTTTCCTTCTTCAGCTAAATATTAGTGATATTTGATTTAGCCTCGTAAAGGGGTTGGTTGGGACAGTGCATGTGGGGTTGGCTGGGACACATACCGAACGCACCTCATGTTGTTCTGTTTTCCTATTAATTAATTTTACGTTAATTAAAGAGATTTTGTAGCTACAACGTGCGAGCTTGTACGGGATAATGGTAATAAACAGAAAGATAACAGAAATTAGTTTTGTTCAAGCATCAGTTGAAACCATGAAAACTGACGTATAGTTTATCTTAAAAGACGAAAGATCAATCCAAAATACTGCAAAGGCCTAAAACATTTCTAAATCAGCTCTTCAACGCTACATTCAAAATGAAAGCAAGCAAGAGCAGGTAACATTTCTTACACTCTATATTGTGCTACAAGGCAAGCGTTCAATGAAATATGATGCAGCCTTCCCTGCTTGGCGCTCGGCATTTAGGGGAGATTATGGACAACAAGCCGGCAAGTTCGCTTGTTGTGTCCTTGGGCAAGGCACTTAATGGAACGCCTCCGCCTTTATGTGAAAGACAGGAGGCCCAGACAGCTTGGAAATGACAACTCCCGAGCGAATGCGCATGTCCCATATAAAGTATAGCGATACAATTTGTTTTCTCGTGAATGGAGGATAAATATGGCAAAATAAAAAAAATTTTTAAATAGAAGAATATGACCTGCAGAAGTATTTTGTTACTTCTTTTAAGCTGCATCATGGGTTGGAAGAGTTATATCGCAGCTCAGGGAATCCAAAGAGAGATTGCTTCACCTAAGTAATTAAGGTCATAAATTACATCTAATATATCAACACGTCTGGTCTGCCAGGTACTATTGACAAAAAATTTCAAAGAAGTACGGATTTTATCCATCAATATCTAATCGAACATATGACAAACGGTACAGAAGTCTGCCCTGTCATTTAGGCCACAGTATAATTCAAGTTTACAACTTTTCAGTATGCCTATGCAACTAAATACATTGTATAAGTCGCACATTACAATTAACTTAAACTCACCTTTCCCAAACACGCTGGTTAATCGAATATGAAACCCTCACCAAAGCTGGCTACAAATAAGCCTGCATGTTTAGCCCATAAAATTAGCCCAACAATTAGCAATGACAAGCAAACCTTAGCACGACTTATCGTACTTCGACTTCAGATTTATGCCTTAACATCAGTAGGGGAAGGGAAGGTGATTTGAGACACTTTTTACATTTTTGTCTTTCAATTCCAAACGGCTTGTGATAGATATTTGGTTGATGGCACAAATAAAACTAGGCTTCTTCGCTCACTTTTCGGGAAAAACTACGATGTTTTAAACTGAGTACTTTTTACTCAACTAGTATTTAAAAAGTGGTACCCAAATGTATCAACTCTCCTTCCTGGGAGGGTGAGTTGATACGCCAAAAATGTGATTTGATACAGGGGAAGGTGAGTTGATACGGTATGCTTGAGAAAGCTTATTTTTTTGAGGTTTCACTGCTTCAATGTGCTTTTACACTTCAATAAGCTATAGTTGAATAATTTTTCAATATTGTATTAATTATTATTTTGAGTGAATCATCAAATAGTGGCTCAATTCTAACCTTAGTTAGTCAAGTTTTTACTACAAGAATTGTATGCTAAACTAAAAGCATCAACACTAATGCATGTGAAAGTCGAATCATATTGTATTTTGATTCTAACATGTACACTAAAACTGAAACATGTCAAAAAAATAAACAAGTACAAGCGACTAAGTTGAAAAATCCAAACAAATTTCAAAGAATTAGCATAATAGCAATTTTGTGTGGTATTAGGAAAATGTTTGCTCTTCTAGTATTTACAAATAGATTCTGCTCATAATTGAAATTACTAGCACAGGCTTGTGAAACTTCAAGCTAGGTCTAATTTGCTGAAGTCAAAATTAAACCGCAATTGATTACTTCTTCTTTCTGACCCACCAACAGCAACTGGAGCAGGAAGTATAAGCACAATGTCATCAGGGGCAAATGAAGCAGCATCTTTTTCATTTACAATAAAAGTTTGTCCTTTATCTCCCATCCCAGAGTCAATTTTCTTATTGACTTTTTGGAGAAACACTCCTTCATATTCACAATCATCCCTATCATACTTGTCGATCCGAGCTACAAATTTTAATGACCTTGATTTTCCAGCCACCAATACAATTGCATAATCACCCAACTTAACTTCAATTTTCTCCTCCAACTCGCAGTCACTATCATCATTGTATATAAGTTCCATGCCTTCCTCATCAGTAAAAGATGACCTGATCACTAATGGTGCTTTTTTTTTTGAAAACAATTTTCTTTTAGTACTTTTTCCACGATCAGCTGACTTTTTAGGTAGTTTCTGTGTTTGCCTTTTTTCTACTTCATCACGAACAGGAGTGTCGGTATATATTCTTGTTTTACCTCTTCTTCTAATAGAATTTTTTTTTGATGCCGCTTTGGGAAGAGGTAAAACATCTTCAGGAGATACGAAATTAGAAGCCGTGTCAAGACTTGATGAAGTTGGAGTTGCTTTTTCGAGAAAATTAGCTAACTGACCAACATCACCTGAAGCATTGTCGCGGTGACTAGTAGGCCTATCCAAAGAAGAATTGCAGGCTTGTTCATTGCCCAATTTACTTTGAAAAGCTTGAGGATCTGCAGAACTGCTCCCAGAATCTTGAATAATGTCACGATCAGTAACAAAAGCAGGGGCAAAATCAGTTTCGTCAAAAATTTGAGGGTTAAATGGCCAGTTACCTGTCGAACAAAATCCTGACATTATATTTCGTGGAGTCATTGCAATCATTTGGGCTTCCTTAACTAACGACGAAACCTCATAAATTGTCACATTCTTTCCTGGGTTAGTCCTCATCAAATTGTCCATTGCTATGTTGTATCCAGTTTTAAATGGCCCATAAACAGATACATCCAAAGGCTGTAATTTATGGAATGTTTTTGGAGGTATTGTTAAAAGAACAATACCTAAATCTCTTGCCTTGTCAATTGCAGCAATAGACCGATGTGATTCATGATTGTCCATGAGCACTAAAATCTTGCGATCTGGTGAGCAGCCAGTAAGCTCACTAATGTGCATCAAAAAATCAACAAAAAGATCTGCATTGATCCAACCAGATCTGGTTGCTCTTCCAATACATCCAGGTGGACCGCCACGAATAAAGTGTTCCCTGTATCGCACTCGTGGGAAGATCAGCATAGGAGCCAAAGCATGCCCTGCAGCACACACTGCATAAAGAACAGTGACAAGCTCGCCTCTTTCTCCAGATGTTATAGAACCCACACTTTTTGTTCCAGTCGCAGTTACAACCTTTTTTGGATTTTGAACAGTAGTTACACCAGTTTCATCTAAATTAAAAATTCGATCCGGAGTAAGCTGATGCTTATCTAACACAATGCCAAGATTGTCAAAATATTCTTTTACATTGTGATGATTGAAAGCTGATGCGCGGCCAATTGATGTGGCTTCAGGAGTCCTTATTGAAAGTTGGTGCCTCTCTTTGAACCCTTTCCACCACTCTTTTCCAGCTTTCTTATTTACTTCCCAAGAATGTGGAATAGATAATTTGTTTGCAGCAGCAAATTGAAATGCAAGTTCTTTGCATTTTTCAACTGACAGTCCAAAAAACATATCAACCAAGTGAACAATGTGAGACGATAACTGTTGTTCCATCTCCGGCGAAAAAATTCGATTGTTTAGAATGGTAGCTTGATAGCCAGTAGTACAAGTGGGATTTGCCTCCTTCTTTTTCATATATCGCATTAGAGTCATTTTGTCGACATTAAAATTGGCAGCAGCCTTTCGATAAGACATACCTTCTTCGGTGACACATCTAGATGCTCTTTTCAACACATCCGGCGGTGATCGAAAACATCGATTAGTTTTTCTTTCATATTTAAACGGCATACTGTTTAGTCGTGCAATTACTGTAAAGCAAGTTTAAATAGAATAAAAGTTCTATTCAAATACAAAATATCTGAAATAAGAGTAATTGCTAGCTTGTAGGTGCTACCAGCACCATAGCCTACAATAATTACTATGCAGTTATATCAGAATACGAAACCGGTTAATAAATCTTTTTGTAGGCAACCTAACTACTGATTAGGTGCTCTGTGCTTTTTTAATTGTCTACCATGCTCCAAGACACCAAAAAGTTTCATCAAATGATCATACCATGTTGTTATAATATGGAAGATGATTTGACACCGTATCAAATCACCTTCAATGCACTGTATCAAATCTCCTTTCCAGCACTTCGGATAGAAATTCGACAACTAACATCCTAGGAAAAGTAATTGGAAAAAACAACTGCACTAGATAACAACCTAATCTAGCAACAATTACTCCACCTTATTGGCAGCTTTATTAACCCTTTCTTTAATTCTGCAGTCAAGCTGAAGTTTGGAAACGAAATTTTACAAAAACTTTACAAAAATAACTTCTCTTCTTCATTTCTTTCAAATTCATTTAAACCAGCTTTTCCTATAAACTGGATGAAGTTTTTCGACACTTTCTTTCACGTGGTAGCGTTAATTAACTAAAATTTATTTTATGGAATTCCGTAGGGGTGCTGTATCAAATCACCTCCCGTATCAAATCACCCTCCTTTCCCCTAACACAACATATTTAACGTTCATTCAACAACTGTCACGTTTATCAATTTGATTTGCATAAAACGATATCACTCCTATTCAATTGAATGCAAAAACACTGACACTGGTCAGCCACTTTTTTCAAAAGCGCATTTTTTTTTCCATGACGTTTGATCACGTGCTTGCAACCTTCCTATTGATAAGTATCCTATCAGTACCACATCTCCTTATTTTTCCATATTTGTAATTTATTTCTGAACATTAATTCTTACAAAAAATGAATGCGAGATGAAAGTAGCTGGCGTGGAGTTTGATTTAAAATTTAGTATGGATGCCACTATTTGCTACAGGCTTTTCATGCCGCTTGGGAACCACATCAACTAAATTCACAAGTAAATTTTGCGAAACGGAAAACATGATTTTTCGTTTTCGCACCTAAAGTTCATTTAAAATTGTTGATTTGTTAAAATTAGACCTACCATACGTCCCGGTTTGGCCGGGACAGTCCCGGAATTTTAGGTCCTGTCCCGGTCAGCTGAGCGAAAGTCCCGGTTTTTCATGGAGTCAGGTAGTTACGCTAGTTACTAACTACGGAACTACGCTAGTTGAGGCAGAAGTTCAGTTATTAAAAAATATTGAAAAAAACGGGTGATCTCCAAAAAAAAAAAAAAAAGGTTAATCAGTTGGTTGGCTGCACGTTTTGCGTCATTTTCAAGCCAACAACTGGACAAATTCTGCAGCCAAGCAAGTGATGATCTTTTTTTTTTGGAGATCATTTGGTAGCAAAGAAATTGGTGACCTTTTTTTATTCTCCTTTTAGTGGACACTTTCATTTACTGTAAAATAACGTCCGCGCTTAACCTGGTTAGCTATAGCAAAGCCCTCTGATCAGGCCTGTTGTTCTGAAGCGTCCCGGTTTTTCATTGCAAAAATATGGTAAGTCTAGTTAGAATAGACTTACTATTTACCTCTGTTAATCAATCTCTCCAAAGAAGGTTGAAAAGTGCTATAAGTCAGAGGTTCTGTTTGACTACTTTTACACATCACGACGAACACTCCATTTACGAACGAAGTGGGATTTCTGCATCCATCCATCTACGAACGAAGTGGGGTTCACGAACAACAATATCAAAATGTGGAGGAAGGAAATTTTTCCATGAAAATCAAGTTTGCGATATTCTCCCTAGAACATGATCTAGACTTCTATGTACGGCATGGAATATAATTATACAAAAAATATTGGGCCTACAAAATATGAAAAATTTATAATTGTTTTAAAATAAGAAGCTGCCTTTTGATCACCTAGTAATTGGAATAATTTTTTTTTCGAAGACTTCTGGCTAAGTTCAGTAATGTTTGATTTCCATATGTTTTTAATTTTCGACTAACAAAAATTTTTGATTGATTGGTAATGCAATCCTGCGTTCTTTGACAATACGGAGTCCACGGCGGATAATTAGGAGCCAAGGTCCAAAAACGAAATCAGTAATTTCTTCTAACATTGAGAAAATCGGTAAACTTGCTGTGGACCAAAGTTCAGATTGCGGTTGATTCTGTGGACCGGTAGTCCTAGATTGAACGTCATTACAATGAGGCCTTTGGGGTTGTGGAATTTTCGGACTTTATTTTGGACTTGAACTTAGCTTGGTGATATTTACAGCGAGTTCAAGCTCAGTTTAGTTCATTTTAGTGGTATTTAGTTTGGCATATTACGGCTAACCACTCAGCTACTGGTGTTTCAAGTCCTTCTAAAAGGGCATTGTTAACGTGATTTATGCACTCTGTTATTAAATTAGTTGTTTTGTCCTTTAGTCAAGTGACAATTTTTGTTCATATTATCGTAAGTGTTTAAAAAGTCTATTTGCCTTTTAACCGGTTGTGTTTTTTGTGTTTGTTGCATTACTGGTATTGAGGCAGTGGCATTTTGCCGTCAAAGGCTTTTTACCCTTAGAAGCTATTTTGCCATTAGACGTTTGTGACTGGTCATTTTAGTGACGTATTAAACACGTGACTTTTGGTCGTTTGTGGTTGGTCAATTTCAATAACGAACTTAAAAAATTGTGCCCTGAGGGCACACTTGTCCACACTGTTCACTCCTCGATACTTGCGCATATTGGCCTCCCTACAGTGCACACTGCCTTTGTTTAATTGACCTTCCAGCAAAGATTCAAATCAATAACCAATGCATTTAAAGGCAGCAGCACTAGCACTACCAATGCACCACAGCATCACCACCAGAATTGTAGCATATTTGCCTGTTTAAATTCTCATTAATGGTGATGGAAAAGTAGACCCAAGAGTAAAATGTGGCCCTTTTTTGCTTGATACCCCAGGCTGCCATCTTGAATGTATTGGGCAGAATCGCACTGCCAGTGTTTACTCCACTGTACATTCACAGATTCACCTATCAAGCCTCCCTCTCCAGTGTCCACTACCTTTGTCCAAGTACCCTGCCAGTGAAGATTTAAACCCATAACCATAGCATTTTAAGTCGAATTCCATCCAAGATGGTGGTCTAAGGTAAGAAAAGAAAAAGGGTATTTTTTTCGTATAACTCCCTCCACGATCTCAGCTACTACATCGATGTTTTCTGATGTAGTTTTGGCTGCTGAAAATGGTATTTAAATCCATCGCAAATCAATAGTTTTCAAAATATTTACATCTGAAAAATGAACTATTTTCTTGTACCTTGATGCATATTTTGCTTTAGGGTTAGGGTTAGGGTTAGTATGATGTCACCTGAAAACTGTCACAAATTGTTAGTTTTTGAGTTCAGTGAGGTCATGTTGCCCCAGGGGGTCTCCTCCTTGTCTGTTTTTTTTGATGGTTTTCGAGGCCAGATTCATGCTCAGGACCACAAATACCATTGGTAAAACATCAACAAATAGCCCTATTAGTGGGGGAGTGAAACAAAAAAATTACTGGTAAAAGTGCCTCTGCTGATGGCAAAATAGCCTAGCCACTTCCCATCACATACTACTGTACTACATCATCATTAGTTGTAATTAAGGAATAGGGATGTTTTGAAGGATGCAACTCATGATTGATGAAGTTGTTTTTTTCATATCTTACAAATTGCTTTCAATTACATTAAGCCTTTGATGGAAAGAAATCATAGAATTTAATTTAGTGAAGAATTGATAATTTCATGTAGTGAATTGCTTTGCTTTTGCTTAATACTTTGACTTTGGTTAATCTGTATGTCACTCTCATTTCCTGCCAATCTCAATGTGAATATTTTGGTTACTGATTAATTTCATATCTATTTGTTGCCTTAAATACACCTTGTGACTATTCAAGGTTGCTCAGCTTTTGGCAGAGGTTGGCATGGTAGTTTTTAGTATGCAGTAGTAGCAAAGAGGATAAATCCAATGTTTTATTGCTAATGTAATATAGTGGAAAGTTATAAGTGTATTTCACCAGTGCTAGCTCATATCTTTAGCTTAATTGGTAAACAACAAATAGCTTATGGCTTTAATATTGCCAGTTTATGCAAGCCTTGATATTACATAATTTGATCATGTGTGCTTGCTTTATTGTAATCATTCCTTTGGTTTGTATGGGTTGCATTTCAAGAGATGTTTTCATCAGTCTTTAAAACATTGTAATTACTAGAGCCAGGTTTGCTTGGCAAGTCGTGTTTGATGCATGCGGCCTATCTAATTTGCCATCTGTATTTTAGTCTCCTGCTCAATATAGTCTCCATATTCTGCCAGTTGGTGTGTGCTTGTGTATTGAAAATCTTGAGTGAGTAAGGTATTTATGAGACAGGATCTCCCAAATAGGAGTGGCAGTGAGTTGGGTAGTATAGTGGTTTTGTAGTGCCACAGCCAGTGTACAACCAGCATTGTGGTAACTGCTTATAATTCATGTTACTTTCTTTTTTTCCCTATATAAGTTGTGTAATAGTGAGCTAAGGTCTCACATTTTTGCTATTGCTGATTTCTGTTACAAGCTTGGGAACACTCTTTTGTATGTAAAACTGTCAGGCTTGAACTTGGATTAGCCACAAAGTTTCTGAGTGTCCAATGCTTCAGTTACATCGAAGTAGACCAATTGATGTAAATTAATATATGTAGCATGGCTTTTGGTGTGATCTCATTTCTTGCCAATTTGCATAGACAATAGACCAATGTTGGGCAAAGTGCAGCTCGCGAGCAACATGTGGCTCATTGACCTTTTGTTTGTGGCTCTTCTTTTGAACAATAATATCGTAATTTAACAGCATGCAGTTGTTATTCATATGTATTGTTGCTCACAATACTGTAGTTAGTTTCATATCTATCTGATTGTAATAGCTTGTTTAGTATTCACCAAGGTAGGACACCATTGATTCTTAATGAGCTGTTATTCACAGTTGGAATTACATCAAGAGTAGATTTTTAAGAACAGTAGTTGCTAAGTTGGATTACAGCGTGGAAATCATTTTGTTCGTTCATTGTAAGCATTGCAGTGCGAAGTGTGAAGTAGGAATATAGGTCAGACTCAGAAGTATAGATTTAATTTGTGTGCATATTTATAGAGTTATGTGCTATTTCAAACAGTCAGTTAATTATACTGCAGTCAAGGTAACGAGTATATTAAATACACTGCGAAACCAAGTGAGATAACATCAGCAAATACAAAGAAACAAAAATATGAAGAGGAATCTGATGCAATGACTAAAGCTTCTTTTCTGATGCCTTGGAACATTGCTCGTTTTAGACACCCATATTCTGACTGTGATATCATGAAGAAAAATATAACTGATGTGGTCGCAGTGTTGGATCTCAACACAAAAAGCTTCAATGCTTTATAGTGCAAATGCCATGTTTTGTATTTTTTTGTATTTGTTCATATTTATCCTCCATTCACGAGAAAGCGATTTGTATTGCTATATTTTGGACGGGACGTCCGCACTCGCTTGGGAGTTGCCATTTTTGAAGTGTCTGGGCCACCTGTCTTCCACATAAAGGCGGAGGCATCCCGTTAAGTGCCTTGCCCAAGGACACAACAAGCGAACTTGCCGGCTTGTTCTCTACAACCTCCCATAAATGCCGAGCGCCAAGCAGAGAAGCTGTGGATACCATTTTTTAAAGTCTTTTGGTATGACTCAACAAGGGGAATGAACCCCTAGTCTACCGACTGCAAAGCGGATGCTCTAACCACTACATCACCGCGCCGGTTTGCGCCAAACTACATGAAGGCGCATTTCTCAGATGAGTGCAGATATTGCAGTTACAATGCAAAGTGACTTGAAAAGTTCCCTTGCATTTAGTATTGCATTTGATGAATCAACAGACATACAAGATAATCTGCCACTAGCCATATTTGTTCAGTATGTTTCATCTGATCTTACGATCAAAGAAGAGTTGTTGGACTTGGTGGTATTAAAAAAAACAACTCGTGGAGCTGACATTAAAAATGCACTCGACAAAGCTTTTACAAGATTTCATGTGCCTCTTAGTAAACTTGTCAGTGTTGCGACTGATGGTGCACCAGCAGTGGTGGGTAAACGTATCGGATTAATTGGACTTATGAAGTACGATCCTAACTTTCCAGAGTTCCTTCCAATACATTGCATCATCCATCATAAACGTCTTGCAGCAAAACACTTCAGGTATGAAGATGTCATAAAAACTGTCCTCGAAATGGTAAATTTCATATGCGTGAATGGGAAAAACCACAGGCAATTATGAAATTTTGTGGAAGAGTTGGAGTTAGAAGATGCGCCAAGTGATGTCTCTATATACTGTGTTGTAAGATGGCTGTTAACAAGCAATGTAATGAGTAGGGTTGTTGATTTGTTGAAGCCTATTTTTTTTCAAGAGGAAAAAAGAAAATGTTATCCTCAGCTAAAAATAATGCATGGATACAAGACCTGATGATATAATAAAGCATCTACAAATTCTCAATTTTTGCACCCCAGGTTACTGAAAAGATTATATCAGATCTTTTTAGAAAAGATTATATCAGAGCTCAAACCGTTTTTAGTTTTCAGAACAAAATTAAAGTTTTTCAAAGAGACATAGTGTCAAAAACTTTCCGTCATTTTTGCAATCTCAAAATGGCAGTGAATGCATTTACAGAAGTAATAACAGACCACAAAGTGGAAAAATATAAAGATAAATTGCAAGGACTGCTGAATGAGTTTCAAGCAAGATTTGACAATTTGCAGGATTTAAGCCATGCTCCACATTCCTTGTAAATCAGTTCGGCATCGATCTAATCAATGATGGCTATCTAGTTTGTCAATCTTTTGCCACAGACGTATCTGCAGTAGAGTGGAGTGAAAAATAAAAATTTTTGAATTTCAAAAAGTGGTATTGATATATGTCCCCAAATATCAAATGATATACTTCTATCATGATTTTGGGTTCTTGCACCCTCTAGCGGCCGTGCAATTTCATCAAACGAGCTGAAAATAGCCAATCTTGCCATATCTTACTAACCGCTTATGCTAGGAAGCTAGTTTTTGGCTTAAAAGTTGCAGAAGTAACACATTCCTATCTTTATTAAAGAGAACTTTCTCTCAAAAATGTTCAGAAAAAAAGTTACAGGCAAATAACGGATTTTTGAACATAGAATGAAATACTAATGCAGTGGGTGTCCTTGTATAAGAACGACTGATGTCTTGTCTAGCTATTTCCCACCCTCACTTGTTACATCTAATTTTAAGTGGTTGAAATTTCTTGAATCTAGTCCTCTTCTAATTTCAACAATTTGAAAACATGGTGAATACATATTGAACTAAGGAGCACCCACTGTATGTCACATAAAATCTAATCACAGTGGTGTTTAGCGCTTTATGGTATGTAGAACAAATTACTTTTTAAAAACTGATAACATCTGAAAAATCAAAGCTATAAGTGTCTCGTCACTATTGGCTGTGACACTGGTCCAGTATTACAGTGCCTGTACAGTTAATTAATCTTTTTATGTCAATTTCATTATTATTCTTCACAAACTGCAGTCTTGTTTTGTATTGAAGAATTGCATCAGTGCTCGGGATTTTAGTTTTTGTCTGATTAGACCATCTCTGCGCTCAAAGCCAGTTACACTAGCTGATGCCTCAGTTACAGCTTTCACATGTCTTTCCACTGCCTGATTGTGGCAAGGGTGGTCTAATTTCAGAGGAGAGTTTCTAAGGTTGTCCAATTCAAGATCTGTCAAACATTTGATTGCTGGAGGTTGCTGAATATCATGGAGGTTTAAGTTAACAATCTGGTGAAAAGATTTTGCCTTGATGTTGATCACTGGAATTTGAAACAATCTGATGTTCATATCAATTTGGATATTATGAGAATGAGGTTCATTCATGTAACCACCTTCAAAATCATCAATTGAAATGTGACATTGAAAAACAGAGTTTCGCAAAGCTGCAATTTTGTTGACTGCTAATCTTTGAAGATTTTCATCATTGTCACCTAGCATTCCCAGTAAAACATTTTTGGGATGCGCAAAATATGCATTTCTCTGAAGCACATTGAGTGCAACAGTGCGAATTTGTGCATTGGGCAGCTTTGTTACACGATTTACAATATTAAAGAAATTCTTTGCACTATCCACAATTGTATGTTTCCTCTTGATTTTGAACCATGATGGAAAATAGACTTCCATACAGAACTGCACAAGATGCTTCAGATTTGTTGATGGCTTACTCTGTGACACATAAAACCTCAATATGCAGCATGCCAATGTCAACCATCTTGAATGAACGATTGGCCCTACCTCTAAATACTGAAGGTCTGGTTCAACTGAACCAATCATAATAGCTGTGCACATTTGATAGGCATATTTTTGGTCTGTGCTTAAGTCGTCCACGATACACTGAAGCAATTTTGGAAAATGAGGGTTTATGATTCTTTTGAATTGAACAACAGGCCATTCAGAAACAGAGCCATCTAATTTTGAGCCAATCGGGCTGCTAAAGCTATCCGGACTCTTTGTAGTTCCATCTGGTTCGGTAAAAACATGTCGTAAAGGAAGCTCATTGGTATGAAGTAAGCAGATGGCCCATTGGAGTGGTCTTTGTACGAGCTCTTCCATTGCACAAATGCAGCCATTAAATCGTCCTGTCATTGACGCAGTGCCATCTGATCCCAATATCATTAAGTTTCTGCAGAGTTCAGTGTCAGAAATAGAGTCAAATATTTCTTTAGCCAAAACACGACCTTTTCCATTTGGGGGTGACAAGTGTGTGAGGTAGTATCCTCCAGGTTCTCCCACTAATACATAATGTTCCTCCAGCTCTGTTGTTATGAAGGATTTGCCTGTTGGTGCTTTAGCCATCATTAGGGTTGCATCCCTTCGTCCATCAAAATAGAGCCCATTTATTAGTTTGAAGTTTTCCATTTCTTTTTCTTGTATTTCTTTTCTGCACCATTCTCTTCCTCTTCATAACTTGCTACGGTCAATTACAAATGTATTATTTTCTTGATCAATCATTCCAATGTCTTGTAATGCGCAGGTTGCAACAGCAGCTCCTGCACGGTCCGACAAGTTATACCTTTTGCATGCTCTTGCCAAGTTGGTCCATTTCACACGATTTTGATTTGCTGATTGAGCATCTTCCATGCAAGTTGAATGATGACCAGACGATACTGACTCCACCGACTCTGCATCAGTTGAGTGAAAGCCAATCTGCTCAGCTGTTGTGTTAGTATCATCATCTTGCACAAGTTTTGACTGTCGTCTGAATCTTTCATCAGCGGAAGATAATGGTAGAACTTCACCCAAACATTTAGCCTTGCATTCTCCTTTTTGATCTTCTAAAAATGGATAATCATCGTGGCAAAAAATGTCAAAAAGTTTATCAGCATCTATTAAGAAAACACTTTCAAGCTCTTTGTATCAGTCCGATTTTTTGGATTTTTTTGGATATCTTGTTAAATCACTAAATTCTACCATCAGTTGTTGGACTCTTTGTGCAATAGTCAACTCATGCAGAGAATAAACATTGCACCACACCCATCTATCGTGAAGTTCTTTTGCAACAATTCGAGCTGTATCTAATTTCCTGAAGTGATTGAAGCTTAGCATACGCTCAATGACTTGCCGCTTTGTTGGCAGTATTCCAGATGGAAAATTATCAGAACTTTGGAAAGCTTCTCCACCATGCAGTTTTTTGCTAGCAACAGTTGACTTAGATCTTTTTCTTGCTAACATGGTAGTGTAGTAGGCCTAATGCTACAGTTACAATAATGATTGAATTTACTGTATATAGAATATCTGCAATAAAATAGGTTCGGTTAGGTTATTTTATCACCAAGGCTAATTTATATTTTTGCAACTGATTTCTTTCAAAGTCTATATTGATTTTTTAGGAAACTAATGTATATTTTTAATAAATTGACTACAAATAGTGCTTGGAGTTTAATTTTATACTAAATTTAGAGTTCAATGCAACAGCACATAATGCTTTTGCTTACCAGATATTGTGATGATTATGAAGACTAAACCGTGCTAACATCTACTAAAAGTTATGAATAGCATACTAATGACTGAAATAAATGATACCAAGCAAGATTTTAGCCAGCTATAATAAAATTGGAACTGGACAACAGTTTCCTAATAATAGCAGATTTTTAGCAATTTTTTTATGCTTGATCATAGATTGGACCCCAATGCTTTTGCGAAGCAGGTCAATAATTGGTTATTTGCCTGTAACTTTTTTTCTGAACATTTTTGAGAGAAAGTTCTCTTTAATAAAGATGGGAATGTGTTACTTCTGCAACTTTTAAGCCAAAAACTAGCTTCCTAGCATAAGCGATTAGTGCGATATGGCAAAATTGGCTATTTTCAGCTCGTTTGATGAAATTGCACGGCCGCTAGAGGGTGCAAGAACCCAAAATCATGATAGAAGTATATCATTTGATATTTGGGGACATATATCAATACCACTTTTTGAAATTCAAAAATTTTTATTTTTCACTCCACCCTAATCTGCAGTAGAAATGGAACTGACCGAGTTGCAAGAAGATCTGGCTCTAAACTGCACGACTTCTTTTTGTTTTTAGCACAACATATTGCTATGAATCTTTATTCTCTGTAATGAAATTTGTGAAAGCAAAATATCGTGCAAGCCTAACAAATGAACACTTGAGCAAATTAATTTGCTCTGCTTTGACATCATATCGCACAGATTTTCAGAAGCTAGCTAATAGAATGGAAATCCACAGTTGATCTAATGCTGGGAAAATCTCGCAAAAACTGAAATATCAAGTATCGTTATGTTTGTTAACACTCCAAATGGAATTTGTGGCTCTCCCATAGTTATACATTTCTGCATGTGGCTCTTCTGTTGAAAACTTTGCCCACCCCTGCAATAAACCGTTATTTATCAAACTATATGCCATGGAAGATTTGCAGGTGTACCGTGGGTTTTTTTTTAAATACTGAGTAAATGCTGCCATAAAGTAATGGCCCATGACGTTGGAGATTGTGTTATGTTGCCTGAAAAAGTGGTGATCTCCAAAAAAAAGGTCATCACCTTTCTCAATGTCACCTGCAATTCTACTCATGAACAATATGAATAGATTCATGTGGCTGTTTTGCTGCAAAATTTGTTTAGCTTTATTACTGTGCCGACAGACAAGAAATTAGGGAAACACTACATAAACTATTCTTCTGCTACCTTTTAGTTGTACTTTGATGTTACTGTATTGTTATCCTTTTGTGTTGTTGACAACATGGTGCAGTTGTCATTGCATCATTCAGTCAGTCTTAGCAAAAACCTTCAAGTTGAGTGCTTAGAGCATTATGCTGTATGCAGCTTGGCTAAGCAGAACTGGCGTTTGCTTTCAAGCTCATGCTTTATGGGTTCTTGTGTTTGTTCACCCTAACTAACAGCATATATGAGTAATCACTAATTTAAGAGACCAAAAGGTGATTTCACATTCTCCCAAACTCTTCACTCATCTTCAGTTAAATAAGTAAGCGCTATGCCAAACTGCCTATTCTGCTCTTATTATTTGGGCTTGTTACTACAACCAGTACTATATTTTATGGCCCATTGTATGCCAATATGCACAAATATATTTACTGACTATGGTACTAATCTGATAATACAATCATTCATGGTTCAGTGGCTGACTTTGCAGCTTGGATTTAGGCTGATTATTTTTGCTTAATTGTTAATCAATTTGTGACTAAAGTTTTTGTCAGGAATTATGGATTCCTATGACATCATTGCAAACCAACCTGTTGTTATTGACAATGTAAGCAACATGTTATGTGATTATCTGATATTCAATTAATAATACTAATATTAAGTTGGTCAAAATAAGTCACTCATAACACTAACAAAAGTAGTAAAATGCATGGCAAGAATTTTAGATGTTGACAATAAAAATAGTAAGATAAGAAACTAATTAGTTGTAATGATTGATTATGTCAGGATTATCATTAAAGGAAAAAAATTATTGTTCAATTTTACACAAAGGTCTTTCCAGTAAGATTTTTTCAACCCTGTAATCTTAACATCAACCTAAAATCTAATTCAAATCAAAGTTAAATTTTTGATCTTGAGCAGATAAAGTGGCAGTTAATTATCACGTTCACTCAAATGATATAACTTGTTGCTGCCTGGTATGTGCTTTATAAAGAGTCCTTTTCACTAGTACTTGTCCATGACTTGCTGAGATGTAGACCAACCTATACCTTTTATCATGCATGTTGCAAACATCATGGATATTGTAAACATGTACTAATTATAACAACCGTTATATGAACTGTTAAGTCATCCTTTATAATTGTTTGCAAAAGTTTAGATCTACAGGGTCCGCCAAAAAGACCTGACACATTTGAAAATTTAATAGAAATCAAACGCGTTGACGAAAATAATTGATGTTTACATTTTTGGAAAGCGTATAGCATGCCATTTTGTGCGGTGTCCAAAAAACAATCTACAATGCATTTGTGACTTCATAATGGTTGATTTTTAAAATAATGTAATTTTTTAAATTGTGCTTTATTTGCTAAAATGAAGTGGTTGGGCTCACACCGTTCTTTCGTTATGGAAACTTTTTTTACGAACAGTGGATCAATAGCACTGGATCGTGTCTTCCAAGCTTGAAGTGCGTACGAAATAATCTTTGAGTTGCAGTTATTGATCCACTGTTCGTAAAAAAAGTTTCCATAACGAAAGAACGGTGTGAGCCCAACCACTTCATTTTAGCAAATAAAGCACAATTTAAAAAATTACATTATTTTAAAAATCAACCATTATGACGTCACAAATGCATTGTAGATTGTTTTTTGGACACCGCACAAAATGGCATGCTATATGCTTTCCAAAAATGTAAACATCAATTATTTTCGTCAACGCGTTTGATTTCTATTAAATTTTCAAATGTGTCAGGTCTTTTTGGCAGACCCTGTACTTGCCAATTTTTGACTTTTAATTGTGTCAGATGCCGACAAGCCTGTTTCGATCTATAAGATTTCTTCAGGGCAACTATGTCATGAGAAGACCACAGATGCAAAGCTGCATTTGTTTTCTTGAAAATGTAGTAGTAGTATTACATTTATTTTTTGGCTAATAAAACGCGTGCAACGCATAAGAATACATCAAAGCAACAGCCAAAAATAGGAAACAGCAACAAATGGTACACGTTAAGACGCACAACTTTTACTTGTAAGACACATAAGGAATCAAATTGACGTGCGGTTGCTGCACCTGAAAGAACAAAAAAAGAAAAAAACTGATTTGGTATTCTCCTACTTTTTATGCCTGCAATAGTTTTGACTGCTAATGTAAATAGTGAGACATTGAAAAGTGTCTTGGTGAATGGTGTCCAGAAGCCAGCATTGCCAAGAAGATGATGATGCAAGAGTTCGTTTAAAGAAACATTATTAGGAATGGTCGGCTTTGGGTGGTAAATAAATCCAAAGTTGTGATGGTCTGGAAGGGAGGAGGAATGTTCATGTTTCCTAATATTACAATTAAAGTCTAGTCAAGATATTATTCAAGATACCAATGATATGTGTTCAAGGTACCAATGCAGCTTTGCGTCTGTGGTCTTCTCATGACATAGTTGCCCTAAAGAGATCCTATGAGATTGAAACAAGCATGTTGGCATGTGTTATAATTTGACTAGAGCCCTTCTATAGCTTGTCTATCAGATACAAGTTTGGGCAGCTCTGTTGATAGCTGTTCCTGGGCTATCTATGAGTAGGGGGAGACAAACTGATTTCTGCCTCTAGTCGGCTGGGAGTGACAAGTTGTATTTACTGCTTTCCAATGTGTTATACATGGGCTACTACAAACCCTTGTATTTATTGTTATTTAAAATGCTAAAAGTTTATGATGAAAATTATAACAATCCCATATTACACTATTGCTAGAGTTACTCCAAGTTTGAAATTCTGTGTGTGCTCATTACGTTGTGGGTAATCCTAAACTATTATTCGCTTTTGAACTAGCATTTCTCATAGTTAAGAATGTCACGAAGCCCTTTAAGTGACCCAACAGGTGTTTGTGGGATTGTAAAATTTGGTAGATGAAACAAAAACTGATTTTATTTAAATATAATGGTTACGAACTTATTCATTGCTCAATCGTAAAATCACTCAAGCTAAGTTTCATTGTGATTGGTGCATCAATAGTGTTATATCATCATTGCCGTTCATTGTCCAGTTTCATTATATTAGGGTTACAAGATTGGAAAGCCGTTGTACAATTTTTTACGTTTTATCCTTTCGAATTTAGTTTTGAGCTTTAATTAAGTGGAGGGAATACTACTAGATCGTAATAATTTCATGGACTAACCTTAACCCTTATTAGCTGAAACTCTAATCCTAACGCTGTTTTGCAAAATCATTGGATTGATGTCAACATTTGTTGGCAAATTTTGCCAAATTTAGCATTGCAGTTTCTTCCAAATGAAGGTATGAGCCTAATGAGACTATATATGGCAATTAGTAGTAACAAATGTAAATGGATTAAAGATTTTACGAATGTCAATAAAGAAAAAAGCTTGCAGAGTGAAGATTTCTCACAGAGCCACTTTGAAAAATGCTGTTTTAGGTCAATTTCTTTTTAGAGAAGTGGCAATTTATTTGGTGTCTGACAAGTTAGGTTGAGGCACATATTTTTAAACAACATCAAGTGCGCTGTTTAGTCAACGTATCAATGTTGTGTGACATTTCTGTTACCAAAAGCACTAGATTATACCCTTTAACATAAGTTTTTTTTGGCAGCTGGATTTAAAAGTTGGGCACTATTATTCCGCTCATACCAAGGTTTTTGTGCATGCATTACATTATCAAAAACTTAAAAAAGAATTGTCCTCAAGTAAAATATTTGCAAATAACTGTATAGTACCTTAAACATATTTTAACAGGGTTCAGGCATGGTGAAAGCTGGATTTGCTGGAGATCAAGTTCCTAAAAGTTATTTCCCAAATTAGTACGTATACATAACTGTGTGTTCAGTGCCTTACGTATTTAGTGTACTGTGCGGTGTCCTATAGCTGGCTATTTCTGCTACTAATGGAATCGTGTGTTTATATAATGACTTTTGAGTTTTTATGAAAATACGTGCTGCACCACATTAATGTTTTCCCGTAAAACAGTGGTTCTCAAACTGTGCGTCACGACGCCCCAGTGCGTCGTTTCAATTTTCCAAGGGCGTTGCAGAATAATTCGGTTTTGCCCCATTAAGTCTTGATTTTATTGCGTCAAAAGAACTCTGATCGTAGATTCCTTTTTTTTCTTTTGCCATTCATAATTAATTGTATTTTCACAATAGTGTTTTTAATACACTGTTGTAATTGTTGACTTGTTTTTCAAGAACCGAATTGAAGAAGTTTAACTCAATTGGCAAAAATATATGTAGAATAAAGCATTCAGTTGTATGTTGGACGAAAACAGGAAAGATGAGTTACAAACTTAGAAGAGCGTAATTTTACCAGCGAAGATGACAGACCAATCCAAAATCTCGGGAGCATAAGGACAGTTATATGTGTAGATTATGGGCCACATTTATCTTGCAGTACGGCAAACCAAACTTTAGGATGCTGTCTGGTGTGTCGCAAAATCTCGCAAGCTTTTTTAAATGCGTCGCATTGAAAAAAGTTTGAGAACCACTGCCGTAAAAGAATGCCAATAGTAAAAACAACTTGTAACAATATGCATACTGGCATACTTATGAAATGATTTTTAACTGAAATCTGTTACCACTCTTTTAACAGCATTGGTCGACCAAAACATATTCGTGTAATGGCTGGAGCATTAGAAGGCGATGTGTTTATTGGTCCCAAAGCTCAAGACCATCGAGGCTTACTGAGCATCAGATATCCAATGGAGGTTTGTCATTAATAATTACATTGACTAAATCAGGAGTAGATATTTAGGAGACTTGCTGTTCCATGAGGAAGTTGCTTTTGTCTGTAGAAATGGTCTTCAAACTTTATTTTAGGCAACCCCAATTTAAATAAAAGCCTAGGTGAGTCAGTGTGCAAATATTTGCAACCCTGTTCATAGGCAAATTGTCTTAAAACAAGTTTAAGAGCTTGTTTCCGGGGAGATCAATCGTTTGGAGTAACGTTCATGCTATTTTTGGCACCAAACACTAAGTGAAGATCTTTTTTTTTGGAAACCAAGCTTTTTAAAGTGACATTTTTGGCTCCAAACACAATGTAAAGACCTTTTTTCGGAGGTCAGTCCTTTTGAAACCACAAGCGACCCCCCCACTTGGGTCTGTAGTACAGTTTGTATACTCTCCACCGTTTAGGGATTACAAGTCTGTAGTACGTGTAGCCTAAGGTTGGTTGGGTTATACTTCTGAGTGGTTTCTACCTAAAAAGACTGGGGAAACTCTTAAAACTTTTAGATGTGTTGTTAGAGTTTGGAAGTTTCCGTGATATTCTGTTCCAAATTTGTCATTTTTCTTTAATTTTACTATTTGAGAAAAATGACAAAATAAGTAGAAATATATCATTCAATGGTCAAGTTCCTAGTCACTCAATGACCTCCTTTTTCATAAACATCATCTTGTTGCTTTTTGTCTTGATATTTTTTGTTTTGCTTCTAAGTGTTTTCAGGTGATTTTAGCATTTTCTGAGCTTTTGTGATTAGCATGACAAATCTTTCAAATACCATATTTCACTGAGGTACTAACCGTAAACTGTCCAAGTCTTATTCCAACATGATTGTAAATGTTTGCCATGCTTTTATCACTTGTTATTAATGATTATTATCGTTCTTCAGCGCTCCACCAGAAAACTTGTTTTGAAGACATGTCTTGCCTGATTAGAAGTCTTTTAGCATCGCATGGTCAAAAAATAACACAGGCAGATATATCAAATGTTGTAACTAGCTTTCATATTTTCGGCATCTCCATTGTTATTGCGACCAAGGTTTGATTATACTCAGTGAAAAAAATGTAATAAATTACATTTTTACAAATTTGGACTTGACCACCAAAGCCCATTAGTACAGCACATATATCGGTTGTTTTGAGTGCCGCTCAGAATAGATATTTGCATGTTTCGACTTTCAAGTTAGTTTTGATGATCAAAGAGCAAAACCACAGTAATCATTATTTAATTCACATTTATAACATTTTCCCGGTACTCCTAGTATTAGCCAGGTAAAAATAAGGTGGTGGAAAACCTCCTTGGCCGACCCTGGCTCAGTTTGCTCGAGGAAAAGGACTATGTTTTAAATTTGTTTTTTAGTGTTTTACTCTTTAGTGCTATCAGTTGGTCATTGCCTGTTAGTTCATACTTTTAATCAAAGATTATATAACTGTAAATTTCGTGATTTGGCATGCTGGTTGGTGCGTTTGTCACTTTTTAAACTTTTAGTATAGAGGTATCTTTTCGATAAGAAATGACGGTAATCAGCTAAAATTTCTTTCTTTGGCTTTATTGCTGATCTGTATTAAAGCTCATACTTCACATTTAGTCTGTGATGTGCACCTAATGTTATAATGTTTCGGATGGCTGATTCAACAGTCGAAATGTTGCTTTGCAGCTTTTCAAGCTTACTGTTGGTATTGTGTGAAATGAGTTTGTAAGTTTTCATCATCATTTTTATTTCTGTATTTTGTTTTGATGCTTTTAATAGCATGGAATTGTGACTGATTGGAATGATATGGAGAGAATTTGGCACTATGTTTATTCAAAAAACGAGCTGCAAACCTTTCCCGAAGAACATCCCGTCTTATTGACCGAAGCTCCACTCAATCCTCGTCAAAACAGAGAAAAAGCAGCAGAGATTTTTTTTGAAACTTTCAACGTTCCGGCATTCTTTGTGTCAATTCAAGCAATCTTGTCTTTGTAAGTACTTCACCAAAATTTAAAACTACCGGTATTGCTCATGGAAGTAGCAAAAGCCATTGACTTTGCGATCAAGATTCGGCAAATCACAACTATTTTAGTGCCTGCGTCGTTGTGTCTTTGGAAAAGACTGTTCATATCAATTTGCAAATTTCTCGCATCATTGCCTACGATACTTGTGGTAAAAAAGAAATGGCATGTATTAGTGATAGTAGCAGCTTTTGAGCTACTTTCATGGATATTTCTGTAAGCGTTTTCCTGTGATCAGAAAGTGATGGTTATATAATTGATTAAGAAAGAGGCAAAACTCATCTTCTACTTTTCGGCCCACAGAAAGATATGATTTGCGGCCGGATTGATGAACCACAACAAAATAGGTCTTCAGTTTAAAAACACTGCTTTTTTGTACTTGATCTCAATGAAGAGAAGTCTTGGAATGAGTTCGCGCATGGCCCTCGGTATTATGTGGTTTCATGAAGGTGGTTTGCCTACAAAAAAAGCTTTCGCTCCCCTTCTCTATAAAACTAACTCGTTAACTGGCAGTTTGAGACTTGACTGTCAGTGGTGGTAGCTTGCTGGACAGTGATTCTATTTATGTTTTTGTTTGTGGAGTTGCCATTCGTCAATGCCGATTGCATATTTAATGCATTACTTATCGCAGGTACGCTGCCGGTAAAACAACTGGCGTGGTATTGGATTCCGGTGATGGGGTGACGCACGCGGTGCCTATTTACGAAGGATTTTCACTACCACACTCAATTGTACGGGAAGATATTGCCGGAAGAGATGTCACAAGGTGATGTGACATTTGTATAGTTGTTAATAAGACTTTAGGCCGCTGTATATCTTGATATACCTTAAATACGGCTGGCCCGTGAGCGGACTCTTTTTACCTGCATTTTATCTCTACAACTCATTTTTTACTTATAGGCCAGCAAATGATTGTGTCAATTATCTTCAGGTATTTGCAATTTCTTTTGAGGAAAGAAGGATTTAATTTCAAAACTTCAGCTGAAAAAGAAATAGTGCGGACAATAAAGGAGGTTGAAAATTTTTGTTTATTTTAGATGTAGTTTTATTATAGCTGAAAAATAACTTATTGGTTAAGTGGTTTTCAATTTGTTTGCGACATGTTTGTGGGTAACTGTCTGGATTAAAGGCATGTTTTGTCATTGGCATGTCATTAATACTGCAGCTAGGTATATACAATTGCTTCAGTATCGGATTTTCTATTACTGTTTCATGTCACTAGGATTATATTGTTGGTACTCCAGTTCATATGTTCTGTGATATCTCTGTTTTTGTTTCAGTATTTTAGTGGGTAATTATGCGTAATTGTGATGGTAACTTGCAGTACTGGAAAGAATTCAGCAACGTGATGGATGAAATTGAATTAATAGATCACGCTGAACTACAAAACCAAAGAATGCTTTTGTTGTAATTAAAAAAAGCCTACTCTCTTACATGAAAAATGTATTTGTAGAAAGCTTGTTTTGTCTCTCCCACTCCAGTCAAGGATGACTCAGCTGAAAATGAAAAGAAAAATTTTCCTCTACCTGACGGAAGTTCAATTGAGGTGGGATTATAGAATTAATGCTTATATCTAGAGAATTTATGATTGGATTAGTCTCAAGATGTTATAATTGCCACCTTATTTGCTTCGATACGACATAGTGATCAATCTATTCTAATTTTGTTATTGAGAAAAACGTTTCTTTTGTTGCATTAACCTCGTCGAAACAGTTACTAGGGAGTCTGAAGTTGGATGTAATTATGATATTCAAGTTTTATACAATCAATACTGGTTTTGAAAAAACGTCGTTTTTGTCTATCGGTACCGGTAGTTTATGTTTTCGACCGTCCGAAATACCATATTAATCGTCTGCAATTGCATCCGTAGTTTGAACAGCGTTGCTGCTCGAGCTGCAATCTGGTTCAAATCGGGTGGGCGACAGATAGTGACAGCCATATCTTCTATATGCCTTGGGAAGCATGGAGACAGGACAGATAATAAAGCTTTGCTTAAATTATTAGAACTTATCCACTTCATTGCACACACGATGAACAAAGAGTATTGGAGACTGCTAAACGACATCTTGGTCTTGCAGTCAGCACTTAATTGGAGATGTCACTTCGTTCGGCCTAAACCATAGTTTAAACCCAAAGCTTGAGTTTGAAAGCAACCTGTGACAGAAGTTCTTAAAATTTTGGATACGCGCTTCCTCGACAATGTCAGCAGAAAGCCTTGTTTCCCGCGCTCGTCGTTTTTCCACGCTTTTTTTTGGAGACAAGTTTTTTGCCAAAAACTAATTTCGACAAATTTCCTTAATTTCTTTAAGGGGCAAGTATTGCTCCTTGGCTCCGTACCTCTCTGTAATCCTTCCACGCCCCCTACTTTAAGAAATCCTGGCAACATGGTTCCGCTTGTCCACGTGGTGTACAAGGTGATGCTCCTAGTACTGAACTCGCAGACTTCAGTTTGCAAGTTAAGCTCTCGTTTTACCGCGTTACGTCGCCACAATTTACTGACTATAGAAATGTTTTTTGTAATCTCTTAGATCGGCTCGTCCAAGTATCGAGCTCCTGAAGTCCTGTTTCAACCTGATTTGATCGGAGAGGAAAGCCAGGGTGTGCATGATATCCTCATTAACAGCATCCAGAAATGTGATATGGATTTAAGGAGGACCTTGTATCAAAATATGGTCTTAGCCGGTGGTTCAACGTTATACAAAGGTAGACATTAATAGGCAGATTCTGTGTTGTTTAGTCGATTTTCCTGTGGGAATATACCGGAAATCAGTTTTAGATAGCTCAAATGTCACTTTTTCCAAAAATAATTCAGATGTTGGTTTGATTAATGTATATGCTGATGTCGTGAAATAATGATTACAGAACTTGAATATGGCATTGAGTTCTCGCACGTAATGCGGTCCAGTCATGAGTAAGTGCATTGCAAAAACCTTTTGGCAAAACAGATTGTTTTACTCGAAGTTGTTTTTGTTTTCAAAGGTTTCGGAGATCGTATATTGTATGAAGTGAGGCGCCTTGCTCCGAAAGACGTCAAAATAAGAATAATGGCGACGCAAGAGCGATTATATTCAACTTGGATCGGGTGAGCAACAAGTGTGTTAGTTAAGAACGTTCAACGTGAAAGTTGTCTTACTGAGAAATTTTTTGTGGCACACTCAGTAGTATTAAGTTTTTCACGAAAAACTTACTTAGTGGTGATGATAGCGCAGCCATTTCAAAAATTAGATCGTTATTGCTTTCTTTTTAGGAAAAGTGCAGATTTCTTGACTAAGTTTTACGATAGCGTTGTTTTTGCGTCATGTAACGCGAAAACTATTTAGCGGTCTTATTTACGATTTGCAAAGCCATAATCACTTTTGAAGTCTCGTTTACATTTTTTGACGTCACATCTAAGTCGATTTTTACGTCGCTCGTTGCGTTAAAAAGATTTTGTGACGTAACTAATTTTGAAACCTTTATATTTGTGACGTCATTTTCCCATTTTCAGCGGGTCGATTCTGGCGTCGCTGGATACGTTCAAGAAGATTTGGATCACGAAGCGTGAATATGAGGAAGATCGATACAGAGCCGTTCATAGGAAGATGTTTTAAGTTCTTTTTTGTTTCCTTTTTTGTCGGCCTTGGAGACACAACTTAACAACTTGAAGCTTCAAGCGCTACGCGGTAGCAAAACGAGACGATTCACTTCCGCCGCAAGTTGGCGCTTGTTCACTATTATGTGGCGGATTGATTAGATTTGAATTTACAGCAATTGCAATCAAGGAGTTACCATTAAAATGTTGCACTCTGCATTCTTGTATGTCTAAAGCTGATCTTCGAGCTTTTTTTGGCTCACAGTTAGTTGTGCATGTATTACTTTGTGAGTGAAACTATGCTATATTGCTACTACCAAGGGCATATGCAGAGGTCATTTTCTTTGGAACCAAAGTTGCCCCACATTTGGTCTTTTTTTGCTTAAAGTGTTGAAGTCATCAAAGAGCAGTCAACATATTTTCTCATTTTAAACTGATACATAATATCGCTGAAAGCTGTCACTGTATTGGGTATCGCTTAAGATTACAATGCTTTAATGTTGAGTTGAAATTTTTTAAATGTGGTGGGTGATAGGTGATGAATTGTTTTACCGCCATTCCCTCAGAAAATACAAGCTGTATTAAAGTACAGTAGGTTGAAACTTGTTTTATGACAGTGTATCTCTTCAGCAACCCATACGGTGGTTTTTTTGAGATGCTATGTTTTCAGCCTTTGTTAGAACAAATTATTTTTATGTGTTGTCTAGAAAATGCTATGTATTTTGTGCGTTACGTTCTATTTGTTGCTGCTGTGAGCCAGTGGCACTGCTGTGACCATAAGTCACTCGAAGAGTTTGTTGCTGCATTCATATAAGCCTGTGGTAGCATGAAAAGTAATACACAAATTGCCTATGAGCTGCATCATGACGTAATGCTAGCTAATAGTCTGTTTTCTACCAAACTAATGTTAACGCTTTCCATCGGCAACTTTAATGATTTAGTTTTTACGCAAGCAGTTGTAATGTCGCTCACGAAAGACCTGGTTTTTATTGTTGGGATTCGGGTTGCTTAAACCTTAAACTTTTGCAGAGCAGTGCGAAAGTTTGGAAGCGATTCGGGTGGGACGTATCACGTCACGTATTAGGTGAAAGGCTGGGAAAATTTTGGTAGGATCCCATTGGAATCGTTTTTATGTTTTTACGCTGCTCCATCCTTTGTGATATCAGTGACTACAATTACTAATTATGGATGAATGCGAACCTTCATAAGAAGATTACCTCTCGTAACTCTGTTTTTCGTTGATATTCTTCGTGACCGCTTAAGAATTGTTTTAAGCATTACCCTTAAATTAACTTTATAAAGCTTAGTTCCTTGCTTCGCACAAAAATTCTGGGCGCCCTCTAAAATGGTCATCACAAAAATGTAACTGCGGTTAGCGTAAGAAATTCTTTCCCACTCCAAAAAAATTATTTTGGTGGTTTTCCTATTGAATGTTGTAACTTTAGATATTCCTAGCATCACGTCACAACTCTCTAAGCGAAAGCAAAGCGTTACGTGTTATGATTACGCGAGACAGGGTTTGTCGTATTATAAGGAGTAAGTGTTCATAAAAGTTTTCCTTGTAGAAAATATTTGTATGAGCGATCGTAATGCTGGTCCAAGATTTAAAAACTGATTGTTGATCTTTTTAGTACAAATATGTACCAACCACTCGATGCATGCGAATTTTCGTGCTTTATTGTCGTCAATTACAAACGGATATACTTAATAGTAAATTTCTATAATGTCTAAGAGGTCTTGGACGAGCCAGAAAAGTTAAGATATCTATTTACTGCCGAAGTTTAAGGAATTCGATGATTGGAGTAAAGGCCCTTTTTAAACACCTGAAGATTGGTTAGGATGCCATGAAAAATCAATTTTCCTTTAAAGTGCAAGTAACACTAATCTTTCTTACCAGCTACTTCATGAGTAAAGTTGTAGTTCAACCCAGTGGTTTGTTTAAAAACAAATTTTGTGAGAGGCCAGGGCATGTTGTATAGTTGGAAGATCTTTGTTTTGGAGATTAACTAGTGAAAACCGAAATTTTCAGCCATTTTTGTCTCCAACCAAATGCAAACGCCTTTTTCTTTTCAAATTATTGCTACTGTCATACTGTTTGCGAAGTCATTGGCCTTTATGCCCTCTAAATACGCCACTAGCACAACCTATGCAGTTCCGTGCTCTTTAAGGAGACGCTGGAGTTCAAAATTGTATTATGATCTTTGCTTTGGAAAAGGCACCGCAGCGTCTCCCGCTGCTTGGTGATTGCAGCGCTTGTAAAAACACTCTACCAGTAGCACACGCAGCTGAGAGAGAGAGAGAATTTATTTGATTTTGCTTTGCGCACCGACACAATAATCAGATTAATAATACACAAAAAAAATCACTTGTAGCAAAAGCCAGGGAGCATCGAGGAACCTTTCGGTTATCGAGTCGAGATGCTCCCTGATCTCAGCAGATTGAGATATAAGCGAAATCTATTAAGTGACACTGTTATAATTGGAGTACATTATGTAAAAAAGAGTTGAGTTCAAGTTTTTATCAAATGATAATAAAAATTAAAAAAAAGAAACGGAACAAACAATAACAATAAATGTTTTTTACACAATCAAAAGCTTTTGCAAGAGTTAATATTCATTTAATAATTTTAGTTTATACGCTTTTTTAAAAGAAACCCAGTGCATGCTCTTTAATTTTGATTCGAGGTTACCCCACAGCTTTGAACCTTTGTGAAAAAATAGTTTTTGGCTAAATAACTTATTTATTCGGGGGCGGTAGTAAGCAGTCGAATTTATCAATCTCGTTTCATGTTGATGAATAGTATTTATCTTACGAAAAGAATGATAAAAGTTTTTAGGCAATTGATTATGATGGAGTTGATACATAAATTTAGCTAACTCAAGTTGATATATGTCTTCTACTTTTAACACTTGAAGTTCTTTATACATTTGTGAAGTTGGCGTATATAAGTTAACGAAACAATATTATTCTCAAAATTTTATTAAGCCTTACTCGAATTATTTCTTGCGAAGTTTTATTTGCTGTTGCCCACGCAGTAATTCCATATTGAATTCTACTGTATACAAGACTATAGTATAGCATGCAAAGGGTTTCTCTTGAAACAAAATTGCGCAATCTGTAAAAGAGTCCTGTGCATCTGGCAAGCTGCGTGGACAAATAATTTATTTGCGACGTCCATTTGAGATTATCGTCAATGAATAACCCAAGGTATTTAACAGTATGCGCTCTGTTAATAGTAATACCGTCAAGAGCTATTTTAAAATTACATTGACAAGTTTTAAGGGGTTGCTTGTTTATTAACATGTAGTTAGTTTTTGAAAAATTTGGGGATAGCTTATTTTAACAGAGCCAAGAGTTAACTTTTTTGAGTTCTATTTGAACTTTGTGTTCCAGGTTTTTCAGATTGTTTTCAGCCATCATCAAGCAGGTGTCATCGGCAAATAATGTGGTGTCAAAATTGGAAATCAACGAAATGTCATTAATGTATAACAAAAAAAGTAGCGGCCCAAGGCAAGATCCCTGGGGTACCCCACATGATACTTTGGTATATGAGGACATAAATTTACGTACATTAGTATATTGATATCTGTTTTTTAAGTAGCTGGTTAATAAATCCAGAGGTTTACCACGAATTCCAAAGTTACGATACAATTTATCTAAAGGAATGTCATGATCAACCGTATCAAAAGCCTTTGATAAATCCAAAAACACACAGCATGTACATAAATTTTGATCAATGTTGTTTATAAACTTGTCATATGTTGAGTTGATTGCAAATATAGTTGAAGAATTTTTCCGAAAGCCAAACTGATTTTCACAGAGCAGATCATTTTTTTCAATAAAATTAATGATGCGGGAACAAATTAATTTTTCTAAAATTTTATCAAATTGTGATAAAATTGATATGGGACGATAATTAGAAGCTTCATTACGATGACCTTTTTTAAAAATTGGAATAACTTCGGCAATTTTCAAGCAGTTTGGGTAGACGCCTTTACTAAAGCAATCGTTTATCAATTTGCAAAGAAAAGGAGATATTACTGATTTACTAATTTTTATAAATTTAGTTTCGGCGTCTGTATTCCTGGTTGCCTTTGAATCTTTAAACGAGTCGATAATATTGTTTATTTCGTTCGGATAAGTTGGAATTAAGAAAAAAGAATTGATCACGCCTGTCGGCGCTGTTGCATTCGTATCCGTGTCAACTTCGGGAATGGTTTCAGCCATTTTTTTCCCTACGTTGGCAAAGTATGCATTGAGATTTTCAGAAATAGCAGCAGGATTAGTTATCACCTCACCTGTTTTAGTGTTGAGTTGGTTAATGTCAACTTGTTGTGAAGGTTTTAAGTTTACTAATTCATTCACTATTTTCCAGATTTTACCGCTATTACTTTTGTTCTCAATTATTAATTCATTGTAGTATTTTTGTTTCGCTTTTTCAATCGTTCGATTTAAAACATTACGATACGTTTTATAGTTTTTGTAGTTTGTTTCATCATATGTTTTACAAATCGATTTGTGCATCTTATGTTTGGTTTTAATTGAACAGAGAAGACTAGAGGATAATCATGGTTTAGTCTTTAGTTTCCTTTCTTTCCTGGTAGCTAATTTACGCGAGGCGTGTTTATTTACCACACTCGTAAAAGAGTTAATGAATTGTTCGAATTGATTATGGATGGTAGAGTCAAATGACAATAAAGATGCATTTAGAGTTTGATTTAAGTCTTCGATAAAGTGTTCAGCTTTAAAATTTTTCATATCTCGTTTCCATACTTGGCGAGCGTTATTTTTGAAATGCTTTACAGAAGGAATTACAGCGAAAACAGAATAGTGATCAGAAATGTCGCTAATTGCTATGCCTGGCATAAGCTGATTATTTAGGTTGTTGGAATAGATATGGTCCAATAATGACTTTGAATTTTTGCATACTCTTGTTGGTTGACTTATTAGACACTTTACCGCGCTGCCTATTAAATCATCCGCATATATATGTTTTGATGCGATTGTTAGATTTTATTTTAGTTAGGTCAATGTTGAAGTCTCCTAACACGTAGAATTTAGATTTTTTAAAATTAAGTTCGTGAAAGATGTTCGTCAATGCTCTGGAAAATAGATCAATTTGCTCCACTGTTTGGACAGGATGGCGGTGGACAACGCCTACAATTAGTTTTTTTTTGTTAATTTCTATTTCTATCCATAAATTTTCAACCGAAGACAAATCAATGTTAATAGTAGATTTCAAATTATAAGAAATAGAACTTTTTACATAAATTCCAACATCGCCAGCAGACGTATGACTATTACGGTGAATAAACTGGTAGCCATCTAGTTCAATGTTACTGTGAATCATATTTTTTTTAAGTTTGGTCTCGATACTGCTACTACATCGGGTTTACGGTTTTAAATCAGTAAGGTAGTGCGATAATTTGTCAATATTTTTTTGTAAACTTCTCACATTAAAGTGAATCGTGAACAAGTGATTAGATTTATTTTTTGAGCAAAGCAAATTACTAATTGAGTTATGATCGTCATAGTAATCACTTGGCATAGAAAATAAACCGTTATAATTTAGCTCTGCATCTATATCAGGTACATTATTTGATACGTTTGGATTTTCAGTTTCGATGGTGTTAACAATGGTGCTGGCACAACCGAAAATTTGTGGCAAACCTGGGCTTTGATTGACAAGTGCTTGATTGCACCAAAACGAGTTTGAAGAATTCTTGTAATTGCTATTTACAAAAAATTTGTCGCAATCAACACAGTTTCTGTAACCTAAACTGTTGTTGCATTGATTGACACCTGTTTTGCAACTGTTAGTTACAGAGGCGTAATTTTGATTTGATTTAACAGTTTCCACTACTATTATCAGTAACATCATAAAAGGTCTCGTCGTTTTCGTTGTCAGCATGGGATTTATCAGTAGGCAATCTGATAAGCTTTTCAGCAGCTGCATTGAGTACAATCGCTTGATGTAAGCCTTTTAACCATGAACGTTTATACGTGTGGACGTGTAGCCATAATAATTTGGGAAGGGCAGACTCCACGTGTTCCATGATAACCGCGTATTCAGCAGTTGTTCAGACTTTGAATTAATGCTTCCTTGGCAACTTTAGTGAGCGCGGTCTTGTCTAAAACCAGTCAGACGTGCCTTTGCCCTATTGCTGCTAAAAAAAATAACGTCACGATGCAGAAGAACAGACTTTTATCAATTATTCATTGTTACTTTATAAGAAATGAATTTTTAAACGGCTTCCTGGCTTTCAATTCTGCAGTATTGATTGCAGAATCAAGAAGCTGGCTGAAACTATTTCAGTAAAAGAACGCGTAAGCCCATGGTATGATTACAATCGTTGTAAACAGTTTTGTTCTACCACAAAAGTGAATTTTGCTTCTTAATAAGCTGTTTGTTTTTATCACCAGATTTTGTTCAGTCCTGCTGTAGTGACGCAGTAACCATACTATGCAGCAAAGATCTGTTTTTTAGGATGAGGTTCAAATAAAATGGTTTTGTATTTCGGCATAACAACATAGTTAGGTCAAAAATAATGCTGATGAGAACGAGTAGCCTATAGAACATCAACCACTTTAACTTCATTTCACCCTATGCACTGATCACGTTTAAAAATAAAGCACCGGTTATTGGAATTATCGGAAGCAGCGTACGAACTTTCAGTGGAGTGGCAGAACGTCAATAACGTGGCCAGGTGTTACGATTTTTGATCAAAATCACGACAACCGTAAAAAAGATTTTCTTGAAATTTGAGGTTGATATCTTAAATTTTCTGCTTATTGGCGATCCATTGCCCTCCCCTTTCTCTATTCCAAGCTTTCCCATCTTCAACTCATTTGTTGTTTAGTAGTAAATCTTCGCGTTCACGAAATTAAAACAAATTCACTCTTTCCCTCAGTGGATTGACCACACTCTGTAACATATTAGATCAGTTTTGAAAATTCCATCAAAAGCCGCATGGAAGGAATTAGACCAAAAGGAAGGGAGAGAATGAATGCATAGCGGCCACTGCTTACAATACAAATCACGTAACATAAGCCGCCTCATACAAAATCTTGTTCCTTTGTTTCAACAGTTGCGCGCTTCACCTTAAGCGGACCAATGCTTCCACAAAAATTTTTCAATTTCCTCCACTTCAGGAAATTATTTTTTTATTTTAAAAGTAAAATTTTTCCTAATTATCTCACATAATTATCGCTACAAAACATGAAGAAGTGGGTGATTTAAGAAAACTTGCATGACATTTACGCCGCAAGGATTAACCATAATTCTTACTGGTAGCTTCCACAACCAAAGAAACAAACACTTAGGAATACATGGCCAGCAGACATAAAATGGAAAACAACTCAGTACAGCAGTATGCAGCAATGATGGAAACCATTTTCAAAGTGGCTCCCACAAAAATAGTGGCCATATTTACTTGCAGCGCGAATGCAATAGCGTCAGCTTGATTTATGAGACGCCACCGCAAAGTATTAGTTTGAGAAGCTTTAACTGAGCAAATAAAACTCGTTTCAGATTGTATTTAAGCATCGAAACAAGTATCGGTAGCATGATGAAAACAATCGTATGTAGCATAACAAATTAAGTCACAAATTAATTTACAAAAAAGGTTAGTATTAAACTCCTTGCTAGTCACAAGTAGGCCCACTGTCGAAATAATGGATGGTCTGGGCATCCCGTTTTGCTGTGTACGGCAGTATTGGTGTAAATATCGAAGCTACAAATAAAATAAATACCTCTCAAAGGTAAACAGAACTTAGGAACGCTGCATGACATGCATATTAAAAAAAATTTTGGTAAGGTAATAATAAACTTTTGTTTTGAAAAATTGTAAGAGCCAGAACAGTAGGAGTTTTTTGTTGAATTCCTGTATGTATTTGTATACAGCAATTTTTATTTTTGAAATATTTTGATTTTGTATTTATATTTTCTGGAAAAAATTTTATTTCTTTCTGATTTTCTTGTTTTGATCATTTCTTCAAAAACTTTCTCTTTTGGAAATTTTAGGGTCAAATTTTCTTAAACGAGATAATTTCCTCCCAAGTGGAACCCCTGAAGCGAGAGCGCCTTTTGTCTTAATTTGCGTTTTTCATTTCACATGTAGTTGCGTATTCGACCCATAATGATTTATTTAGGAAATCGAGTTTAAATATTGCAATTACGAGATTTCAAACTTTTTCAGTTTTTTTGCTTGACTGGAACATTTTAGAGCACGTCTCAAGTGCGCTACACATGCTAGATATTGCTAGCTGTTATATTGTTTGGCTACAGTTGCTTTACGGGGGAAACAAACCCCCTACTTTACACACACACTGCAGTAAAGTGAAAAAGTTAAAGAAACAGGAATCAACTTTTGATTTTGCAATAACCCACTTTGTTGATAATTATGCTTTGTGCATTCGTGGTTCAGTCTCAATAAACATCGAACAGAAGCGCGCTAAGCATAGGGCCATTGCTTCGAACTGTTTCATAGTTTGCTAGTTTCAACGTTCCGTCTGAATTGCTTGGTATTACTTTCAAAAAATTGACTGTTTGTTAGAAGCTACCAAGCGGAAATCCTCGTAAAGTATAATTTTCTTTGTTCTTAAACACGTTCTCTAGTTCTCAAAACGAGTTTTGAGCTCATGCACGAACGAGCGAGCAATCAACTTGTTTTGAAAACTTTTCCAAAGCCTTAGCTATGAAACTAATTAATAGGCAGTACCGTAGTTACAAGCATGCAGAGGAGTTTATTAGTAGAAACCTTCTTTTAAGCAATTTGTAATCTTTTTGGCTCTTGGTGCAGGCCCAGATCTGGTGCACTGACATTAAAAAGTGTCCTAATTGTGAAAACAATCAACTGATATTTTCCAATTTGTTAGATGCTCGCTAAAAGAATTCTCAGTATTTGTCCGGGGCCACATTTTGTCACCAACTCTGGTGTGCTTTCATCTTTCACCCTCCCCCACACAAAAAATAAATTTCTATTTACCGCTATTGGCCTTACTCTTCTGTGTCCTGACATTTAAATTGGTTGGAAGCTTGTTTCGTACTTGTGGGAAACAGCTTTTGATTCTTTTTAACTTTTTTGTTTCTGACATTAAAGTGGCACTTGACTAAACGGGTGAAAAACAAAAAGTCAAACTAACTGGCAGAGTGGCTTACTGCGAGTATAAATATTAACTCAGTAAACAGCTGTAGCTGGATCTAAAAAATCGTTTGTGGCTGGATTGCTTCGAAAAATTGCAAGACAAAAAAATAAATTGCTTACTTGTCGAAAGTTTTTCGCCATAAGGTTTCGAAACGATTATTTCACCAGTGCTGCGGTTATTGGTAGACCTATTTCTTGAGTTAGCGTAGTCATTAAAACAATTTTGATTGGAATATTTTGGCCAAACAAAGCAATACCAATGATGAAATTTTTGCAAAAAGGTAAGTCGGTCTATAAGTTTGTTTTATATTTTGACCAGGACTAATTCTTAATTGAGTGAATTAAAGTCTTCAGGCTGGAAAAAGAATAAAGATTATTTCCTCTTCCAGCTTGAAATTTTTAATAATTCGCTACACGAGTGCTCGCTGTAGTATTATTATTGCTGGGTTTACTTTTTGTTTGCCCCGCACTTCTATCTGAAAGTGTAAACACTAATAACCTAAGTACTTTTTGTCGATAAGCGCGAAAAATAGGCCTACATGCTATATTTTACCTGAAAATACTGTACCTAGAAACCGATATTGAATGCAAGAAATTTGGAAAAGGGAAATGCCCCCTACGTGCCCCGGCTATATCTGTGAAAAGGAGGCCAAATGTATAAAAAGCTTAGTTTTTTATTCATCTATATACTGTAACATGGTACTTGATTCTATTTTTGAGGACCATTCTGTTTTACCCAGTGATCCCATTACCCGTATAGTGCTAGATAAAAAAGAGGCTCTGCGCGAATCTGCACCAAAGTCCATCGTGAAAAAGAACCTCCTGATATTAAGGCGATAGCCTTTTTAAAGAACACCGCACAAGTTGGGAAAAATGCTGGTTTCATTTGCAAACGGGGCTCCGTACAATGCTGGCGCGAAAGAGCCCATCTGGAGTTAAACCAATCTTGTTCCTGGAGGTCCAGGTCAGCAGTATGGTGGGTTGGATTAAAGAACAGTTCATAACAGCAATAATTGTGAGTTTAAATCTCACGATGGTAACGATATTGTGATTAGCGGCAACTCCGAAGCACGTCTGAGCATTAGCTGCTTTGACACAACCGACAAAAGTTTTTTTGGCGACCGAACGACAAAGCATGTAAGTCATAGGTAATGTGTAACTTTCTTCTAAATCCAATTGTAGAATGTGGTCCTTGCTTTAAGTGCCTGCTCACTGGCGCGACAGTAGGATTTCGTCTGAGGGAGGGGATCGGGGTAACCACTAGTCAAATGACTTTTCTGAAGTCAAAATGCTTTCACTACTTTTTTGGAACAAAGTGTCATGGCTAGTGGAGGAGGTCTGATGGCTTCCTTGTCTGCTCATTAACTTTGTTGAAGCTAGCCCATGGCTATGTCAAAAAGTGATACTTGAAGCTTCGAAAACTCGCTGAAAGAAAACCAAAGCCAATTGCTAACACTTCTTATATTTTACAGCCAATCAGGCGACCGGTGTTGACAACGAGATGGAGTTAAATAACAACCACGATATCAGTCAATTCAACAACAGGGTAAAATGATATAAATTACTGCGAATAGAACTTTTCAGTAATCTTTGTTTTGTAGCGACAGGAAAAAAATGGTTACTGTTTCAATAATACATGTCGCATTATTGACATTGATAATAATGATTGTGTTTAACTATTTTGGCTGTCAATAAACTGTATTAGTATGGTTTAGTAACAGCAAGGGATGCAATCAAGATTTTGCTAAAGGGGATGAGGGGTCAAAAGTGAAATGGACCTAACGTCGTAATATTGGATCGTTGCTGTAAAATCAAGGCTCCATGACATTGCAACTGGAGCATTTTTTTGTAGAACGAAGGTTTGGGAGAAAACCTGACTTTCTTAGACCCTAATCCCTGATTACGTTTGTCTTCCTGTTGATAGTTTTGGCGGAGCCCTTTGTAATTAATCTAAGCAAAGTTTCGAATTGAAGTGTTTCGCGAATTCACAAAAGCAAATTATTGTTCTAATCGCAGACTGATGCCGGGAACATTATTAGTCCGTCTAGCTCTAATCTCAGTGATCACTCTTCCTCTTCCATTGTAAAGACTCCCACACACTTCCATCACCCTGGTAAGTCTTAACTAATGTGTGAGGTCAAAACTGCGTGATGCCAGCCTAAAATTAAATCAGCGTAGGGTTTCCGGCCAGTGCACAATCTTTACAATTACTCAGAGAACAGCTTGAGTTCAGAACCGGTTTTGAGTTGGAGTACTGCTGCTGGCACATTGCATTTTTACCTCAACCATTGCGACTAAGCTGGAAAATTTGCCTGTCAGTGCCTTTTTCAAGGGAGCATGAAGGCAGGTATTAGGTGCACATTAAAATCGCTAGCTCGCGACTGAGAGCCACCATCTTTTGACGCAGAGTGCCAACGTGAACCATCTAATACATGCCAGCGTGAATCATGTAATACAAGAGGAAGTGAAGAGATTGCTCTTTTGGAGCTCTAAAATTTTATTTCCTGCAAAAAACGTGCAGATTTCAAGCCATCGTCTCTTTGCAATTTAATTTTGAAAAATGTTTCCTATAACGCTAATGTTTTAGAGAGAGAAGGGCAGGGAAAGAGGAGGAAGAGTGCCAAGCAAAATCGACATCTACTTTTGCACAATGACGCTAGTATTAATGAAGTGCGGTGACATCTAAGCGTCAAAGCAGAATGGGCAAGACCTGACTTCGAGTAGTAATCGAATCCACTAGTCGCGTTAGCTACCAAGGAGTGAAAATCTGGGTTTTTTATAAAAGAGCATTCTGATTGGAAATACCCTTTAACTACTAAGCCACTCGGTAACCGAAAACCGTCAATTAGCTACGTTAAGGCCGGTCTCTGTTTGTGACGTTCGAGCGTAATCAGAAGCATGTTTTATCATGACACGACAATAAGCTGATGGAATGAAAACGGATCTTCAATGTTTCTATTGGAACAAAAACAGATCTTTAATGTTTTTGATAGAATAGCAACTAATTTTTAATGTTTCTATTGCCTATTTTTCAGAATACATCAAAGAACCAGTTATTGTCGACAATCGCAAGCAACAGGTCATCGGCTCTTGTCCCCCCCAAGTCAACCTTCACCCTGACACTGGCGTCGATCACACGCCCATCATGCAATCAAACGGGAGCGTATGCATGACGTCGCCGTCAGCAAAGCCACAATACCAACGTAATATTGAGAGCTTTTGAGATTTTTGTACGAGGTCATACTTGGGAGGGCAGGGAACCATAACCAACCAGCCTGGTTTTGTGAAAAGAAAAAAAGCTCGCTTTTTAACAATTGTCTTTAAAAAAATTTTTCTCAGCGCTCTTCAATTGATTTCACAGCTGGTACAGCTTTAGTCTTAAGTTGAGTTGATCTTTGTCGTGCTCGGCCCTCAACGGCTTATAAGTCAAGTTCGAAATGACGGTCAAAAATCATGCTTTACATTCTAAAACACCTAATAGATTTATTTTTTCATACCCCATCTGTTAACCTTGGTTGCAATGCTTTATATGAGCAGTACTTTCTGTACCATGTCAACGTTTCTTAAGCGACTTAGGCGTCTCGAAATTTTCCCCTAACTTACCGCATAAATGCAGAAATGAGAATGAAAAGATTCGGTTGAGCGATGCCACGACAGCCGGTAGCGAAAGGCGAGTTATATTTACTGCTTAAGATTCCGTTGTGACACATTTTTGATGCTTCTTATTTACAGCAATTTTAGCGTCAAGAAATTTCTGTTTATAACTGAGCAATTATCACAAAATAACATTTCATTTTCCACTTTGTAAAGTTAATCATAATCGTTTCGAAACAAACTCCACAGAAGTGAAACCAATGGCCATTCCTCGAAATTTATCAATAAACTTAAAACTTTAGTCAAGAGCAAAGTTGTTACTGCAATCATATGCTCTCACGTTTATCAAACAACTCGATTCACAACAAAGTATGAATTCTCCACATTTGAAAACTTGACTACGGAATAAAACATTGACGTTATTTTTGTAGTGAAATCGATTTGTTTGAATAAAAGTTTGAATGCTGATCAATCGATTGCAGCTACAACTTGACGGTAAAGTTTCAACTTTTCTACATTTATATTATTGCTGAGTGCCAAGCAGAAGGTTTATAAATACCATCTTGAATGTATTTGCTACCACTTGACAAAAGAAGTAAAGCCAGGTCTACTGAAAGCCAAGCGGCCACTTTTGTATAAACCCAATAACTGTTTCATCAAAACACCGCAAAGGTACACTGGGTTGAAGGCGATTGCTGATAGTCTTTGTGGAGCAAGGTTCCGATCTTACAATCGTCTCTTTATACTAATTCATGCAAATTTATAATTAATTCAACTTTGCACTTATTTTTATGTTGATGCAGCTTGGTGCCTTTGTAAGTAGATTTTGTGACTTGTTTTTTGTTAAGCATTTGTGACACACATCAAATCTTTTTCCCATAAACGGCTAAGGTCAAATAATTGCTTTAACCATCACAGTATTCTGAAGTTCTATTTGATTGTCGTGAAGACTAATCTGCCTTGCTTGCTGGCGTCTCGCTCATAGGCAAGCACGGCTATTGCTTTTAAAAGCATAGACTGTCCTTGAGCGCTATGCCAACAACTTGACATGGCATTGGCAAAAGACTTTTTTAATTACCTCCATACATTGAAAAGAGCCGGAAAACCCTGTTGGCTTTAAGCAAACAAAGCGCAATCAAACATGGGTTTTTTGATTGGAGCAAAGGAGGTCTCCTGAAAATTTTCTATCATTGTTTTGTTTTCGCGAAAAAGTCAAATTGCAAAGCATTTAATTGTGATCTCGGCTCACTTTCTGGTGCTACAAGAAAGCGACAAGGAGAAGAGTGTGAAGATTGATCGCCCTTCTGTAACCGACGTTAAGTTAGGCAATTCCTGTTAAATTGGTGACTCTAAATAATTTATAAGTCTTTTGACAATGACATATAGGCTCGTGGTATTCAAAATGGAATGATATCGAAGAAGAACAAGAGAAAGTTGATTTAAAAGAAGAGAAAAGGAGAAAAAATACAGAAGAGGTGAATTCATTCCAATTTTTATCTCATAAACTCATTAAATGCCCATTGATCAATTGTTAGGTAACTGGGACTTTACCACTTTGCTCTTGGCGCCAATGATAAAGCGGACTGAAAAGTGATTTCATAGCGACCATGATTGAATGATCACGCGTTCAAATCTCCCGATGATTGCGTGGTTATGATGTTCGAAAAAAACTCTTTCTATGAATACCTCTGCTTAGCGTACTGTTATAAATAACACTGGTCAACAAAAAAAGTTTTTGCTTGTTACACTTCACAATGTTTGGTGGCATTACCTATATTTGGTTCGCTGATTCCAAATCTGGCGTCAAATTTTGTCTGTCACGTTTTTGATTTACCAATGTGCATGTATCTAACAATATTGTTGATAATAGTGTGCTTCTTATTGCACCATTTAAAACCATAGCTTACCACTGGAAAACGTAGAGCTGGCATTAAAACTTAGAGACAGTTCAGATTCACAATATAAACAACACAAAATGAATGTTTTTTTAACATCCAATAACAATAAAAGCAATAAATCGAGCGCTAGAAGTATTGAAGGCATTTAGCTTTTCTCTTGTATGATGAGCGCTTGCAATCGCGTAGTAGAAACCAGCAGAAATCTTCCATTATGTTGGCATCAGATCTACCTTGATAACGGCTTTCCATCACAGATATATCCTGATGGAACCTTTCCCCTTGCTCATCACTTACAGCTCCAAGATTAGGTGGAAACAAGTCCAGATGTGAATGCAAAAAGTGCATTTTAAGAGACATACGAGATCCTAAGTTTTCATACGCTTTCAGCATGTTGTCTACCATGTCAGCATATCGATTGTGTCTGTAGTTTCCTAAAAAATTGTTCACCACCAATTTAAACCCTTCCCATGCTGCAAGCTCTAATGTGTTAAGCCTTTCTTGGAAACCATCATCAACCATAAGCTTTCTGATCTCAGGACTTACAAAAATGCCAGCTTTTAATTTTGCATCACTCTTTTCAGCTTCGAAGAGCTCTTTCAGATATTTAAATCCTTCCCCATGTAGATCCATGGCTTTCACAAAATTTTTCATTAGACCAAGCTTAATATGAAGTGGAGGTAAGTACACATCATTCGGGTCAACCAAAGGCTGGTGTTTAACATTATGTTCCAACACATGAATTTTCTCGGGGAGGCCAAACCTTAACAGCGTAATGACTACTGTCATGACGACTATCTCAAAGGCATAAGAAGCACATATGCTTGATATACCCCAACTGCAATCCCAAGTGAAGAGATACAACTTTTAGATTGCTGCATATTTTCCAGGTGTACTTAGGATAGTTCAACTGCTCAAGAAGCATTTTCATTGTATTGTATGTTTCTTTTCTTGAATTTCTGTGACCCACAGGAATGGATGGTTTGCTATTTCCGTTGAGCAGTAAAGCGGCCTTTAGGCTTGTTTTTCTGGAATCAATGAATAACCTCCAGTCAGCAGGATTATGTTCTCATCCTAAGTCATTCATTAATCCATCTACATTTGTACAGTAGCAGATATCGTTGGCAATTGCTTAGTAAGAAGAAAGGCTTTTGTTGCGCTGACGGAAAGAAGAAATTGTAGTTCCTTCTTGTAATAGATTCCTTTGCTGGAGCCTAGACCCCAAAATTTCAGCCTTCTCTTTGAACAAGTAAAGATCCCGAACGAGATCGTTTAGGGGTTCCTGGTTTATGAAAAGTGGCTTCAACTCATTCTTAAACGACGGATCAATTTCAGTGTCTTCACTTTCGTCAGAACAAGAAGGCTCGTCACTTAATACAGGTTTCTCATCTCCAGACGGGGGACTTAGTGCAGGAATGTCCGAACAATGGGGAACAGGTCTAAGAGCAGACTTACAAGTTGGATATATAATTTTGGACTTGCTTTTTCGAGAAAATCCTGTGATCTTGGTCATACAAAAGTAACAGTCAGAAACGTGATCTCTTTGTTGACGCCATATGATTGGAACACCAAATGGCATTTGCTTCCTTTTTCCATCAGACCAAAACAAAAGACTTGTTCTGCAACGATTGCAACAAATATCTGGGGCCCATTCCTTGTCTTCATCACCCTTTTCGCATCCAAAATAATGGGCGTAGGCTAACTTAATTCTGCTGGAAAGCTTTGCACGATGAGTAGGCGGAGTGTACTCACCATATATAGGGTGTTCATAAAGTCCGTGTGCGCTTTAAAAGATTTATAACTTTATTTGTATTTGCGATAGAAATAATCTGTAAAAAGTGTTATAAAGTTTCATCTACCTAGTTTTAAGTGCAGTTATTGAATAATTCTTTGCCACAAAATTAGAAATAGTGTTTCAACTGATACAGTGTTTCTACAAAATGGAGCTCCTTGTCACTTTGCTCTGCATATCAGACAGTTTCTAAATCTAGAATTTCTAAAATGATGGATTGAAAGGGGCGGACCATTTTCTTGGCCTCTGCATTTGCCAGATTTCACTTCATTAGATTTTTTATGGAGACATGTAAAAACAATTCTGTGCGCAACCAAACCTAGTTCATTACAAGATTTGAAAGTTAAAATAATTAATTTGATTTCGGGTATTACTGTAAATCAGTTGGCAAATGTTTTCTGTGAACTGCGAAATTGTATTACCCTTTGCATTGCTAATGATGGAGGAAATGTGGAAACTTAAATAAAATTTCATTAAGACCTTAAAAAATCTAGATTTTCTTCTTTCTAATTCTTTTTACAGATTATTTTTATCACAGATACAAATAAAGTTATAAAGTTTTTAAAGTGCACACGAACTTTATGGACATCCTGTATATAGCAGAAGTTGTCTAGATGATTTATACAGCGCCGTTTAGAGCTAGGAGGCATGGTTATTCTGTCTTAACAGCAATTTTAACAACACAATCACAATCTAAAATACAGTTACAAAATCAAACTTTCAGCAACTTACCAAATACATTAAACGTGTATTCGTATAAACATGAAAATAGATCTAAACCTTCATGCTGCAAGCTTCCACCAAAGGTTACCAAGCTGTTAAAGCCAGCTGGGAGGTAAACTACAGCAAGCCTATAACTACAGTATCCTTCTGTACAGGATTTCCACCTGGTCCATTACATTACAAAATCATTCTGGTAAAAGCCGCGTGAAAAGGCTATACCATTATTACGTCACAATTGTCTAATAATGCTAAATTACTTAATCGCACATGCACGAAATTATAAAAGTGCATTTATCTCGAAAATGTGACGTGATAGAGAAAATCTGACTTCGAATTTGAACTTAGCACAACCAAATTACAAAGAAATGTTAGTTTTCATTGTAACAATTTCTTGTTGACCAGTGTAATCAGAAGTTTATTGCAAGAAGCTGCGAGAAGCTGCGAGAAGCTGGATCACGCGAAATATGGAGACCTTGTGAGTCAGAAGCAGTCTGGGGCTACTACTTTTGTGTTTACTGTCATGCACTGCCACAAGCTTACAAGGCTGTAAAATGTAAATACGATGCAATGTAACAACTAGGACTACACTGTTCTCTGAGCCACGAAAGTTGAAGAGACATGGCTATATAAAATAAGGCTTTTTTTACAAATTTGGAACCTTTTAGTATAGTAGCTATACTGTCAACTTAGATATTAAATAGCTCCGTATATTTATAACCGTGATAGTTTATCTGAGACCAGAGGATAAAAGCATAACTGCAATATTGATTGCAGGTAATGAAACTCCCTTGCAGCCTGGCGAAAATGGTGATAGCAGAACAAGAGCGAATAGAAGAGAATTTGGAAAGGCAAGGCCTGGATCCCCGTTGGGCCTCTAGGTCTCCTAACGCCAGGAACCCAGTTTTAAGTAAGCCCAGATATACAAGCCCAGTCAATGCTTGTAAGTGTATGGTGCGATGTAAACATATAAAAACAAAATTAAAAACTTGCATATTTACAGCTCCATCGAGAACGCTGAAAGAAGCAAGGGAACAGACCAACAACGTGCAAAGTTTAATATCGCAGGTTGGTCTATGAATGTAAAATACTCTCCAGCTTTTTTAATCGGTCTCTGGGGTCCTGTAACCTTACGCTGTACCGTGACAACGATCAGAAAACAATATCAATGCTTTGATCTAAGAAAGACTTTTAAATAATATATCAAGGTTTTTACCAGACCGTTAATGGGACTGTTTTGCTTGTTTTAGTCATTTACATTTTCAAATTAATTATTAGCATAATCACAGATGGTTTGCGAGACATTATGACTCAAGCGAAGTTGCATTACAAATTTTATTCGATTATTACAAGCCTATACAGAATTAAAGATTTTCCAATTTCTTTGTGGAACATCACTGAATATAGTGATGCTTTTGTAGTTGTAGCAAATCTGTTTTTGAACCGAAAACCTTGTGATTTCCCGTCGAACAACAGCTTGCTTATTTGTTTAGAATGACAGCTTTAGCATGTATAACGAATCAAGTACAGGCTACATGAATGAAGGTATTTGCTTTGCTTATTTTATGTAGTCTTTATCCTTTAATCATGGTAAACCTTCAGTAAAGCTCTTATTCAAACCTGCAACCAAGCTACCAATGCTGCCAGCTAGAGGAGATTTTATTACAAGCAGTACAGCCAAACCGAAAATTTGCCCCAAACTGTCATTTCAAGGGAACAAACAGTTTTCAGAAACCAGGAAGGCATCGAACTGTAAACCTTTTGGTTTCGAACCAGCGTGAGCTAGATTGCAGCAAAACATATCGATTAGGTGGCTCGTTTCAAAACTTTTTTCAATTTTTTTCGTGGTAGCGATAAAAAGTTGCCAATCTATGAGAAACTCAACCATGCAAAATTGGAGCGATTGAAACAGTCATCTTTAACCCCCTCGTTTAAAATTTCGAAAATTGGCGAAAAAGTCCATTTCTAAAAAAACCAGGCAAAATTTTTTGAGATATAATTTTTTAGTCGGATAGGCGTCAAATTGTTCAAATACGTTAAACAATTTTCTGACAAGCTTTTTAATGCAATTGAAAATGATGCTATCCCCCTCAGAGCTTTCGAAATATGGTACATTTTTGAAAATTTTGTCATTTTGCTACAAGTGAGTTATTTGTCCAACTACAAACCACAGGACAAGTTTCAAGCAACACGCCAAACATTTCTCGCAATTAGAAACAAAACATGACGCCTGGCAACGATAAGTACATTTTACAACCGACAAAATAAGAGTTTCAAAAGTTTCAAGCAATCATCTTCCCAGATTTGAAGAAACATCACAATCATGTCGCCTTCCACAACCGAAGCTATTATTTGTTTTCCAATTTTGTCATTATTTTTCGACTTTGCAAAGTTGCCCTAATGAAACTATCTTTGTTTTTGAGACCGCAAACTTTTCTGGATGCAGCAATCACCAATTTGATCATTTTTTCAACTGGTTTGGTGTGACAAGAACTACTAGTTTGCTTTATTGCTATTTCAAGGCAAGTGCCCTTATTGATTGCTCTTCGATGACATCAAATAGTAATGATGGTGCAATTTGAACGCTTTGCCAATCAATTAGCTTACAATTTGCTTTGGCATCTATATCTATCTTTAGTATGTTGAAAACGTCATACACCTTTTCCAATATCTGTTTGCAGTTCTCGAACCTTTAAAACTCTTCTCATTTCAATCACTCTTATAAGATTATTTTCAACAGTTACTTATTGCCATTAAAATATATTCCGGATAGGCATAAAAACCATTTTTTGAATTGCTGGTAACAAAATTTGAACACAAAATGATATGCTACCCACTCTATCATTTGTTACATACAAATGTTTCGTTGCATTCGTGGAACAAGGATTGTTCGCAGAAGCAAGATTTCAGGTAGATGTGATTTTGTTTCATAGACGCAAAATTCTTTTTACCGTTGTGAGCCAACGATAATGACTGAAAGCTCCAGGAGCATTCAGAAAAGCACAGTGATCTGCATCACCTTCGGAGATAGCAGAATATATCTGTAGCAAATGTTTTTGATCAGCATTCATATTCTGGCAATAAATTTCAATACTTTTTACGTCAAAACATTGAATGCTTTTGTCAATGGTAAGATTTTTACACTTTTGCAATTTCATTTCTATATTTCCTGTAAATGAAAACGGCTCACTAGCCTTTCCGTCAAGTTTTTTAAGCAGATGTCTCAGTGGAATTTCATTCGCATAGAGTCGACAAATCAACCACAGAAATGGCCGCCTTCCAGCTGCTTCCATTTTCAGTCGAGTTGAGGTTTTATGCGCGCATAAAACTAAATAAAGAAACAAAAAATTTCGCATGCTTGCAATTTACGTCTAATGGAAACCAGCCTTTACAGCTCCATTCCTTAAACCGGTATTCAGTTCAATCACAGCCAAGTGCCCTAAAATAGGCAAAATCCAAAGACGAAACGTCAGAATTGAAGTAGCACTGAATTGCTAGTGCAATATCGTTTGAACTTGACAGTCTGGGGTAACGTAATTGATGTATTTTGATTACACATCTGATAAAATACAAATATTCTCTTCGTTAACCGTCACTTTTGAGTACTTAGTGTCTTTTTAACATTGAGAAGATTTTTTTTATACCCCATCAAAAAGAAATATATGGTTCATCTCGTTCAGAAACTAAAAGATTTTGAAGGTCTTTGCAGACTTCCTGTCGTTCTCGACTAATTTTGTGTCGATCTATGATGGTGCTGCAATTTTCTTTTTCTTCTCTCTAGTCAATCAACAGAGATTGTAATAAACACCGCAGTGAGGTGAGATATTCCTGTGCGATGGCATATCTGAGCTGCATTAAAAAGATGAAGGCTATTTCCGGAAACGATTTCACTTCCTTCCATTAGAACATGAAAGACCTTTATTTTTGAAATCGGATGCATCATTTTCTCCACTTGGTGCTGGTGCACCGACATCGCCATATTGGTCAGGTGGTAGGGCAGCGAAAGCGGACGTTTCACAATGCTTTGCTTGTCGTTTCTCTCGCGTTCTTTTCCGTTATGGTTTTTCTTTATTTTCATACTCTCATGATATCAAAACCAAATGTAAACATTTTTCTAATAGTTCTTTGATCTAGTAAAAAGATACTTTCTTTCCAAGGGACTTTTGAAAGCGCTAGACAGTTACAAGAAATAAAATTGGAACATTTACAAGCAGCAACGTCAAACAGTTTCTCTGTTTCCAGTTGAAATATTTTTGCTTTTCTTGTTACGATGGTTGGTCAGCTTGAAAACAGTAGTTGTATAGAAGCATTTTGAAATGCTTACAGTTGCGTTGCAACGTGTCCTTGATGCATTTTGGGATACACTGGGGATAGAAGTAGTTTTCCACAAGTCTAGGAGGGAACACATCGCTTCGTAGCAAATGTCAGAGAAGGCTGGTTCTTTGGACGAAGATTGCCAACATTATTCGCTCGTTTTGACAATCTCTGACAACATCTTCATACGTTGGCAACATTGAAGATGCCAATAATTTGGGTTGACCAAACACAGAACAATCAATAATTTTCCTTCTTCACCAGCTCATTTTTTGTAGTCAATTCTGAAACAGATAGTGAGTTTGTGGGTAAATTACTTTTAGACCGGCTGAAACCTCGCTGGCAAATTATTGTAGAGAAACTAAATCTTCCAGCCATTAAGAATAACTGGCTAAAATGCTTAATTCAACGTCCCAATACCAATATATTGTTAGTTTGAAACAGAGCAAGCGAAGCACTTCTTTGATGCTAGAAAAACGTGTTTCGGACGAAAAATAAAAAATTACTTTCATTTGAACTATTACGTTCATCTCTGACCCGATTTCGCTGCTATTAGTTATGCCATTTGCTTTTTTTTCAAAATAATCAGATATACCGAACTGATGTTTTGTGCCGTTTTGTCTCAGTGATATCAAGCTAAATAAATAAGGTCGGACAAATAAGAACTAAAATTGTTCCAACTGTTATGACAGGGATTTAAATAGTGGGTTTTCAATCAATAACGGATCTATTCTAATAACTAGTAAACGCGTTGATTGTGACGTTGTGAAGTGTGAAACGTAAAGTTTAGTATCTCTCGCTCAAAGGAGAAGTATGTAAGTGTAACGTCGCACAGACTTTAATGGAGCATTGAAACCCCCGGCCTCTACCTGTGATTATGCCACTGCTCTGATGTTAATTTTTTGTATTCCAGTGCTTCAAACAAAGCGTGGTTGTAAGACGTGGCAAGGTGACAAAATATTTTGAAAGCTCTGAGGGAGAAAAAGATCATTTTCAATTGCATTGAAAAGTTTGTCAGAAAATTATTCAATCTATTTCAACAATTTGACGCCCGCTCGACAAAAAATTTTGGTAGGTTTTTCAAGAAATGGTGGACTTTTTGCCAATTTTCAAAATTTTAGCCACCCGAGGGGACTAAAGATGACGGTTTTTGACGCTCCAATCTTGCATGGTTAAGTTTCTGATAGATTGGCAGCTTTTTATCGCTACCACGACAAAATTTGAAAGCAGTTGAAAAGCAAGCCACTCTAATATCGGCAATGTCAACAACTGCTATAAAACTGAAGGATACCGCAGGTGAGTGTAATGCAAACATGGAATTTTCAGGTAAGTTAAATTTTTGACAATTTTATTAATGTATCCGGGATATAAGACTCTAGTTCATTATTATTCGAAAAGAAGGAGACTAGAATTTTAGATACATTGAGGAATTGCTTCAGAGGAGAGAGCTCGCGAGGATTTCACGAGTAGGAAGCTATGCACTACTGACTAACCTAATTGAAAACTGATGAATCCCTTTTCACTTTGCAGTCGAGCATGTTGACAACGGAACTTTCATCTTGATTAATCAAGAAAAAGCTATCCCAAAGGAATTTGCAACACCTGAAATTGCAGAAAATATAAAGGTAGGTTTATAAGTTTAGGGTTGAAATTTACAAAAATGCAGTTAGCTGTGACAGTTTGTAAGTCGAATGGCATAAGTTATCTTTTGCTTATAGATCTATTACGCTTTTCTTTCAAAACCTTTAATGTTAGCCCACACCGGTGCCCGAATCCTAATCTTTATCAAATTGTAAACACACCTCTTAAATAATGGAAAAGATTTAGTTGAATCCTGTGGAACAAGGGTGCCCAAGATTTTTGCTGTGCGGGCCACATTTGACCAATCTAAATTCTAGACGAGCCTCATAAAAGCTGTTATTTTTGGTGTCCAACCGGTGGTAGTCGATGTTTATTTACCGTTGGAGGTAAAAATCTTTGCTTTTAATAATCAAGTTTCCAGAGTGTTTTCCCATATTAATCCCAGAATAAAGTAAAGATCTTTTTTCGAAGATCAAGATTTTTAAAGTGACTTTTTTGCTAACTTTAGCTGCAAAAAATCATTTTTTTAAGATCAAGTTTTTCGAGAATAGTCGCGGGCCGCGAAAATTTCTTGCACCACCACGCTTTGAGCACCTTTGTTGTAGAACAAAAATTATTGTCACTTTGAAAAAATTTAGCCACATTGGCAGACATGGAGTTCATATTATTCCACCTGGTTAATTTTTCTACGGTCTGAGAAGGTTTTGTCATCAAAATCTTGCATTTTAATCCAAAAGCACTCAAGTTGCTTCTATTTCTGCTGCATTTTGTCATTTTATTACTCTAGTTCACACAACTTTATGATACTGGTCCAGCCTTAGGTCTGCAGCCACCCGTAATAACTTTGTATCCTCATTTTTTAGTTGTTTCCATACCATATTTTATCTACGAAAAATTCAAGGCGACCAAAAGGAGTAGATCGCACTCGTCTAGAGGTAAGATGTTGTAAACTGTTCAATATAATTCAAAGCTCTTCAACCGGGTTTTTTTTATTTTTATTTTTTGAAAATGTTTTGGCAAAACTCAACTCTAGTGCAAACGCACGATGTAATCATCTCATTTACGCACTTTGATTGTGAGGGCGACAACTTCAGTTCAATTACTATGTCGTCACAAATACACAACATAGCAAAAAATAGATTTTCTTGAAAGCTTGAAAATAGCATTGATTGAATTAAAGAAGAATACAACACGACTGATTGTTTTCTTGCACAACAAATTATGACGCACATATTTATGACTTAAAATTGGTATGGAACAAAGGCAGGAGTTTTCAAATTTTTTCAAAAGCTTTGGTTGTATCTGCTTGTGTGGCGCATTTTCAAAGAAGAATATAGCTTGAGCAGAACTCAATTTCATAAAGTTAATTACGAAAAAAAGGGGTCATAAAGTTGAAAAAAGGCAGTAGCATCAAAACATCAGAAAAACAAATTGTTTTTTGTGACAAAGTGGGCAAAATAAACGCTTTCGTAAAGCTGATCTCCAAAAAAAGTCTTTAAAATAGAGAACTGGCAGAAGCAATGAATCTTGCATAAGCTACTGCCAAAAATCTTCGATATACCTGCACGAAAACTTGCTCAATTAACCTAAATTTACCCTAGAGTACCCCAGTTTGAGAAACTTTGAAGTAAGGCTCTTATGCAGGAAAACCAGAGCCGAAGCAGTTCTCATAAATATTTTGTAATTGGGTTTTCATGACACTTCCAAGAGCACAGCAAGGGTACCACGACGCTGAAAGGATTAAAGATTGTTTTGTTTTGTTTTGTTTTATTTGCCATTTTTATCCTCCATTCACGAGAAAGCGAATTGTATCGCTATACTTTGGACGGTAAGTCCGCACTCGCTTGGGAGTTGCCTTTTTCGAGGTTTATGGGCCACCTGTCTTCCACATAAAGGCGGGGGCATCCCGTTAAGTGCCTTGCCCAAGGACACAACAAGCGAACTTGCCGGCTTGTTCTCTACAACCTCCCATAAATGCCGAGCGCCAAGCATGGAAGCTATAGATACCATTTTTTAAAGTCTTTTGGTATGACTCGACAAGGGGAATGAACCCCAGGTCTACCGACTGCGAAGCGGACGCTCTAACCACTACGCCATCGAGTCGGTAATGTAATTTCGACGCTTTTTAGAAACAATGAAACGCTAAAACATCTTAAAATATTGGCGCCCCGATGACCGATTTATCTTGTGAGGTGGCGGGAACTTTTCACTCTCTTCTCTTTTGCTATTCTCAGACGGCAATAGATCTCCAACCAATTATTTCCTACGTGTGAAGACACGACAAATGAACTAGTCAGACGGGATGCGCTTCTAAACTCATTCGTAGTCCCTTGCAATCTTTTTCTTCTTACATGTGCCTCTCTCGTTCTCTTTTTAGACCGGGGGCGTACTAATTTCTTAAGAGTTTTGACGTGCGGCCCCCTCCGTCGCCATTAAAAAACTTGTGCTTCCTTGTCACGTTTGCTGTGTCCTTTTTCATCTTCCCTGTTAGTGCAATGGACTCAGCCTTTTGTTGAATGCCTATTTCACTAGGATTGAGCATTCTTTGTCCAGCGCCAGTGACCGCCCGACGAAGGACGCTTCCAATAACATTCTGCCTGTCCTGCTTCGGAATTCTGACGCCACATTCTCTTTGGCAATTCTTTCTCTTTGAACGGCCTCATATCCAGGTTGTGAGGAGTTTCTCAACTCCTGAAGCTCTATGGTATTTTGTCATGCACTCATTTCGAGGAAGCGCTCTGTTAACAACAACAACAATAGAACCTTGATTATTTTGTGATTCAATCACTCAACCTTTTCTCTCTCCCTCCAAAAGCAATTTTTCAATAGATGCTCAGATACTCTTTGAATGGCATAGTGGTGCGAGCGTCCGTTTTGAAAGCAGTAAGTCTTTGGTTCAAGCTCGACCACGTCATACTAAACACTTCTTATAGTTGTTAGTCACAGCTTTCTTGCTTGGCGCTTTGCAAGGAAGAAATGGTGAGAAGGAAAAGCTGGCGGGAAGCTTACTCGTTAGGTTTTTCAGAAATTATCTGTTAGACTCAACTCGCATGGCGTTGTATTGTCTGCGATCTTACAAAAGACTATGCAAATATACAGTAGCATAAGCTCCTGCGCATGAATGAATTGATTTGTTCCAAACCATCAGCTAAAGGTTGTTTTTTCTATTGTAGCAACATCTCACTTACAAAGAATTTCAACAAACTTTTGGAATGTCTCGAGATGAATTTTGGCGTCTTCCAAAATGGAAGAGAATGGAGATGAAAAAGAAAGTTGATTTGTTTTGATTTTTTTCTTTTCATGTCTAATTGCTAAGTAGCTTAGATTAAAACGGTCTTTATTGCTCCGAACTTCAAGAACAACTTTCAGCTGATAACTGCATGGTTGTGTTTACATGTTTTTATTGTGAATTTTAAACAACAAAACTAGTTTTAACAGTTACGGTAAATTTTTACTAGCTGAAATGTGTTAAAGTTATGAGTCTTTGCTGCTATGCTTTTTAAATGTAAATAGTGTTACGTGCACAATGAAATGGATGTCTTGTAAGTAAATACTAACGCAAAAAGTGTGATCAAATTTCAAGGATAGCCAGTGGCATTGTAAGCATATTTAGTTCTCACATACCGTCACGTCTTGGTAACACGCTTTTCTTCCTGGGAGAAAACACGGAAGCTGTAGCGCTAGAAGTTCTCTGCAAATCTCACGAACTTCAGCTAGCCTGGTCAACTCAAATGGCTCAATGCCAAATCACCGATTCAATTCGCTTGTGTAATTCATCCTTGGGCATTCAAGCGGTCTTTTTCCAGTTAACGTAGGTAATTCAACAAATAAGTCTTCAAGAGGTTTTGCTTGCATGGCCAAAATAACCCAACTGAGAGCCGTCAGTTCGAAGAAGCTCGATGTTTGGAGATTTTTGAATTTGATGCTTTTAAGTATTTTTGGTAAACCTACGCCTTTTGCTCTTCAAAAATTTCATTTTTGCCGCTTGCGCTCGAGGTCGCACTTTGAGTTATTACGATTTATTAACCGTGTTGTAGCCTAAAGACGAGAATAGAAAAATAAACAATAAAAATTGAAAGGCTTATCAATACTGCTTAGCCTGCTTTTGTTTCACCATTATTAAATGTTGAAGCCAACGCATTACAGCACTTGCTTTATTGATTCGAATGCAAAGTAGAGGCAGTGGCGTGCAGAGGGGGGGGGGTGGCGAACGGGGCGACGGTCCCAGGCATTCAAAGTAGGGGACATCAAAAGAGTAAAATTACAAAAATTACAGTTTATTAATTTGTTAAAAATATATATTTTTTGTATCGTAAGTCTTCTAACACATGCTGCATGGATCTGATAGGATCTTGCTTGGGGGTATGGTGGGATTATGTTTCGTAGAAAACCTTTTGCAGTGTCAGCTTTTGTACTGAAATTACTATTTGCAAAATTTTAATTAGTTTGCTGTGTACTGAACAAAAACCAAGCATATAATTACCTTTCACTTTGTTATGCTTTTTCGAGCTAGAGGAAATGCGGTTCCCTCTAATCCTAAGCATGCTCATGAATGTTTAACGCAGTTTGGGAGGGATGTTTTTCCGCTCTGTGTATTGCATATAGGTTACTACTCATCGTCGGATTTTTAATTGCTTGCTGTTAGAGGTTATTTTCAAAGTTGAAATTGATAAAAACATGTATAAGATCATTCGTGCTACAGGAACGCTTAACAAATTTGGCTTTAATCAGCATCGAAAGAGAATTCCTTTCAGCAGATGTGAAAAATGAGGTAGTTAAGATTTATTCCGTTAGGAGAGCTCATATGGGAAAGAGATATCGTAAAGTGTAAGTGTCTAATTAATTTGTTCACATCATCTCATGTTCTAGTTTAATAAAAAGAGTTACTTCTTTGTCTGCTCTCACTAAACAATGTCTTTAAAGTATTTTTGTTGTATAGCTCACAAAAATATTAAGGGCAGCGAGCCAGCAATGCATCAAACTACATGGTTGCACTGGTACAATTTCAAATACTATTTCTAATAGAAAAAAAATAGACAACTCTATCTCTTGTTATGCCTCACGAAGTTATATACGAGGTGCATTCAATAAGTTTCCAGACTTTTTTTGTACAGGCATTTATAATTGCCGTAAACTCGAGATATTTCAGTATGTTGTTACTATACTCCTTATGAGATGATTGACCAATTTTTTCTTGTTTAGGTGCAAATTTATAGCTACAGTAGGAATTAGAGTACACCTTACTAAATCCTGATTGTCACAGCTGGTGAATTTCAAAAATGCAATCTGGACGTGAGGACACATTAGAAGAACGATATGCGATCAAGTTCTGTTTTAAACTTGGAAAAACTGCCACGGAAACGTATGGTATGCTTCAGACTGCTTATGGACCATCTTGCATAAATCGATCATCAGTTTTTCAGTGGCACAAGACATTCAAGGAAGGCAGGGAGTCCGTGAGGGATGATGAGAGATGTGGGAGGAGTAGGGAAGTCAGAAAATCAGAGATGATTGGCCAAATAAACGATTTCATGAATAGGGACCGTCGTGTTTCTATAGAGACACTAAGCGCACAGTTTAATGTCAGTGTGGGAGCTGTACACATAATCATTCGTGAGGAACTGAAGATGCGGAAGATTTGCGCGAAGTTCGTCCCAAGAGTGGTAGCAAGGAGATGGTCGAGCTCATTAATTCAGATCCCCAAGTTCTTGATGCCCTGGTAACCTGCGATGAAAGCTGGATCTATTGTTATGACCCAGAGACCAAGAGACAGAGTTCCCAGTGGAAGCATGCTGGATCTCCCAGACCCAAGAAGGCCAGACAAAGCAAGTCCACCCAGAAACTCATGATGATCCCTTTTTTTGACAGCATGGGGCATAATCTACATTCGCTGGGTTCCCACTGGAATCACAGTCAACAAGGAGTACTATATTGAAGTTTTAAGGGAGTTCAGGAAGAGATTCCGTCGGAAGAGGCCAGAACTCTTCGAATCAGGTCAGTGGCATTTCCATCAGGACAATGCCCCAGTCCACAACTCCATCCTCGTCACAGACTATTCGACCCAGATGGGCATCAAGACGGTTCCCCATCCTCCCTACAGCCCGGACCTTGCTCCCTGCGACTTTTGGCTATTCCCAAAGCTCAAGGAAAACCTCAGAGGCAATCGTTATTCCACAATTGAGGACATGAAAGAGGCTGTGACGAGGGTCCTAAACACGCTCACACAAGAAGACTTCCAGGGGGCTTTCCAGAAGTTGTTGGAACGGTACAACAAGTGCATTGATGTCGGAGGAGAAAACTTTGAAGGGGACTAGAGTTTTTTGTGTGTACGGGTAATAAAAGTGTCCATACCAAAAAAGTCTGGAAACTTATTGAATGCACCTCGTATATAACCCTTTCAGTGGTTTTGGTGTCAATTGACACCAATTGTGACTCACGAATTTTTTTCCTCCTTGAGTATAAGTGTTGTCAAATGACACCATCGTGCATTATGCAAGCTGTGCATGATAATGACAAATTTTCACCAAAGTTGAATTATTTGACCTCAAACAAGCTATATTTAATGCAGAAACTGGACTTTTTGCTTTAGTTTGAACTCGTGTCTGAAAGGGATATATATACATTGGATCATTTTGGTGGGCCTATTTGAAAATTATTTGCATGTATAAACGCAATGTCTTGTTCCTCATTGCATATCCGTCACCAGATGAATTTTTCTTATAAATGTATGCCTTAGCCTTCAATTAACACATTAAAACAAAATATACTTTTTGATATATTTTTGTTTGATTTTTCGAAATTTTTTCTCAACACTAGCTTTTACGTATTTCAAGTGTCTGTTTTTGTCACGTTCTTGAGTACTTGACAGGTTGGGAGGGGGGCATACAATTAAGCAGTTGGCCCCGGGCATCACCGGACCTCTGCACGCCACTAAGTAAAGGCCTACTTTTTTTGTTTACCATCTCTTGAAATGTCCCCCAAAAATAGGCATACTTAAAAGTTCTCCAACTGCTTTAAAATTTTTCTGCAAACTTGCAGAGCTACCAGATCAGATTTTCTCGAAAGGTGAAGTAGGCCTACCTCAATTTTTGTTATGCGTAATTTTTTCTTAGCATTATTCCAACCAGATCTAGAACAGGAGTTCTCAACCTTTATTCTTTCATTTACCCCTTAAAAAATTTCAAAAGTAAAATTTACCCCCCAAATTTTTTTTATACTCTCACTTCTACAAATGCCTCTTGTAGTAGATAAAAGTGTAAATTTTTTGCTAACAAAATTTACCACCAAGGGGTAAATTTACCCCCGGTGAAGAATGCTTGTTCTAAAGCATGTTTAATGTCAGATTTTACAATGCATAAAGTAGTCAAGACATCTGAACAGCTACGCTGCGGCTCGATAAACCTAGATAGTAGCCAATATCAATTATACCCATTAAATCCATATTTCTATAAAACGCTACACAGCATTGAAGTAAAAGTGGGAAGTGCTGAAGCTTCCCACAAAGACCATTTTCAACCCCTACGTCTAGCCTTCGCAGGAACAAGCACAGAGCGGGAGGGAGACTACGACGTTCCTCAGTCGACAATCTTTTCTAACAAGGGTGCCCAAACTGCGGTGTGCAAATTGAGGTCGTGCAGCTGGATAGAAATGCATTCTTGCGGCCCACTTTCACAGTATGATTATTCAAAAACAAAAAGAAGTTCTTGTTAAAAACCCCACCCCATGCTTTTATCTGATAAAGTGAGTTCAATTGCAAAACTTTGATTTCTTGAAATTAAGTTTTCCTTTCCCTCCCAAAAAAATCCGCAGTTTAAAAATTCACCTTTTTGAGATTTTTCCCCGGAAAAACGATATTCAGTTCTCAAGCTTCACTCTCTTGAAGTTGATAATAAAAAAAGATAGTTCTTTCAAAAATTTGGCAATTTTACATCCAAAAACAAAGGTCTTGTTACCGCAAACAACGAGAGGCCGACCCAGGTTATTTTTTTCATTACTGTTTGGATTCTTTATTGTTAAAGTTGTTTTTTCCTCTTCTTAACTTGAAAATTTTTCACAGAGATTAGCTCTGTGAAGTTGAATTTTGTGCTCTTTGTTTTCAGAGAGTTGTTCATCACTAAATTCTTGCGCCTGGGTTTGTACATATCCTTTGCACCAGCGTGCTAATGACAACTTGGCCTGCGATATTTTCTGGTGGAGTTGAATTAACCAGACAGCAAAATGATTGCACATACTTACTTTATAGAAATGGCTGCATGAGAGCTCACATACAAAGACTTGATTACGGTGATCAGAAGAATGCACATTTCTTAATCGAAATTTCTTGATTTTCCCACGACAGATACATTTGTGAAATGGATTTAGGCTCCATTGCAATGTATATTGTTGCTGTGGCTCACCTCAAAGACATTTTCCCTCGCTTGTAGGACTGAATTATTTTTGGTGTGGTTTCTAACGTTTGACATCTCTGGCAAGGATGACCCTACCAGGAGTATACACTCAAGCCAGAAGGCTGTAGCTCTCGGGGTCCATGAGACTTACAACTCCTCCCACAGTGCCCTGTGTCAGGCAAGCCCTCAAGGATTGCGTGATACCTCTCATCTACCAAACACAAAATTGGTGATCAAATGTGTGTCAAGAAACCTAAAGATGAAGGATCGATTTTAGTAAGTTTTTTGGTCATTACTTTTCAAGCCGATACTGAAACACTTTATTTGTCGATCGAGTGCCCTTTTATCTTTTTGGAATTTGGACAGTGATGGTTTCACTTTGTGTCATGCCAATCTCGAAACAGAAGAACAAGATGGTAGACAAATAACTCGCTTAAAGGAGGACAGGAAAAACGAATCGTAGTGATTCGCCGAAAAATGTGAAAAAAGGAGAGAGACAGGCTACCGTTAATGGCGAGACTAGTCGTTCAGTGCAGACACTTGGAGTGGATGATGTTGATAGCGAAGAGAAAAGAAAGCCAGCCGAGTAAAACATAGGTAAGAACGGGTCGTTAAAAAGTTTTATAAAGAGATAGGGACTACTTACCTCGGCAACTTTCAGCCCGCAGGCCACATCCGGTCCTCAGCGAGTTTCAATCCGCCCACGAAAGGTAACAGGAAAATTAATTCTGAAACAGTCATAAGGGATGTTTATTTTTATAATTCATTTCCTTGTAGTCGTGGACAAACTATTAAGTAATACAATCATTTCTGAATTATTTGGTTATGCTGGAACGCATTCTATTTTTATGAGCGAAGAGATTTACGGTTAGATTAAATAGTTTGCCTACTATCTACTTTAAAGCAATGCTTTTTAGCAGGATGTATAGCACATTCCAGGGTGTACCAGAATTTTTTAAAGGTGTACAAACGTGATGGAGTGCATAGGAGTGTACCACTTTTTTCAAAACAAGATCTTTTGCTAGGGAATAATTTTGAAGGAACGGAGTTTTTTTAACTCGAGCGTAGGAAAGTAGCATTCCCCTCCAAGGAAAAGTAACTACTCTGTAATTGAAGTGCGAATAGGCCAAAATAAGCGTTGGAAAATAACGGCCACTTTAAATCAACGGCAAACAAATTAATCGCTGGACACAATTTTTCTAAATGTCACGAAAAAGTATTGCCAGGGTGTGGAGATATTTGAAAATTGATGAAAGGGTGTAGCATTACAAGAAGGTTGAAGACTACTGCTTTACACCACTAGATAACGATGTCCTTTTGAAAAAATAAGATCTGCAAAAAAGAGTTGATGCAGAATGAAAAGTTTAAAACAAGGCATCTTGAGTATTTCTTCAATGAAATAGAAAGAAGAGCTAAGATATTTTAGGAAACAAATTTTTGTGAAATGGCATATATAGAAATTTTCTTTGGGGTGAGGGAAGTATCATGTCAGCTTAACATTATTGTTGAGTGAATAAATATGTGAATTTGAGACATACAAGTGAAAATGTTTCTGTAGATTGCGTTTTGAAATCGGTGTTTCTGCTCTTTTTGAAAATCAACCATTCAAAAGTAATTGTTTTGCTCGTTTTGTTTGCGGAAATTTTTTTATTTCTTGTCTAGCCGACAATGCCGGCGTCGCCCGCTGGGCCCCATCAGCAATGTTGGAATTAAGAGTATACATTCAGCCGGCCGAGCCGGCTTCACCCCATGACTGATGTTTTTTGACCTAGGTAATTGTCGTTGCAAAATCAAAAGTGTCGGTTTGTAAAAGGGAATCAATTAAACAAAATATTGTAAGGAGTTGCTCTGAGCTGCTGTATTTTTCCTGAAGTTTCTGGAGTCCCTGGAAACATCTTGTTTAAACTGTATGCAGCATAGGCTTGCTTAGGCTTAGGCTTTTCAAACTGAACTTGCTCACAACTGAAAAAGCTAACGATTTCACAAGGGTTTTTGCGTTAATTTGATGAAGTGCGTGAAACGCATAAAGTTAAAATTGTGAGAGTACGCCAAATTATTTATATGTATTTTAAAAAAAGCATTAAAAAAAATGGCCTTTACTAACCCCTTTTTGGTAACTGTAGGACTATTATTATGACCTAAATCCTGTGTTTGCAAATATATTTTTCAGTCTTTCAAACGCAGCCAGGCAAAGAGCAGACTAATTCGAAGTTAAGCACTTAATGTTAAGTTATAACAATAGCAGAGCCCCCATCAGTAATGTCGAGATTAAGAGTATCGGTTCAGCCTATTGGGCTGGCTCACTCGATGGGTAGTTGTAACTTGTAACAGCAATCAAAAGTTAATGTTTTTTCTCATTACCAACTTTCGTTCCAAAATTAAAAATATCGTTTTTTGTGAAAATCCAAATACATAAAGCAAGGATTTTTTCTTTTTCTTATATTTGTTACTTGGATAGTTAATCAAAAAACTACCGGGAGCTTAGACATTAAACTGGGCGCGATTGATCACTACTGCGGAGTGAACGTCCCATGGGGTTAATGATGTCATTACAACGTCACATTCCAAGCAAAAGGCGGAAATATAAAAATGCGTAGGTAGGTACATACGTGCGCTTTAACTCCTCTGAAACTACAGCTCTTGCAAACATGAAACATGTCGCGTATAATCATGACCTTAAGATGAGTGCTATAAGGAGTTTGATGACGTCATAATCAAGAATATTTTTTCAAAACTTGCATTTTTTGACGGAGGAATGCCATTTTGACCTTAAATGAATGTCAGTACTCGACAACTTCAAAACAATTTTCATTCTTTCACGAACTATAATGACGTCATGATTACCAACTTATTGTAAAAATGATTTTCCTTCATTTCTTAAAACTTACCGACTGTAGAAATGTGGTTGATGGCTTTTTCAGAAAATATCAACCACAGGATTCCCAAAACAGAACTTTTTTGAAAGTGGATTGTTTAAAAATTGCATTTTTAATAGAGAAAAGAAATTTTCAGCTTAAACACAAGCCAGCACCCAACTCGCCAACTTCAAGAAATTTCTTGTTTTTAGGAACTAAGATCACGTCACGGAGCGAATTTCATAACTATTTAAGCTTTATTTGAAATGCAACATGCGATATATTTTTATTCATTTTGATTTAGCACGTCTTATTTCCTTTTTTTCTTGAACGCGTTATGCTACATTAAGAACGCTGTTTTTCTTGAATGAGCTTTGCCAGCACAAATGATGCCTCTCATATGTAACCATATGAGACAGTTAAATCACATGCCTTAACCTTTCATTACCACTATGATTTAATACTTTAAAGAAAAGGATATTGAGTTCCAAACCAGTTGCAATAACAGTAATTACATTTTTGAATGATCTTAGCACTTGACAGCAAAAAATTAATATAACAACAAAATCTCAAGCTTACGTTAAAATGAACATAAGGCCATAAATCTGTTAAGTTGTAAAACTGAGTTTGCAGAGAATATTTTGTTTGAAAATAACTTGGCCTGAGCGGCGCCTACTAGAATATAGTGAATGACTTTGGGAAAGGCATTGCGACTTTTCTTTCTAGGCTGGAAACAAGAAAAGAGCGCAGTCAAAGAACTTATAACCATAAATATAAATACAAAAGGAAGCGCTCCAAACCGTTTAGCTTACAACTAAACAGTTTATTGCTGTAATAGTGAAAGCGATCATCATTTGGTTTCCACCTTATATTTTATTGTGTTTCAATCGCCCCTCCCGCACGCCTTTACACTTTCTAAAAGCATTGATAATTGTATGCTACCACATTCTTTCTTTGCGAGCATTACCAGTCTTGACTAAGATGATTACCACTACATGTACCGGAATTTTGGATGTGCATACAAAATAGTAACTTTTCGTCACTGTTCACACAAGTTCCCGATGGATAAAGCCATTACAGCCGCCCGAACCAATATTCTTAAGCACGACGTTCTTGACGGGTGATCCTGAGGACGACGCCGGCAGTACCGGATAGTTGAGTATAAAAAATTATGGGAGACGGCGCTTGGCCGTTTTATTTTCAACAAATTTTTTAGAGCCCCAAGCTTCGTCTTGTTTCTACCATAGGCGCACTTTAAAACTCGACTTGCTGACAATTGAAACAGCAATAGTTTCACATGCTGTTATCCTTCCATTTTACCTCTTGCATGGAAGCATAAATGTGGTAGTGAGTGGGCGCTAAAGTGATTATTTTATATTTTTAGGAATAAGCTATCAAATATTGGACATAAGCTATAGAAAGGTTGCATATGACGTCAGACATTTGGTGCGAAAAAAATGGCTGACCAAAAGCTATAATTCATGCTGGAAAGGTATTGGGCGAATCCTAACTTTTGGGGTTATTTTCACAACTAATGAGAAATTAATTAAACATCGGCGTGAACTATTGCTAGTTTGTTACTCGGTAACAAATAAATTTAATCAAAAGCCATTTGGTTGAGATTAGGTTTTTTAATTTGGTTAATCTAATCTTAGTACTCTGTGCCAATTTGCCAAAAAATCGGCATTAAGAGGAGCATTATCTCAATATCATTTATTTTCGATTACATCCAAGTATATACCAATTAAATGCCCATAAGTACATTAGCTAAATCAACCATTATCTAATCATTACTACCGGTACTGCAAGTTTTTTAATTATCCTTAGCCTAGTTGGTTCAGCAGCCTAGGCAATAGCCCAAAAAATTGTTTAAGAAACAGTTAAGATCACAAAATTACATCTGATATATCAATAGGAAGGTTGCATATGACGTCTCACATTTCACGCCAAAAAACTGGCTGACCAAACGCTGTGATTTATGCTGGAAATGTAGGGGAGAGCGGGGTAAAACGGGACGCGGGGCAAAACGGGACTTAGCGATTATTTCTTGAGTATTAACTCCTGAGCTCCAAATTAAATATATTTGGTAGGTTACCACAATATCTATTTTTTAGGAAAACGGCGTGACTGCAGATAAAACAGTAATGGCGGTGCTAAGCAGAACATATAAGTTAGTGTGTTGATACAATTTTTTCCAGCAAATAAATTAGTCTCAAAATAAACTGTTGCCTGTTTTCACGTCACCGCTAATTCCAAATGTCAGATAATTTATTACTTTCGGGAACAAGACGTAATTCGATGGTAGAACTTTTCGTAACAAAATTTTAAGGGGGTTTAAACTAGACTACTATCTTGGGGCATTGCGGGACACTGTTATTGGGGCATAATGGGACAGTTTCTGCTGTTTTAATTTTGGGAAAGTGCTTACTGAGGTTTACTTCTAGCGCAGAGCAACTTAGTTTATGTCAGTGTTATTATGTAGGCCTGTAGGGGTGCTTTTCATAAGTAGAATACAAAAATCAAACCTATCATGATTCTGTGAATGTAGTGACCTAGGTCTAGTGTTTGGGGCCTGTAAAAAAGCCGTGTGTATATCTACTAATTGCTAGCTCTAAAGTTAATTAGGTACTAAAGTTTTAAATTTGTTGAGGTTAGGGTTAACTTCGCAGAGTTAAATGAGGGTCGGGGGCCCAAGAATAGTAGCAAAAGGTAATCTAAACGGTTTATCTAGACCTTTCTCATAACCATACCTTTACTCAATCTATTGATATTCAACTTTTCTGCTAAAATGCAAAAATAAACCAAAGTAATTCAGTGCCTACCGGTACTCAACTGGGACTTGACGGGACAACTTAAGAAAAAGCCGTCACCGGTTATTGAGTAATGGACCAATTTGAATGATAAATAAAACTATTTCCTGACCCCCTAACTGTAGTATTAATGAGGTTTAGAGTTGACAAGAAGCTGGGGTGAGGGTTAGGGGTCAGGAAATAGTTTTTTCGTTTGTAACCGGTGACGGCTTCTTCTTTTAAGTTGACCCGACTACCTTTATAGGTTCAAAAGAAAAAAGTCATTTGATTTCAAAACTAAAGTTTTTGCAGCAGTCACTTTTAAATCTTGTAGAAGGAAGCAATTATTGTTTAATCAACTCTTCCACATACCTATGCTTTAAATTAAAAGAAACTGCTGCTAATGGGCCTAGAAAGTAATTGGTTTTAAACAATGAAGCTTCTTCACTATCATTTATATAATATACTACAGCCTGTGTTTAAAAACATTAAAAAAAAAGAAAGCTTTTAAAAATATAAAAGTTAATATATATAAAAATAAATAAATATAAAAATCATACTGCAATTTCAAACTTTAAAAGTGACAATAATTTGACTATCTGGAACATAAACCCACTTGGTTTTGTCTTTTATAAACCACATGCTGTAGTGCCCTCATGGTTACATTTGGCCCAGAGAGTCTGTCTATTAGTTCATCCTCTACTTCAAGACTGAAAGTAATTTGTGTTGCTCTTTATACTTATAGACTCCGAAAGCTTTAAAATAGCATGTAAAAAATTTTGTAGTGTTCAAAGTCTATGAACGGATAATTTTTACAGGCTTATAGGCAAAGCTTTGCTTATTTAGTTTGTAAACTTACATTAAAATACTTTTTTGTATGTAGCCTTAAAATTTTGTCAAACATTGACTGTTCTTTATAACATGAAATTAACTTTTTTGTATTTACAGTCTCGGACAAAAGTTTATAATATTCCACATTTTTAGTGTAATTCAAAGAAAATCAATATGTATCACTATTGCTTTTGCTCTATTTCCTTCAAATGACATTATAATTATTAAAACAAGTATTTTTAATGAATGCGTATGTTGGATTGACATTTTACAATTTGAATTGACAATATACAAAAAAGACTAAATTAAACGCTTATCTCTTCATATCTTAATTAAAGTTAAAATTTAACAATACTTAGCAGATATTATAAACTTTTGTCCAAGACTGTAGAAGTTTAGTTTATTTACAGCCTCTTTTACATGGCTCATGTAGTCTGACTATTTTTCATAAAATTCAATCATTTGCGCATATACATTATATTTTAAATATCAGCAACAGAAAAGTAGCTCATAATTGGTCTCACCTTTTTCCTACCTATAGGAAATTGAATTGTCACTGTGTTTTTTTATAAGCCTTCATTTAAACATAAAAGTTGGTTAAAGATTACAAGTTTCTTTCGTTTTAAAATTTTGTTTAGGATGTTCTGATTCATCATGGTTAGAAATTATACTAGAAAAACTACTAGGTGTAATTGGTTGGAAAGTAGTATGCTCAGAGCAATTGAAGAAATAAAGAAAAACAACCTTTCAATCAGAAAAGCAGCCACTCTCTATAACATTCCAAAAAGCACCCTCAAAAGGCATGTGAACAAAAAAATCAGAAATCCAGGAACTACCGATTTGGGAAATTTTAAACCAGCTTTAACCTCATCTCTAGAAAATCAACTAGTAGAACATGCCAAGAAATTACAGGATATGTTTTTTGGGTTGACACCAGAATCATTACGTGAGCTTGCATTTGATATTGCAAAAGCAAATCACATTAATGTGCCTTTTAGAAATGCCAACCATAAAGCTGAAAAAGACTGGCTAGCTGGGTTTTTGAAACGACATCCAGAGCTTAGTATACGTCAACCTGAAACTACAAGTTTTAATCGTGCAATTGGCTTTAATAGAACACAAGTAAAAAGATTCTTTGATTTGCTTAAATCAATCTTACAAAAAGAAACAATTACGTCTAATATGATTTATAATGTTGATGAAACAGGGATAACATGTGTTCAAAAACCTTCAAAAGTAATTGCTAAAAAAGGTACAAAGCAAGTTGGTCGTATTACCAGCGCTGAAAGAGGGAAAACAGTAGCTGCTGTTTGCTCAATGAATGCCATTGGTAACTACATTCCACCAATTTTTGTATTTCCCAGGAAAAGAATGCATCCTGCATTATTGAAAGGTGCTCCACAGGGTTCAAAGGGATATACATCAAAATCTGGTTGGATTGATAGCAACATTTTCTTGCAATGGTTGTTTCACTTCAAGGAGCATGCTTGCCCAAGGGTCGATAAGAAAGCATTGCTTATTCTTGACAATCATTCCAGTCACTTGTCATTAGACGCCATTAATTTTGCTAAAAAAAAACATATAATAATGCTCTCTATCCCTCCTCACACTTCACATAAGTTACAACCATTAGATAAAACATTTTTTGGACCTTTAAAAACTTTTTACAACAGAGAAATAGACAAATGGTTAATCAGCAACCCTGGAAAGCGAGTCAGTAATTGGGAATTGTGTGAGCTTTTTTGCCATGCTTATGAACAAGTTGCTACGGTTCAAAAAGCAGTAAATGAATTCAGATCTGCAGGAATTGTTCCCTTCAATCCAGACATTTTTGGTGATGAAGATTTTTCCCCGTCAACTGTAACAGAGTTAGAAATGCCTCTAACAAACGATGGCATTGGCACATTGCATTCCTTTAGTGTTAATGAAGTAGACTCTGGAAGAAGTGAATCAATTCAATCAACTGCAAATGCTGCAGAAATTAATTTGGAAAGTATTTTTTCTGCAAATTGTGAAAGCAATGAAGATTTTTCACAGTCGATCATTACAAAAATGCCAATATCCCAAACAAAAGATGAAAGTTATTTTGAAGGACTGCTAAATATTCTTGCAGATCATGCAAGCACTAGCAAGACAAAAGAATCGCTTCCATGGACTTCTAATGCAACCTGTAATCTTCGATCCTTTCAGCGCCTCCATGAACCGAAGTGATGCTATCTGAATAAGTCCGGATACGAATTTCAACTTCACTTTCTCGTCTCCCGGTACTCGATGGCCCAACAATGATCAAGCAATTCATTTATTCATCCAAGATTTAAAATATAATACACGTTTCATGGGCCATAAGAACAATTAGAGGGAAGCGTTAAGCGCGAGATAGTGATTATGATGTTAAATTCGGGTTATTTTACTTCTACAAATACAAAGAATCATATTACTATTCCTATTTCTACTAATTCGTACAGACCAGCATTCAGTACTTAATGCTTTATTAAAGCTGATGGATACCGCAGCATGGCTTTGTAACCAATGCTTTCTTTAATCTGCCACAGTAGAACTCGGGGCCGTTATTTATAACGATCTTGGGGTAATTTCTTCGAATTGGAGAAAGTGGCATGAATAATTTGTTTTCTGAGTACGAACCGGTAGTAGTCATAGGAGAAAGCAGTATCCATAACATGTTTTTTAGGCACAATTTGATCTCGGTCATAATAAATAAACTAAAAGTGATATCAACTCCCCTTCCGTAGTGTAAAGTTGTTTTTCATTAGAACTGCGAACTCACCAAAATGACTCATAACAATACGGCCACATAAACACACGAATGTCAATTAGGCGTTCAATTCTATGTCAGATATGAATGAATTGTACACTGGCCTTATTCGCTTGCTCATAATTTAGGATTTTCTCTTTCCTATGATGTTGTTTGTCAGTTCACGTAACACAACCAGTGAAAATTCAAAAAGCTTTCCTGAAATGCTTATACCCCAAACCAGCAATGATGATAACATTTTTGAAGATGTGCTTACTTTTTCTGCTGATCGTGCAAGCACTAGTACAATAGCAGAAGCACTTCAATCAACTACTAATACAACCAGAGAAAATTTGAAAAGCACGTCTGCTGTTGCAAGTTATCAAAACAATACACATGTTGAAGTCAATGTAATTGACATTTCTCCTTTACCTCGTGGTAAGATAAAAAGCAGAAAAAGAAAAGGAAAGCAATCAGAACTTCTAACAAGTTCGCCATATCAAAAAAAAATTTCCATTCAAAATCACTTCAAATCTTCTAAAAAAGAACAGTGCAATGTTGGTCTAGAACATAAACACAAGTGTTCCAAATCCAAACGCCATCAACCACGTTTTTTTGAAGAATATCAGTGCATTGCTTGTGGTGAACTATATGAAGATCCACCCAAAGAAGATTGGATTCAGTGTCACAAATGTGAGGACTGGTCCCATGAAAACTGCACAGACTATAGAGGGAATGGGTTTTATAAATGTGATTTGTGTACAAAATTTGTTAGTGATTAAGAATGAGATATTTTTTCAGTGTGACTATAATTGTTGTAGATAAAAAATAATTTTAATGTGGCAATAACTTTTAATCCTGAAATTGCTTAGGAGATATTGCACAAAAATATACAATTTAGTTTGTAATGTTTTTGGATTTCTTTGAGTTATAACGTCAAACTATAAATGCCGTAAAAAAATCTTTGGGCAGAAACAATGCTGTTAGTTGACAGTTTACTTATTTAAATAATTTTGTCTTCTGGGTATATGCTACATGGTAATAAAAAAGCAAAATAATGCAATACAGTGACTTGGGTATTGTGAACATGTTTGCAGTACTGACTGCCTGTGATTGAAATTGCTTTAATCTGAAAACAAATTGCATAAACTTGACAGGTCAAACTTTTGTAATACTACTAGTCTTGCTATGTTATCATGTGCTACTAGTTCCATTGATATTTAATGCAATAACAATAGCTTGTTTAATTTCTCAATTGTAATTCTACCTTATGTTTTATGAGCTCCAACCTGCATGATAATATTGATTTGAAGGCTGCATGATAACAACCATATACCGTATATATATTTTGATTTGAAGGATTTCTGCATGGTTTCTAATCAAGCTTGTGGACATTGTTTAGATTTCAACTTTTTTCAGCCTAATTTTTTGGCAGAGACTTAGATTTTAAACAAACCTTTCAAGTTTGTCGTAGAAGACCAGTCCTTAGATGAGAGATAAATTGTTTGCAAGCTTTAGTGATAAAAAATGCATCTCAGGCTTAAATTGTATATAATATGCCATATGGTTGTGTGCAGCAAAAATTTTTTAGCTGAAGAGATGAATCTCATGGTCAATTACTATAGCCTCATCACTGTCTTTTTACAATCCATTGACACTTTTTGCCTCTTTGCTTGTCTATGTCAAATGCTCAACACCCAGCAATTTACGCTTAGATCGTAGTGTGATTAGAAATGTCAGTTGCAACTTCGACTCTGCTTGTACTATGTAGGCCAGGCGCGTAGCCAGGACCTTTTTGGGGGGGCAATTGCCCCCCCAAAAAATTTTCAGGTCAAGCAAGGAAAGTTAGGAAACAATTCAATCGAAAGCATTTATAATAGAAAGCTCCATTGTATAGTGTACTGTATATTTTTCTTCTGAACTTTTTTCTAGAAAGAAAATTATACAATTAGTCTACAATGACTTTTTTTATTTTGCATTTGTACTAATGTATTGTACTAATGCGGAGCAATACGACGTTACTACACTGTACGGTACGCTATAGCAAGAAAATTGGTAGTTTTTTTTGTTTTGCTTTTGTAACAGTTTGTTCAAACACGTGTTGCTGAACTTTTGTGGGCAACACTTCTTGGTTGTTTGTCTTCAGTCTAATTTCTAATACGTCAACAATTGTCGATACTCTGTATTGTTTCGTCAATCGTCAGTCTCTTTGCAACTACAGTACAGATGGAATTCTAACTTCTTTTCTGCAAAATTTTTCTCGCAGCTGCTAACCCTTTTGTACTAAATTGTGAAATTACGTCCTGCTGTAAAAAGAAAATTGAGTCCTGTCAGTGTCACTATAAACGAACAACATGCTCTGGGGGACAAAAAAGAGTGTCGATATAGGCGAACTGACGATATAGCCGAAGTCGATATAGGCGAACTCGAATGCACGTGAAAGATAGGACAATAATGTGTCGATATAGGAAAATTCTACTGTATAGCTAAATAAACATACTCATAACTGTAAATTATGGTTTACAGCAACAGTTAAAGTGAAAGAGACACCTGGGGCATAACGGGACATTTGTCCCATTATGCCCCAAGTGCAGGGCAAAATGGGACAAATTTTAAAATTTGTTTTTTAGCTCTCCTTTTCCGTGGTCGTCAACAACCGCGATGATTCTTTGTTTGTAGGTACTATTGTATCATGCAGATACAGCAATACCAAAATTGGGCACAAGCATTGTTTATATTAAGAAATATTAACAAAAGTCCTTAGGCGTCCCGTTATGCCCCGCTCTCCCCTATAGGGCGAACACCAACTTTTGGGTTTATTTTGAAAACTAATGAGAAATTATTTAAAATTTGGAATGAATTATTGCTGATTGGATACACGGAAACAAATAAATTTGACCAAAAGCAATTTGGTTGAGATCAGGCTTTTCTTAAACTAGTCTAAACTTAGTTCTGTTTGCCAATTTAAAAAAAATCGCCTCTAAGAGAAGTGCCATCTAAATACCATTTGCTCCTTCCGTTAACAATAAACTCTATACCAATTAGTTACTAGTCGGTACATTAGCAAAAACAACCATTATTTGATCATTACTACTGATATGGTAAGCTTGCCGGCAAGCTTGCTTGTTGTGTCCATGAACAAGGCACTTAACGGTATGCCTCCATCTTTATGAGGCAAACAGGTAGTGGGGCCAAGCAGTCTACCCGTCGTGGTGATCCAGTGTGACAAAAGACATGCAAACAGAGCATGAGCTCATACGCATGAATAAATAAATTGGTAGTGTAAGTTTTTTAATTACCCTTGTTCCAGCAGCCTAGGTAACAGCTTAAAAAATTGCTTGAGTAGTTAAGGTCACAAAGTTATATCTGACATATCAATATGACTGATCTGCAATCACTATTGACAAAAATTTCAAAAACTTACTGATTTTATCCAACAATAACTAATCCAGCATTTGACAAACGGTACAGAAGTCTGCCCTGTCCTTTACGCTACAGTTTAATTTAGGTTTTCAACTTTTCAGAATTCTTATGCAACTAAATACACTGTATAAGTTACACATTACAATTAACTTAAACTCAGCATTCCCAAACACGCTAATTAATCGAATATGAAACCCTCGCAGAAGCTGGCTACAAATAAGCCTGCATGTTTAGCCCATAAAATTAGCCCAACTATTAGCAATAACAAGCAAACCTTAGCACCTCTTATCCCAGCAAACACTCACTGGTGATTTCACGTGGTTTTGTGGTGGAAAACTGGTGAACTCGTTACTTGATATTTTGGAACAAGTTTGCCACAAGTTTTCATATGTATCTTTTTGGTGTAATTTTGTTGTTGGTTGTTTAAAATTATGTATGATGTCCAAGATAACAACGAAATCGTGTGATTTTCTGTGCTTAGAGCCTTAGATATCTTGAAATATAGACTTGTGTTAAACTTGTGGTATTTCTGTGTCAAAATCATTTAGATGTTGATCACGTGTTGTCACATGACTTTCACATGACAACGTGTTCCACATAGAATCATAGGAAAATGCCAATGGATATGTAAATTATTTCACTTTTGATTGCGCTTTTCAGAGCCTTCCAACGGTTTTTATAATAACATATTTGATTACTTCCAGTCGGCCATGACTCAAAACCGACTTTCAAAAGCATGTATAGGCTACAAATCACGCCAAAATGTTATCAACAAGAAATTAATCTGCATTTTATAAATTCTAAATTTTCTTTCTGTACGTTCCACAAAACAAGTTGTGAGATTTTCAAATTAATGTTTTTCTTTAAAAATTTGTTTTTCTGTTTGTTCAATTTTGGTTCTCAAACTTCTATTTTTTTCAAAAAGGTTCTGCATGAATGACTGCACAAGTGAGCTTTGTTAAAGTTCGCGCGCTTTTGCCCTGCTTGATTCTTTAGTGGTTAATGATTACACAGTTAGATTGTGCCAGTACTTTTTTTGCTGAATTGAACTATTCTGGAGGTATGAATAGGCCCATAAATTGATAACTAGTTTATGTGAAGATCATAGTGATTGCTCAATTGCTAATTCCATTTCATTGAGCAGGAGGACTGATTTAGCTACTTTGGGACTAAAGCTGTAGAGTACTAAAATTGTATGGTGTTATTTACTTGATTGCTGGCAGCTGTGTTGGATTGTGATCATTTTTGTCAGGTAAATTTAATGTCATAAATTTTTCACATCAGTTTAAGTCGATGTAGTTCTAAATTTAAACTTGGCTTATGCATACAGGCTATACGGGAGTAAGTTAACATATCCTGCAGTCCATACAGGCCAAAAAGTTTTATTTTGATAAATATCCTTGTTGTTATTGCTAAATTATAAAATTGTTTATTATTATTGAATTAAATATGATAAAAAATGTATTTCTAGTAAGGTATGGCAATATTACCAACATGGATTTTAAATCACCTCCCTACTAAAATTATATACTACTGTAATTCTGGACAAACTACATCTACTGTTTTGTTGTTGTTGTTGTAATTTCCCCTCCTTTTCCTTGGGATGGAGGTACAGCACAAACCGCAGTTCAGGTTCACGTCGTCAACCTAATTGAAATTAGGCTAGAGCAGGGGTTCTTAAACTTTTAAAGTCACGCCCCCGTTGAAACTAATCCTCATAATTCGCGCCTCACCTAATACTGATCAAATAGAAATTAAGTTTTAAAAAGTTATTTATTTACACATTACTTTTTCAATGAAAAAGATGTAGCTGTTTGTTAGATATCAAAAGCTTTGTGCGCGGTTTTGTAGAAGGCAGAGCACATCGCATATCGGCTTTGCAATCTAGTTTGCTTCGACATTTTGTTTTCAGATTGACCAGAGTGGAAAATCCACTTTCACAAAGGTAAGTGGACGAAAAAGGAAGTAGAGTTTGTAGAGCTGCACTACCAACATTCTTATAAATGTTCAAGTATTTTGCCCAAAACTCGTTGAGAGACATAACTTCGAAGTCATCTTTGGCAGTGCAGTTGCATTTCATTTCTAAAAATTCTTCTTGCAAGTTATCAGGAAGAATGTCTTCGTTAATTCTAAAAGGATTCCTTGTCATCTTCCAAATCGGAAGTTCTATGTCATTCAAAGCTGGAAAGTAACACTCAAATTTTTGTTTCAACTGTTGGAGATGAGATTCAATTTCCGACTTAAGGTGACCTCCAAGATTTATAGTTTTTTCCTCAAGGGCTGCGTCAAAGTTGGGAAAAGACGCTGCGTTTCCCTTCTGAACTCGGCGCTGCCACAGGCCCAGCTTTGCTACAAAAGGACGGATTGCATCGTAGTTATTCATGCGGTTAGTATTCTTGCCTTGCAAAAGCAGATTCAGATGATTGAGAGATCCAAAAATGTCCACAAGGTATGCCAATGTCAGTTGAAATTCTTTTGACGTAGGCCTAAATGACAACAGGAGATCTTGTTTCCCATGAGATTCAAGAAATCGCTTTACTTCCTCTCTCATGTCATAAACACGAGCTACCATATTGCCCTTTGACAGCCAGCGAACGGACATATGAAACCACAAAGTTTCGTAAGCAGAATCCATTTTTTTGCACAAGTGATTAAATGATCTTGTGTTGGTAGCACTTTCTTTGGTGAAATTGACAACTCTAATTGCTATTGCAAGTTTATCCTTCATTGCAGCGGTCAGAGTTTTGGAAGCAAGGGCTTCCCTGTGGATTACACAGTAAGTTCCAACTGCATTCGGACTTTTCTTCTTTATCCTTGCAATAAATCCGCTTTGAGAACCAAGCATTGTTGGGGCACCATCCGTGCAGATACCAACAAGTTTTTCCCATTGAAGCCCTTTGTCATCAAAAAATGAGATAACAACATGATACACATCTTCTGCTTTAGCTGTAGTTTGTAATGGTTTACAAAACAGCATTTCTTCTTTAATGGAAGTGGATCCCACATAACCAAAGTAAACAAGCAACTGAGATAACTTGGCGACATCAGTTGTTTCGTCGCACTGAATTGCGAAATAAGGCGATGCTTTCAATTTTTTAAGAACCTGAAATTTTAGATCATTTACAAGCTTATCAATGCGTGTTTTTATGGTAGAATCGGATAGCGAAATTTTTGCTAGTTTATTGTTGCTAGCTACTCCCAATACCAGGCTAGCAGCTTTTATTATACACGGTTTTATCAATGTTTCGCCAATATTATGAGGTTTCTTGGCTTGGGCAATCATATGTGCACTTTCGAAAGATGCTTCTACTACTTCAGCCGATGGTGACTGGCAAAAGGTTTCCTTATTTGCAATCTTCATTTTTTTTAATGAATCTTTCTTGTTTTAAAAAAAAAGCCAATGGTTTATTTTGATGACAAGAATGCTTTGTTTGAAGATGACGTTGCAGGCGAGTCGGTCGTAGAGCATCGTTGCTTAAAAATTTGAAAACATATGACTCATTGCGTTACAACTTGATCGTTTACCATCGCATCTGTAAAACCACACTGCAGATAGTCTTCGCTATACTTTCTCTTTTTTACACTCATATTATGCTAATAGTCCAGCTTTAAATATATGGTACCGGTATATCTATAAATAAAATATTTTATTTATTTAACAGACCCGTTGACTTTGAGCAAAGTCAACTTTAGTCCAGCATAAATCACAAAATGTTGTGCAAACATTAAATTAGCTTTTAAAACTTGTATATTATTTTTAACTTATATAAAAACAGGGATACTTTTTAAAAACTCAGCAACCTGTTTATACTGTCGTTTATGTTGGGTCTAACTTAAGCTGAAAAGTAGGAAATTTTAACTTAACCGCATACTTTAATCATTTCATTAAATGTAATATGTTTTCCGTTTTACTAACTAGCAAGCAAAAATTAAAAATTGGTAAGGCGTACCAAGCATTAAAATTTATGGTGATCTGGCCATTTTAGGCGATCGAGCTCTTGGTTACTCGCAACGGTAATCCAACAAATGAAAAAGAAAGGGTGGCAGAAATCAAGCTCCTCAATGATATCCAATCCAATAAAACCGGTAGCCTATATATTATCCCTCTAACAACTAAATCCATCAACTTAAAACTGACCTGGAATAAGGTTAAAACAACTGGTAAAACTAAACAACTAAGTTTTTCATTCATTTTGACTACCTGCAAGTTAACGATTTTCTCAGTGACACATTTTACGTCACAATAAAAACAAAATTAGCTGTTATTCCGTTGATGAGACGTCATAAGATATTTTGTGGCTTTTATAATATCTTGTTACCCGCATGGTCAAACTGAAGAAAAATAGTAGCAATTACCGGTTGACCACACTGTGACAGAAAGATCAAATTAAACATGCTTTGAGAAAGTTTGTAAATTATACGAACAGAGAAGACGGCATACAATATCTGTCTGGGTATCTTAATTTTCTTTTATGTTCTCTTTATAAACACAATGACAAGATCATTTGCGCCCCCCCAGTTTAAGAACCCCTGGGCTAGAGGAAAGATGGCTGCCCATTTCAAACAACGCATGAATGACTGGTAGCCCCACCACCAATAAGCAAACTGCCATTGGAGGGTACCCAAGAGTCGCCTCTTACGGCATGCTGGGTTAGCAACTTCACAATTGTAACCCAGTGAAGTATTGATATGCCATCTGTCTGCCATATAAAGACAGAGGCATCCCGTTAAGTGCTCTGCCCAAGGACACAACAAGCCAGCTTGTTCTCCACACTATCCCTTTTTTGTGCTAAGCGCCAAGCAGGAAAGATGTAAATACCATTTTTAAAGTCATTTGGTATGATTCGACTTAAGGAATAAACCCCAGGCCTACCAACTGCAAAGCAGACACTAATCACTACACCATCACGTTGGTGTCTACAATTTTTGCAAATGCAATTTTAATCTAATTAATGTTTTTGAATGTTCTCATATTTATTTAACTTGTTGCAACCCTGCATGATTTAGCAATTTTTTGATACAGAAATATAGATGCTTAAATTAAACATTTTTGCTGACCTTAATTGCTGAATTTCCCCATAAATGGAGTGGTTTGTTGTGCTCAATAACAGTAGAAGATACTGGTTTTAAGTGTTAAAGGCTTGATGTGCAAATTGATCCGATTTAAATCGATTTCCTGTTAATAGTCATAACTCATGATAAAAGTGTCACTGGGTGCTAGCGTAATAAAGTTGTTGGGTATCACCTTGAGTTATGTCATCCATGCTCACTTTATGTGTGGTCAAGCAAAACTAGACTAGCTGGAGATGTCAATTTTTGTTCAGAATTGTGAAAGGCCAAGTTGACATCAACGTGTTTGTTGAAATTAAGTAAGGCATGACTTACATCAACATCCAAATTACTCCAGTGTACCTGCCTCAGAAATTGAGTAATCACATCTCTACAGTGACCTGTTGTTAAAGATTTTCAATGACATAATTGTAATCAAACACGAAAATGTAGAACAAATTTAATTTGAAGACTGTTGCTATTGTAGCGCAACGGCAGGCATCTGGCTGTGGTTAGATGTCAAAAGAGTGCACTCCATTTGGCGACTAGTCACTTCTATCATGATAGCTGCTATTGTGGATATCCTTTCGTTTTATATATTAACATTGCTGTTGGTAACTTTCCGTTTGTGGTTTGTAACATCTTTGTGCTCATACGACTCTTAGTAGCTAGATCTCATTGCCGCGATAGCTGCGCATGTATGCATCGAAGTTGCAGTGGCTGCAACATGCCTTCCCCGCCATCGATGAGAGAGAGATGGGCTTGCCGGCCGAAGTGAATGAGATTTCCGTCAAGACTTCATTTGGAAGGCAGTCTTGAGGTTTGGGCTCGGCGACTCAACGATGGCTTCTGTTGCTTGATTGAAGATGCTGCCGTCCAACTACATCGGGGGAGATGTAGCTGCTGTGGTCCAACTACATCGTGGAGGATGTAGCTTCTTTGTTGGGGGTCACCAGTGTAGCGCAACGGCAGGCATCTGGCTGTAGTTAGATGTCAAAAGAGTTTAATCAAGCAACAGCAGCAAGCAGCAAGAGTTAAATCTACCAGGTTACAAGTTTGTTCACAACTCTAGGCTTCATTTGAAAGGGGGAGGAGTAGCACTTTATGTCAAAGACACAATTAGGTTTCATGTTTTGACTGAACTCACCACTATGCATGAAAAGCTATTTGAATCTATCTTTGTCAAATTAGAATTGCAAAATGAAAGTATTATCTGTGGAACAATCTATAGATCTCCTTCACATGACACTGGATCAAATCAAATATTTTTTGACAACTTAAAAGAAACTCTTGAGTCTATAAAGAGCAACCACAAATGCTTTATATTTGGTGATCTTAATTATAATCTCCTTCAACATGATAATAATATTGTAGGAAACATGTTCCTTCGAGCAATAACGTGCTGACTGAATCCCAATCGCTGGGAACAATCCCAATCGCTGGGTTTTGTTTTACGACAAACCTGACGGTAGATACTTCGTCAGTTAACATTACTTCATCAGCAAAATCATAGGGTAAAGCAGCAAAGGTGCGCGAGCTGGGCGTCAAACTGGGGACGCACGAAGTTGCAAATTAGCAAACACAGCTCTTACATTAAACAACTAGAATCACACACATCAGTGGGAGCAAAGTGCTAAGCCACTGAAAGCAAACTAATAACAAAATGTAAAAAGACAAAAAGATGTTTGGCATGGCAGCTCGATGAAGTGCGAGGCGCGACACGCTACAATATGGTTAGTGATTTACTGGACATTATGTCAGATAATTCATTTTATTCATTGATAAACAAACCTACTCGCATTACAGACACTAGTGCAACTATTTTAGATCATGTGTGGACAAATTTGTATTCTGAAAACATCAAAACAGGAGTGCTTCTTCATCCTATTTCCGACCACTTACCAATGATTACTTGTTACTATACCAATCAAATAAAGCATAAGCTAGAAGACAAAATCAGAACTTTTGACCAAGTAAACATTGAAAAATTTCAAAAACAATTAGAAGAAGTAAATATAAATTTGATATTATAAGAAACTAATCCCAATACAGCCTTCTGTATGTTTATTAATAAATACACTGCTATTTTTAATCAGTGTTTCCCCCTGGTAAAAAAAAAGATTTGTTAGAAAAAGCAAGAACTGGTTTGATGAAGATTTGCTAAAACTAATGAAACTGCACTTCCTTAAGTATTCATGGAGAATTATCTACCGATGATGCAAAAATAGCTGACCACTTCAATAAACACTTCACAGCGATTGGTGGTAACCTAAAGAAAGACATGAATCACACCGGTGCTAAATTTGATGATTATCTTGGTTCGTCATACCCGCACTGTATGTATGTAAACCCCATTTGTGTCTCGGAAATTAAGAATATTTTATCTGGCATGCAATCAAAAAACAGTTGTGGTTTAGATGAAATCCCAATGTCAATTCTTAAATTATCACCAGATAATATATTGTTAATACTATGTCACATTTTTAATCTTTCATTGGGACAAGGTAAATTTATTAATGAGTTCAAAAAGGCCAAAATAATCCCAGTGCACAAAAAAGGATCCAAATCTGATGTAAACAATTATCGACCAATCAGTTTACTACCTGTTATGTCCAAAATTTTGGAAAACATTTTCTACAAAAGGCTTTGTTCATTTTTGAGCCAAGTAGATTTTTTCCATCAATATCAATTTGGCTTTAGAAAAAAACATTCCACAAGCAATGCTCTCACAGTTATGGTAGAAAATGTTACAAAAGCATTTGAAGAAAAAAAATATACACTGAGTGTTTTCTTGGATCTGTCAAAGGCTTTTGACACGATTGATCATAACATCTTACTTTACAAATTACATCACTATGGAGTTAGGGGACTACCCTATGAATGGCTTAAAAGTTATTTAAGTAATCGATCTTTACAAACTAAAATCAATGGGAAATTATCAGCTCCTGCATTAATTAACTTAGGCGTCCCACAAGGGTCAATTCTTGGTCCATTATTGTTTTTGATATATGTTAATGATCTTCCGAAATGTCTTTCTTCTGGTCAAGCTATCATGTTTGCTGATGATACAAACTTATTCTTCAATCATGTTTCATATACTGAAGTATTTAAAAAGGCAAATGAAGAATTGCACCTAGTTGATTCCTGGCTTACTGCAAACAAGCTTACTTTAAACATTGAAAAAACTAAAGTCATAACTTTTAAAACTCTTAATAGCCCTCCAGCCCCACCTAATCTTGAAATCAAGCTAAATGGCAATGCATTAGACAAGGTAACATCTATTAGATTTTTAGGTGTAACAATTCACGAGCATCTGACGTGGAAATCTCACATGGAATTGCTGCTGAAAAAAATTAGAATGGGCCGTGGCATCATGCAAAAAATAAAACCCTATCTTAACCAAAAATCACTTCAATTGCTCTATTATAGCATGATTCAAAGTCACTTTCAATACTGTATTTCTTCCTGGTGTTTCAACAACAAAACACTGATTCACAGACTCCAAAACACAACAAATAAAGTCATTCGATTAGCATTTAATGCCAAAAAAGATGACATAACAGCAGTTATGAAAAAGCATAACACTATGACAATAGAACAAACTGCTCAATTGGAGATAGTTAAATTTATGCACAAATATTTTAATAACATGCTACCGCATGCATTTAATAACTTCTTTCAACACAACTATCGAAACTGCAATGCTGATAGGTCACGGTCGAAAGCTAAGGTTTTTCCTAAATTTTGCAGAATTAAACTAACCCAGCAGTCATTCAAATACAAAGGTCCTGTGCAATGGAATAAGCTTCCTCCAGCATTAAGAGAAATAAAATCTTTGAAATCTTTTATCAACCAATCAAGGCAGTTCTTTATCACTTCATAAACATTTAATCCACTTAAAATTTACATCTAGGAAATGTGACTGCTTATGATATAGTCTTTTACAGTGCAATGGTTTCTGTGTTCTTTTTTCTGTTTTCAGATGGAACCTCTGAAGGTAGTGACAGTGAAGTGAAAACAGTCAACCATGAACAATCAATTCATAAAGAGCATTGAACTACTGAAACTTCATCATTGCATATCAGATTAGAATGATAAGTTATTTTCGTCCTTTTAAGGTCTCTGCATCAAATTGATTATTAATTTAGTTGATTAAATTTTACGCAAACAATGCAGCTGGGAATACCATAACGGTACTACTAACTCACAGTAACTTCTTTCTTATAATAGCTATGTGTTTAATCTAGTCCTAGGTGTATGACTTAAAACTACAACCGGCGACAAGGTTTATGTGCCTTGAGACGTAAAGGAGCTGTCTCTTAGCTGTCGTTGCTCCCAGGTCACCCTTGGGCAAGGTGTAGCACCTGATCGCCTCCCCTGTTAGGGTTACAACTTGAGTTTTTTATTTTTACTGTCTCTAGCGACACTTTGTACATACTGTATATGCTTTTCTTCGTGTGTGTTTTTTATTTTACCTAGTATCTTACAGGTGCGATGGCCATGCCATTATCTTCACATTTAATCTAAATTCTATTCATGTGCATGTATTAACGTATATCGTTTTGCCATCGTTTCCTTTTTTTGTCCACTGCTGTGTAATTTATTTCTATGTATGCTGATTTGGACAAAAATAAAATAAAATTGATTGATTGATTGAACAGAAGCTTCAATCAAGCAACAGAAGCCATCGTTGAGTCGCCGAGCCCAAACTTTAAGACTGCCTTCCAAATGAAGTCTTGACGGAAATCTCATTCACTTCGGTCGGCAAGCTCATCTCTCTCTCATTGATGGCGGGGAAGGCATGTTGCACCCACTGCAACTTCGATGCATACATGCGCAGCTATCGCGGCAATGAGATCTAGCTACTAAGAGTCGTATGAGCACAAAGATGTTACAAACCACAAAACGGAAAGTTATCAACAGCAATATCAATACATAAACCGAACGAAATCTACAAATAGTAGCTATCATGATAAAAGTGACTGGTCGCCGTATGGAGTGCACTCTTTTGACATCTAACCACAGCCAGATGCCTGCCGTTGCACTACAATGGGGTGACCCTGACAAAGAAGCTACATCTCCCCCGATGTAGTTGGACGGCAGCACCTTCAATCAAGCAACAGAAGCCATCGTTGAGTCGCCGAGCCCAAACCTCAAGACTGCCTTCCAAATGAAGTCTTGACGGAAATCTCACTCACTTCGGCCGGCAAGCTCATCTCTCTCTCTCATCGATAGTGGGGAAGGCATGTTGCAGCCACTGCAACTTCGATGCATACATGCGCAGCTATCGCGACAATGAGATCTAGCTACTAAGAGTCGTATGAGCACAAAGATGTTACAAACCACAAACGGAAAGTTACCAACAGCAATATCAATATATAAACCGAACAAAATCTACAAATAGTAGCTATCATGATAGAAGTGACTAGTCGCCGTATGGAGTGCACTCTTTTGACATCTAACTACAGCCAGATGCCTGCCGTTGCACTACACTATTTTTCCATGTGCAGTTGTCAGTGATTGGTTGATTTGTATGACAAATCGAAAATGTGACATGACAAAAATTAAATTTTTAGAGTACATGTTTCTTCCATTTTTAATACCCAGCCCACCTTTCCCCCAAATTGGTGTGTAACTGTATATTCTCCAATAAATCCAATCCCAATTTGCTGCAAAAAAGAGACCAGCAAAGAATCGAACTGCCAACCATGTTGCCAAAAAGCCAATACACTAAACACTACAATATTGTGATGCTGAATCCATCATGTCAAAGGAGCTTTGTTAAAAGTACACTGATCATTGAACTGAAAAATAGCCACCTAGCGCAAAATGTTGTTGATAGCAAAAAGCCACCTCTTAATTTAACAAATTAAAAAGGCAATTTGGTGAATTACTCTCTGAAAGAAGGTAGATTAATAAATTCAATTAGTGCGGTATTTTACTCAACTAGGTGAAAAAAAAATCAAATAGATCAGTCTTACAATAGCTGTACATTTACATCAACATCCTTTATTCCCACTTTTTCAAATTCATTCTTAAGGCCAATTACTGAAGAGGTAGCATCAAGTAAATCAAGAAACTTCATCAAAAAGCATCAAGTCTAACTGCTTTGTTAAATATGTCATATTAGCTGCGTGTGTAATTGCTCTTGCTGTAAATAAGCTATAGGCTACAATCCTTTTGTTTTAACTTTTGCTTTCCCCAATTGTTTTTATTGCTGTTACTTGATTGTTAAAGATAATTTTGTACATTTTGTTGTTGCTTGATGATGTGGCTACTGATTCTGATAATTTAATCTATGGCAGTGTTTGCTCAACTTTTCAATTCAATGCATTTGAAAAAACTTGCAGCTAAACAAAACACTGACTTGTGGTCTTTTAACTTTATGTTTGTCAAGTAACTATACACTAAATCACATTTTTGATGTCTTTCTCTTTTGCTTAAGCAGATATTAATTATTTATGCAAAAATTTTGTTTGTTGATGAATTATTTTAATGAATTGAATTGATAAACATCATCTTGGTAAATCATGGCTTATGGATTATCTTGGTGGAGCATGCGTTGCAAAGCTCTTAGACAAATGTCTAGTGAAGATGTTAACAATGAGCAACTTAATTCTACACTCAGTGGTAGTAGTTCTCATGTATTTGCAACAGAACTTAATATGACAACAACTAACCTAAGCCCAATAACAATGATAGTTTGGAAAACTTTTTACAGCATGAAAAATCTGAGCTAATGCCTTTTGATAACACAAGCTCAATAGAAAGACAGCAAGTAACACAGTGCACTGATGAAACATTACACTTTTCTGCTACTAATAGTGATGTTACCAGCACAAATGAGCTTAGTAATTTATTCCATGTGGGACTGGTGTATGATGATTTTGGATACAAAAATTGTATTTCAAGCAGTGATGAAGAAGAAACACCTTTAAGTTTGAGGAAAAGCTATGTGTTTGGGGTATTACTTTCAATGTTTCAAATACATCATTTGCAAGTTTACTTGACATTGTAAGAGATGAACACCCTGATCTTCCTAAGGATTCTCGAACCTTATGCTCAATTCTTAAAAGCATTACACTTAAATCTGTTGCTGGCGGTGAGTATTTTCATCTTGGTTTAGAGAAAGGTATTATTTCTAAGCTGATGCTAATAGGTCAGCATCAACCTGAAGAGTTTCGAAGACTAAGACAACTCAGCTTGCAATTTAATGTAGATGGTGCCACTATTTAAAAGTGTGCCTGGTGAATTCTGGCCAATATTGTGTTTGATAGAAAACCTTTCTTGTAAAATACCATTTGCAGTTGGTATATACTATGGAAAACAAAAGCCAACAAATGCTGACAAGTATTTTACAAGTATTTTATGTCATAGAACAAATTAGCCCTCTAATCTAAGTCATTTTCTCATTTGCGCTATAAGCACATAGCATTAATCTAATAAATGTTTTTAGTTTTGCAACAAACAAATCTTCCTGGTGCAAAAAAGCCTGAGCGGGCAATATCTCTTGAGCAAGATGGTAAGTTTTTTGAGAAAAGCACAATGTTTATCAAACATTGTGCAATAGTATTAGTTCAAGCATTCAATGTATTAGATCCATTTGAAGTGTCAGTCAAATTACGCTCACACAGACGAAAACGTTTTTTTGACATTTCGATTCTATTTGAACAAGAACAAACTGAAGGTGACTTCTTGAAGGCCAAAAATGATTTTTTTGTTAAAATTTTTAATAAATTTGACTAATTTGATGAGTGTTGTCAATGTGTATCAAATACATTTTTTGCAGTACGCCGCATTCGTATTGGACTGTTAGAAATACGGCAAAAGTACGGGCCAATCGAATTTTGCTATAGAAAATCGTCAATGCTTTAAGCACAAAAGAATTTTCTTCTGATTTAATTTACGAATTGGATCAAGACTTAGCATCTTTTCCATTAAATTCATTGGAAGATTTTGATGAACTAGAAAGGAAACTTGAGGGTCCAAGCGCTCAGGAACAATTGGTATGATTATAAATTTAATATAAATCTACATGCAGAATGCACTTTTTTTATCATAGCAGCAGACTTCAAGATTTTTTCTGCTAGACAGCCAACATTTACAAAAAATCATAGGTTGAACTAGAGTTTAAAAAGTCTTATCAGGAGCCCTAGATTTTTAAAGGTTTTCACAGAATTCATTTGTAGACCCCCCCCCCCCCCCCCCCCATTGTGATCTTTTTCTGTAGCTCTTGGCCGTGGCTGCCAGGAAAGTGTAATCTGGAGACATCACAGATGTATTTTTGTTCTTGTTGCATAGTGAATTGGTGGTGCAGAAAGTTTTATGACTGGTTGTCCTTCGAGTCTTAATCTTTGACTAAATGAACTTCATACCGAAATAGCAGTAGGAATAAAGATTACTTTTCCGATCAGTTGAAGCAATCGCTGGGATGATGTTATGAGGTGACTAAGTCTGTTTAGTTCAGACATTAGGTTAGGGGTGTCTACAAATTTTCACACCTCCAAAACAACTGCTCATGGATGGTATCACCATCTGCATTAGCCACTCCACGCAAGATGTACAGCTTCCTTTTGCTCATGACAAAATCCGTTAAGAATTTTGTTCAATATTATTTTTTTAATTTTGAAAGCAAAATTCTGCGAAGATATGTTTCTCTACAACTTGTTAAAGAAGGAAACAACCATATCCACGAATAAACAGTTTTACGTTATTGTTTTATAGACAAAATATCTTCAAAGATACAAAGAAGAAAAAGTTCAACAAATGGTGAAAAATGTCCTGTCAACGTTGATGACAGATAGATTAATGGCACAATTTAATTGGATGGGTCAGAGGGGAAAAAGATTTATCCAGTCTTGCAAGATAATGAAAGTCATTTTCAGTGAGATAATTTATATTTAAAAGTTACATTATTGTTTTTATAAGTTAATTATTTAATTAAATAATAAGTTAATCGATTTTGATGTGTGTATGAGCAGCAAAATACCGTTATTTTTTCATTATGACGTGATGTTTATGCAGTACTTAAAAAAGTTGTTGCAATTTTGCCCAGGCCTTGAAAATAAGATGAGCTTCAGAGTTGAAGTTTTTATCAAAGTGATCATAAAGGTTGATCTCGTATCTGCTTTGGAAACGTTGTAAATGGCCTACTGCAACAGAAGACAAAAACAGTTACAGGAAATAGTTCTGGGCCAGTTTTGCATGAAGAATGACAAAACTGCACAATTTCAGTAATACAATATTTAAAAAATTCGTTTTAATTGCATAGCTATTGTGCTGTGCTATTTTTCCCAACAGTTGACGGTATTTCACTGCCAGTAAAGACTGCTAATTGAAATTTTGCTACTTCCACAGTAAAGTAGCCAAGTTTTGCTAAATGTCAAAAAGCATTCTAACCATCCCGGGCTCTCTCATTTTTTCAGCTCTGCCATCACAGTTGCTTTTTTCATGGCGACATTCCTAAATTGTCACCATGCCAGATCAAGACAACTAAGGCTACAGGGCTAACAAACATGGAAGGGTTCAAGGTAGTTGAAATAGTGTGTTTTGATTATTTTGATGAATTTTACCACTTTATTGGGGGAGGAATTTTACTTATGGGAGTCCTAGCATATTCTGCCTCTCAATGGCAATGCATGTAGCATACCATGAATGCTAAGCAATTAAAATAAAACGTCAAAACTAGTAAAAATACCCGTTATTGTTTTGCAGTTTATTTCAATTTAAAGTGAAACTGACCCAAAACCAATTTTCTTCTGAATAGGTTACAGCAAAGTAATTTACAATATATTTGGAAAACAGAAAGATTAAAAAATTTTAACACTCTAGCTTATCTCATTTTCAAAATATGGCACAAATTACAACGAATCTGCTAAGTCTTGCTTAAGGATGACGTCCTAACAGCAAATAATGCTATTTTCTTGCAGCGGTAAAACATAAATCCACTATTATATAATGTTTGTTTTGTTTTTTTGCTGCTAAAATGCTTATAGTTTGTGTTGCCTACAAAAGTAATTGTAGTTGCTAAAGACATCAGTTTGACAAAACGCTTCAAACGGATTGCCTTCGTCGTTAGCAGCACACTGGAATTTTTCAAAAATGTACATGGGTGTCACAGTTTTTGAAGTGACTACCCCATTTTTGGAAATAAGCGACAAGCATGGCACGTAAATAGTTTATTGTTTAAATTTTATTTTCGTTGATTTCTCTTCAAATGATTGGGGTGTAAACATTTTTGGTTGGTGGAATAGGGTATACCTCTACCCTAGATGCTCTTAATGCTATTAAGATGTTTGACGGCAAAATAATACAGCTAACTTGCATCTGTTCTTACTAACTGTTAGAAACCTTTAGGTGTTGTTAAGAAGAACAATTGTACCAGTGATGCAACAATCAGACAAATTACTGTGGCGGTGCAGGATTATTTTCGATATACTGATAAGCGTATAAAGCGTCCTATACAAAAGGAGAAAAAACTGGATGGAAATAATTAAATTTTTTTTGTGGATTAGATGCTTTTCTTTTTGTGTTTAATAAAATTTTGGTAGCTTATTATTTTTGTTAGTTTGCCGCGAAGGTTAAAGCAGCTCCATAGTAAGATAACATGGTGAATTTGTTATGTGAAAATCACGTGATTTATGCTAGGGACACATAGCAAACTTGTGTTTGTCACATAAAAACACATGATTGTTAACAACTGAAGCCACAAGTTTGTGGCAAAACTGATAACTTAATTGGTGGCAATCACGTGGCTAATTAGTGGCAAAGACTTGTGGTCCGGATGTGCAAGATCACAAAAATAACCTCGTGGTTATAACATGATTTGCCACGTGTCCAACACAAGATTCTTGTGAATTCGCCACAAGTTTTTCTTGTGAAAATGTTTGCGGGGATCTTACTTTGACCTTAGATTCATGTCTTAACATCAGTAAAATAACATATTTAACGTTCATTCAATAACTGTCACGTTTATCCATTTGCTTTGCATAAAACGATATCACTCCTATTCAATTAAATGCAAAATCACTCAAAATTGCCAGTTTCTTCGAAAGCGCATTTTGATGACGATTGATCACGTGCGTGCAACCTTCCTATAGGAAGGTTGCATATGACGTTTCACGCCAATAAAGTAGCTGATCAAACGCTGTAATTTATGCTGGAAATGTATAGGGCGAACACCAACTTTTGGGTTTATTTTGAAAACTAATGAGAAATTATTTAAAATTTGGAATGAATTATTGCTGGTTGAATCCTCAGAAACAAATAAATTTGATCAAATGCAATTTGGTTGAGATTAGGTCTTTCATTTGGCTAGTCTAAATTTAGTACTGTGTGTCAATTTAAAAAAAATCGCCTCTAAGAGAAGTGCCATCTAAATATCATTCGCTCATCAATTGAAAATAAATTCTGCACCAATTACATACTCGTCAATACATTAGCAAAAACAACCACTATGTGATCATTACTACCGGTATCTTAAGCTTGCCGGCAAGCTTGCTTGTTGTGTCCATGAACAAGGCACTTAACGGTGTGCCTCCATCTTTATGTGGCAAACAGGTAGTGAGGCCAAGCAGTCTATCTGTCGTGGTAGTCCAATCTGACGAAAGACATGCAAACAGGTCATGAGCTCATACACATGGATAAATGAATCGGTACCGGTACTGTAAGTTTTTTAATTACCCTAGCCTAGGGTATAGCCAAAAAAATTGCTTAAGGAGTAGTTAAACTTACAAAGTTACATCTGATATATCAATACGACTGATCTGCAAGCACTATTGACAAAAAATTTCAAAAACTTACTGATTTTATCCAACAATATCTATTCTAACATATGACAAACGGTACAGAAGTCTACCCTGTCATTTAAGCTACAGTTTAATTTAAATTTACAACTTTTCAGTATGCTTATGCAACTCAATATACTGCATAAGTTGCACATTACAATTAACTTAAACTCAGCATTCCCAAACACGCTGATTAATCGAATATGAAGCTCTCACAGAAGCTGGCTGTTGTAACCTGTCGCGCCTCGCACTTCATCGAGCTGCCATGCCAAACATCTTTTTGTTCTTTTTTTGTTAGTTTGCTTAGGCTGTGTGTGATTCTAGTTTTTACTATGGGTATTGTGTGTTATTATTGTATGTGTCTAAAATCACACACACATTTCTTTATTTTTTTATTAGGGCTAGATAATGTTTATTTTTGTTTTCTCATGGTAGCTCGTTGATCGGCTTGCCTTTCCCGTCATCATGTTGTTTGTCCCTTGTTTTCGTCCATGTGATGTGTGAAGTGACCTAGTTTGTGGAGACGCGTGAAGTATTTTGTTGCCGACCACGCGGTCGGAGGATTCCGGCTCTCTTTTCTTTGTCAGTCGCCGTGGCGGACGGACGTGTTCTGGTTGTCTGTCTTTTCTCTTTCGTTGTTGATCATCGTGGCAGAAGGATGTGATTTTTGATTTTCTGCCACAGTTGCGTGAATTGATGGAATAAAATATTACTGTCGTGCTTGCTTTGTTGTGACTGCCATAGTTTCTAGCAATTGGGGTTCAGCCAGCACGCTCTTGCTCAAGGAGCTTATTTTCTGCACTACAAATTCGCCCGCATATTTTGCCCAAAAAATTAGCCCAACTATTAGCAATAACATGCAAACCGTAAAACCTCTTACTTTTCTTTGACTTCAGATTCATTTCATAACATTAGTAAAACAATATATTTAACGTTCGTTCAACAACTGTCCGTTTATTGATTTGATTTGCAAAAAGCGATATCACTCCAATTAAATTCACTGCAAAAACACTAAAAGTGTAGGAATTCCTCAGCAAAAGTACAAATCAAAAGCCAATTTATATATATTTACACAATTCTTAATTAATTACAACAAAACCTTATTCAAATAGAATAGTTAGCAAGAAAAACACTCAATCTAGCTACAGTTTGTAGGCTTAGATCATACTTGTCTTTACAGCTAATCGAACTCAGTGCACATGTGAAATTGTGGACGGCGGAGCATGACGCTCCTAAAGGATTTAGTATAACGTGTAGTGTTTGGGTACCAAATCACTACAGATTACCCCCCACCAAAAGAAAAAGAAAAGCGCGTAAGCAGTTGGAGAAACAAACACTGACTTGCGACTCGCTTTGCAATAAGCACACACACATTATACAGAAGAACTGTATGGGCTACTGTGAAAAGTAATGATTGCAAGGCATTCAATCATTATATCGCGAAGGGCGATGACATGTCGGTCTGAGATTAAATCGGCGATTTTGCCGCAGGTTCACGCTAAGGTCACTTTCATTCGGATTGACACAATCAGGTAGCGGAGATAAAATACAAGCCGGCTTAACATTATTAATAGAAACTGATTGAAGTTTATCTCGGCGAATCACAGAAAAAGTTTTATCAGTTCTCGAGCGTACTTCAAAGGGGCCATCATAAGTTGGTGTGAGATTAGACTTGATGGGATCATTTTTAATGAAAACATGTGTGCAAGTTTGAAGTGAACGTGGCAAATGAACTTCAGGGTTTTGAGCAACTCTGGTTTCAGAAGTTCGGCATTCACGTGCAAACTATCGCATTTTTGCAACCATGTCATCGCGAAAAACATGTTCTGAAGGTGTTATGTCGACGCATAAATCGCCTGGTAAACGCAAGCTTTGCCCATACACCAGTTCAGCACTGCAACATTTCAAATCTTCTTTATACATGGAATTTAAGGAAAGGATAATAAATGGGAGATGGTATTTCCAATGATTTTTATCTAGTTTAGCAGTAAGAGCAGTTTTAATACTGCGAATCATACGTTCAGCTAGGCCATTAGACTGCGGGTAACGAACACTGCTAATGCGATGGTTAGCGCCTATAAACTGACAATAATCACGAAACATAGCAGACGTAAATTGACAACCAGAGTCAGTGTGAATTACTGAGCATGCACCGAAGGTTTGAAGATGCTTATTGAATGCACAGATAACAGAATTAGTAGTTTGGTCAGGCATAGGGTATGCTTCTACCCAACGACTAAAACGATCAACACATACAAGCAAATGGGTATAAGTTTGTGAAGGAGGAAAAGGTCCACATATATCCACATGTATGGTGTGGAAACGTTCATTAGGCACAGGAATCGGTGTTAAAGGAGAAACAATATGACGAGTTACTTTTGACCGTTGGCATCCGATACAAGTTTTTACATAATCACGAATTTTCTTTTTCATAGACGGAAAAACATAGCGACTTTGAATAAGCCGACGCGTAGCTCTTATGCCAACATGGGCCATGTTATGATAATGTTTGATTAACCGTGATTGCAGGGATGGAGGAACAAGCGGTCTATTTGTTCCTGTGCTACAATCAGTCAATATTGTTTTGTTTGAATTGGGAAGAGAAAGATATTTCAGTTGAATATTTGAATTTGAAGGAATATCTTGGTGAACTTGATACCGCTGCTGTGCTTTGACAAGTTCTTCAAGCGTAAAGGGAGGTTTCTCTGCCCAAAAAAGATTTTGAATAATAACTCGTGATAAGCAATCGGCTACGACATTGAGATGGCCTGGCAAGTGTCGAATTTCACAATCAAATTGAGACAAATAGCTAAGTTGCCGCACTTGACGCGGAGTGTGGTTTTCAGATGGTTTGCAAAAGCTGTTTACCAAGCTTTTATTATCTGTGAAAATAATAAAATGTTTGTCTAATAACATATGCTCAAAATATTTGACGCTGTTATAGACACTAAGCAGTTCGAGATCATAGGTAGAATATCTTCGTTGAGCATCTTGCAGACTTCTGGAAAAATATCCCAAGACTTCAATTTTCTTATCATAAACCTGCTCCAAGCAAGCACCAAGTGAAACATTACTCGCATCACATTTAAGTTGCAATACTGCACCCTCTTTGGGGTGAGCCAGATATGTTATATCAACAAGTTTACGTTTGATTGCAATAAAGGCTTCATTCACCTTGTCAGTCCATTGGAGCCGATCATTATTTTTTACACGACCCTTTAAAAAGAAGTTTAGTGGATCCAAAATAAATGCTGCATTTTTAATAAATCTGCGTTGATAAGCAATCAACCCTAAAAAACGTCTGAGTTCTTTGATAGTAGTAGGTTGCGGAAAGTTTTTGATAGCAGAGATTTTGTCCCGTAAGGGCAGTATGCCATCAGCCGAAAGTCTGTAACCAAGTACATCAATTTTATTTACACCTAAAATACACTTTTTAATATTCAGGGTCAATCCATAACATTAAGTCTGTTAGCAATGTCATGCAAATGACGTTTGTGTGCATTCAAAGTTTTGGAAAAAATAAAAATGTCATCTACGAATGCAAAACAATAGCTATCAGTACCTATTAAAACATTGTTAATAAAGTGCTGAAAGGAGCTTGAAGCGTAAGTCGGGCCAAAAGGCATTTTGTTGAATTCAAAATTACCTCTGTGCGTACAGAAGGCTGTATATTTGCGGTCAGTAGCTCTGACATCAAGCTGCCAAAAGGCTGATTTTAAATCAAGGCACGAAAATACAGTGCAACCATTTACATAAGCAGTAAAGTCTTGTAAACGAGGCAATGGATAATTCATTTTTGCAGTTTTTTGGTTAATTGCCCGATAATCAATAACTAATCTATAAGAGTCATCTTTCTTTTTAACAAGATGTACAGGACTAGCCCAAGGGCTAGTGGATGATCGGATAATATTTAGTCGAAGCAGTTCATCTATCTGCGAATTGAGTTCTTTTGTTTTTTCCGGATTGAGCCTCCTGGGTCTAAATGCAATAGGCGAACCAGATACGTCAAGTTGATGTTCAAATGGATGTATTTTGACACTGCTACGTATTTCACCAGAAATTAGATCCGGAAACAAAGCAAGAATATTATCAAGTGAATGGCTGTGATAATCAATCTCTTGTAAGTCAGGTATGTGCTTTTCAGTTAAAACAGTATCAGCAATGCTCACTTTCAACTGATTGGTATCTATAGTAATTTGATACTTCTTTAAAAAGTCAAGTCCAAGAATAGGGTTGTAAATGTTAGCTAGAATGAATGTATGCACAAATTGTTTACTTGGAAAATCATCAAAACGTAAGGTTAAATCAATACTGCCTGCTTGCTGTAAAGGATGGCCGTCTGCTGAAAGGAGTTCACACGAAATGTTGTTGTTTTGAAGGGATGGAAACATATGGATAGGAACAATCGATTTTGGACTTTCCGTGTCAATAATAAAATCAATGCCATTGTGACTGTCATACAGGCGAATAAATTGTGAATTGGTCACCGACACGTCCACTGTACCTATGTGAAAAGAAGGCACAGTATTCACATTGACGTGCCGGGCTGCGAGTTTAAAGAACCAGAAAAATACTTACAACCAGGAGCACAAGAGTGAGGGGAATTAGGGTAATAGGTATGATAGAAGCATTTACCATTGATAATAGAATTACGAGAAGTTTTTGAAGATGTTGAAGGATGTTTAGCGGATTGGGAATAATCAGGAAAGGTATGACGGTTAGGAGACGGAAAGAAAAATGTAGAAGGAGCAGGTTTGTAGTGATTAGGCTTTAGTGTTAAAGATTCTACCTGCAGAGACAGTTTCTCAACCTGAGCAGCCAATTTGCTGACCACTGGAAAAAGAGTATCAGGAGAATCGTTATGTCGTTGTAAGGCTGAATATTGTCGATCATTCAAAACAAGAGCATCCGCTTTGCTGGCAATATCATCTAAGGATTCACTCACAAATGCAGATAAAATTTGTCGAATAGTGGAAGGCATGCGTTCCATGAATGCTTGGAGCAAAAGTGCTTTTGCAGTTTCATTGACAAGATCATCTTGCTTTAGCAAAAGCCTTAAGTGTGAAAGCAGTTCTGAAGGTTTTCTGTCTCCCAACTGTGGTGCAGAGTGCAAATTTTGAATTCTTTGCAATGGAGATAAATCGAATGCTTGCAATAATGCTGACTTTAAAAATTGGTAAGAAGGAGGGTGGCGAGATAAAGCAGAAACTTTCTGCAGTTGATAATCGTTTAAGCAGTTAATTAGTTCAAAATATAATTGCTGGTCATCTAGGTTGCTGTTGTGATATTTTGCTTCAAATCGGGTAAACCATAGGGAAACATCATCAGTAGAAAATTTTAAGGATGGTTGAGAATGATAAAAAACATGGGAAACACTTGTACCTACTGCAACAGTAGTGGAAGGTCTTTGAAAAGTAGTCGGAGTGGCTACAGATGTTTGATGACAAGGTAATGAAGAGCTTGGTTGAAGAAAGTTGTCTCTCATTGATGGCAGCTTAGAATTCACTGTTCTATTGCGAAGACCATAAATCGGAGATTGCATGTTGTAGGCTAGTCGGGGTCACCACTTGTAGGAATTCCTCAGCAAAAGTACAAATCAAAAGCCAATTTATATATATTTACACAATTCTTAATTAATTACAACAAAACCTTATTCAAATAGAATAGTTAGCAAGAAAAACACTCAATCTAGCTACAGTTTGTAGGCTTAGATCATACTTGTCTTTACAGCTAATCGAACTCAGTGCACATGTGAAATTGTGGACGGCGGAGCATGACGCTCCTAAAGGATTTAGTATAACGTGTAGTGTTTGGGTACCAAATCACTACAAAAGTGGTCACCCACATTTTTTAAAGCGCAGTTTGATGACGTTTAATCACGTGTGTGCAACTTTCCTATTCTTGTCAAAACGTTATCGTGGCGAAACGAGTAGTAAATTTTCGTTTCGGCCTGATTATAATTTGAATTTCTGTTTGGGTGTTGGTTTTCCTACTTGCTTGCTATTAAGACTGTGTGGTAGCCTTTATCACCGTGAATTTTCGTTCTGCTCGCGCTGGGCGGAGCTGCGCATATTTGTAAATAAAAATTGCAAGAAAGCTTCAGCCGTTTCCTGTTTTTGTTTGACAAAGCAGAAAGGATCTGTAGAGCTAATATTACTAGCTCTACAAAGCAACTTTACCGGTTCAGTGCTAACCATCGACCGTAGACTTGGCGCGGGAATCAAAGAGTTGAAACCTGGTGCTGCCACACTTATGATAACGAATAACCATGCGAGTTTGTATAGTTATGCTAGTGAGCGGTTTGTGGCAGTCCCACCATAAAACTTCGTAATATGTTAGCAAATTCATAATGTTGTGGAATGTCAAAATTATATTGAAATTCCTAAATGGAAAAGGTGTTCAATTTGGCTAAGACTGACCACAAGTTTTTCTTGGTTGGTCGCCATTCTGTTTAGCGAGCAATAACCTCCTCAGCCATATAGGAAGGTTGCAGGCACGTGATCAATCGTCATCAAAATGCGCTTCCGAAGAAACTGGCTGACTATTTTGAGTGATTTTCCATTCAATTGAATAGGAGTGATATTGTTTTATGCAAATCAAATGGATAAACATGATAGTTGTTACTGCAGCTTTTAGCGCAAACTTTGTTTTTATTTAATTTATCGACGCAGGCAATCTTTTTGTTGAACGACGCCTTTAATGATTACGCGCTTGCATTCGGCCTTAGAATGCAAGCATTTATTTGCATGTAAACTGGATTTTGTGTTTAGTTTGACATTTACTGTAGAGTATTGGGTTTTGGAAACGAGCAGTTTTAACTAAGAACTTGATTTCTATTTGTTTAGCGTGTTGAATATAGTGTAAAAAAGTATACTGTTGGATATGGCGACTGTTGTTGGCTGCGATTTCCGCAACAGTTGGTAAGTGATATGATGTTTGATTTATTTGCATTCTTTCTTGATTTATTGTAATTAAAGTTAATGTTGATTTGGGTAGTGCAAAAGGAATTCGCGTCTGTGACCACCGCTTGTTATTATTACTTTTTTTATTTAATGTTACTTTAATCTTATTTGCCGTTTATTTCGCATTAATTAAGTTTTACGTTTAATAGAAAACCACTACACATCCAGTGTGCGTTTCGACGAAGCAGCCAACAGCAACAAATGAACGTTAAATATGTTATTTTACTGATGTTAAGGAATGAATCTAAAGTCAAAGTAAGATAAGAGGCGCTAAGGTCTGCTTGTTATTGCTAATAGTTGGGCTAATTTTATGGGCTAAACATGCAGGCTTATTTGTAGCCAGCTTCTGTGAGGGTTTCATATTCAATTAACCAGCGTGTTTGGGAATGCTGAGTTTAAGTTAATTGTAATGTGTAACTTATAGCCTACAGTGTATTTAGTTGCATAAGAATTCTGAAAAGTTGAAAACCTAAATTATACTGTAGCGTAAAGAACAGGGCAGACTTCTGTACCGTTTGTCATATGCTGGATTAGTTATTGTTGGATAAAATCAGTAAGTTTTTGAAATTTTTGTCAATAGTGATTGCAGATCAGTCATATTGATATGTCAGATATAACTTTGTGACCTTAACTACTCAAGCAATTTTTTAAGCTGTTACCTAGGCTGCTGGAACAAGGGTAATTAAAAAACTTACGGTACCAATTTATTTATTCATGCGTATGAGCTCATGACCTGTTTGCGTGTCATTCGTCACACCGGGTCAGCACGACGGGTAGACTGCTTGGCCCCACTACCTGTTTGCCTCATAAAGATGGAGGCATACCGTTAAGTGCCTTGTTCATGGACACAACAAGCAAGCTTGCCGGCAAGCTTACGATACCGGTAGTAATGATCAAATAATGGTTGTTTTTGCTAATGTATTGACGAGTATGTAATTGGTGTAGAATTATATTTAACTGAAGAGCGAATGGTATTTAGATGGCACTTCTCTTAGTGGCGATTTTTTTTAAATTGACACACAGTACTAAATTTAGACTAGCCAAATGAAAGACCTAATCTCAACCAAATTGCATTTGGTCAAATTTATTTGTTTCCGTGTATCCAACTAGCAATAATTCATTCCAAATTTTAAATAATTTCTCATTAGTTTTCAAAATAAACCCAAAAGTTGGTGTTCGCCCTATACATTTCCAGCATAAATTACAGCGTTTGATCAGCTACTTCAGGGGTCGGCAACCTTTTGAACGTAGTGTGCCAGTTTACCAATGATATCAAGATGTAAGCAACTTCGCGTGCCAAACATTTTTATGTGTTTGGTTTGCACACTCAACGATGTGAATAGTAAACGGATAAGAAACAAATTTATTTACTAATTTTATTGGATGAGGTCGAATACAGTCAAAAAACTCTTTTTAATGAAACTACAGACTCCTTGTCCTTGCTTTTCCTTGCTCAGCTTAGTAATATTGGGACTAAATTTGGATACACTTAGTTGAACACATAATTTTAATTGATCTTCCGTAAGTCGGCTGCAATGGTCACTGAGAATAACCTTCATTTGGGAAAATATTTTTTAACACAAATAAGTGGCTTGAAATGCAGACAGCACAGCTATTGCCATCTTCTTCAGACAGCTAAGTTTGTTTAGCAAAGATTTCCAACATGTTAAAATATTTTTTGCTTGTTTTCAATCGTTTCCAGCGATTTCCGCAATTCAACAAATTTCGATGTCCACAATAAAGATGATTTGAAATCGATCAGCTGCAACTGGAAGTCTTCAATATCCATCCATTCAAATGCACATAAGCTCAAGTCTTTGCTGCTCTCGGGCTTGATGAGAAAAGAAAACAATCAACCAAAATGTTGAAAATCTTGAAATTTGGTGCAAAATTGAGACGTTGAACCCCTAATACAGAAACATATCATACCCCTAATACCCCCAATACAGAAACACAGAAACATAACAGGTGCAAACATATCAATTTCAACCGAATTAACTTGGTGATCTACTGAGAAAGCCTTCAGGTGTTTAAAGTAGCGAAAGGTGGCGGTTCGGATGTCCCGTGTGTAGGCATCCAGTTTAGATGCAAATCTTTTCCATACCTCAAAAAGATACATCACTGTTTGTACTGTACCCTGCAGACGAAGATTTAAGTTCGTTAAGGTGTGTTGTGATGTCCGCAAGAAACATCAGTTTTACAAGCCACTTTTCATCCTCTAGTTCGGGGTAGGCCATTCCTTGTGATATCAAAAAGACCCTTATCTCGACTAGACATTCAACGAATCTCAAGAGAACCTTACCGCAACTTAACCATCTGACACTGCAGGTGCAGCAGCACATCATGGTATGCACTTTCCATTACTTCAAGCAAAGCTCGAAACTGTCTGTGTGCTGTAGCAGAGCGTGCGACAAGGAAACTCAATATTTTCGTTACTGTTTTAAAATTAGGCGTGTCTACACCACAAATTTATTCATTCTTGCGCCGTATCGCATCTTTGTTTACTCTAATGTGTTTGTGCTAATGGGAACTCGCATGAACTGGAGTGTCTTGAGCCAATTTTTTCGCTTTCACAACGAGCCAGTTGTGAATGTCATTGGCAGAACCACAACAGACATCGCCAACACAGAAATTTTCAACTGAATTGCATGCTTGACAAATTTTAGGACTGTTGATTTCGTGCAGTGTAGACAGTTTGAGCTTGAGAGTGCGCCGCGCACGCTTATAGGGTAAATTTCACATGCGCGTCAAGTCACTTGGCGTGCCATAAAAAATCCTCTCGCGTGCCACCTGTGGCACGCGTGCCAGGGGTTGCCGACCCCTGAGCTACTTTATTGGCGTGAAACGTGAGACGTCATATGCAACCTTCCTATTCACAGGAGTTTGAATTTATTCTGATGAGCGGTTAATGGCGGTCCCACCATGAAACTTTGCAATGCGATAGCAATGTTTTACTTGTGTCGTTCCAAAAACTACTTTTGCAAAGCCTCAGTATTAGTAATAGGTTAGATCAGTGGTTCTCAAACTTTTGAAAAAATTTTACTTTGCGGTCCCCTTTCAATTTTTTCAACCACTTTCGGTCCCATGTAAATTTAAACATAAATTCTGGCTCAGTTGTTAGGATATTTATCATAAAATACTATGTATATTAAACAAACAGCTATTTATTCTGAAAAGAAAAAAGTAAATATCTGTCAACGATTTTACAAGCACAGTTTAATGGGATGGGTGTCCTTGCTTGTCTTCCAGCAATTCCTTTATGTTGGGCAGTGTGTTGGCTAGGGCAACTCTCATGTCATGGGTCACATCCATCCTGTTTCGAGATTTTGTTTTGATAGTAACGAGAGTGGAAAACGCTTTTTCGCATTCGTAGGTGGTAGGAAATGGAATCACCATTTTAGAGCCATCTTTGCGACAGCAGGGTATGGCTCTGCCATTTGAATCCAAAAATCACTGCAACACATTTCACGAAACACAAATTTTGCATCCCCATCATTTGCCAAATCAATAAATTGCTCCTGAACCAAGTTATCCTCTGAAGGCAGATCGCTAACGGAGAGTACAAATGGGTTGTTGATGAAGCGGTAATATTTTTCAAATTCCAGTAGATCGGGAAAGTATCGCGATATTTCTTCTCTAAGAATTGAAACATGGCGCTTCATCACTTCAAGGATATCGTCATCCACGTGAAGTGTGTTTTCATCAAGAAATGTATTTAACTGTGGAAATGGGGCAAAGTTCTTGTTATCCAGTTTTGAATTCCATAATGCTAACTTCATTTCAAAAGCAGTCAATTTTTCATGACAATGGAGAACGGTGATTTTCCTTCCTTGTAAGGCCAGGTTGAGAGAACTCACGTATTCGAAGATGTCTACCAAAAACGACAGGCATGTCAGAAAGCGGTTGTCCATGAATTTTTCGGACATTACTTGTTTAGCTGTAGCTTCATGCAGAAATTCGTGTATTTCTTTTCGTAGAACAAAAACTCTTTTCAGTACTTTTCCCTTTGAAAGCCATCTCACATGCGAGTACAATAAAAGTGTTTCAAATTCGGAATCACTTTCTTTGCATAAATCACGAAACAGGCGTGAGTTGAGGGCGTTTGCTTTAATGAAATTCATTGCCTTAATCACATCGTTCAAAACACTTTTCAACTCCTCAGGCATTGTTTTTACCATAAGTGCTTGATGATGAATAGTGCAGTGCGTACGAATCACATCTGGGCACTTTTCCTTTACCAAGGTCTGAAAACCGGAACGGCAGCCAATCATCGCTGGAGCACAGTCGGTGCAGACCCCAATAACATGCTCCCACTTAATAGCATGCGCCTCAAAAAATCTGTCTACTTTGTCAAATATTTCCCATGCGGTTGTTTCAGTGCTTAGGGTTTCGCAAAACAAGAATTCGTCTTCCAAATGCTGATTATAAACACAACGTACAAAGACGCAAAGTTGGGCTAAGTTAGCTACATCCGTAGTTTCATCAATCTGGATCGCGAAATAGTTAAAAATTGAATTCTGAATCTTCGAGTCTACCTGTGACAGAATGTTATCAGACAGCTCAGTTATTCGCCTTCTGACAGTATCATTTGACAAAGATACGTGTTTTAGCTTCTGAAGCTCAGAACTTCCCAGCACATTCGATATGATGTCTCGGCAGCAAGGCAATATTAACTCTTCTCCAATGTTGTGGGTTTTTTTGGAGGCAGCTATTTTTCGTGAAATCTCATAGGAGGCTTTCAGACCACTCTTAGTGTCTTTCCAAAACATTCCTGATTGATCCAGCCTGGACTTGATCAACGTTTCAGCTTTTCGTTTGAAAAAATTTAAATCCTTGTTTGATGAATTAGGATGATGCGTTTCTAAATGTCTTTTTAGTTTGCTGGGTTTAAGTGAAGTAGATGGTCAACACTGTGCAGCATAAAACACACTGCGGTTTCTCTTCTCCGTCACATTTTATCGCTGTAAAACCAAATTTTAAATACGAATCGTCATATCTCATTTTCTTTTTTGGAGGCATGGTGAAAGCAAATTTTCAACAGTAGCTTAGCCAATTTTTGAAGTATAAAGTTCTGAAACTCAAAAATTATAATTATAACTGCAAGCTAGTCTGCACTAAAGCTAAGACCTAGACAAACACTTTTTAAGAAAAAGCTGGCTATACGCTTTTATATGTGTGCGTTAAATTTGGTTTGTCTTAAAACTTAATTTAAGTTGCCACTTTTCATCCAAACACGCATACTTGCTCTAATTCAGGGGTGGCCAATCTTTTCATTCCATGCGCCAAAATTTTTCGCCACACAAACATTCATTTCTTTTCATTGCTCACAAACGTGTGGTAGTGTATCCATACTTTGGAGTCAAAACAACGCCACATTCAGGGGTGATCTCCGAAAAAAAAAATAAAATAAAGGTCATCGCCAACATCACGGCCAAGATAACCATAATGGCCGCGATGATGCAGTTGACCTTTTTGTTTGGAAATCGCATCTGAAATGGCAAAAATACTGCGGTTATCGCCTGATGCAGCCAAGATACGATAAAGAACTAAACCTTGGCGTACTATTATGCTAACACGCCTTTAGCATCAGTATTTAAACTTCATTTATTCTCATTTTAAACATGCAATGCGCCACCTCTAACCATGCAATGCACCACGGCTGGCCACCCCTGCTCTAATTTGTACTCAACTTCTTCTTTCTTATGAATATTTAAGACTTAATATTTTTTAAACAGCATGATTGAGAAAAAGAACTATTACGTAATAATTGACTCTCAGTCGTACAATGCCCCATTGTGTATTGATACGACCTCTAATAACAGATTTATTGAGCAGTGAGCTGCATCGATTATAGATCCAGCTAAATTTCTCACCTTGATTCATGCTGCCACTTTATATACGGCGCATCAGAGACCCCTCGCGGTCCCCCTAAAATTGCGTCGCGGACCCCTGAGGGACCGCGGTCCCCAGTTTGAGAACCACTGGGTTAGATGCATGCAAACGAAGAAGCTCTTGTTTTGTTTTTGTTGTCGCTCAATTTTTATCGCCAATTTGCCTGAGAGTACAAGCGGATTTTTTTTCCTGGCAGAATGACAGTGGCGTTTAAAGGGTGCTGTAAACGTAAACTGTAATGCCATGGCTGTTTTTAAAGCGTTGTAGCTTGATTGGGCGAAGATTGGAGATAGTGGTCTAAAATTGTGTAGATTATCTTTCAGTGGTCTATGGGCTCAATAAGGTTGGAAATTGCAGATGTATACTCTTGCTAAGCAAAGCTTTGGTAAGATTTAAAATTTTTTTCAAGTAGGTTGGCATTTGATATAAAGGTAATAACTTTGCAGCTTGATCAACTACTCTGGTACTTTCAACTCTTAAAATATCAAGATCAGCCATACTGTGTTTGAGTAAACTAATTTGTGAAATTTATTTTCAAAATCTTCGACATTATATCTGGTTAGAAACCTATGATTATTTTAAATTTGGTACATATGTGATCATTTTCTGTCAACCTAGCTTATATTTTATGGCTTATCTTTGTAAAAAATAATTTATGGCAGTGGCTATTTTGCCGTCGACGGCAATTTACCCTCAGAGACTATTTTGCCGTGAGTTATTTGTGATTGGTCAATTTTAATGATGTACTAAACATGTGACTTTTGGTCGTTTCTGATTGGTCAATTTTAAAAACCAATTTAAAAAATTTTGCACCTCCAGGTCTCTATCCCCCACCCTGTACACTGCCCCGTACATTTACATATTGGGCCTGCCCCTTCAGTGTACACTGCCTTTCTTTTAAAGCCCTGGCCAGCTGAGATTCAAACCCACAACCATGGTATCTCAAGACCAGCGCTCTATCCACTACACCACAGAGTCACTGGTGCGATTATAGCAAATTTGGCTATATAAACACACGTGAATGATCAGGGCAAAATAGATTCCAAGGGCAAATTGCCGTCAATGGCGAAATAGCCACTGCCATAATTTATACCCTGAAAACCATACAGGCAACACTAAAATACGGAAATGCATATGCCTACTGAAATATAAAATCACTAGATCATAGAAATTCATGCTGAAATGTAAAATAATTGAATTGCAGAAATTTATAATAAAATATAAACGTATAAAATTGCAAAAGTTTTAAACAATTTACTGAATTAATGAATTATGTAAATTTGTCAAAAAATGTAAACATAGGGATAAACTATCTAATCAAGCATTGATGTCACAATAATATGAATAACTAAGTTGGTCAAAAGTAAAGTTTCCCAACTATTTCAGAATCATGGCCCATTTTGAAACTGAACAGAGGCTTGTGGCCCTGCTTTGATTTACTTTGTAAATTTTCAGTAGTGGTATTTTTATTAATTAAAATTAAAATAACAAGCCATGTCCACTTCTGTGCTGTGGCCCACTAATCAGCTAATAGGCCCACCAGTTGAGAATCATTGGTGTAAAGCAGTTTTTCTAACCTTTTTGGGGCTCGTACCCTTTAAAAATTTGTGAAATATTTTTGTACCCCTAGACCTATCAAATAAACACCTATAAAATTACCAGTAAATATACAATCTAACAATGAAATAAAACACAATGTAGCATGTTACCAGTGTATGTTTATTAACCATAATATTGTTCACAGCAAAACCAATTCTCTTGGAACAAACAGCAAGCTATTTATTATGTCACAGTTATTCTTTCTTATGACAAAAAATGATTTAGAAATAAAGATGTCAAAAAAAGCTTTGAAAATGTTTTTTTATTTTAAATAACATTGAAAATAAATTTTTAGCAAATAGTTTAAAATAACCAATATTCTGACACCTCATCTCATACCCCTGCTTTGGTGCTTTGTACCCCCAGGTAAGAAGATCTGGTCTAAAGGATAATTTTTCTATTTTTGTGATTTTCATAGTTCCAATTGCAGTTGTTTTGTGTTTTCAAATTTTATTGTTTTCCAAAAGCATTACCACTGCAGATTTGCTGTGATTTAGTTGCAGTGTGGTGCAGTGCAGTATAAGTTGTGGCCATAAACTTTGCAGTGTGGCATTTTAAAAAGTATGCAAGCTTTAGGCATAAAGTATTATGTCAGCCACTTGACTAATTTGGGGTTTTATTTAAATTTTGGTTGGAAACTTTGGTACACAACAGTATTCATCAAGGAGAAAAACCATACAATTGCACAAAAATTCAGAAGAATTAGGACATGGTGCAATGTTGAAAAGATTTGATAAAATCTATTCTGGTGCAGAATAGGTTCATGGAATTGTTGGATGTATGTTGAAATTTATGTTTCAATGTTATTTGTAATTTAAATGCAATATAGGCTGTGTATCATATTGTGGGAAATTATTATTAAGTCATTATACAGTAATTACAGCACTTTTAATAACAGACCATGACGAGACAGAAGTGCTGCTGACTACAGTCAAATTGCTGTTTAGTTCAATTGAGGTGTTGACTTTCCCCAAGTGTTATAAAATAATTATATAATGATACCACAGTCCCTTGGTTTGATCACCACCATTAAAAATTGAAAGATCACAGTTCCATTCCCGGATTGGTCTGGCCCAATAAATTGAACATGATAATACAATCCTCATTTTATTTATCATGTATGATATAATAAGCCATAAGTTAATGATTGAAGTACACACCACTTAATCTGCAGTATTCTGGTAGGTTAACAGTTAACAAACAATAGCCAATATCAATTCAGGAGCATTTATTGGTGTACAGAGGTTATACTAAAGGTAACACAGCTTAATTTCTTGTGCTAATATCAACATTTTCCCCATGCTTTTTATGAGTAATAAACAATAACAGCTTTAACATAAGTTAATCACAAAGATTTTTATTGCAACCAGCAAATCAATAGCTAACATGTAATACAATGAAGTTTTCAAAGCTGATGATGCTGGCAGAATGCAAAGTATACAAATAAACAGTACCCAATTTCCACTCAACAGCATTTGGGCTACTTATGCAGAGGGACCATACACAGCTTAATTTCTCAAGTATGCATTTCAGATAATATTATCACTTTTCACCAGCTCCTTGCAATGCAATAAACACACTAACGTTTTTAATGTAACCAAATTACAAAAGTTTTGTCACAAACCAGAGAAAACAACAATAAACAAGATTTTTAAAGTTGATGTATCAGCCTATGCATTAATGCTATAAAGCTGATATTGGCTATTGGTTATTTATATATTTTGTATTTTCAACCTGGCAGTACAGTTGAATTCGGTTAATTGCATAGTCAACTTGCCAAACTATTTTATGCGATTAAGCAGATTATGCATTTATCCAAAATTAGTACAAACAAACAAGTAGGTTTGGGAATTACAACTCTTATGCAATTATTTGATATGCAATTAACCTGATTCGTCTATATTTGTATGCTTCAATTTACATAGCGATGCATACAGTAATTCAATTGAGCTTACTTTCTCAACCATCTAAAAGTCTGCAAATATTAAACATCTTCCACCAGTTCTTTACAATGTAATAATCGCATTAACAGTTTTAATATATGTCAAACAGGATTGGAACAACACAATCCATACAGTGCAATAAAAAATGAAATAATGCACTGGTACTCCAAGTTCTAACCTAAAAGAGAGCTATAAGCAAGTTAATGCCATGTTTTCAAAATTGTTGACAATTAATTGGCAAGTTCACAAACTGTTTCAATCATGTTGGCATAAAATAATGAGATGGGCTACTTTGATAGGATCCCAGCTCCACCAAACATGGTTTTGGTACAATTGTTGAACTAGTTTGTTAACACTTTAACTGCATCTCTGAGATCAGCCATGATGCCGCACCTGCATCGTGTTTCAAGCTGTATATCTTCAGTCACCATTGAGCTAGAAGAGTGAGAGGTTGTGTGCTGCTCTATAAATGTAAGTGCAATCATCTAGTGTAAAGAAAACCGTGGGACACAAGTGGTACACGATGTTGATGGTTAATGTCATTGTTATACTGTGCATCATGCGCCATATGTGGTCACGCCTCTCCATGTGGCAGTTGGGGTACACGATGTGTGAAGTGAAAGTAACTATTCTTTTATGCATCATGCGCCATATGTGGTACCATTCACTGTTCCCTATTTGCCGTCATTAGTTCGTTATTATGTTTTATTGCATTTCTTTGTAGTTATAATTAGAGTTAGAAATATTAGCTTCAATTTGAAACATTGTGACCAGTCATAAAGCCATGAACTCTTATAGTAAAAATTGTACTATTTGCCAATAAGTGAAATGTATTGAATTGCTGCAATATAACTTTCTAAGTAGTTCATTTGCATTTTTATAGGATTTTTGTGTTTTATTGTGTCTGAAATTAGTTAACTGGTTTAGTATACCTATATCTTCACTCACAATAAATATTTCAGTTTGTAGTATTACTTTATGTGAACGCTAATTTTTCAGTCGAAGTAGAATTTTTGCAGAAAATCTTTCAAACCAGTTTGTTTGTATTTCCATAGGATATTTCTGTTGTTTATTATATTTTTAATTTCTGAACAGTTATAGTATGTAGACATGTATGAGTCATTAGTCAGCACAGCCATTTTAAACTACATGATGATAAAATCTAATAGTATATTTGATTTTATATGCTTTTCTAATTTCTTAGTTGTGAGAGATTTATTTTGCTGTGAAACCGGAAATTACAAATAAAATTTGCTACAATAATTTTTGTTTTTTTCTTATAATGCATCAAGTATGTCAAATATTGAACGAGTTGCTGTAAATAATGGTTTTTAGAATATATATCAAATTTTGAGTGTGTACCATATGTGGCGCACGATGCAGGCTGAGCCAAGTACCAGTGTACCATATATGGCGCACGATGCGGTTAAAGTGTTAAACTAAACAAAGTTTGTGCTTTGCCAATCCAAAAATCAAGACAAGTATAATGGTATGCAAAAATTCAGCTAAAGTAATTTCTATGGAATTTTAAGAAGTTTTACCTGAGTTTCTTTGTTACTTTGTGGAGTTCCTAAAAGCACAGAATTTTTCAAAAAGGTGGTTGCTAATATATGAGCATGCTTGGAACTCATTGCCAAATAAAATCGATCAAAAATTAATCAAAAGTGTTGAACAGGAAAGATGCTTTATCTCCTAAAGTAATAAAATAAACAAAGCAATATATAATTCACTGCATAGTACTGTCACCGGAAATGGTCAGGCTTCTTCTATTCAAAGAGTCTACATAATGTCTGTAGGCATGGTAGTAATACTTAAGGTCTTCACCAGATTTGGAAAATTTGCTTTCCGTGGAAGCACCTATGTAAACAATGACATTTAAGATGTCACCATCCATTTTTTCTTCCAAAGTGAAGAAGTTATCTAAAACATTCACTTCTTGAACTTATATTCCAGAAAGCATGTGCTGGACATATGCTTATCAGATAACTGGAAATCAAATGGCAACTTTTAACTTGCTGAGCTAGCTTGGCATAATGAATATTTGCTTTTTCTGTCTCTGACTAAGCATTTATAAAATAGGTCCCTCCTTAACCTTGATGCAAACAACTGAAATATTTCTTGAGGTGATCTGTTGAAAACCAGCCAAATAGCATATAACTCTTTCCACATTTCAGGAGATATTTTGCTAAATGAACAAGAGCATTGCTAGTATGAGCCAGCATGATTCCAGTATTTTTTGTCAATTTCTGAACTTGATTATTTTGCCTTTCTGCAGTCATCTGTTCAGCCACACAAGCGAGGTTTTTTTAAAGCATCTATCTAGGATCATCAGCATGATCAATTGCTGCTTGTTGCTCATCGCTGTGTGGTATATCAATGGCTTGAAAATGAACATTTACAATTTTCCAAATTTGACAATCACTTCAAGAAAAACAATTGAGTCTTCTGCCGACGAATTGCCAGCATTACTGAAAGTTTTATGAGCAGCTATTCTCTCATCACAAAAGACTTGTAAACATGTTGTTACCATTACCTTTCAGTAGTTGTAGGAAATACTCAAAGAATAAATCAGCTTAAACAGTCAAAGTAAATTTTCACACCCTAATTGATAAAGCTGTTTTAAGTGATTCCATTTTGTCACATAGGTTATCCCTTTATTACTGCATTGCAATTGCCTATATTTTTCAATGAACCAATTGATTGTACTTGAGTCATGAAAAGATGCATAATCATATAGCAAAAATAGAGAGCCTGATCCCAACCAAGAGAATTACTTGAAGCATTTAGTGAGCAAAACAATTTTTGATTAACCTAGTGACAATCAGTAACTGTTCCCAAAACTTGACCACCATTTGTTTCTTGAATTGCTTGCATGATAGGGATGACATTGACTTGATAAAAAATCAGTGGTCAGATTGCTTACTGGTAAAAGTTTAGCAACAAGCTCTGGGCCACCAAGCAAACATTTAATCATAATGCAACTGTTAGTTTTTGCCAGCTTATTTGGATGATCAACAGCTTTACCAAACACTTTTCCACTATGAAGCGTTAAAAATGGCTTGATGTAAACTATATCACTGGCAGTTAAACATCGTCATTTCTCAACTGGAAGTTCCTCAAAGACCCAATTTACAAAAGCTACATCATCAACTTTGTATACACGTTTCAAGGTTGAGATGCTGGGCAGCGCATAGTCTTTCATCAGCTTACTGTACAAAGCTTGTGATGTAGAAAGGTATTTAAATGCTTGAACAATAATTTGTGAACTATACAATTTCTGCCCAAGTTTTTTGGTCTTCAATCCTTTAAGGTTTTCAAGCAAAACTTTCTTGTGATCTACTTCTTTATTTTCCAGAAATCTAATAATTTCAGTTAGACATGACCACGACTTACATTGAAAAATTCTATTTGAAGTCATAGATGATATTGTCAATCAATCATTTTATTTTTGCCCAGTCAGCATACATAGAAAATTAATTTGATAGCAGTGGACAAAAAAAGGAGTCAATGGCAAAATGATATACGTTAATACGTGCACATCAAAGAATTTTGTTTAAATTTGAAGATAGTGGTATGGCCATCACATCTGCAAGGTAGCAGGTAAATAAAAACATACACAAAGCACTATGTACAAGGTCCCGCAAAATTTATTTAAAATGAAAAAAACTGTCATGTTGTAGCCCTAACAGAGGAGGCTATCAGGTGCTACACCTTGCCCAATGGTGACCTGGGAGCAACAATAGCTAGGAGACAGCCCCTTTACGACTCATGGCATATGAGCCCTGTCGCCGGTTGTAGTTTTAAGTCATACACCTAGGACTAAAATAATTCCATTTTGGATTTTAGCTTTTTTAAAAAAAAGTTGTTGTGGGTTAGTAGTACTCGTATGGTATCTCTAGTTACATTGTTTGCATAAAATTCAGTTAACTCAATCAATATTTGATTTGATGCAGAGTGACCTTAAGTGATGAAAATAACTTATTATCCTAAACTAATTTGCAGTGATGAAGTTTCAATAGTTCAATGCTCTAAGAATTGATTGTTCATGATTGACTGTTCTCACTTCACTGTCACATCCTTCAAAGTTTCCATCTAAAAACATAAAAAGAACACAGAAACCAAAGCACTGCAAAAATCTATATCATAAGCAGTTGCATTGGCTAAATGTAAATTTCAAATAGATTAAATGTTCATAAGATAATAAAAACTGCCTTGATTGGTTGATAAAAGATTTCAAAAAATTTATTTCTTTTAATGCTGAAGGAAGCTTATTCCATTGCACAGGACCTTTGTGTTTAAATGATTGCTGGGTTAGTTCAATTCTGCAAAATTTAGAAAATACCTTAGCTTTCGACCATGACCTACCAGTTTCGCAGTTTCAATGGTTTGGCTGAAAGAAGTTATTAAATGCATCTGGTAGCACGTTATCAAAATACTTGTGCATAAATTTAACTATCTAATTGAGCAGTTTGTCCTATTGTCATAATCTTATGCTTTTTCATAACTGCTTTTATGTCATCTTCTTTTTTGAAGAGTTGGTTGGTGGTACAGAATTTGAAAATTGCAGAAAGTAGAGTATTCATTCTCAAAGCTTTTTGTCTGACACTTTTCAAGAGAATCCGTCAGAAGTGGAGTGAAATGGTGAAGTGAGTCACTTATATAGAGACACAGTTGACGAAAAAGAAAAAAGGGAAAAAGCTCATCATGATTGGTAAAAGAAGTGACCAATAGAAGAAGTGGAAACTAATGTGTGATTTTTAGACCATAAATGAATTCCTTTTGTTTGCATAAATTTGGTTTGGATGTTTTAGTGTACGTGGCTTCAAGGGTGGAAAGGTGAAAAGAAGTACGGCCACGGGCAAGAATAGAAAATTTGTTATCATATTCATGTGCGCATGTAGGATTTTGTAAAAGATGTCCTATGGCAGAAAAGGAAGTTGCAGCTTTAAAGCTTCTGATTGGCTTGCAAGAGTGGGCCAATGTGCTTCAGTCCTGAGAAATATGCTCCTGGAGAATGGTTTTTGACATGTGCTGCTTAATCCTCTGCTGTAGCCTGTCACTCCATTTCTGACGGATTCTCTTGAAAAGTGTCAGACGAAAAGCTTCAAGAATGAATACTCTACTTTCTGCAATCTTCTTTTTTGGCATTAAATGCTAATTGAATGACTTTATTTATTGTGTTTTGGAGTTTGTGAATCAATGTTTAGTTGTGGAAACACCAGGAAGAAATACAGTTTTAAAAGTGACTTTAAATCGTGCTATAATAGATCAATTTAAGTGATTTTAGGTTAAGATAAGATTTTACTTTTTTTATGATGCCACAGCCCATTCTAATTTTTTTCAGCATCAATTACGCGTGAGATCTCCAGGCTAGATGCTTGTGAATTGTTACACCTAAAAATCTAATAGATGTTACCTTGTCTAATGCATTGTCATTTAGCTTGGTTTCAAGATTAGGTGGGACTGGAGGGCTATTACAGGTTTTAAAGGGGATGACCTTGGTTATTTTTGTGTTTAAAGTAAGCTTGTTTGCAGTAAGCCAGGAATCAACTTTATGCAGATCTTCATTTGCCTTTTTAAACAGTTCACTGTATGAAACATTGTTAAAGAATAAGTTTGTATTATGAGCAAACATGTTAGCTTGACCAGAAGTAAGACATTTTGGAAGATCATTAACATATATCAAAAACAATAATGGACCAAGAATTGATCCTTGTGGGACACCTAAGTTAATCAATGTAGGAGGTGATAGTTTCCCATTAATTTCAGTTTGTAAAGATTGATTACTTAAATAACGTTTAAACCATTTATAAGGTAATCCCTTCACTCCATAGTGATTTAATTTGTAAAGTAAGATGTCATGATCAATCATGTCAAAAGCCTTTGGCAGATCTAAGAAAACACTAAGTGTATATTTTTTTTCTTCAAATGCTTTTGAAACATTTTCTATCATAACTGTGAGAGCATTGTTTGTGGATTGTTTTTTTCTAGAGCCAAATTGGTGTTGATAGAAAAAACCTGCTTGGCTCAAAAATGAATCAGCCTTTTGTAGAAAATGTTTTCCAAAATTTGGACATTACTGATAGTAAACTGATTGGTCGATAGTTGTTTACAACAGTTTTGGATCCTTTTTTATGCACTGGAATTTACTTTGGCCTTTTTGAAGTTATTAATGAATATACCTTGTCACAATGAAAGATTAAAATATGCCATAGTATTAACAATATATTATCTGGTGACAATTCAAGAATTAACACGTTTGGTGCCGCGTGTATATCGCGCGTGCATACTGGCTGGTGCCGGCCATTTCTGTCAGCGGTTTTCCAGTGCGTTTATTTTCCGACGAATAAAGCAAGCAATATTGATATATTGCTACTTCTCTAAGCCATTCTCGTGCATACACACACGCAGACATTCAGAAAACCATTTCTAGGCTTATAACGACGTTAAACTACGTCGAATCCAGCGATTTGGCAGTTAACCGATGGCATTTACCGAACGACGTAGATTTACGTCATAAAGCACTCTGTGCAAAAAAACTCGACGACGTAGATTTACGTCATGCGGCACTCAACGTGTTAACATTGGGTTTTCACCTACACCACAACTGTTTTGAATTGCATGCCAGATAAGATATTTTTAATTTCTGAGACACGAGTGGGATTTACATACATACAGTGTGGATATGACAAACCAAGGTAATCATCAAATTTAGCGCCAGTGTGATTTATGTTTTTTTAGGTCACTACCTATTGTTGCAAAGTGTTTATTGAAGTGGTCAGCTATTTTTACATCATCGGTAGACAGCAAATATTTAAAGAAGTGCAGCTAAAAGAATGTTGATAGTCTGCCATGTTTTTCAATATTGTGTTTTTGTTTTTCAAGAATTGATGCAGAGAAAGCTTCCATTTTTTCTTGAATGCTATGAAAATACTGTATATACCGGCTAATGAGCTGATTTTCTGGACCAAATTTTTTAACCTAATTTTCAGGGGTCGGCTTATTGGGCGAATATAGCTTTGAACCAAAGATCAAAATTGGTCACAAAATGACACCTATGATCTTACAATAGAACGATCTCGTGTCAATTTACAACTAAAGTTAATTAAAGACCATAAATAAAAGAACATGTATTTACAAAAAGCATGCTTGTAAATAATTATTTAGCGACTGATTAAAACAGAGCACTTCGTCTGTTGAATACAGTGTGTACTATAGACTGTGTAAAAAAGAAAAAGGCACGAATAGAATGATGTCATTTTAAAGCACGTGTATTGGTGCGTAAAAAAAAAAGCGCAAATGGAATGATTTAATGAATGTAACACATAACTGGAAAAAAAGGTATGATAGTTGAATGTAATTTTTCCGCTTTGTCTTATTGGACGGTAATATGTAAAAACCCTCATTTTCTGAGCTAAAAATCGACCTCAGCTTATTTGCCGAGTTGGCTTATTGGGCAATATATATTGTATTTATTTCTAGCTTCTTTGTATTTTGCTTTGGCTACGATAGTCTTTGGCAATATATTTTTTAAATAACATCCTTTTCTTTCATTAGTTTTAGCAAATCTTCATCAAACCAGTTCTTGCTTTTTTTAAAAGATCTTATTACCAGAGAGAAGCATTGATTAAAAATAGAAGTGTATTCATTAATAAACATACAAAAGGCTGTGTTGGGGTCAGTTTTTTTTGCAAAATTAAATGCATATCTATTTTTTCTAAATTTTGTTAAAATTTTTCAATGTTTGCTTGGTCAAAAATTCTGACTTTGTTGTCTTGCTTATGCTTCATTTGATGGGAATACAAACAAGTAAGTACAGGTAAGTGATCAGAAATTCAATGGAGTAGCACTCCTGTTTTGATGTTTTCAGAATATAAAATTGTCCACACATTATGCAAGATGCTCCACAATGGTACGTTTCAAGTGAAAAATCCTGATATACTTTAACTCTTTTGCGGCAACATGCATTGCAAAAAAGTGTCTGCAAGGTGGCAGAGCAAAAAACTCATAATTTGTCATAATCATAATTACTCATCATAAAATGCCCCAAGTTTGTTTGTAAATCATTACTCATTTGTTTGCTTCTACATCAATTGTTATATATTGTTGAAATTTCTATTTCTTGAAGATTTCAAATGTTTAAAAAAAAATTTTTGAATATGCACATTTTATGCTGATTAGCCCCCCCCCCCCCCAATAGGTGCTGAGTTGTCTTCAAAAATAGATACCTTTATCTCAAAGATCACTACAAATTTTATTTTTTTACTAATTTTTTTAGAAATGGTCGCTAAATGATGCTAAGGAAATAAGCTTTCAAGGTATATCAGTCAAAACTTACCTAAAAGCTTAGGTTTTCTACAATTTGCAACTATATTAGGTCCACAACCTTTTTGTTGACCGGTACTAAATTTTGTTAGTTAAATTTATTGAGAAACAAGGGGTTACAGTAAACTTTGATTTAGAGAAGCCAAATTTTTGCTTGCTTTTAAAGTTGTATTTTAGCTTCTATCTCCTAACTTGATACAAATCAATGACTTTAGTGGTGAACTATTTTCAATTTATTTTATGTTTTTAAAGGATGTAGTTTTTTTTAAATTATAATTTAGTGCAGGTTAGTCAAAAAATTTGTGGGGGGTTTTGAATTGATATGATATATGGTATCCATTTTTGATTAGTACATATCATTTACCGCTTTGCCTAAACTCATCAAAGTTATATATTGCTAGAAAGCAAATTTCCTGAGCTTTCAAATGAGACTGGTATTTAGCAACACATCATATTTTTTATGCACCAAATCTACTTTTTTTTACCTACCATACAAATTTATTTGGGAGATTTTGAGACCCCTAAAAAATTTGAAATTATTAATAGGTAAACTTTTTTTTATCATTGCTTGAAATTTGGTCAAATGATGCCACAAAAGAGTAGTTTTTAGACTGTGTTAATAACAAAGGGTTTGCTTTTCTGGAAAACATGTAGTCTTAATTTGATTTCAAGGTAGTTAGCTCTTGGTGAAAATTTGGCAATCTTTGTCATCTGCAACTAAGTTCTTAGTCTTTTCACCTTTTTGAGGTAAGAAAATCCAAGATTTAGGGCACAAATTTTACATCTTTTGATGCGTGAGGAACTAAGTATGATCTATTGAAAATTTTATGAAAATCGGATAAGAAACAAAGTTACAAATCCATTATAGTAAAATGATTTTGTAACTTGGTGGAAAAAATTTGAGGAAAGCACTGAAAACACTAGATCATCAATTGATGATTGTGAGAGCAAAAGAGTTAATCGAAAAAAGAAGCTCTTTGTTGATAAATTTTTGGGATTGAACAATGACTGTATGGTTAATCTTGAAATACTAACTTTCACTTCATTAAGTTTTGTTTTAACACTTCTGTCATTTCAATCAATATCATCTTGCTTGAAAAATGATTTAATTTCATCAGAGCATTTGCTTCTACCGTTTTGTTGCTTGTGGTATAGGCAAAGATGAAGAAAGACGGCTGCTGGGTATATCTTTGAATATTAGCAGAGGCCTATCAGGACATTATTTTCCATAAACAAAATGAAATTTCGCATTGTTTGGCCATTGTTTTCAACAATTTACAGTGTATTTTGTAATCTTTAAATTTGCTCAAGGTATCACTTTTTTCCATGTTTGACATTTCTTTTTCTGATAGTAGAAATCCATAAACCAGAATTTTTTTTACAAGTACGAATGCAATTGCTGGTAGATAAAAGTAAACAGTATTATTACTACTAAACAGTAGTCGGATTGAACTGTAACTTCATTTCACTGATGCCCAACATCAGGCTACAGATTGTGCAGCAGCCAACCATCAAGTAGCAATTCTAATAGAGAACATTAGCTACCCTAACAAAATCCAAAGTCTGAACTGCTGAAATTAAAAATATGTTACTAGCACTATGCAGTTGAAAAACCTATCTGTATATTTACAGTAAGATACAATTAAGTGAAGCTAACATTAAGAAATGAAGTTATTTTGGTTAGGTTTAACATGATTAGCCATTGTTACCTTACTGTCGTCTCAGTACATGACCATTGGCCTGCATATCAACCTGCATTTAGGAGTTGGTAAAAATTTTTTTTTTTTTGAGGACACATCATTATTGTAAATAGGACGAGTGGCAAAGCATTGTCACATATTCTTGGGGGTTTGCAAAGTAAAAAATTTGGGACCTTCTGCTCTTCTTTATCTAGGCTCCATAATTTAATCTAACATTTTTTAAATCTTTAACAAAGCTTAATAATTTTCCGCATTCTCTCATTGAGGAATCAGGTTTCACTCTTTAATTTAATCTAACACTTCTTAAATCTTTAGTAAACTTTAGTCTTTCTGCATTGTCTCAATGGGAAGTCAGGTTGCGCTTTGCACCTAGTGCGAGGTACAACAATTCTCAGATAAAGATCTTAGTTTTAAATATGTAATGTTCTTAGATTTATTTGAATTTTTATACATGTTAAACTAACTGGCTAAACCTCAAAAGCGAAAACTGCAGATGACATATTAGTTGAACAAAACGCTTCTCAGGAATAGAAAGAGGTGACAAATTGAGCAAACTGACGAATTAGACGGCAAATTAGATGAACTGAAATGTACACAAAAGATAGGAATTCTGCCTCAATTAATGAAAAAGTGACACATTGGGAAATTGACGAACTGTATGATATCAAATTAGAAAAATTCTACTATAGTTAATATCATTATCTAGGTTGTATTTAGCTGTTTACACAGCCCAAACTTTATAGCCTATACCAGGGATGTCCAACCTTTTAATTTAATGGGCCGCATTGCAAACTTAAATATTTAACTGGCCCACAAAACCACCAGAATATCTTAATACAATTAAATGGAAAAATTGCAATATAAAGCAAAACCATGTAAATACAATTTATTTACATTATTACAACATTGTAAAGTTTGTAATGTTTATATGTAGGTATACATAAAAAACATTAAATTTAATTAAGCAGTATTAATTCAATGAGACTTTTGACTTTGTCTTCCAGCCATTATGTTTTCAATATTTGCATCAAAGGATGCATTCTTAATTCTAAGAATGTTTGCTAAATGTCTATCAGTCAACCTATTTCTTTCTGCAGTTTTAATGTTTTTCATGCGTGAAAAAAACTGCTGGCAAGAGTATGTACTTCCCCACATGCATAATAATTTTCTGGATAAATTCAGAATTTGATTGAATTCATTTTTGAGAGAATGCAAATTCTTTTAAATAAAGGAAGTGTGTTCTCCCTATGGAAAGTTTTTAAACCTTCCTGGCTTTGCAGCTCAATCAGTTCAAGTTGGTACTCCAATGGTGCTTTATCATATTCAAATGAAAATGGATCATTAAACAATTTTAACTCAATTTCAATCTTTTTAAAGTCAGAAAATCTAATTGCAAACTCTCCAAGAAAACCTTTGCATAATTTAGTATATTTTTCATAGTTTACAGAAAACTTTTTCTCTCTTTCAGATAGACTACAAAAGTGCACAATTTTACCAGCTTTTAGCTGTGCTATGAAAAGTTCCAATTTCTTTGTGAAACTAGTTATCCGCTCAAACATTGAGGAACATAACTGGTTCTTTCCTTGTAAGTGCAAATTAAGTTCATCTAGTACTTCGGTGATGTCTACAAAGAAAGATAAATCATTCAACCATTCTTCATTTTCTAAAAAATCCACATTTTGCTACTTCCAAGAACACTTTTATTTCAGGCAACAATAACTGAAATCTTTTTAAGGTTGCTGCTTTATTGAGCCGTCTAACTTTTGAAAAATATACTATGTCTTCATATCCACTGCCAACTTCGTCCAAGAATGCTTTAGATTCGCGATGGTTTAAACCCCGTGATCTGATGAAATTGACAGCCTTGACTAGATCAGTCATCAAATGTTTCATATTTAGCTTTTGAGCACATAATGGTTTGTTGATGTATCAAGCAATGGTAATTGAGAATCTCATGATCAACAGATTCTTTGATAAAGTAATAAAACCATTGTGTTTACCAGTCAGGGCAGGAGCACCATCAGTTGTAATTGAATAAATGTTTTTCCTATCAATATTGAATTTATGCAATGACAAATTAACAAACTCATATATGTCCTTGCCTGTTGTTGTGCCCTTTATGTGACACAAGTCCAACATTTCTTCAATAATATTGAAATTTTCATCAATTTCTCTATTGAAAATAACTAATTGTGCAGTATCACTTTGATCAGTACTCTCATCCAATGCTAAACTGTAAAGAACGCATGCAGATAATTTGTTCTTCAGTGTGCCTTCAATATTATCACCCAAGTCATCAATTCTTCTACCAATTGTCTGATGTGATAGACATGTTTCCTTTACTAAATTTACCTTGTCTGGACAGTACTCATTAAAAGCAATAACAATGCATTCTTTTATTAATTCTCCATCAACAAGTGGTTTTCCTTTCTTAGCTAATTTCTCAGCTATAAGGTAACTAACTTTTGTACATGTTCCAGTTTTAACAACATGTTTTTGAAGACTAGCTTGTTGTGACCTAATTGCCTTTGTCAATTCTTCAATTTTCGTTTTTCTTTCTTCATTAAACGTCTGATATTCTGACTCATGTTTCAAAGCATAATGACGTTTGTTATTGTATTCCTTGCATACACTAATCTTATCATTACATGTAAGACATATTATATTGCCAAATAACTCGGACACAAAATATTTTTCCGTCCATTGGATATTAAGTTTCCTCTTTTCTTCTGCTATCTTCCTTTTTTTAGTAATAGATTCCGTGGCCATATAAATATAAAATTTTCAATATTTAAGATTATAGTTCTCTGAAAAAGAAATTAACCATTAATAGGTTTACTGAGCCGTAGTTTACTGAAAATGTATTTATTTCAACGACAAGAAAGTTTAAAAATCCATTAATATAAGTAATTAATCTAATAATTAATCCAATAATGTTAATTTAGTTTTAACAGGATAGCCTTCAGAGTGATATTTATCCATAGTGTGTATTATATTTTGGGAACCGTAATCACAGAATTAAGAAATTGACAATATGTATGGCAATTAGTATGCATGCTCAGTCGTAAATTTCATCTTAATTATATTGTTTTTTTTTAATTGTTTATGTTAATTATTTTATTTATTAAATATAAAGTATTTTGATTAAATTACATGAAGACTCTTGTGCTCACTACTTGTTAAATTTGCTAAAAATTTTTTTTTAATGAGTCGATTGTGGGAGGCAATGCGGCCCATGGATTGCAGGTTGGACATCCCTGGCCTATACTATTTTGCTGAAAATGACACTGCTTTGTAAGATTGGCTTTACACTTGCTTATGATTTAAGTTTTAATACTTCCTTGCACTCGAGACCCACATAACTCTGCTTTACAAATGATTTATTCTCTAAATCTTTGTACAGGGTGAGTCACGAGAAACGAATGTTTTTAAGGAAGGCAAAACTCTGCAAACATTTTACAAAAATTGTATAATGTACATAAAAACATTCACTACACAATGCCATTATGGAATATTTAGGAGCAAAAAATTATGTCTGACAAATGATAACCATTTTCACGAGCACAAATTTGAAGTCGCTTTCTAAAGTTAGCTTCCACTTTCACTAAAGTTTCTTCACCTATTTCTCTGATATTTTCACATATTGCAGTCTTCAATTCTCCAAGTGTGCGGGGTTTCCCAGCATAAATGCGTGATTTCAAAAATTCCCATAGATAAAAATTGCACATGGAAAGATCGGGTCATCCCCGAGGCACGGGAGATCTCCAAAGCGTGAAATGACATGATTAGGGAATGCAGCTCGAACAGCAGTCATGGACGCTCTCGCTGTATAAGCAGTGGCCCCGTCTTGTTGAAACACATTGATGCCCTATTGATTCCTCGTCTACGAAGCTCAGGTAGGAAACAGTTTTCAAACATTCGAACCTAGCGGTCTGAAGTAACCGTTACTGCCTCTTCTCCTTCTTCAAAAAAGAATGGACCAAATATCCCGCACTTTTCCAAACCACACAAAACAGTCACTTTTGTGCTGTATAGTGGTCGCTGATGGAATTCACGAGATTTTTCTGAAGCCCAGTATCAAAAGTTTTGCTTGTTAACCGTACCATTTAGACGAAAATGGTCTTCATCACTCATTATTAGGGTCAAATCTTCATTTTCTTCAAACATGTCGAGCACTGTTTGGCAAAACAACAAACGTTGTTGGTAATCCTGCCGATTCAATCGTTGGACAGTCATAATTTTGTATGGTTGAAAGGCTAGGTCTTTATGTAAGATTTGCTGCACAGTGCTCTGGCTTATTCCCAGTTCTGCAGAGTGTCGCCTAGCAGAGCGCCTGGAATTTCGGATGATTGCTTCTCTCACTCGATCAACATTTCTTGGTGTTCTGGCAGGGCCGGGTGGTTTGGTTTTCAATAATGAACCAGTCGTTCTTAATGCATTAACCCAGCTAAGAATGGAATTGCGGCTTGGTACATTACCGTGACGACCGATGTTGAATCTTCACTTGAAGAGACGTTGGATTTCAGTCACTGATTCACCATTTTTCACGTAGGTGTCACAAGCAAACACATGGTGTTCAAGACTCTTCGGTAGCATGAGGAAAAGCAATTCAAAATTAATGACTTCCAAATACAAAAATTAACATAAAAGATAAACAAATAACAACAAACTAAACGGCATCTCGAGCAGGTTTAAAGACTACCTTCCTCACTCCCTAACCACTTACTCTAGAAGAGCAAGGGGCTTTCTAAAAACATCCGTTTCCCGTGACTCACCCTGTACAAGCACGCGAAATCAGTCTCAGTTCAATCTTTTCTCTGCATGTTGTAGTTGCCGGCTACTAAGAGCACCGTGATAGTAATAATTATATCAAAGATTTTAAATGTTTAATGTTTATTAAAATAAGTTATTGAGTAGAAAGCCTAATAGTATCCCATATGCATAAGTTGATTACAATTATGATGTTTAGTTTGCACTAATCAATACTCATCCTTTGATGTCTTTATTCATTTATGGTGTTGATAAGGTGTTGGAGAATATCTGTGCAGAATCGAGGTCTTACTCTCAACGATGATATAAGTCTCAATTTAGACTGGTCACTAAATGGTACCTGTCTGCAATGTGCAAAATGTTCATAATGATGTCTTGGGATGTGAACAAACCCTAACTTAACATAATGTGGACATTGCAGACATGTACTAATTAGAACTACTGCAGTCAATACTTTGCCACCATAGGCAGAATCGGTAAAACTGACTTGGTATGGGATTGAAGCCAACTACCTGCCCCGCTATCCTCAAGTTTGAACTGTGACATTACGTATTGAGAGTTTTAACCAAGAACTCTGCCTTAAGCGCATGGCAAGCAAGCATGTCATTTCAATTTCTGTAGATGAATGCTGAGACCTAATGCTTAATGATCTATTAGAGCTGAAATCAATTTCACTCGCAAGTCGAGTGACAGTGATACTTAATTCTGTCATATTTTAATTCAGTGATGCATCAAATGCGATGTCATCTGTTATCATGTTTTGTTTAACCAATGTAAGCACCAAATAGACAGGATCCAACCCAGTGTTCCCTCTAAGATTTTAGTAAGTGCGTAACCGCCGGCACAAGTGCGAAATTGCTAGCAAATGTACGAAAACCGCCGGACAAATTTGCAGGAAAAGGAAAGTCAGAACTGTGACAATGCGCTTCCGTGACGTAATAATTAGCGTGACTTTGTCAGCTCCAAAATGTTCACAAACAATCGGTTATTATTATTATAGCCAATCGGTTATTATAAGGCGGCGGGGAATACCGTACTATTTTTCTTCAGTAAGTTAATTGTGGTTTAATTTGGTCTCAAACTTTACAGCCTTTACAACAGTGATTCGCAAGCACTTTGGAATTACAGGTGAACAATGCGCGTAAATAAAATTAATCCTTTGCCGACGCTCGACATGAGCATGAGAAATAGGACTTTTATAAAGTAATGTGATGTAAGATAGGTTATTACACTATGACACAACAAAAATTACTGCGAACTTCAGTTGTTGCTTGTTTACGGTAAATGATTAAACAACTTACATTTTTCTATCGTAATCAATTAAACAACAGGTTTTTGCAATTGCAAGCAAACTTTCAATCTCAAATCCGAAAATAGTTGAAGAGAATTCAAAACTAAAATTGGTTAGAAGTCATATCCTTTTTTTTTTTAGTGTAATAAATGGCAAGTAAAAGAAGGCTATTTATTCGTAACGTACAAAAACTGTACCATTCCCTCAAAAAATGGTGTTTTTGTGCTTAACTGAAAGCGAGAACTATGTGCTTTTTTATCTTAACAAGCACGATTGAAGTTAGCGTTGAAACGTAAAGACAACATAAAGAGTTCAAGCAAGTTTAGTTTCAAACTTCCCGCGAAAAATGATGTCTTGTGTTAAAACTGAAGTTTGAGAGCTGCTTGCCATTGCTGCTCTTTAGCTACGATTGAAATCGGCTGGGAAAAAGTAAACAAAAAAAATTGGTTTTACTTTAGGTTAATTGCTGGAAAGATAATTTGTTATACAAAAAAGTGGCAATGGCGCGCGCGATATGTTAAGTCGCCGTCACTCGCTGTTGCGCGATGTTTGCGTGAGACGTTGCACTGCTTTAAAAAATCCTCTGTTCTAACTTGGATTTCTTTTCACTGTCCCCCATGCATTTAACAGTTGGTTAAGATTTTGCTCAGAAAATTGCAAAAATTTTAACAAAGCGAAAAAGTTACCAAAAACCGCCGGACATTTTTTACGCACTTATGAATTTTAACTGCGAATCCGCCGGACACAATTTCGCAAATTCGCACTTTTTTTGCGTTTAAAGGGAACACTGATCCAACCACATGCAGCCTATTGATAGAATGTACAGTAGACTGCCCTGCAGTAATACTTGTTCTATGCTGCAGCATGAATTAACCTAAGCCGGGTAAACAATCAAATATGCAGCACAAGTGTGTTTATGGGATTTTAAGTGAGATATTTTTGTACCAAATGGTCTTCACAAAAATACAGATGTGACTCAAATGTGAAGAAGAAACATAGCAAAAACTTCTGTTTCCTTTATGAGACAGCTGTAAAGTGTCTGCTAACTCATAAGTGAAAGAGAAATGTTTTTTTGTATTATTTTGTTTGAACATGCACCTTCAATGCAAAGCAGCGAGCGACCAGACAGCATGCAAGCCCACTTGCTTTATTGTTTACAACAACCTTAAAATTTGATTAAAAATATCTTTGAAAAACGGTTTTATGTCAAAGAGGGGTGTGACTTGCTTTTGCAAAAATACGGTATTAACCAATAAACATCAAAAACTCGTGTGAACTCAATAAATCCTTTAAACAAATTTCTTGCGTATGGTGGATCAAGCGTGTGCAACATGTAGTCTACAGTAATCTTAATTGCAGCTCACCAGGCTCTCAACACGAGTTGTCTTCCAAAACAAAATAAAAGAAAAAATGGTCATCAAAACAAATTAGGGGCAGCAATCTTATTAATAAAGTTGATTTTTAAATATACGGTTAGTTTTTTATGTTTGTTTAGAGACTAACAGTTAAATGTGGCCTGCAAAAAAAATACTTGCTTAATCTAATCCTTTTACTATTTTGAATTGCACGTCCCTGTTGTAGATTTATAAACGAAGTTCTTCTAAACACAGTTTGATGTTTCTTAATCAACCACAAATAATGCAACAAAAAAAGGAAACATCCTTCCCAGTAAATAAGTTTAATTCTTGTTTTAAAAGATCTTGTTTTTGTGGTGTGTAGCATCTTTAAAGATGTTGATATTTTGCCAAAATAGTTTGTTGACTGACGATTGCTTTAAAATCTGTTAAAAGTCTTTCACATGAACTACTTCAAGAACTAGAAGCTATTTAACATTTAGTAATTAGTCAAACTTATATCTGACTGTTATTTTACTACGTCATAATGGTGTGGCTTGCCGACGGAGTAGTCGCGTGTGAGGAAGTGCTCATTCTCACAATCGTAAGATTATGAACTCAATGCCTGCCAGGGCTTAGCGTTGTTGGGTTCTTGAAGAAGATTAGCATGGTTCATGCATGGTTGCAGTCTTGTGTCGTAATGCACTTTGCCAACAGTGTTGGTAACTTCGAAGTGAGTGTAAACACAAGTTGGTTGATGCATCACGTTGAAGGTTTTCCTGTAACAAAAAAAATTGTAAAAAGTAATGTGTCAACTTATACAATTGAAAAGATGCCTATACAGATTCAGAGGTTCAAATTTGCATGCAAGCCAACTTTCACCCAATTTCCAGATGGAAATTACCAAACATTGCGATATCGTCTTCTGAAACTAGGCCAAATAGATCCCTATATCAGAACTTTTTTAACTTTTTGAGCCACATACACTTCCCATTTGTGAATCTGTTTTTTGTTGTTGAATCTCCATCTTATTTTTCGTCAACTTTTTCTCCGAGCCAGTGCAGAAAGTTACAATATACATGGTAAGATATCATTCTTTATTAAGATTAGCTGGTATACTTGTTACGGCAAACAAACATTCAATAAAGCTGAGTTCGATGTAGTGTGATGATGTTTTCATAGTTTGTGCCCTTTCTCGTGAGACTAAACATGCTGGAATTCACACGGCTACAAATTTTCATTTTCAGGCTTTGTCCATGGCGCATTCAATTTAAAGGTTGATACTTAATTTGACACCACGCGTGCCTGCATTTAAAGTACATGATGCAGAAAAATAAATATTAAGGCAAATTTGTGAAACAATGAAGGAAGTGTACTGTATGATCACCATCTAAAAATAACATTTTGTGCGTGTTTTTATTTGTATCTGCTAGCTCAGTGCAGAGTATACAGTATGTTGTACAACCTTTATGTTTGACTTTCCACAGTTGTTTGTCAAATTCTCGCGCGCGCTCAGTGCAATTGCCATAGAATGGCAATGGTCCACTTACCCGAGTTGAGAAATCCTGCTCTTCAGTGCAACAAATTATTCATAAGGTAATTTCTGATCAAAACACAAATTTATTATTTTGTATTAGGTTTTTTGAGTATTGGATTGCTCGTTTTTACTAGAACAGATGCTCGAAAAAGTACTTTGTGTTTTAAGATTGAAAGCAAGCATTTTGTTGATAGCAATTTTTAAAATACTGCAATTCTTTAGATTAATGAAGAATCAGATAAAACTACTTCGATTGCAAACATCTGATTCTTGAACCAAAAGCTTCGATAGATGTTTTTGTAAAGACTTTTTAACCCTCAACTTTGCTTTGTTTTGTTTTAGGCGCCCTTTGATATGTTTTGTAGTTGACTAAACACGTGGGCTATTACCCGCAAATTAAGCAGCATTGATTATTATTGTTACAAGCTTTTTTGTATTGTTTAATTATAGATTGAATTTATTGCTAGTTACTTCAATTGTTTATGCAAAAATTATTGAACTGCTCTACACTGAATGTTATGGTGACACTGGAGTTTTTTGGCAAAGTAAATCTTAAAAAACTGTTTGATTTGATATGAAATGAAGGAGGATACGCAAAAGCTTGCTTGCAATATGAATATTTATTTGATGCATCAGGACAACATTGAACTATCAGAAAAGATGGAAAAACGAAGTGATAATGTTTTGAATAACAATGACAGAGTTCCAACTAATTATACTATGAAGTTGGATGTAATTAACAGCGTTGTTGAAACTAGTGGTGTTGTGTTGAATAATGACGTTTCTGCAATGGCCTGCAAGAAAAAAGATGATGATTTCATAGATAGTGAAATTCGTAATTTGATTAAGGAAAATTCAAAGAAAATCCGATACATTTCTGGTTTTACAACACTTACACCAAACTCTTCACTTCCATCCGAATTGAGCAGTGTAATCAAATATAATCCATGCGATAGCGCTTATGGGTATGAGCAAAGTAATTATGAAACGCATACAAAAGATAAATTAATTCAGTTGCAACATCATAAATTTCCCACAAATGGCAATGAAACAACTAAAGATTCTCCAATAACGAGGTCGACCTCTAATACTTGGCTTGATGCCTATCAAAGTCAAGAAAGAAATCCCGGGAATTTTCGAGAAATCCCAAGAAATACTTCAATAACTTCAAAAATATCTAGAAAGCATTTGCTGTTGTACACCAGCCAATTTTGCAGTAAACGTTTTAAAGCATTTACTAAATTTGCTCGTCATTCTTCAACTCATGCAATTGAAAAACATTTTGAGAATGATATATGTTCAAAACGATTAAAACAAAAATCAACGTTCGAAGATCACTTAAAAATCCATACTGGTGAAAGACCATACGAATGTGATATATGTTCAAAACGATTCAAACGAAAATCAACATTGAAAAATCACATCCGAGTCCATACAGGTGAAGAACTTTATGAATGTGAAATACTTTCAAAACGATTCATAGCAAATTCAGCATTGAAAGATCACATCAGAGTCCATACAGGTGAAAAACCTTACGAATGTGGAATATGTGCAAAGCGATTCAAAGAAAATTTAGCTTTGAAAGATCACATTAGAATTCATAGAAGTGAAAGATTTTACGAATGTGAAATATGTTCAAAACGTTTCAAACAAAATTCAGCATTGAAAAGTCACATCAGAATCCATACAGGCGAAAAACCCTACCAATGTGATATATGTTCAAAACGATTCAGTCATAAATCAGCGTTGAAAATTCATATCAGAGTCCATACCGGTGAAAAACCTTACGAATGTGAAGTATGTTCAAAACGATTCAAACAAAATTCAGCATTGAAAGATCACATCAGAGTCCATACTGGTGAAAGACCTTTCAAATGTGAAATATGCTCAAAACGATTCAAACTAATTTCAGCATTGAAGAAACACATCAGAGTCCATACAGGTGAAAGACCTTACGAATGTAATATATGTTTAAAACGATTCAAAGTTAGAACAACATTAAAGAGACACACCAGAATCCATACAGGTGAAAGGCCTTACGAATGTGAAATTTGTTCTAAACGATTCAATCGAAACTCAACATTGAAAAATCATATCAGAATCCATACAGGTGAAAGACCTTATGAATGTGAAATATGTTCTAAACGATTCATACAAAAATCAGGATTGAAAGGTCACATTACAATTCATACAGGTGAAAGATCTAATATGAATGTGAAATATGCTCAAAATGTTTTAAACGAAATTTAGGATTGAAAAGACCTATCAAAATCCATACGAGTGAAGGATCATTTGAATGTGATATGTGTTCAAAACGATTCAAAGAAAATTCAACATTGAAAGATCACATCAGAATTTATACAAGCGAAAAATCTTACCAATGTGATACATGTTCAAAAGGATCCAAACAAAATTCAGCATTAAAAGCACGCATCAGAGTTCATACACGTGAGAAACTTTGCGAATATGATATATGTTCAAAACGATTCAAACAAATTTCATCATTGAAAAAACACATCAAAATTCATACAGGCGAAAAGCCTTACCAATGTGTTATATGATCAAAGCAATTCATACAAAATTTAGCATTGAAAAAACACATCAGAGTCCATACAGGTGAAAGACCTTATTAATGTGAAATATGTTCAAAATGATTCAAACGAATTTCAGCATTGAAAAGACACATCAGAATCCATACAGGTGAAAGACCTTAGCAATGCAAAATATGTTCAAAAGAGTCCAAAGAAAATTCAGCATTAGTAAAACACATCCAGAATCATACAAGTGAAAGACTTCATAAATATGATATATATTTAAAACGATTGAAAGAAAGTGAGGATTGAAAAGTCGCATTCGAATCAATATAGGTGAAAGACTTGACGAATGTGATATATGTTCTAAAGAGTTTCGTTTTGTTTCATTATCAATGTGCGTTACAGAACCCATTGAGAAAAATAGCCAAAACAAGTTTAAAATAGTTTACTAAATCTGCGATTTTAAAAGTGCATCACCCAGTTTATACAGGAGAAGCATTTTACAATTGTGATATATGTTTAAATGCCATGTAAACGTGATTTAGAGTTGAAAGTACGTTACAAAATTCTTGAAAATAAATCATTAAATTGCTCGTTATGTGATGTAAGCTTAAATGGGATTCGATAGTTGACGAATTCTTATAGGCTTTTTGCTGGTTTTACCGGACCTTTTTTGAAGGATGGTCGCATGGCGGAAGAAGATGGAGCTCCAGAGGTCGTAGAGGCACAGAAAGTCGCCGAATAGCGAGCGGCGCAGAGTCCGTAGCTGGACAGTGCAGACTGAAATGAGAGTTGCCGTGGGACAAATAACCGCAGGCGCCGCAGAAAGCATCCCCAATTTTAGTGAGAAGAGCTCAACAAAAAGCTGTATTTGTTGAAGCAAAGACGAGAGAACACAAGTTCCTCAGAGGGAATCTGTGTCAAAGCATTTAGATTAGACAGTTGGCATCCAGTCCAAGAAAAGACAAGAGTGGATACGAAGAGTAAGAGGAGAGGGACTACAAGGAAATGCAGAGGGCGAGAGTAGTGCTTCCCGTTAGGCCAACTTATCAGCCGCATTGTTTCCCGGGGGAAATAAGTGTCCGAGAATCTATTGTGGCCTCATAGTACAGGATTAAACAAATGACAGTTACTGCCAGAGAGTTGCGAGTAAAAGGATAAACGGAGGGGAGAAGAGAAATGGCTGACTTGTTGGTGCTACCAAAACCATCAGAGAGCTTGCAGAATAGCGCACGCTTCAGCGGAAAAATTGGAATAAACAGGGTCTGCCAAAAAAAAAATTGGTGGCTTCAGTCCCACAAAGTGAGCAGTTTGGCATAGCCGCCAGAGTTGCCTTTGCTAAAGGCAAAAGTAACAGAGCCATTTTTCCAAATCGTGAGATGGGAGAGAGTCAAGTGAGCAAGAGTCATATCTCGGAGAGAGAGGAAAGGAACGCAGGCTACAAGGAGGAGAAATAAGGCATCCAAATAAAACCTTCCTAGGAGGAAGCATAAGTGGGTCATTGGACGCAAAAACTATCGAGGAGGATCTGCAGAATTTTGGTTTTACTTCAAGTCTGGCCAAACCTGAAACGGGAAAGAAGGTTAGGAGACAATGGGTCTGTTCATGAGATGACAGAGAAAAGTGAGTCGGGGCAACTCGTAAGGTAGGTTAAGACGCTTCAGAAAAGAGATGAGGGATAGGGGAAGACAAGAGGCAGCTAGAGATGGCGCGACTGACCGCTCGGTAAAGGCGTTCCAATTTGGTATCACTAAAAAAAGAAAACAATCCGGATAAAGCATGAGAAAGAATGAGCCTGTTGCAGCTGGATTTAACTCAACATTGCTTGCTTTTATTTTACGACCGAAAGGTACTTGGTTTGGGAGTAATTTCACTTTATATTGTTTCCGCTAATCAATTGCTAACCAAAATTGCTGTCTCAATTTTAAGTTTGCATTTCTTAGAACTTTTCTCTTTTTCCACGCATTTGCTATGCTTTTATAAACTTGAGCAAAATTTGCGGCATTCAGAGTGTCTCGTCTCGTTTAAAGCTTTATGCAATAAAGCATGAAGTATGCGTAAAGCATGAAGCATGGACAGGTCTCGGAGGACTAGCGTCAAAAATCCTTTCACAAGTTTAGCTACGCTTTGTTTTCCGTCTTTTGATTGCTTAAACAAAAAAATCATCTTGCTTCGCTGCCTCGTCTCTTTCGTGCTTGCTGCTAGTAGCACGTAGAGCTTCATCATTTAGCAAAGATTTAACCAAGCCGATTAACTAGATCTTTATTTTTTCGCGAGTGGATTCGGAAGCAAATTGAAAAAATTTGTTATCTGCATCCGACGTTAACGAGAATCGAAAATGCTGGTATAATGGAATGGCCCTTGATATTCAGTATTATTTAGTACCAGTGCCAGGCACCGAAAATTTACACTCAATTCCGCAAAACAGTAAGAGGTGTTCCGCAACCGCAAATTTGCGAAAGGTTTGCGGTAATTTTTCGCATTTCCTCAACCGAAAATGCACATTTCACTTCTGCAAACTTAAACCGCAATATTTACTGTTATTTTGCCCTCAATTTTTGATGAAATTAAGATTGTTTTTACATTATCCGCATGTATATTAATAAAAAGAGAATAAACAGCTAAAGAAATAAAAAGAAAATTAAAACGAACAAATCAAATAAAGAAAAGCATTAACACGAAGCATGGTAGTACTGTCGTTAAACATAGAGCCTACTCGTTAGATGTGGCCTGGTCAACAAAGCCGTGAACAGACGTTTTCGTGATCCCTTGCCACTTCAAAAAGTCCAAGTTTCCTTTTAGGAAGATAAGTCTGAAAGTTTCTTGACTTTAAACTTGCTCGTTTGGCCGTCAAAATTCCAGAATCCAAGGAGAATAAGCGTTTCACTGCAGCTGAGCTCGGTAATGGCCTATTGTACTTAATAAACAAATAATCCAAACTTGTCGACTTGCTGCGGGAAAAATTGATGGCTAGAGTGTGCCACTTTTTTTCTTTGTTTCTGCGGTTCATTTCTTTCACTACAGCGCAACATCGCATTCGAATCTTCGAAAACATGTAAAGGTAAGCCTGAGTTTTGTTTTGTTTATTATTTATAGGTGTACATTATTTTATGTATAGCTCACATTCTATTTATGCAAGTTGCCATTTTTTGGGGTTGCTTGCCCCTTAACTTATAATGCTATTTAAATATTTTAGATTTACGATAGCAAAAGTTCGACAAAACGTAATTATGATAATATAATTCACTAACGCCATGTAATTTATGTGAGAAACGTTTGTGGCCTACTACGATCAAATAAACTTTTTTTTGATTTGCAGCGCATTCACCCAGGAAATTTGCAGGAACTTAATGGTGTAGCTGCCATTGGAGCACTGAAACGAACCGCTCCATCATCACAAAAAACGATGAAGCAGGCGAAACTATCGTGGTCAAAACCAAGGGGCAACAGCACTTCCAATTACGGAGAGTGAACTTACTGGGCTGGTGTTAAGCATCGTGATGGAATCAATGCTACCATTTTCATTTGTTGAGCAACCATCTTTCAAAGAATTTATCACTGCTTGCTAACCAGGAGTAGCTATTCCTTCTCGCTATTCTATTGTTAAAACCTTGGAGAAGAAGCATGAGTCTTCAAAAGCAGCTCTTAAAAGTGCAATAACTTCCGTTGAATACGTAGCAACAACAGCTGATTGCTGGACTGCTCATCGGCGCTCTTATTTGGGTGTTACTGTCCACTGGTTGTGCTACGATAATTTTGAAAGAAAAAGTGCTGCCTTAGCATGTCGACGGTTAACGGGAAGCCATACTTACGATCTGCTAACTGACCAACTTCAAGATGTGTACTGCGAATATGGCATTAAAAGCAAAGTAATTAAAACTATCACTGACAGTGGCTCCAATTTTGTAAAAGCGTTTAGCGTATTTGCTCCACCTGAAGATGATCTGAATGTGTGCAGAATTGATGCTAGGGACATTTTATCAACAGATCTCAACTCGCAACTGCCACCCCATCACAAATGTGCTGTATACTTATTAAACCACTACTGCTATGTAGTTGCAAATTGCTTTTATGCAAGCGGTTAAAATGGCAGCGTTTGTACAAAATTTGTTTTTTTCTGTGATCGGAGTGTCAGCGAATATTTTAATTGCTTCGTTAGTGCCAAGCAGTTATGCATTGCAAAATAAAAGAGCCTGCTCTGGTTTATTGGTGTTAGCTTTAAACATTAATCAGATTGATTCCATAGTTGGAAAGTAAAGATATGCCGTAGTCTAACCCCTTGTTAGGTATGCGGCTTTCGTTGTTATCAGAGAGTAATGTTGTTACTTCCAGTGGCTCTTCCGGAGGCCAAATTCCAGTAGTCATTGACGGGCAAAGGGTGAGGCAGTACTTCTCAAGATGAAAAGGCATCCGCCGCTTTGCCATAGTTTCGTTTTGCAAAATCGCTTAAGGTAGCTCACATATGCAAAATCTAAAATGGTTATTTTATCACATACTATCACTTGTTTGGTATCAAAATGATCTACTAGCCGAGTTGAATAAAAATCACAATTTTTTTTCAGAAAGCTTATTTTAAAAAATATTTTCAACACTAGGTAGCGCCATGACAATTTTTTAAACATAAATATCTCTACAATCATACAACAGAATTGAATGAAATTTTCACTACATGTTTACAACTTGTAGGGCTAGAGATCTGAGTCACAGTTTTTGAAAAGAATGACTCCAAGTAAAGTTAGCCTTGTTTTTCCCTTTTATCAAGATTTCTTTTAAGCAGAATGATTTAAATTTACATATCTTAAAATCTATTACATATATCAAAAAATCCTGACTTGGATCCCTCCATGTACATGACAGAAACACAAAGTGAAAATTTCATAAAGATATGACCAAAACTAACAGAGAAATTCATGTTTGAAGCAATCCGAATGTCAATTTTTTATATTTTGAGAAAAAGGCATTTTTAGGAAAACAGTCATGAAATCCCATATAAATTGTATCTGAAAGTTGTTAAAAACTCCCTTTGGCATATAATGTGCCATCTTCTTGTTTCTCGTCTTGGTAGCCCTTCTTGATTGCTCTGAGAGTTTTTTCTTCGTTGCTTTGCACTGTCCATGCTTTTTAATAGAACAGTTTTACGTGGTTGCTATGGGCGTTGCTAAGGAAATCTGACATTGGTGCCTCTCTTTGAAGAGCCGTTTCACCCTGAAGATCTGAATATTCCTACCTGAAACTTTGCACACTTGTTCTACTAGGACTGAACTTTCGGCAATCCCCTAAATCGAAAATTTTTTTTTTGTTTTTTCAGATTTTGCATATGTGAGCTACCTTAAATCTTTGACGTACCATTAATCAAACGTCCTAATTCACTACCGAAGCGATTGAATAATTCCCATTTATTCCTTGGCGGGAGGGGGGAAGAATTTGCATGGTGGGGGCATGCTGCCCAGGCAAGCCAACTACCAACGAAGTCTTGTTGGTTGGCTGCCATGCAAGGGTTTTCTAATGAGAGGAAGCTGTGAGAATGGTTGTAATCAGGTATGGCTTTTAAAACATGTGGCAAGGTGTTTCTCTTTGCATGCTTGTTGGAGCAGTTAGTTTTTGAGTAATCCTGCTTCACTGTTAAAAAAAGTTTCGGCATTGATTATATGGCTGAGATGCATCATGTAGCATGATATTGCAGGTGAATTACCGGAACATGGCCTAAAGGCGTCTAAAATAACCAGCTGTCACGGTTTAAAGCTATGCTAAATAGAAAATGTAATTCTTCAAATACCTGATGAAAGGCTAAAATGACTACGGTGCAGCTCGCACGCTTAGTTTTCGTAGCACGGTAGTACTGTACATACATTGTTACAAATCATTTTTGATTTGACTTTAATAAATAATAGTCAACGGCAAAACAGAAGTCAAAAACAAAAAAGCCTTACTAAACGCGGGTGAAAAGTACACTATAAACAGAACAGCAAGTTTCTAAATCGACTTTGATATACATGATTAATGATGAAAACTATTAAAGGCGCTGTATGATCAAAGATCAATATGGAATACCGTATTAAGATCCACATGAGTTGAAGAAGCATGTTTGATTGTTAAATAATAACACAGTAGAATACTGGGTGTTTCATCTCAATATGGCACTTTGTGATAACTTATATTTTAGTAACTGTTGAAGGTATAAAAATCAAACTTACATTTTGTGAAAACTAATGGTAATACTTTACGCAGCAAAACTTTAATCAAAAAATGAATGATTTATTAAACTTTTCACAAATGTTTCATATCCGAGCCCTTCTTCGTCTTATGGTAGGGTATCTATGATCCAGATCAGGCACAAGGAAAGGATGAAGACCAAGAGTTTATCCTTTTACCACCCCACTCTGCTGTGTTGCCTAGGTCAGATGCTGACAGTGATGGAGTTGAGCCAGCACCTTGTTTTATCATCCAAACCTGTCAGACCTATTATTCCTCGAGATGCCCGATGTATGGAACATGTTAAAATAATGTGGTCTGCAGTTTGCTCACTAGCGCCAGTTCTGTGAGCCCTTGGTTACATGGCACACATCAAAACGGTATTTCATTTCTTGCCAAACTTGAACAAGCATATTGCGATCAATGGTTGTCAAAGCCTCAGCTATGCACTGATGTTGGAAGAGACTAATAATTCAACACTTTTTTATTTGTGGCAGAGACTTTTGTACTGCTGGTGCCTTTCTTCTTTTCACAACTTTTGCATGGGATGGTCATCAGTAGGAGCTCCAGCAATAAAATGATCAGAACAAACCCACGAGAACTTGTTAAGGATCCATGGTTTGTTTAACTATTGTATGCATCGTTTAAGTTAATTTGCCCACCTCGGTCTTCCAACAGGATCTTCAGCATCTGTGGAAAAGGGAAAAAGCACAAAAGGCAGAGGACACAAACGTTTTCCTGTATCCTAAAGGAAATTGTGAAAAGGAAAAATACTTAATCCATTTTGACAATTTTAGTGCATTATTGCAATACCCTACCTTCTAAATAACATGATGACAAAAACTATGTAAAATACAAATTTAGTTTAGTTTGTAGTCTATTTTCCTCTTCCTGTCAAGAAAATTAGCGTTACACACAGAACAACTCTGTTTAAATGATGCCTAGTAAGCCATAAACCTTTTAACGGAAAAAATCTACTACATAAAAATAATACCATACTGATACCATAAGCAATACAAGCAGATATATAACGTTTGAACTGACTACATTATGAAATTGATTGATTGCACTATATCATTTCTAAACCTCTGACAATTATGTAAGTACTCGTGATTTTTAGTATTGTTTTATTTATTGTTTGCATTTGTTAATTTTGTTCTGTTTGCAGATTTTGTTGCATGCTTGTTTGTGAAACAATCCTTGACACACTTGGGTGACTGCTTACTTAATTAAGCTTTGAGCTCTTTTGCAGTCTCCCCAAATAGGCCTACTAATAATTGAACAGCATTGTGATATTCACGTGCGTCAAAACTAACATGAAAATAACGTGATTGGCTGTCAGGAATAAAGTTTAATTGCATTTTTTGTACTAAGATACATAGTTGTGCAGGTACAGCAAACATAGGCCTGATGCATTTTTTAGCTAAAGCATTGTAACTAAGCAGGGAGATTGCCATTGTCCCTTTCTTATGAGCACCAAAATGCAGAGCCACACAGGTGTTGAACTTGTAGCCTTTCAATCAAAGGCAAGGTTCTTTGCACCACGCTATTGTTGTCAACAAATGGAACAGGGAACATAAGCAGCAGAGTCATACCAGTGCAGTTAAACTGCTACCAATTAAAAATAGTTTTGTCTCATGCCGTTCTGTTGCTATATAACTTGTGCTAACTATATGTTCATAAAACTAAGTGTATACCAATATCGGTAACAAAGCAGCATGGCTACAAAATGCTTTCAGTCTTGAATCGAGTAATATAGGCAGAAAACATAAGATTAGGGTCTGGGTTGCATGTTTCATGGTGTATCTCATTCCCTACAAACAGCAACTTAAATAAAGTCATTTTAGATCATTTCAAGTGTTTGGCTGCAAATCTACGCCATAGTTTTTCAACCCCTAGGCTGTCATATTACATATTAATCCTATTTATTGATTAACAGAAGTGCACAGTAGGCTACCACTTCTAGCACCTTTAATTTATGAAATAGCTCTCACTACATCTCACATCATCTACAGTAAACTTACTAATGACTATAAGCTCATTTCAAGTAAGCCAAACAACAATTGCAGTTACGCAGTTGCTTTTTTCCACACCAAACATACAAGCGTTTTCCTATTTCAACACTACCAATCTTGCCTTGCAAACAGTTTGATGGCAACCTCACCTTTGACCTTTCCGTTATGCTTGAGGAAGCACCAGTGTGCAAAGGGTCTATTGCAGTACGCCTAAATAATTAGCATGTGAGGCAAACAAGCTTTGTACACATGTAGTAACTCTGCTTTGTTTGATCTAATTCAACTTAGCCTGTTGTCAACTGCCAACGTGAGTGGTAGGACTGAAGTTAGGTGTTAGTGGTTAGTCTGTTCAGACCACCGCCTACCGGTTCAGGATCCTATTTGAATTAACCGGGTACTCGGAACTTCTAGCTTTGACTGTCCTCCACTGGCATACAACAACCAGATCACACATCTTCAATGAAGGCAGAAAATAGCTATTAATAGCCAACAGCAACGAAATATACACACTATACAACATATACTACTGGCGTTACGAGTTAGCAGGTAGTGCTCTGCAAAACAAAGTAAAAACATTGCCCCGCCTACCTTACCTACATTACTTTTCCCAAAGACTGCCAGCTAAGCACAGGCTATAAAAAAAAAAATCATCATAAAATCAATAAGCTCTTCTAGCTATAAAGTCACTAAACGATCGCAGTCCTATGATCTTAATATGATCACACAATAACCTCAAAACTAAAGCACTGTCACACATCACACTAACACTTAACTAATTTCAATAACGGTCTACAAAGATAACTGGGAATTACTATACGGCACTGTAATAATAGCGATTGTGATGTCACATTCCAATAGCTAGTCGACTCGTAACAAGAGAAAAGTATCGCAACTGATCAGCACAAAAAAGAAAAAAAGGCAACGAAAGCACGCTGTTATTTACACGCCTAATCATGGTGTCTGTGCTAAGCATTTTGCAGAAAGTGATCGGATAAAAAACATCAACTGATCAACGTAAAGATCGAGCAGATGCACGACCAACTACAAATCTTCAACGATTATGTCTCAAACCAAATGTAATCCCACACATCTTTCCATCTCTTCTAATCTACTTCTCAAAGCAAGATCCTGTTCCTCGCTCGACCTTATCAGCCACTGCAGCAGCTAGAATAGAAAAGAGAAATAATGACAAGGTCAAACCAACCCAATTCATGTTCCAAAATGAATCCTTTGATTCTTATGAAGATTTTATAAAAATGATTCAAAAAGAAATCTTACCAAGTGGGTTTATATCTGTTTCAGGCATTAACTGTATGTACTTTCATTATATTAAGCAATATGATGACTTGACAATGGCACCATCTCTTCTAGCATCAGTATTTGATGATGTAAACTTGGATATTAAAGTTTTCATCTTTTCCAAGCTTATGCCAAATGCCTTTTACAGTCATTTGCTGTTGTTACCAACTTTGCACAGCACAAGTGAATTAAAGAATATTTTGTCTCTCTGCAAATCTGTCTGTGACAGCTCAAAAGATTTTATTTCCTCAAATAGTTGCCTTTCTTTAGTTGTTAGCCTTTTGGAACTTCACCAGTCAAGTCTAACTGACCATGAATCATTATTATCACTAATAGGAAGGTTGCATATGACGTCACACATTTCGCGCCAAAAAACTGGCTGACCAAACGCTGTGATTTAAGCTGGAAATGTATAGGGCGAACACCAACTTTTGGGGTTATTTTGAAAACCAATGAGAAATTATTTAAAATTTGGAATGAATTATTGCTAGTTGTATTCTCGGAAACAAATAAATTTGACCAAAAGCAATTTGGTTGAGATTTGATCTTTCAGTTAGCTAGTATAAGCCTAGCACAGTGCGCTAATTTTTGAAAAATGCCCTTAAGAGAAGTGGCATCTAACTACCATTTGCTCCTTACTTAAAAACAACCTACACCAATTAAATACCAGTCGGTACATTAGCAAAAACAACCACTATTTGATCATTACTACCGGTACGGTAAGCTTGCCGGCAAGTTTACTTGTATTGTTGTGTCGACGAGCAAGGCATTTAACGGTATGCCTCCATCTTTATGTGGCAAACAGGTTGTTAGCGCCACTTCGCTCTATGTGTACATTGATCCTTTGATAATGTGTAGAGTTAGTACTTTCCGGTTACCAGATACTGTTCTTGGCGTGGTTAGCGATTACGTAATCTCTTTACTAGTCGCTATCCAGTTACTCTAGGTAGAACCTGTGCTAATTTAGTGTAATTAGTAGTGATGTATCTATTCATGATATAGTTAGGTATGGTAGCCTACTATGTATGGTATTTGAAGTGTGCTTCGTAGTGCTGGGCCTGGCTTACCTAGGCCTAGCATCTTTATCTATTTGCCTTTCTCCTTGCAGCTACAGGTTCAAGGTGTTTTAGTGGTAGGTTTTGCATGCATTGTTTGCGCTTACGATAGTAAAAATAGTGTTGATACCGGTGACCGTCTACCGTATCTATTGTTGCTGTGGAACCCAGCCTGCATCACCCAAATTAATAATAGTGTATTGATTCACGTGGTGCATGCTGCTGGGTGCTGTTGGGGCATTGTAGTTGTTCACAGTAGTATAATATATTCGTTGATATCATATTCGTCTGCTGCTGAGCTAATACCGTGCCCATTCCCCAGGCTGCTTTACCCCCTGTAGCCCTATCTCAGATAGAATACGACAACTAGAAATCGATTAGCTCGTAGCTAGAGCTAACACAGGTAGTGGGGCCAAGCAGTCTACTCGTCGTGGTGACCCAATGTGACGAAAGACATGCAAACAGAGCATGAGCTCATACGCATGAATAAATAAATCGGTACCGTAAGTTTTACATTACCCTTGTTCCAGCAGCCTAGGCAATAGCCCAAACAATTGTTTAAGGAGTAGTTAAGGTCACACAATTACATCTGACATATCAATATGACTGGTCTGCAATCACTATTGACAAAAATTTCAAAAACTTACTGATTTTATCCAACAATAACTAATCCAGCATTTGACAAACGGTACAGAAGTCTGCCCTGTCCTTTACGCTACAGTATAACTTAAGTTTTCAACTTTTCAGAATGCTTATGCCACTAAATATACAGTATAAGTTACACATTACAATTCACTTAAACTCAGCATTCCGAAACACGCTGATTAAGTGAATATGAAACCCTCACAGAAGCTGGCTACAAATAAGCCTGCATGTTTAGCCCATAAAATTAGCCCAACTATTAGCAATAACAAGCAAACGTTTGCACCTCTTATCTTACTTTGACCTTAGATTCATTCCTTAACATCAGTAAAACAACATATTTAACGTTCATTTAACAACTGTCACGTTTCTCCATTTGATTTGCAAAAAACGATATCACTTCCATTCAATTCAATGCAAAATCTCTGAATTTGGTTAGCCAGATTTTTCGGAAGCGCATTTTGATGACGTCTGATCACGTGCGTGCAACCTTCCTATTAGATTTGTTGTTGAACAACTTCAGCTTCTACAAGTACAAAAACATGGATGTCATTACTCTGTTGAACTAATAACCACTGCTTTTTTATGGCCGTTGACAAGCACTGCATGCTATAAAAAAAAATCCGCCAAGTTTTATTATTGCCATCATCAAGTCGTTTAAGACAGCTTTGTGCTGGGTCTGTTGTCAGCACAAGTAAAGTTTATTTGAAGTATTTGAAACATCAAAGTGAAAGTTTGTCTGCTCTGGAAAAGATAGTTGTGCTGCTTCTTGATGAAGTGTTCATGGCAAAATGTGTTGAATATAGCGATGGTAGTTTTGGTGGATTAACCGAAGATGGTGTCCCTGCCAAAACTGTGCTGGCTTTCATGTTACAGTCTATATGTGGAAAATACAGGGATGCTGTTTGCTTGATACCTGTAAACAAGCTGAATACTGATACTTCAAGTCATTAGTTCAACAGGGTATTGAAATCCATTTGTGCTTTAAGCAAACATGTAAACACAAGCTGGAGTCAGAGCTGAAGTAGATTGTCTGTGCATCGTTATTTGCGAAAACCTATTCTCAGATCTGTATCAGCCGCCCATCATAACCCATTTGGGGGGAGCTCAATTTTGTGGCATGGATCCAAAATTGTGTCTGCAAGTGGATCTAAGAGAAGTAAAATAACAAAAAAAAACTTAGGCTATTTTGTTGTGGAGACCATTCGGCCTCGGGATGTACCATAACTTCTTTAGTAAGTGGGGGAAACTGTTGTCACAATGATGTGTATTTTTTTAGCTCATTGCGTGTCGTAAACCGCAAGCACTCGAGCCGAGGTTGTCAAGAGATTTTGCACTAATGGTAAACTACAAAATTTTTAGAAAGACCTGTTGCTTTTGACCTTATGATTTATTTTTAATGTTTCATAAGAAAAATAAGAGCTATTGTCTCAGATACATCACGGGCCGCTAATGAAATGTAATAACTTTAATAGAGCAACATTTAGAAATCACTCTTGGAAGGCCCTTGCAAGCTTTTGTTTGGGAGGGGGGGGGGAGGAAAAGTTTGGCTGCTACGGCACTATCTGTTCTTTATAGATACTTGCATGCTTTTATTGTCCATTATTTATCAAAAATGCATTATTGATTTGAACATTTCTATGACAAATACTCTTTTCTAACAAGTTTAATTTAAATAGCCCTCAGCATCTTTTACGTGTAATTGTGTATACGAGATCTGTAATTATGCAGCGTTTTTAAACCATACAAAGATTATATTGACTGGAATATAAGCATAAGCAAAAAGTTGAAATACGATCTCGTTTCAGGTCGTCACAAAGAAGAATTATTTTTCTGATAAAATTCTTCATGGGGCTCATTTTGCTAGGATTCAAACTGATAACTGATCTATTTTGTTCTAATAGTTCGATTTTTGAGCTGTCTATTTAGCTGTATTCATGTTATTTTTCCAGTTTTTTTGCAGGATTAGATATTGCTGGCTTAGTGAATTGTCTATCATATTGCTCCTTCATTTGCTTTCGACCAACTATCATTTGGAGCAAAGTACCACATTAAATTCCCAATGCTTTCCTGACAACCACTTTAATTTTCTCATGTGGTTTCGAAACCAGGCCTTTCGTTCCGAAGTTCAAAACCTTAACCGCTACACTATAATGTCATTTACATTGCAATATTATTACTATAATTATTAATAATCTTATTTTCGTCCAAAACAATAATTGAAAGTATTGAGTTTTGCTAAAGCAACTTTTTACAAATTACAAACTAGTTCTACCCTCCTAATGACATGGTCCAAAAACAGTTAGCAATCCCCTAGTTTTAGATATCCCTGTTGATGCTATAACTGACGGAATACACAAGAGGTTTGGCAATATTATGGGTAATGAGAAAGTGATCGCTTTAACTATTCTTCCAAAATTTAAAAACGTTTGGACAGAAAACATTTTCCAGTTGAAGAAAGATAAATCGTAAACATTTTTTAGCTCACCATAATGTCTGGTAAAACTATTAGCGCAAAATAATTTTTTTTTACGTGAGTATCTGTTGGTTGATCGTAGAAACTTGTAACTATTTTCATTATTTTTGGAATGGGTGCGTCCAACATCTGATTCATGTACCTTATCTCTTATTGCTTAGCCTACTTAGCAAATAGTAATCTCCAATAAATTTTGTTGAAGCGATTCAATAGTAGAAAAAATTCTCATCTTCTTTTTACAAAACGACTTTGAAAGAAAACGTCGCAACAGGAGTGCAGCATTATAAAATTTGTTTTTAGGTATCAATTACATGAAAGATCGATTAAAGGAAGATAACGTTTTCTCGCACGACAAAAATTCAGAAACTCCTGAAAAAGAATCATCAAATCAATTTTTTAAAAGAAAACTGAGGAGTACAAAGCATGTACTTGATGTTTATTTGTCATCTAAATTGGAAGACTTTACTATTTACAAAGGACGTTGTGCTCCATTAAGAAATTTGGCAATAGAACTGAATACTCCTCTTCCTTCGAGCGCGGCATGTAATCGTATGTTCAGTTCTGTGGGATTAATTTTGAGACCTCAAAGAACATGCGTATCAGATAAGCATTTTGAAGCGTGCTTACTGACCAAGTGTAATAAATAGTTAGTCAAGTGTAAAACTATAGTTTGTTTATTGATGTTTACCTTCCAATTCGAGGTGAGCGACCGAGCAAATTTAAATCAACTTCTCTTCAGTAATACCCGATTTTGTTGGCCCGATATTGGTTACATGCTTTCAGTTGTGCATGCCCTACCTATAACTATAATTTAAAAGTATGCAGGTAGAAATGTCAGTTCCAATGACATAATCACATTGTCGATTCATCGTTTAAAAACTAAACAGAAATTGCTTCAAAACCATGTTTGAGCTTGGGAAAGAGCCCATTAATAAAACAGAATGTAAACTAGTTAATATTACTATGTCTATATAGGTTTTCAACATTTTATCGATTACATTAAGCGATGATATTTGTACAAGAATTTGTAATCTAACGTTCCTTTTTCCCAAGATATAATTTTGGAATTGGAATTAGTTCCTTTTTAAAAGAAGACATTGTAATTGGAATTACGTCACTTTTTGAAATAAGTAACAGTAACTGGAATCAATTCCTTCAATTGAGATATTTTAACAGCCCTGCCTGAACACAAATAAGCTTGGTAGCAGCATACCCATGTGTGTATCTGATTCCGATTGGAGCTTGTCTAAGCTTACAACCAGTGGTTTCATCACCAGAAAGTATTCTCCTATGATGTCTCGGTCAAACTAATTGATAGCCAGAATTTGATTCTTTATACAGGGTGGCCGAAAAGTCCCAGGACACTATACATGTATTTTTAATAAAGCTTTGACATCCAAGTCCTTTTTCATATGATCCATCATGGTAGCTCTTGGTATTCCAAGTTCAGCAGAACGTTTTCTGGTGGATTTCTTGGGGGACTGTTGCAGTGATTCTTGAACACCAGCACACGTTTCCTTTCGTGTTTCAGGCCTGCCACTTCTTGCCTGATCCAGAAAGCTACCTGTTTCAAAAACTTTCTTCTGCCACAGATACAGATTACTTCTTGATGGCGCGGGCTTTCCAAATCTTTCTGTGAAAGCACTTTGAATATCTTCCATAGTCATGTCATTCCTGATGCGATCGTGAACCCAAACAGCAGCAATTAAGCGCTCCTCAACAGTAAATACACTGATGTCAGTCATGACCTGAAATAACCTAAATAACCTGAAAAAATAAATCAAATAAATTGTTTTAACAACATTAGAATATTAAAACAGTAAATACACTGATGTCAGTCATGACCTGAAATAACCTAAATAACCTGAAAAAATAAATCAAATAAATTGTTTTAACAACATTAGAATATTAAAACAATCATATTTAACAGCATTAAAATATTAAAAATAGAGTGTCCTGGGACTTTTCGGCCACCCTGTACATATTGCGTTTAACTGCGAATCTTGGTTTTTAAAATTTCATGTGGCACCTCCAAAGAATCATACAATAAATTCCAGCAAGTGTTGCCAGACTAGTTTACAAATACGCACTACCTTATTCTTTTCTTGCCATGTTGTGCATGTTAAACAATAAGTTAAACATGTTAAACAAACTGAACGGAAACTCACCAAGGTGGAACGAGAAGCCACATGCCAAAAAACTTTTTGGTTCGCCTATACAATACTCACCTAGCTTAAAGCTCTACCCCTAAGCCTATTTACTGGCAGGTACTTCAGTGGTACCACAAGCGTGAACTGCATTATTACTATTCTAGCATCCTAATTGTAGCTTAGCGCCCTAGCCTACCTACCCTAGTACCCAACTTGCCAACGTAGCTTACCACTACCAATAGGCTACATCAAGTTCTTGAATAATAGCAATATCACTATCAGTTGTGACCTAGGCCTAGCTAGCCAACCACAACAATCTAGTATTGCTACTGTTCTACCACTACTTCTGTTACTAGTAAATAAGTTACCATAAGTCGTAAACGGAACGTACTGGTACTTCCGTATCCAGTACCCTACGAAACAAGGAAACTAAATTTCAGGTCAAGCCAAAGAGGTTGTTGCAAATTCTTTCCTTTAAGGCGCTTTGGCGACGCCTTATTCGCACCAAACTATGGCAGCTACGACTTGATTGTTGATATTTTTATTTCTGCATCGCGTCTCGTATTGGCTTCCTCTCAATATCTCCAGACGTTGACTCGAACAAATGTTATTTAGACATAAACAAAGATAAAGGATAAATGATTCAAAAATAATAACAATACTTGGGCTCCACGGGCGAGAGTTGAGGGGGAGGCCCGTTCAAGCACGCGGTGTCACGGAACACTACAAGACGGTTTCTATAAAAGAAATACACCAAAATCAGTTGCTGCCAATACGATTACGTCATAATTAAGGAAAATTAATACATACCAGAAACAATATTGCGCCAAACTTCTATCAAACAATTGTAACAACACACTTTATTATAACCAACTTCATCTAAATTCAAGTAGAATAGTTAAGCTTCCGACTTTAGCTTATTAAACACCTAATTTAATCTACATACAACTGCCAGCTCTTTTAGCTTACTACTGAAATTAAAAAACAACGGTACAGTGAAAAAACGAATTTTGAGCTGTCCTTGAACGGTCACGTGATCGTGTGATCAGCAAAAGGCAGCAATTTTAACGTAAAGACGGCTTACAGAAAAATGTGGCGGTAACAGCAGAATAAATATCTAACAGAGGTATTGGATCAAATTCAAAGATGTTTCAAGCCTAAAAGAACAAATGGTCAAAAACCGTAATTTTTTTTAATTAAAAAGAAGTTTTCAGCCTATTGCTTTGCGGATTTGCGGCAAATTTTAATTTTTTTACGGCAAATCCGCAGACATTTGCGGCAGAGGTGTACATCGGATCCGGAGCCGGATTCAAAAATCAGGATTATCCGGTTTTTTGTCGGATTCGGATTTGAAATTTTTGAAATTTTCGGATTCGGATTCGGATTTTGGTTTTATAACTTGGTCAGAATAAGCCGCTAATCGAGGTAAAAAAGTAGCGGTCAACAACAGGCAGTTTTGCCTGTATTTTGGGTCGGAGGTACTGCCCGGGAGGTGATAACCTTTCTTTTTTTTTTTTTTTTGGAGGTCAACGCCTAGTCGATGGCAAAATGGCTAAAATTGCGGTCCAAGTTTGCAGAAATAGCGGTTGTGGAATTGAGTGTAAATTTGCGGTGCCCAGCACTAGTTATTATGACATCAAAAGCAAATATAGGAATTTTTAATTTTCAGGATCCGGATTCGGATTATAATTTTTTGATTTGTTAGGAGTCGGAGTTGGATTCGGATTTGCATTTTTCGGATTGGGATTAGGAGTCGGATTCAAAATTTTTGACTTTGTACACCTCTGATTTGCGGTGGCAAATTAGGTATGCATTTCCTCAAAAAAAAAATGGAGTCTGCAATTTGCGGAAGTCCCCACCTCTGCTTAATAACTTGTCAAATCTTTCCTGCACAGATTCAATCAAAACCGTTACTAACGGCAAGCAAACTGCAACATTATTGTTTGTTTGAAGTTCCCGCATTTTTTTACAGTTATGAACAGTGTAAGTCAAAGAATTCCCGTGTACGCATCAAGGATATCTAGAACTACGGGATGTGAAACCACGTGATCAACGCTTTTTTTCTCCGTCAAGTGTAGGGCTACCTACTACGGTTAGAGAAACTTGTTTGTCGGTCAGCCATAGCGCTTAGCAGTGTATTTTAATTGTCAGAAAGCTTTGCTCAATTTCAACCTCAATTTTACTGGTATTTACAATGATCCAAGCATACCGTGATTTTACCGGGATTGTTCATCATCCCTATATACCATGATTTTACTAGAATTTGCCATCGATTGCGAGTTGTTCCACATATTTAGATGTTTGACAAAATTCAGCAATTGATGTTGTGAAGACTGCATCACTTTACTTCTGTAGTTTAGAAATGCTTTTAGTTTTCTACCACATGTAACCAAATAACTTTTTGTTTTTGGATTGAATTTTGATTACGGGCAAATTGAGAACTTGATGTACTCTTTAAGATATTCCTAGGACACTACTATTTTTATTTATTAGCAGATCATGGGTCCAGATTTAAGTGACATTTTAAAGGGTTGTGACTTAAGGATCAACTGATTACCAGTATCGGCATGTACCATGTTTAATTAAGATCAACTAGTTACTGTAAACTACTTTTGCCAGCAGTTTACGTTAATTAGGTAATCTTGTTTTTAAATGCAATCTGCTTTGAACATAAGGTAAACAAAGTATGTGAACAGCTCAGCAGCCCCTTGTCTAGTGTAACCAGCAATATATTGTTGACCTCCTTCTTTAGTAGTGCTGGTAGTTATTAGTAGTAATTACTTCTGAACTCATTAGCTATTACCGGTACTGCTTTTTTGGAGTTAAGATTCCTAGTTTAAAGTTTGCACTTATAGATTTAGAATAAAATTTTGAAATTAAGGTATTAGGGTAATCATTTCAAACGTGGCAGCTCAATATATTATGATTTCTGTATTCAGAGTTTTAGTTCAGTTATATAAATTTGTGTATTGATATTGCTACTTTGAATACTATGGTGTTTACATGTTGTGTCCCAGAGTGCAACACTGGTTATTACTCTAGTCAAGCCGTTGAAAAAGTACCAGTTTTTAGATTTCCAAAAAATGATAAACTACGTCAGAAGTGGAAAAAAGCTATTCCTTGCAAAAATTCGCTTTTGGGAGATGGTCATAGAGTTAGTGCAAAACATTTTGAGTTTGGAAAAGCGAGTTCCAATTTTGGAAAAGAGTTGCAGGCTACGCTTGCAATCTACGTCTAATGGAAACTAGCCTTTTTTGGCGACAACCTTTGCAGAGCTAAAACTAGAAAAAGTGCTAGTAGAGTTAGATCGCATACCTTTTGATTTCCATTGAGAACTAGAACGCCCAATATTTGAACGAAGTGTATGTGGGGCAGAGACGATACTCGCAGCTTTCTCGATTCCGGTTCTTTGAAGCAACGCTGTCGCACGTTCATCAAAAACAGTTTTCGCTGCATGTTGTTTCTGCATCGCCTCCATCAAACTCTTTCTTATCTTTTCGTCTGGTTCTAGAGGCGACAATCGCTCTAACTCCGAATACACGCGGTTGAGAGAAGAAATAACACTTTTAAGCATGCTAGGAACTCGCTTTTCCAAACTCACGATAACTTCTTCTAGTAGCAATTCATGATGCCTTGCAACCAAAGGTGAGCAGTACCGAGTACAATTGTACCGCGGTACTTTTTGAGTATCGGTACCGCGGTACTTTTTTTTAATTTGTACCGTTTTCCTGTACCGCGGTACTTTTTACTACATTTTATCTGGTACTTTGATCGCTACTTTTTTAGCAATTTGATCTCTTCTACTCTGCATCTGCTCAAGGTGAAATCCGTTTTATATTGCGTTCAATCGTTGATGCATGCCTTTTTTTTGTCTCCTTCACAATGCTTAACGCCACTCGCTAAATGCAAGTGACGTCATAGCGCGGCAATATGGGAAAAAATGGCGGCGTTGCTTATCATCAGACATCGATAAAGATTCACTTAAAAGAAAAAAAGAGCATGTTGAGTTGCAAGCGTTTAAAGAAGTACATACTTATAAAGTGTTGGCCAAAGAGCTTGAAACAATAAATGGGGCTTTTGGAATTGAAAACAAAATTGTAAACACAACTGCTGATAATGGCTCCGTTTGGAGAGACGGCTGAAACGGTTGAAGAAAAACGCTCTGATGAAGAGAGATCAAGTTGTTCTGGCTGTATTGTTGATGAAGACACGATACAACCAGCACGACTGCTACCCATTTTTGAAGGAGATATGATAAGGAGTATTTTTGCCAAAACATATGCGTTGTGCATTACACTCTATTAATCTTGTGGCGAATACTGATGCTGGCAAGACTATGAACAAATGTACTATTTACAAAAAGTATTATCTTTCGGCATTTGCAAAAGCCCAAGAAATGTGAAATAAACAGCCCAGGAGCAGCAAGGCGTCGGAACCCATAAAGGATAACATTGGTGTTCTGCTTCCGGTTTCAACTGTAAACCAATGGAATTCTGTATTTGAAGCAGTTGGACGATTGATCGCTATTTTTGACAATCGAGGTAATTAAAAAGCTTTTAACTGAGCTTGTACTATTTTGGCTTTGCTGCTCTTTACTAACAATGATAATGCATTTCTCACAGAATATCACCGGGTAATGCCCCTATCTGCACAGCTTTGGATAAGCTGCAAAGTGAAGAATATGCGCACCAGGGATATCTAGAACTACGGGATGCGAAGCTCAATTTTGCATGTGACAACTGTAGGGCTATTAACCTGTTAAGTGTCTCTTTTTTGCCATTCATGCTTTAATGCATTGTCACATTCTTTTTCAATGAGTTTATTCCTAGTGTTATAATCAATCATAACTGTCATAATCAATCATAATTAATCATCATAAAATACCCAAGTTTGTTTGTAAATCATTACTCAGCTGTTTACTTCTACATCAAGTGTGATATATCGTTGAAATCTCTACTTCTTGAGGATTTCAAATATCATAAAAACAAAAAAATTTTTTTTTGAATATGCAAATTTTATGCAAATTAGCCCCCCCCCCCCAACAGGTGCTGAGTAGTCTTCAAAGTTAAAGTACCCTTACCTCAAAGATCACTACAGATTTTATTTTTCTACCAATTTCTTTAGAAATGGTCGCAAGATGATGCTAAGGACATAAGCCTTCAAGATACATTAGTCAAAACTTACCTAAAAGCCTAGGTTTTCTACTGTTTGCTACTTTCTGAGATCCGTGACCTTTTTGTTAACCGGTACTGACCGGTACCAAATTTTGTTAGTCAAATGTAGTATCTAAAATAAGATCAGTTATTATCTGCTACAGGTTAGCCTAAACCATGTAACATTAAGTATTTTTGAACAGGGAATTTTTTGAAGATTCAGAAAATATGAAGTTTAAATAGAATATGCTGTCACTAACAATGAAACAGCAACTTATTTACACCCTTCCCATGTGTTGAGAAACAAGGGAGATACAGCAAGCTTTTTATTTAGAGAAGCCAAACTTTTGCTAGCTGTTAAACTTGTATTTCAGTTTTTGTTTCCTTGGAAACTTGATGCGAAATGACGACTTTAGTGGTGAAGTATTTGCAATTTATTTTATCTTTTTAAAGGGTGTAGTTTTTCTAAAAATTATAATTTAGTAACAACTTAATCTCGAGATTTTGATTTCAGGTGAGTGAGTTGCGATAACATATCTTAGTCTAAATTCTTCAATCTACTAGCAACTTCGTAACCCCTTCGTTTTAAATTTATTTCAATTATAATCTCTGTGTGGAACCTGTGGTACGCGTGATTCTAGAAGACAGCATTAGGCGGGACATCAGGCCAGAAGTTTTTGTAACAGTGCTATTACTTCGCTCAGAGGAGCAGCTCGTCACAGGCAATATGCAAAGAACCGTTAGCAGCGTTTTTATATTAGGAAAAAGTTGTTCGCTGGCATGAACAAGTGCTGCGGAGAGAGACTTCGGCAACGAGTAAGAAGTGGTTAGAGCGTCCGCCTCGTAGTCGGTAGACCTGGGGTTCATTTCCCAAGTTGAGTCACACCAAAAGACTTTAAAAAATGGTATTCACAGCTTCCCTGCTTGGCGCTCAGCATATAAAAGGGATAGTGTGGAGAACAAGCCGGCAAGCTTGCTTGTTGTGTCCTTGGGCAAGGCACTTAACGGGACGCCTCCACCTTTATGTGGTAAACAGGTGGCCCTCCCGTACTTCACTGGGTTACAATTGTGAAGTTGCTAACTCAGCATGTCAGACGACTCTTGGGTACCCACCAGTGGCAGTCCGCCTTGTTGGTGGTGAGGCTACCAGTCACTCAAGACTGGTTCGAAATGGGCTGCCATCTTTCCCCTAGCCTAATTTTAATTAGGTTGACGGCATGAATTCATGCCGTACCTCCATCCCGAGGAAGAGGAGGGGCAAACAAACAAACAAAAAAAGTTAGAAGTGCTTGTGGAACGAAGCTCTGTCTGTCATTTGACGTACCAGCAATGAAGTTCGCTCCAAACGCTCTCTGAATAAGGCAAGTCAGCTTTGTATTAATTTACCACAGATGTAACTTTTTGCAATACCTCTGCTTGCTCCATGAGAACCATGGTAGCAGGGACGAAGCACAGGCCATATGTAGCACTTCGCTGATGGATCGAAAATCTAGATTTCATTTCCATTAAGACATGATCCAACAACGGAATAGTAAGATTTCGTTTGTAATATTCATCTGGCGTTCCAGCTGGAACGTTGTCACGTTGTTGCTGTTTACCATAAAGTCTGGGGATGCAGAGTTCAACTCCAATATCTTCGCACACCTTTTTAGTTTCATCCATCCAGCGGCAGTGGTGAGTGTCTACATCGTCTCGCACACTCTGCAGGGTATCACACAAAACATCGATGTCTGAAATAGCTTCCACTTTGTCCCTAGACTGACTCTGCAAACTGCGAGTGATGTTGGCAGTGTAGCTAAAAATGCGATTGGTGATGATCAAAGCTGCCAAAAACTCGGGCAAAGTTATAGCAGAAAGCAATGAATTTGCATCAGCCACACTTTCTGCAGACCATGAAGCAGAGTTATTAAGAATCATCTGCATGCACTCAACAGCAGCTGGGTGAAGATAACATGGAATATCCAAAGTTTCAAGGCGTGCAATCCATCTCGTGCGAGAAAGGTCCTGTATTTTTTTTTGTTTACACTGAGGTAAGCATTTATCTATCGCATCCTCCAATTTTTGATGGCGTTTAGAATGTACCTAAAAAAATCATGAAGTTTTTTGCAGGTGCCCATCAAGTTTTTGACGCTAATTAACTCCGCTGATTTTATTACAGCTAAATTGAGCTGGTGAGAAGCGCAATGAAAAAAAAAGCAACTGGATGTTTAGAGGTGATAATAGCTGCTGCTCCTTTGACTTTTCCAGCCATGTTACTAGCACCGTCGTATCCTTGACCACGCAACAGCTTGGGATCAAGATGGTTTTTTTGAAGAAGGTCTAATATCGTCTCTGCAATTGCATGGCCAGTGACGCCCAAATGACATGCAGTAAAACCAGGGATTTGGAAGCGTTTATTTTTCAAACGCTTCCGCTTCCACACCGAGCACTTCCACTTCCGCTTCCGCTTCCACCAACAAAAAAACGACCGTTGACAATTTTTTTTAACTTTTGTGGCTTTGTAGCCTGCCTTCTCCACTTCATCATTTTGAGAAGACAAAAACCTTTATTTATTGCTATTACTTTACCTTCTTCGCTTGAGCTTCTTGTTTCGAACTACTCTGTGTTTGTTTTTCTTAGATATCAGAACTCGTGCTGAATGTAGAACAGTGCTTTTCAATCTTTTTTGTCATCGCGGAGCCCCTAATGTACTTTCGCGTTTGTCACGGAACTCCCACTAACAGAAATTTAGAAATCACCAACTGCTTGTAAGAAAATCAAATATTTCGTTTTTACAATTCAAAAAATAATTAAACACTTCAACAAATAGACAGTTATTACAAGTTCCTTCACTACCTACAACTACTTTTACAACAGTTAACTTAATGCTTCTCAGATCTAAACCGTATGATTCCATATTACAGCTCTCGACAATAACTTGTCGTCACAACAACAAATTACACCGTATAGCGCTGATTTTCCCTCTCTATCCTCAACTAACTCTGACTTTGAGTTAACTTTAACTCTAATAATCATTACGGACCTTCTGTCCGTCCTCAAAACACGTTTTGTTTTGTTTTATTTGCCACGTTTATCCTCCATTTACGAGAAAGCGAATTGTATAGCCATACTTTGGACGGGAAGTCCGCACTCGCTTGGAAATTGCCTTTTTCGAGGTTCATGGGCCACCTGTCTTCCTCATAAAGGTGGAGCGTCCCGTTAAGTGCCTTGCCCAAGGACACAACAAGCGAACTTGCCGGCTTGTTCTCCACAACCTCCCCTAAATGCCGAACGCCAAGCAGGGAAGCTGCGGATGCCATTTTTTAAAGTCTTTTGGTATGACTCGACAAGGGGAATGAACCCATGGTCTACCGACTGCGAAGCGGACGCTCTAACCACTACGCCATCGCGCCATCGCACGTATTGACTCTAATCTTTTTGGATAGTGAAGTGCGAAATTTCTGGCGTATATGTAGTATGTAAATGTAAAGCGAGCAAAATTGAACTGTACCAATCAACAGCCGCCTCAATGTGGTGGTGCGGTCCCCGACCCGTTTGGATTGGGTTAAAATGGCTGTTGGCTTTCCCGAGGATCCCAGTTACCCCGGGCACTCTTCTCACACAAACCATTTTTTCGCCGTGCAGCCACCTGAACGACCGCAGAAGGGTAGCACGCAGCCTCTTTAGATTGGCCTGTCTTCTCTCTACTCCTACCTTTCTCTTGCCCATCTTTTTATTCTTCTCCTTCTCCTGATAAGCGGCAACGTTCATCCTAACTCTTGTCCTGTCTTTCCCTATTTAGTGTATGCTGGAAATGTGACCTGGCGGGGTAGGTCAGTGCAATGCTGCACATGCTCTAATTGGGTTCAGTTAAAGTGCTCACTACTCTCCTCTTCTAGATTTAGAACTCTTGGCAGCTCTCACTCCTGGAGCTGCCCTCCATGCTTTTTTTGAGGTCCTACACCTATCAGCACTGTGATTTCCTCCTCGGACTTCTCCAGCTGGTATACCTTCATTGCTCAATCTGGCCCCCTTCTGCTAATGCAGCACTTGCACCCCACCCTCATCTTCAAACCTCTTTTTCTTTTTCCGCCCACTTTGTATCTTCTCCCTCTGCACCCTCACCATCGCCTCATGCTCCTGGCTGTTTTTCTTTACCTCCTGCTTTCTCTTTCCCTCCCTAACTCTCTCAGGGTTTTTCAATGGAATGCTGGGGGTCTTCAAGCCAGGAGCACTAAACTACTACACTTTATTTTGTCTCATCCCGTTGACCTTATATATATCCAGGAATATAACCTTAATTTGTCTTCCTCTTTTCAGATCCTTGGATTCTCTGCTCTGCGATCCCATGGCACCCACTCTCGATCTGATATTTTTTTTACTGATGTCGCAGAGGCCAGCGGCGGCGTCATCATTTTCGTCAAGCAGGGCTTATCCTTCTCTAAGCTTTCTACCTTCTCTTTTTCTTCGCTTGGCCCCTACTCTGATTATGTAGGGGCCAACATCTCTCCAAACAACTTCTCCTCGCTCACATTTCTTAATGCTTATGCCTCCCCCTATTCGTTCTTCTACGAAGGATAGCAGAACCAATTTTTTTCTCCCTCCACTCTTTCCTCCTATGTGGAAGCGGAAGCGATGGAATTTTCGCGCTTTCGCTTCCACAGAAAAAGGACCGCTTCCACCGCTTCCGCTTCCACATCCCTGAGTAAAATCCAGTAGCCTCTCTGCTGCTGTTTTCGATTCATGATCAAAGTAGCGAATTATCAAACTTAGTTGTTCTCTATTGGCCGCATCGGTCACTTCGTCAGCAATTACACTATAAAATCGACACTTCTTCACACATTCCACAATGTGTTTACGTATAAGTGTGCAAATTACGTCGATAATCTCATTTTGGAATGTTTCGGAACAGTAAGTTGCGTTTTTTGGAGCAGTTTTCATATGAAGCTCCAGGTCCTTGTTACCAGCATCAACTCTAAACTGCAACAGAGCTTTAAAGTTTCCAAGATTGCTTGTCGGCTGAGCTTCTATGGTTTTGGTGCTATCGTCGTGCCCTGTGAGAGCAAAAGTTTGCCTCCCACAAAGCAGAATAATCTTAACTATAGGAACCAATCTTTTTTATTTGCTGCCACACGATTAGCAAAAGCAATGTTGGTTTGTTGATGAACAGGCGGTTGTTTACCGCTCATAACCATAAGAAACAGATCAGCACTGGTTGCAGCATCAACGTGGCTAGCTTTCTTGTCGTGTGCTTTTAAGTTCATCGGTAGCCTTTTTGAAATTCGTCAGTGGTCTGCTTACCAAAACACCCAAATCTACATTATCGGAACCAATACCAAACAGAATGCATGGCACACAAAGTCCTCCATTTGCCAAAACACTATACTCCAACCAGCTATAACGCTGTAACTATTTCGCTTGAAAATGTCGTTGACAGCCACGTTTTTCTAGTCGACCAGGAAATTGAAAATTATGCGGTAGAGTATTGCGATTGGTTAAAATTTGAAATTTTTGTTCAGCAAAAAGTTTATTCCTTGCACTGTAGGAAGCAATTTTACACATATCAATTTGCTGTTTATTACTGGTGTTCTCATCGATATGTATCGCAGGAATAGCATCCTCTAAGACACCTTCGCCGGTGACCGAGATGCCATCGCTAGTAAAAAAATTTTTTTCAGCCACAGCGAACTCAGTGGCACTTGCTCTGTCAGCTTTTTTGAAAAACATTTGCATTGTAGACTGTCGTTTTGCCATAGCACGGTAGCGACAGCAACCACACAAAAATGGTTAACTAAACAGCCTACAACAGTATAACCTTACTATTAAGCTATGTTCGTTTACTCAAAAACGAAAATATTTTCGGTATGCTGATTTCGTTTTAAATATGCCTCAAAGCTTCTTTCAAAATTTCTGCAGCCCCCTAAAAGCATGTAAACAACCTTTTTCTTGCGCTTCCAACTAGCTACGAAAAATATTTTTGAAGATATGTAGGGAACTTATTTCAGTTTGCTACGCCACCAAGCTGATACCGGTAGCCTATGCTAAATACTGGTCTGGTTGCGTAGTAAACCGGCTTGCCAGCCATATGTATTATCGCTAGCAGCTAGGCTACAGCTTCTAGCCTATGCTAACGCCCGGTTATACAGTAGCTTAGGCCCTTTGCACCTTCCACTAAAGAGCCTGTGATAAACTTCTTGTCTGAAGTCCTTTTTTGAACAACTCGCTTGAACTATCACTGTAATCTTCGATCCCTCCAAGCGCCTTGAAAAACCGAAGTAATGCTATCTCAACAAGTTCGGATACAAATTTTAACTTCACTGTCTCGTCTCCCGGTAATCGATGGCCCAACGAATAACCAACCAATTCATTTATTTATCGCAGATTTGAAATAAAACAGACGTTTCATGGGCCATAAGAACAATTAGAGGGGAGCGTTAAGCGCGAGATAGTGAATATGATGTTAAATTTGGCTTATCTTACTTCTACAAATGCAAAGAATCATATGACTATTTCTATATCTACTCATTCGTACAGAGCAGCATTCAATAAACGTACTGTACTTAATGCTTTATTACAGCTGATTGATACTGCAGCATGGCTTTGTAACCAATGCTTTCTTTAATCTACCGCAGTAGAACTCGGGGCCGTTATTTATAACGATCTTGGGGTAATTTCTCCGAATTGGAGAAAGTGGATGAATAATTTTTTTTCCAGTACTAACCGAATGTAGTTATAGGAGAAAGCAGCATCCATGACTTGTTTTCCACTTATAATTCGATCTTGGTCATGATAAATAAACTAAAAGTGATAAGTTATTTTCCATTAGAACTGCGGACTCACTAAAATCACTCATAGCATTACAGCCACATAAACACACGAATGTCAATTAGGCGTTTAGATCTATGTCAGTTATAAATGGATTGTAAACTGGCCTTATTCGCTTGTTCATAATATAGGATTTTCTCCTTTCTATGATGCTACTTGTCAGTTCACGTAACAATTACCTAATTATTCCATCTTATCGCTGCTCGACCTGTACGCTAAGTTTTTATTTCAATCACGGTAAAGCTGTACGAACACTGCAGAACTTGCAACCGTGACAAGCTTGTCCATTATTTCTCTCCTAGCATGTTTGTTTTCGTTTGTTACGTCATAATCATAATTTGATTAAACGAATCTCACAAAATATTCCAGTTAACGGCAAATCGTGAGCAATGAAAAGTTTAAAAGTTTTTCACTAGAAAATTTATTATACACTTACTCATCGGAGGGGGGGGGGGCGCGGTCCCAGCGCCCCCCCCCCCTGGATACGCCCCTGGTGTTATAAGTCGTACATTGTTATCTTTCTGCCACGAGAAACCATTTCGGTTATTTTGGAGTTACCTATATTGCTGGAGAATGCATGTCTACCTTAAGCCTGCAACCAAGCAGGGTAAATAGCCGTTTGGTAGTTTTCCCGAGGTGCGACATTGTGAGGGTCGAACTCAAGATCATTGTCGCCATGAAGGTACTTCTACCCACTGTTGTTGTTGCTTGGCCCTTTTGAGGGAAAGAGGACATGGCGGAAGACTATAGATATACCGAAGCTGAGATCGTAGATAAAAAAGGAGTCGCCCAAAAGCGAGCGGCGCAAAGAGTTTGTAGCAGGACAATGCAGAATGAGATGAAAGGAATCCTGGTTCGGATGACCACAGGCGCTGCACAAAGTATCCTCAATTGTAAAGAGACAAAAGAGTTTAACAGAAGACTACGTTTGTTGCAGCAAAGATGAAAGAACATAACCAGGAAGCACTAGTTCCTACTTAATATTGAGGGAATCTCTGTGTCGAAAAAGTTATATAAGACAGTACGCCTCCAATCCGATAGTAGAGAAGAGTGGATACAAGAGGAGAGAGACTACAACGAATGTCTGGAGCAGTGCACCCCGCCTTGCCAACTCATCAGCCGTGTCATTCCCGATAGAAATGAATGACCGGGTATCCGTTGTAGCCTGATAGTAGAGAAGAAATAGTTCCTACCTTAGAGAGTGAAATAGAAGGAAGAACAGAGGAAAGAAACGTTCAGCAAGGATAGAGAGAGTCTGAGAGGAGAAAGAAAGAAAAGTGGAAGTCTTGTTGGTGCTGCCTAGACCATCGGAGAGCTTGCAGAATGGCGTAGACGTCAGCAGAAAAACTTGTACGCAGTTGGCCTGCGGAATAGAAAAGAGTTGCTTCAGCGTGCAACGTTAATAGTTCGCAAGGACGCCAAAGCCTCCTTTGCCAAAAGAAAAAGGAACAGAGACATCCGTCCAAATCGCAAGATTGTGATATTGAACAAATTTTAAAGATATTTGCCAAAATCAAGCTTACCTGATAACTTTTTTTAGAGGGCGCTAAAGAACTCAGCTCAAACCAAATTTTTACAATTTTTTTGAAAGACTAATTGCCGCTTTTTCCAAAAGGTTGTTCCCTTGGCAAGAGCAGTAGCTGGCGTGTCAGCAAACTAAAGTATGCCAAGAAGATAAGACAAACTTCAAAAATTAAAACAAATATAGCTTTAAATATAGTTTTAGAAGACAAATTTGGTGCACTCGTTTGAAATAATGAGTAAAAACTTGAAGGGTTTTATTTATCTCTCATCGTTTCGTGAGATTTAATGATTCTTTTTGAGTTCTTTGAAGATTGATTTAAATATTTAGATTATGATATTTAGTGGAGTTCCGTGACATGTGCAAACCTAAGTAAACAGTTTCTCCACCCCAAAAGTTTGAAAAGCATTGCTCTAGCCACTGCATAAAAGATCCTTTCACTTTTGCTGAAAGTATGCAAAAACTTCACTTGGATCCAAAAGCCATTTTTCTTTGCTCCTTCAGTACCTTTAGACTATTTACAAATGTACCACTAACAGAAAACCATTTTTCACTGTGCTGATACTCCGTACAAGAGTACAATTGGTTTCGCCAATTATTTCTAGGGCACTTTTCTTTGAGTTTCTAACTGCAGCTTCTATTTTAGTTGAATTCAACATCAGCATGGGAATGTACAAACAAATTTATGGTGTGGCCAGGGACCCTTGCCCCGGCTCTTGCTGGTATATTGGTTGGATACTCCAAGAACAATATTGCCTTGATGAATAACAAACTTGTTCTGCATTTCCGCTATTTTAATGACACCTTCGCCATCTTCAACAAGGAATCCAACAGTGACCACTTTTTTACAGCACTAATCTCTTACTAGACTTGCTTGACTTTCACTTCTAAAATAGAAGGTGGCGGAAAACTTCCCTTTATACACAGTAGTATGCAAATCAGAGCTGCAAACTGGGACTCGAACTCAAAGAACTCGGTCTTTTTTGCCGAAGTCGAACTTGAATGCGAAAAACGAAGATCCTTGAACTCCAACTCAACAAACATATATCGAGTTTGAGTTCATTAATTGAGTAATTTTGAAAAAAGAATAGTAGGTAAATAATATTATGCAGTAACGTAGGTCTTGGTAAAAAACTGGTCTAAAGACTGTTTTTAGAGGTCTCTTAGCCTTGGGTTTGAAGGTCTTAACCAGGGTGCGAACTTGATAAATTTTTATGTCAAACTCAAAAAATTAAAAATAAATTACCCGAACTTGGACTCGCACATTTTTTGTGAACTCAAACTTGAGCTTGAATAAAGATTCATCGAGTTCGCAGCCCTGATGCAAAATAACTGACTGGTTGGAATATTTTCAACATTGTAAGTCCAATAAATTAAGCGCAATTCTGTCTGTACGTGTGTACGTATGTTGGTATCTTCAAACGTATATTCGCTTTTACTTCTTCAAAATTGCTGGATGTACAAACATCAAACTTGGCACGATTGATCACCATTTTGAAGGAAGTGTCATGAAGGGTTTGTGACGTTTCATGACAACATAGTCAAAGATAATTTTCAAAAATTGCATGTTTTGATGGAATAACTTAAATTTCAGTTAAAACAAAAGTCAGTTTCCGACTTATCACCGTGCAGCAAATTTCATTCTTTTGGGGTCTAAGATAACGTCACAATTACCGCTTGATTGCAGAATTTGTACTCCGTATTTTGACTGAAATTACAGAAACAATCGTAGAAAAGATCATAGAAACGCCATTAAAAGCTTTTTGGGGAAACATTACGAAGAAGCTTTCGACAAAACAAATCTACAACAATTCAAAATAATTTGACGATGCTACGAGCAATTCTTTATTTAAGCATTTTAAGTTTTCTAAGTATGCTTATTTTCTTTTCCTCTTGCACGCTTGAAACTCGCTCTATAATGTCATAATGATCTCTGATATGATTAACTCGGTCTTTCGCTAATATAGATTATCATATAATGATTTTTTCAAAACTTACACAATTTTTTCGAAATTACTTTACTTAAAAACTATATTGTGTCTTCATTCTCAAACGATTTTCAACATTGTTTTCGCCAATTAAAGGTTATTTCAATGCAATTCTGAAAATGCTTGGCATGCATTTTTACTATTAGTTTTTATACTAAACATATTAATCTGTAACACCTATACCGTAACTTTTTACCATCAAAAAAGGTGGTAAGCCGAGTAAAAACAAGTAAGTTAAACGTGTACATCTTGTGACAGAGTCTTGACAATTAGTGTCATTTGAAAGCTTAAAAAATTTTTATTTTAGCAATATGTCACACTAATTAGTTATGGCTAAGGATTAGTTTATAATGGCTGATCCTAAACTAGTTGCTATGTATCATTTTCCATTTTTAGTCCAACAATTATCCTGTTAGACCTAAGAAACTTGCAATTTTTAGACAAAGTTAATTCTTTGGAACATTTTGATTACTTTTTTGAAGGCATAGTTGTTTGGGATTATGGGTTTAAACTTTCAAAAAGTTTTATTAAAAAATGAAATCTCTAAGCATTTTTGAAATGTAGCTTACAGGTTACAAACACTCAAAATTTTGTTGGCTAAACTTCACAAAATTGTAACTTCTAGAAAAATTAGTTTCTTTAGTACATTTTGATGTTTCTTTCTCAGTAGCATGGTTCTTTGGCAATATTTATCAACGTTATCAAAGAGATTTATCAAACAATGAAATCTCTAAACATTTTAGAACGTAGCCTACAAAAAGGTTGTTGATCCTCCTACAAAATAAGGGGAGTAAAGATGGTCCAGTTTTAGCTATTGCAAAAATATCAGTGTCGATCTACATGCCATCTAAATATTAAAGTAATTTTCTTTAGAATTGGTGAGGCTGGTGCAGTCGGCTATTTGATGTTTTTAACCTCGACGTTACTGATGAAGGCGCTGATTTTGTAATAACTTAAATGTAGGTCTATTACTTGGAATTAGCTTGGTCTTTCCCTCACTGCGTTTATGCCAGGACCAAGCTAAATGCACGGAATCAGAGGCTATAAGTCGTACAAATTGGCATACAATCAAGTAGAAGTCATAACTATGGTCCTAATATTCAATAGGTTATTTCTGAAAAGTTTATTTCTACATATCGATCATCTTAGCGCTTTCCTATACACACTAACTTTGAAATTATACTTCCGTGCAATCATAAAATAAACAAATAAAATGTTTTAAAATTGTTAGCTCTTTAAATCGTGAGCAAGTGCAGTTCCTAAACAACAAACAGGGCAAGCAAGATGTATTCAGAAACTTTGGGGAAATACAACGGCTATGAGCAACCCTCTATACTGCTTTACAAAGCTTAATCAATTTCCTTTAAAAAAACGGTACTTTTGAGCTTGGAACAAGAATTGGCTATTTCAACAACACATTAACCTTTTGTTACTTTTCTCACAAATATCATTAATGCTTTTATTTCCAACCGTTTTATCATACTCTTTTGCAAATTCGAACTCAAACGTTTTTGTCCAGCTCTCTTGAGTTTTGGCTAGAATGGCAGCCTAACAATGCGGCGAAGAATCTATACTGTTAGAGATGGTTTCTGATTAGATGATATTAAATACGTCCTGATTGGTAGACCGAATCAGAACGTTTCGAGAAGTCCAAATAATAAATGAGCTAATTTCAAAGTATAAACAAATTCCTTTTGACGAGAAAGTTTAGTTTTCTGAGGCAAACTGCAACCAGAGTGACTTTCCATTAAACGGCAGTGCAAGTCTGCATCTCAGCTTTCACCAGCAAGCTACTCTGTAATCGGACAACTTCTCTTAGAAAATCAAGACTGCGCAATTCACTACAATGACAAGCAATTTTTAATACTGGCTAATGGAAGATCGTGCTTTCATTATTCCAATTTAGAAGCAACTTACGGTACTTTAAAACCTTAAAACCTGAACCTTCTCGTCAAAAGGAATTTACTTATACTTCGAAATTAGCTCATTTATTATTTGGACTTCTCGAAACGTTCTGATTCGGTCTGCCAATCAGGATGCCTTTTATGTCATCTAATCAAAAACCATTTTGTACAGTATAGACTTTTCGCCGCATTGTTAGGTTGCATGGCGTTCTTATACAAGCCATATCATTGTGCATACTGCAGTCGAAACTGGAGGCAAAGAATTTTGCATACTTAATGTGCTTTTTTATGAATCATTTTCAGATTAGAAGCAAGATAGATATTTATTGCAACCGTAGCATAATGTGACATATACACTTGACCTCATAGGCAGTCAATAATGACGTTGTATATGATAATGACGTCACAAAATACAATAAATCTTTGCAAATTTCCAAAATTTGGCAAAAATTAACATAAAACCGTATCGCTTCACTTTTAGGATTAAGGTAGCATCAACGGTGTGGTAGTAGACAGAGCTGGGCACCGCCCATTTGCACGCAATTCTGCAACCGCAAAACTGCAAGAGGTGTTCCGCAACTGCAAATCCGCAAGTTTGCGATAGGTTTGCGGTAACTTTTCGCACTTCCGCAACCGCAAATGCACATTGCACTTCCGCAAACTTAGACCACAATATTTACTGTTATTTTGTCCTCGTGATGATCTTTTCTATTTTTAGAGGTTAAATTTTGCCGTCGCCCAGACGTTGACCTCCAAAAAATAAAAAAAAGGTCAGCAACACTCGGACGTTAATCTCCAACCGAGAAAATAAAAGCGTCCACTTCTTCCGAGCAGTTTTATCGCGGAACAGGCAACACTGCCTATTGCTTTGCGTATTTGCCGTAAATTACAGTTTTTCACCGCAAATATTTGCGGTAGGAAATTAGGTTCGCAAATCCGCAAATAGAAACTTGAGTCCGCATTTTGCGAATTTGCGGAAGTGCCCACCTCTGGTAGTAGACTGCCTCACAACTTTTGAATTTCCCAAGTAGTGATTCTACTGAGATACCTCTGCCTTAATGGCGTTTGGATATGCTATAAGTACTGGCAATCACAAAAAATTTATCATTTCAAAGGTATATTACGGTTGTCAACCAAAAAAAATGCAAATGGTTGGATACATAAGAGTGATAGAACATCCGCAATGTTACTACAAATAAAACTTGCGGGAAAGCATTTGCTTGCTGATGACACTACATGTGTAGCCTACTAACTAAAAGTTTTAATAGACACAAAATTTTTAAAACAAGTAGGAAGACGCCTATCAATTTTAAAACACAAATCGAAAAATAATAGCTTTGAGTCGGTACTTTTTTTATTTTATCAGAACCTTTAACTCTTTCGCTCCCGCGATCATCGATTGATGATCTCGTGTTTTCAGTGTTTCCCTCAAATTTTTTTAAACTGAGTTACAAAATTAGTTTACTAAAAAATCGATTTGTGACTTTATTTTTCATCCGATTTTAATAAAATTTTCAAAAGATCACGCTTATTTTCTCACGCATCGGATGATGTATAATTTGTGCCTTAATTCTTGGCTTTTTATACCCAAAAACGGTTAAAAAGACCAAGAATCCAGTTGCAGACGACAAAATCGGCCAAATTCTCAGCACGTGCCAACTACCGTAAAATCAAATTGAGATTACATCTTTACCACGAAACCAAACCCTTTATCATTAACACAGTCTGAAAACTACTCTTTTGGGGTATCATTTGACAAAATTTCAAGCGATAATAATAAATTTTACTTTTTTGAATTTCCAAATTTTTTAGGGGTCTCAAAACCCCCCCAAACAAATTTGAATGGTAAGTAGATAAAAGTAAATTTATTGCGTAAAAAATATCATATGTTGCTGAATACCGGTCTCATTTGAAAGCTTAGGAAATGTGCTTTCCAGCAATATATAACTTTAAACAGTTTAGACTAAGTGGTATATGATATTTACTGATCAAAAACGAGTACTGTACATCATGTCAGTTCAAAACCCCAAAAATTTTTTGACTTACCTTCACTAAATTATAATTTTTACAAAAACTACACCCTATAAAAAGATAAAATAAATTGCAAATGTTTCACCAATAAAGTCGTCATTTTGTATCAAATTTCCAAGGAGACAAGAAGCGAAATACAAGTTTAAAAGCTAGCAGAAGTTTGTCTTCTCTAAATCAAAGTTTGCTGTATCCCCTTGTTTCTCAACAAATGGGAAGGGTGTAAACAAGCGGCTGTTTCATTGTCAGTGACAGAACATTCTATTTAAACTTGATATTTTCTGAATCTTGAAGAAATTTCTTGTTCAAAAATACATAATGTTACATGGTTTAGGCCCACCTGTAGCAGATAATAACTGATCATATTTTAGGTACTGAATTTAACTACCAAAATTTGGTACCGGTCCAAAAAAGGTCATGTGCCTCAGAAAATTGCAAACTGTAGAAAACCTAGGCTCTTAGGTAAGTTTTGATTGATGTACCTTGAAAGCTTATTTCCTTAGCATTATTTTGCGACCATTTCTAAAGAAATTGGTTAAAAATAAAATCTGTAGTGAGCTTTGAGGTGAGGGTACTTCTTTAATTTTGAAGACAAGTACCCCCCAGTTGGGGGAGTTAATTTGCATAAAATTTGCATATTCAAAAAAAAATGTTTTATTTTCTATTTGAAATCCTCAAGAAATGTAGATTTCAACGATATATCACACTTAATGTAGAAGTAGACAGCTGAGTAATGATTTACAAACAAACTTGAGGTATTAGATTGTCCGGAAAATAATGGCCGATTTTAGATGATATGTTTTTAAATTGGTTCTCTAAGGAATGTCTTGTGTATTTCAGATCAAGAATGTGGCTTATTAGTTCATAAAATCATAAATCCTTTAATAGCTCATTTTGTAAGCAATAAAACCATGCATTTTTAATATGAAAAAAGAAGACTTGTGATTACTCTTTTTGCATGAGTTCAAGCTCGGCAATAATGCTGCTCAAACTACTGCAAACATCAATGAAGCATAAGGAGAAAGCACAACAAGTGAAAGAGCAGTACGAAGATGGTTTCAAAAGTTTTGTGGAAAGAGAGCCTCAAACATTTGAGAGCGATTGTCGAGCAAAACTCACGACAGAGTGTGAGGGAAATGTCAACGCAACTTGGTGTCAGCATTTCAACCGTGTCTGACCATCTGAAGCAAATGGGAAAGATCAAAAAGTTCGAAAAATCGATCCCGCATGAGCTCAATGAACATAAATGATCTTCTTGGTAGATGACATGGGCGTATGAGCTCAAACCCATTTGGGGGTGCACCAAATTTTTGCCCGAAAAATTTGTCACTGCAATAACATCTCCAAAAAAAAAAAAAAAGGTCATCGCCTGTTTCGCTGCACCTTTTCCATCATTTTCGGCCTAAATATGTCACCAAACGTGAGGCCAAACAAGTGATGACCTTTTTTTTTTTTTGGAGATGTTATTACAGTGACAAATTTTTCGGGCAAAATATTATGACACTTACTCAAATTGCCCGAAAAATCAAAAATTGCCCGAAATTTTACAAGCAGGGGGGGCCAGTGCCCCCCCGGACCCCCCACTTCCTACGCCTATGGTAGATGGCAAAGATGTTTGGCTGTTCAAGGTTCATACTTTGACTAATTTGAACATCAAATGGTCACTTCTTTCATTATTAAAAGTTTTTGTCTATAATCGGCCATTATTTTCCGGACAACCTAATACATAATTACGATTAATTATGATTGATTATGACAGTTTTTCGCACTGCCACCTTACGGACATTTTTTTCGCTTTTCACGCGGGAGCAAAAGAGTTAAATCCTGTTGTACCTGCTACTTTGGTACAGAATTTACGGTTTACAGTATGCTGAAAATTTGAAAAAAAAATCAAACTTAATTTACGCTCAGCTTAAGCACTTTTTGTCATGGTTCTTGAGTGGATTTTGGAGAATAAAGACAGCAATGATTATTAAACAAAATGTTGGCAAGTCTTGGGGGATAGCAATTGCTAATTGATAAATCATAAAGTTCGGCAATAATCAACAGCACATTACATAAAGATCTTTTGGAGTAATGGTGGGCTATTTCATGAAACATGACATAACTGTATATTACCCATTGACAGACGGAATCTCCTGGAATATGCAAACTACCACGATTCAAGTCAGCAGTAAAGCTGCCGTACTTTTCATAATAAAAATAACTGTCATCTTCATTGATTTGTTCTTTATCTTTTGCAATTCAAAAGCCTGCTATGTAAACAAGACCCATCATAGAATCTTCACTTATTCTAGACTGCATTTCAGGTAAAAAATCCATTATATCACACATTCGTTCTGTTAATTTGAAAGAGCATTTGTCACAGTAATGACCTGATTCAATTTGATGAAGATCATTGACAGTTTCACTGTTTGACTTTAGAAGCAGCTTTGCTTTAGAAATGTGAGTTTCTCAAAAATTTGTTGAACAGTTATTAAATATGTGCGACCAGATCCTTGCCGAAGCTTGCTAAATTCTTTTTCCAATGGATCAGTGGAAAAACTACACAAGATTACGTATTCGAATAATTCTTTACGAAGAAGATATTCACTGAATTCAATTAAGCCATTGACAGTTTGCGACAAACAGGCAAGTGTGTCTCTTGTTAAAGTTTTCATTCTTTTCCCCCCAGTGCAGTGCATATTTTGAATAAATGCAATAAAGCTTTTTAGTTTTTGGAAGCTAGTACCATAGGGAGAAGTAATTACTGCTTTTAAGTTATCAAGTGTTTTTTGCGCAGTAAATTTTGAATGAACATTTACTATTTTCCAGAATTCCAAAACAAAAGTTAAGAAGTAAATTGTTCCACTGGCATCTTGAATTTCCGGATGCACCTTGAGAGCAGATATAGTCTCATCACAGAACACTCGCAAGCACGTCCCAACCGTTTTTCTTTCGATAGGAGTAGGGCAAACCGCTTCAAATGTGAGTCGTGACATTTTGACAAGCTCTTTGCTTTCATAGTAGTACAGTTTCCTAATGTCAGACCACCTGGCTGTATATTTCTGATCATTCAAATAAAATTCTAATTCTTGTGTAGCTTCAGTAATCCAGTTGTTTCTTATGTTTTTAGAAACGTGAACATAATCAAACAGAAGGAACAAGTTATCCTTGGTGATCCAAGGAAAAATAGTAGCCTTGAGGCCAGTGTCTTTCACATACAACGGTATGTTTCGAATCCGGAATGTTATCACGTAGGATAACTTTTAACCACTTTTCTCTTTCGTCTTTATCTTTGGGAAGGCGAAAAGTTTTTTCTTTTGATGTACTGTCATAATTACCATTACAATTTGTTACACAACATTTTATCCCCATTTTCTGAAAAAAAATGTAATTTGAGAGTTTCGGAATTTTCAAAATTTTCTAAGACAGTTCTAAGAAACTGATTTGAACCAGCTGAATCCAACAACTGAATCTAGGCTTACCCATCTTTATTCCTAGCCTCCGAATTTACTTAGGATTACGTTGCCTAAACAAAATGTAGCAAAATGTTACTTAAACCATGGCTAATTCACTGAAAAAAAGGGCTTAAAGTCACAATATCATAGCAGCAAAACTTGTCCTATTCTTTTAAGTTACATCTCATCCTTAATGTATGCTAATGAAAATGTAGGCCTACAAATGTATACTTCATATGTTCAACATACCAGTTGCATACTTCATACCAGTCCCGTAGCACTCCAACTTCGGGCCCCCCCCAAAGTAAGCGCAAGAGCCCCTGCGCACAGGTCATATCACTTTAGAGGTGTAAAATTGAAAAGCTGCATTAAGAAAATACACCACAATTTGTACATAAGTAAACAGGCTAATGTCAGAATAAAGCATGCCGATACCGAAGGTGCAAGTCATAAAAAATTCGGCACCGATGCCAGAGTTCAGTAGGACATTTATGCAGACACTGCGAAACGAAAGCAATGACACTGAAAAACATGAAAAAGTTATAAAAACACAGTATCATTTAAATAGTCTGGAGCGAACCTTTTTGTTCGCAAATGCTGTTATGACATTGTCATAATCAAGAGATCGGGCGCAGTCATTTTCGATTGACAACATGGCTAATGAAGATAGTCTACTGTCTGTCATAGACGTTCTATTAAAACTTTTGATCAGTTTCAATTTGCTGAAGCTTCTTTCAGCGCTGGCAACAGTCACGGGGCAAGTTAGTAAGATTCGAAGTGCGATGTACACATTCGGATACAATTCAAATAAATGAGTCTTTAGAAGATAGTTCAGAAAGTCTTGAGCCGTTTTGAGATTGCGTTTTTTTTTGTAAAATTAAAACAAACCGCTGTAGCTTAGCGCTCATTTCATCAGAATCAATGTCACCGAACTTTTTTTGGAACTCTTTACAGCAAGTAAGAAGAGCATTTTCTTGTTGCACAAGCAAAAGTTTGTCTCGTGTGTACAAAAACGAAAAGGCGGAAGAAACCTCACGTAAGAAATTAAAGCGCTCCTTTATTGACATAATAGCCTGGTCTACTAATGGATAGAAAAAGTTGCTTTTAAATTTCAGTTCAGGAGTAGCTCGTTGTTCCTCTTCACCTTGGTAATCAAACAATCTTCTTTTCTTTCCACTTCTTGACGGAGGAAAAGAAGGATCAATATCCAATTCCTGTGCTATTTCAACAGCAGATGTTGCGGCACTGTCATAACCCGTTGTGCGATAGTTTTGCAAAAACTTTTCAGTTGCCTGGATTTCCGTTTCCATTGTATGAAGGGAGACTCCATACGATTGAAGAATCTTGCTTGCTTTATTGACTTGGAATAGGATATCATACCAAATAAACACCGACAAAAGAAAACTCCATTTTGATAAATGAGCTATCAACGATTTTGTTTCTGAGGCAACTCTTCCATCTTTTCTTTCTATGGAAATGGCTTCCAAGTCTTTCAGTGCCAGCAACACCTCTTTTAAATTGTATCGAAGAGGTTTGATGCATTTAATTCTGCTTTCCCAACGAGTATCAGATTGTGACTATATGGATAGCTCCACATGTTTCTTCAAAATTTCCCAACGCTGAGCAGAGGAAGAAAACAGCACATACAACCTTGTAAGTACTCCAAAAAATGTCAATGCTTCCGTCGATGAATTAGCACTGTCAACAACAACTAAGTTAAGGGTATGGTTTGCACAGGGCACGTAAACAGCTTTGGGATTGATGTCTAGCATTCTTGCTTGGACCCCAGAATGTTTTCCTTTCATGTTAGCACCATTATCATATGACTGACCTCGACAATCAGACAATTCGAGTTGCAGTTCGGTCGCTTTTTCTAAGAAAGCGTCCAACAAGCCTTTCCCAGTACTGTCACTTATTCTCAAGTAGCCAAAAAATGTTTCTTTAACAACAGCAGCTTCTTTATTACATAGTACATAACGGAGAATGACAGACATTTGTTCATGATGTGACATATCTGGAGTGCAGTCCAAAATTATAGAAAAATATTTTGCCAATTTCAATTGCTGTAAATTTTCTTTTTCAACTTCTGTCGCTAGCAATTCAATTAGTTCATTTTGTATGGTAGGACTCAAATAGTGATCTTTAGTGTTTTTATTCTTGATTCTGTCTTGAAGCTCTTTTAGGATCGGATCTCTTCTTGCCAAAAGCTCAAATATACCCAGAAAATTTCCATTGTGAGGAGATCCTAAGACTTCTTCAGATCCTCTAAAAGCAAGATTCCTTTCCGATAGAAACAAGGCAATGTCGATAAGTCTCTCTAAAACATTTCTCCAAAAACGTCTTTCATTGAAAAAAATATTCATCTCGAGCTTGTCGATAGTGGATGAATTTCTTATCCCTTCAGCTAGCAACATCCATTGACTGCAGCATTCTTGGTGGGAAATGCCGTTTTCATGGTCTTTCCGTTTTTTCGAAAAACCCTCCCATGTATTTATACCACTACAAAAGGGGCTTAGTGTTTTTCCAAATAGCTTACAGCAAAAGCAAAAAACTCGATCTGATTCCCCAGAATAAACTAGCCACGACCGTGAAACACTTTCACCATTAGGTAACACACGTTTATAATGGTTGGAGGAAAAACGTCGCCTTGGAGTTGTGTTATTATATGGAAAATTCATTATTAGTTGATGTGGTCCACGCTTTACTATATCACATCGTTGAGCATCAGAAATACTTTCAGGCCATTTACATGGGTCATCAGGGATAGGGGTAAATTGAGATTCAGATATTTTTGATATTGAAGGTTGCGTATTGGCAGGTAAATCACAGCTTACATTTTCTGGAAATTCACAATCACTTTGATGCTGATCGTCATAGTCTTCTTTTTCTTGTACACTATAGTTTTCTTCATCCCTCTCGGTACTAGTGCCAGGTCTACTCTGCTCAGTAATCTTGAAAAAATCTGTCATCTTGGGCAATTTCGCTACAGCATCTCGAGCAGTGGCTGCTTCTTTTCTCTTTTGAGCACCACTTTTTGAACGTTTCATTCTATACAATGTCAATAAAATACTTTATCTGCACTCTGCAGTGTATATATATTGTCCCGGTATTTATAGCCAAACAGAATTCCAGACCATTCTATGATTGTTGCGTAACAACGGCATTGTTACGTCAATCGAATATTCAAGATTCTACCAGAAAATCAATCGAAATATTCTAGATTCTGCGAGATAAAATGACGTTGCATTCACTTATGATGTCACAAGCCAATTTCTTCCTACAGTTTAAATCGGTTGTAAACAAGTCTGCTGAACTGAAAATAGTCACGTAGCCAAAAAGCAATTTCAGACTAACTTGGGCCCCCAAAGTTGGCCTGGGCCCCCCCCCCAATTGGGGGGTTTGGGGGGCGGCTGCTACGTCTCTGCTTCATACAACTTTTCCATCTATAAGCTATCGGTCAATATTAAGTTGTTTTCAACTAAACACAAAGCCCGCTTATAACTTTTATATTAGCTAAAGCTAATGGTTAATTTAACTTTTGTTTGCAACTACTGTTCAGACTACATAAAATTAAAGTACTTGCACTTTCATGTACAAGTCAACATCACTAAACTGACTACCGTCGATCAAATCTTTAGTTAATGCACTAGTTTAAAATTAAACAATCGTTATCGACATGCAACGTGCGCGAACATACACACAAATGCTACTAAAACCTTCTGTCGAGTAACAAAAGAAATACAGGGTGGTCCAAAAGTAGGTGGACAGTAGTCAAAATTGGCTTATACCTAAATTAGGTGAGTATTAGTAAAAAAAAGATTATTTGTTGGTTATAAATTAAATTTCGCGGCACCAACAAATAATATACAAATATAACCAACAAATAATCTTGTTTTTACTAATATTCACCTAATTTAGGTATAAGCCAATTTTGACTACTGTCCACCTACTTTTGGACCACCCTGTATAGTTCGCCTCCAGTTTTCTGTCGCCTGTGCACGATGAAGTGGCCTGTACAAGAACGCCATGTTAGGTTGTCATTCTAGCAAGAAATCATAAAGAGAGCGGGACGAAAACGTTTGAGTTTGTATTTTCGAAAGAATACATTGAAACGGTTGTTAATAAAAGCATAACTGAAGTTTTGTACCACCCATAAATTGTTCACAAATATCAATTAAATGTAGTCTACTGAACCGATATTTTTCACCTCGGGATTACAGATTGAGACTCTGCTGTTAGTAACAACTTAATCTAGAGATTTTGATTTCAGGTGAGTTTGGTCTTTGCCTGATTGTGTTTATGCCAGAACCAAGCCACAAGCGCCTACCCATTAGTGTTAATCATCCAAATACGCTTGCAGTTACGAAAAACTCGTAAGTACATGTAGAGGCCACATATTGAATAGCTTACTCTTTAAAATGCATATAAATGACATTGGAGCCCTTTCACAGTTTTGACATGTTTTCATTTCAAGCACTAACTAAATTTAGTGGATAAACGTTTGTTAAGTTTAAGGACGCCTGTGGTGAAAACAGGGCTATAAAACGTTGCGAGAGACTCGAGAAAGTTTGAAGATATGCAGTGGCTAAGCGCAATCCCCATAATGTCTTTTTCAATCAATTGCGTTTCAAAAAACGTTATTATTGTTTCAGAACGAGATTTGGCAACGTGAAAAACATAACTATATTTATTGCTGTTTTGACGACTATCCAGTGGGCGAAGCCGGCTGAACCTATATTTTTGATCTCGACATCATTGATCCCTGCGGGAGAGGCTGGCACAGCCGGCTAGCATTTTTCATACCGGTATTTAAGAATCATTTTGCGACAGGCCATTGTGCTATAATTGCCGACGATGTTACAGTATGCTTTATTACGTCATAATTGGCTGAATATTCACGTTGTTTCAAAGTGGGCGTGAATGGTTGATTTATTTTTTGTATTTACTGATTGTGTAAGCAGCACTAATTGTTGCTAAAATGGCAGATATAATCTCCAAAAAGCGTTTAGTTATTATTGCCCTCCATAAGCATAACCAAGAATTATCCAAAGTCATTTAAGCAAAACCAGTTAGTCACAAGCCATCGTTTCGAGAACTATTCAGCAAAACCAAACCAGAGGGTCAATGGCTCCAAAAAGTAAAAGAAATAGAAATCGAAAAAGGAAAACCACTTAAAAGGATGACCGCTAAATTATCAAATATAGTAAACACTACCCTTCAAGGAGTAATGTGGAAATTAGGAATGGTTTGGCTGGAGCAGGAGTCGAAATCAATGCATCTCTAGCGCACAGACAATTCGTCGCAAGTGGAAAAAGAGCCCCTAAAAAGCAATTGTAAACAAGTGCAATGAAGAAAACACGAGTAGCCAGGCCAAGAAAATATAAGAATTGCACCTTAGAAACAGAAATTTCTTGAGTGAGTAATTTAATTTGTACCCTATTGTAGGCGTTGGTAGAGCAAGCTGACCCAGACCTCTGCACGTTCATATATCAAAAACCGACTTTTGCTGGACTATATCACGTTGGGCTCTTTTGGCTCCCAAAACGAAACTTAAAACAAACCGTACTAAAACCTCAGTGCCCAACCTACGAGTATTTGCTCCAAACCCGGACTACCAAAAAAGCTGGACAACGTCAAAGTTATGAATTGTTGCAAAAATAGCGACCCAGACGGTGTTATTCAGATATATATGCCCAAGGCCATCGCCAAATTTAGTTTTACCTGAAAAGATGGTGCCAAAAAAGACTCAGTCTATCTAAAACTTGGGTTGTGTCAGGGCCATTGAAGGGGAGGAGGTCAGAGGAGATGACCCAGTCGAATACTTCTTTTATGCAGGGGTAGTGTTGCTGTTGGCTGGTTCGTTGAAACGCACACGTGATGTGTAGTGGTTTTCTATTAACGAAACGTAAAACTTAGTCAATGCCAAATAACATTAAATAAAGAAAGTAATAGTAACAAGCGGTGGTCACAGACGCAATTAGTTTGGCTCGGCCCAATCAACACTAAAGTTTATTCATAATAGAAATGAGGAAAAAATACAAAGTCAAATCAAACAGCACATCACTTACCAACTGTTGCGGAAAACGCACCAACAACAGTCGCCATATATCCAACAGTGTACTTTTATACAAATATATTTAACACGCTAAACAAATAGATTTAATTAGTTCTTAAATTATTTACTGCCTTAAATAACCACCTAGTCCTTGGTTAAAACTGCTCGTTTCCAAAACCCAGTACTCTGCAGTAATTGTCAAAATAAACACAAAAATCCCGTTCACATACAAATAAATGCTTGCATTCTAAGGCCGAATGCAAGCGCGTAATCAATAAAAAGCGTCTTTCAAACGAAAAAGTTGCCTGCGTCTATAAACCAAATAAATACAAAGGTTGCGCTAAAAGCTGCAGTAATAGGTAGGGAGTACCTCTTGAGTCCCAGAGAGGGTAATGGCAATTGAAGTCCCCCAGAATGAAGAGATTTTTGGAGGAGGAAAGAATGGAGGGAGAAAAGGAGTCAGTTCTGCCGTTCGTCGAAGAGGAGCGCAAAGGGGGGCGCACACATTGAGAAATGAGAGCGAGGAGTTGTTAAGAGAGATGTTGACCCCTACATAATCAGAGTAGGGATCAAGCAAAGAAAGAAAGGTAGAAAGTTCAGAGATAAGCCCTGTCTGACAAGAATGATGACACCGCCGCTAGCGTGCGTGACATCAGGAGAGAGAATGCCAGACCGGGAGTGGGTGCGATCAGAAAGCAGAGCAGAGAATCCAGAAATCCGGAAAGAGGAAGAAGAGTTAAGATTGGATTCCTGGATACAGATAAGGTCAACAGAATGGGATGCAAGAAAGTGAAGTAGTTTAGTGCTCCTGGCTCAAAGACCTCCAGCATTCCATTGGAGAACCCTGAGAGAGTCAGGGCGAAGAAGAGGCAGGAGGTGTAGAAGGACAGCCAGGAGCAAGGGACGGTGGTGAGGGGCAGAGGGAGAAGATACAGAATGGGCCGACGAGGGATAAGAGGTTTGAAGACGAGGATAAGGAGGGAGTGCAGTATTAGCAGACGAAGGGCTAGATTGTACAGTGGAGGTATTCATGTCGGAGGAGCCTGAGGAGGAAGTCACATTGTTACAAGTGGGGACACAGTAGGAGGGGACAGCTCCAAGAGTGAGAGCTGTCAAGAGTTCTGAATTTGGAGAGGGAAAGTTGTGAGCACCTTAGATGGACCCATTTGGAGCAGGTGCAGCATTGCACTGACTTGCCCCGCCAGGTCACATTTCCAGCGCAAACAGAGCAGGGAAAGATGGGGCCACGGTTGGGATGAACGTTACCGCTCATCAAGAGAAGGAGAAGAATGAGGAGACGAAGAAGGGCAAGAGAAGAGCAGGCGAAAAGAGAAAGAAAAAACAGGCGACCGATTTTAAGGAAGCTGTGTGCTACCCTTCTGCTGTCGTTCAGGGGGCAGCATAGCAAAAAAACGAAGGGGAGTGTCTGGGGTAACTGGGACCATCGGGAAGTCCAACAGCCTTTTTGACCCAACCCAAACGGGGTCGGGGACCGCACCACCTCATTGAGACGGCTGTTAATTGGTGCAAACTTGTCCTCTCTCATCATCCTTGCGGTGCTATCTGTCGTCTTCGCTGCAATGGAAACAGCCTACTGTACCATCGTTCAAGTATACTATGCGATTTATCAAGACTCTCCAACACTCAAGTATACCGTTCAATTTACTAGGACTTTTTCAACATTTAAGTATATCATTGACTTACCAGGACTTACCATCATTCGAGCTGCAATTACCAGACTTCTAATATACATCAGTATTATCATTTGTCCCATTGATGATATCATTTGGCTGTCATATGATAATGAATCAACTGAAAAAATTGAGCAAGCACTAACGAATACATGCATGGAGTATGAATTAAAACTCACTTTTAGAAAAGTTAACACTAATGAAACAGGAAAGCGCCTGGAGTTCCTGGATGTTCTTCACATGATTGACAATTCTAACAAATTCGGACTTTTTACTACTGGTTTTATTAAAGAAACAGCTACCAAAAGATTGTTTTTAAATGGCAATTCTTACCACCCTCTATGCATTTTCAAATCTATTGTTTCGGTGAATCTGTTAGACTATGCAGATTAAATGAAACAAATGAGTTGTACCTTAAAGATTTAGAAAGGCTAAAAAAGAAATGTATAGACTCTTATTTCAACAAAAAAGTGGTGGAGAAAATCATTAATTTAGCAAAAACATGGACCGATCGTTTTGGACCAAAACCATTGAATAAAAACAAGACTACAGATCCTATGCTGATTTGGGCGTCCGCTTTTTCCAATTTACTCCAACTTACTGGCAAAAGAGAAAAACCCAGTTCAAGCTACCGTCGTGTATAAGTGTCCACCTACCCTTGCCATTATGCTCACCAATTATAAAAAGGTAGCTCATTCAACCACTGAAAATACTAGTCAAGGAAGATCCCAACCTTGCAAAAACTGTGCCCTTTGCGGCCATTTTAACCATTTCAATCTATGGTACATCAAACTAGTACCATCACAGCAGCCAATGGTAAAATTTTTGCATTGAAGCAAACCTTAGATTGTTCAAACTATGGCATATACGTGGCTACATGCCGTTTATGTCACAAACAATACATGTATATTGGTCAAACCATAAACAAATTTTCAAAACGCTGGTGCCACCACAGATTTATTTGGAATCAATTTAAATACGACAATATTGACGATAAAGCAGCATTATTACATCATTACCACACCTTTCATCGACTCACATTACAGACAAAACCAGATATTGCCGATTGTTTTTTGTAACATTTGTAGATCAACCACCCAAACATCTTTTGATCTATTTAGGATAACATATGGCTAGACAAATTAAATGCCACTATTAACATAAATAAAATGCTCTTGCCCTCAATTAAGTGACTTTGTAATTATTTTTTGTTTTTGAAATACTGTTTTAGTTTTATTTCCTCTCACGTCTCAGTGAGTAATCAATCACTTACGTCACTGCTTCTACAGGTTATGACCCTTCACTCATTATTATGATATGCTGCCCTTTGTTTATTTAGTAATTAGACGCTCTTTTATCTCACATCTATTTCTATACAACTTAACCTATCATATTAGTTTGAATGTATTTTGAAAAGAGTCGGAGCTAGTTTTATGGCCTGTAGTTTTGATAGCTGTTTATTATTATTGTAGACCCTGTGCAGATAAATATTTTTGCTTCTTGTTACGTTTTAAAGATTTTATTGTCTTAGTACAGCCTTTTCTCTGGTTTAGCATTAATTTGTTTGAAAATATTTAATATTTTTTGTGCGATTTTTATTATTTTTTGCAGAAACTGAGGATGCGTCAGCGAAATTAATTTTTCTTATGGCAAATAAATGTCTAAGCTGACTTTATTACTGTTTGTTAATAGCAGACCCTTTTTCAACATTTACTGATATGGAGTAAAGTCGCTTGGATAGACTATCCTGCTAGGGTTTGATTACTGTTTTCCAATTTTAATTGTTATTATTAAATTTAATAAAGCAAATAAAATGTGAAGCAAAATACTTAGCAAGTAAAAAATCTCAAAAAATAACTTGCATGTTGGCAGTCTCTGGTTGTTGTGGTGTACGCCCTGTTTCCCGCACAGACATTTTTGATGTAGCGAGTTTGGTCACAGCATTATCAAGATTTTTCAAGATTTGGGGTAGCCCTAAAACAGTAACAAGATTAATCATTCACCACACAGCAGCACAAATCAACAAAGTGGTGGAATAGATCTTATCGGAATTTTATGACTGTTATAATCAATTACAGCCTCCTATTCTTTTAGCCACATACAATCACTATGTTCTTGTAAACCTACTTAAATAATAAACCTATTAAGAGTAGATGCAATAGCACAACAAGCGGAATGTTGAACATTGATAATACTCATTCTACGTCAAATAACAATAGAAGTAAGCCATAAATTGCATTACAAATGTTGCACAAGTTCGGAAGCAGTTGTTTTTTTATCCGGTTTCTTCTTAGCATAGATGGCCGGATTTACCCCATTCCTTCTGCAATTGCTCAAACTCCATTTCTCCACTTTGCTCGATTCAGAGCATCCTCCTTCTTAAAACTAATCTTCTCTGTCTCCTCGTCCACTTGCTTCTTCCAGGTCTTTTTTGTTCATCCTCGCTTTCTCTTGCCACTCACTTCAAGATCCAGAGCAAACCTTAAAACACTTTCGTCATCCCTCCTCAGCACATGTCATTAGTATTCAACTCTGTTCACTATTGCTAACCGGTCTATAGTTTCCTTCAACCACAGCATGTCCATGTGCTCTTCAGTTGTCTTTCTGTCAACAACTTTCTGACCGTACATGGCTCTCACCATAGCTCTCTGTTCACCTTAAAATTACTTTTTCATTTTCTTTTAAACACCATGCCTCGCTTCCATACAGTATTACTGATCTTATGCAACAACGATAAACTTTACCTCTCACCCTCAGAGGAAAACTATATTCAAGCAATTACTCTCCACATTCCCTGATCCTTACTCAACCGACTCTTACTCTTGCTAAGACTACCGCTTTACAACCATCACTAGAATTAGTCTGTCTTCCAAACTTCATCCATTGTCTTCATTTTATCACACAACTTCGAAATCAAATCCACCGTTCCTTCCATCATTTCTCTACATCTCAAGCAAACAAAACGCATTGCCAAGCTAGAGGTAACTCTTTATTTTTGCACATCTGCTATAAACCAAGTTTTCACATTTTGTGCACAACACTGAATTGGCCATGACTTTCCTATCACAAACTCCACATGGCTCTATCAGCCTTTTGAACAGTTCTCCTTCTGGCCCACTTACCATCACTTTTGTTTTTCTGGTGTTGACCTTTAAACACTTATTTTCCAATGCATCCTTCCAACTTAAAAATCTTTCCTTTAAGTATTCCATGGTTTCGCTCATGAGAACAAGGTCATCTGCATACAGTAATCCATTAACCAGACCCCTTCTTGCATTTTCTTGTAATATCGTCCACAACTATAGCAAACAATAGTGGCGACAGTACAGATCCTTGATTTACACCAACTTTTACACTATCATACAAGCTCATAACTGCCCAAACTATTGCTTCTGATAAACCCTTCTTTTTCATGGCCCACTCCATCACTTTTATTGGCACTCTATCAAAAGCTTTTTCCATGTCAACAAAACACATATACAACTTCGTAACCTTCTTTTAATATTCTTTCTGCATTTTCCTCACAATGAGTATCGCATCTACTCTTCTTTTTCCTGGTATAAATTCAAACTGCATTTTATTCAAATTGATTAGTGTTTGTACTCGTCTTTATAGTACCCTTTCAACAATTTTCTTGACATGTTCTAGCAATTTCACTCCTTTGTATGATATGCAGCTCATCACATCACCCTTTTTTTAAAGATAGGCACAATCCCACTAGATTTCACACATCAGGTATTCCTTGACTATCCAATACATGCTGACTACAGTTCCATTATCGTTTTAACCCCAATTTTGCCACTCGCAACTATCATCTCCACACTTATTTCTGATGGTCCAGTTGACTTTCCTGATTTTATTTTTTGCATTGCTTCCACAATTTCATTGTAAGCCACTTTTTCAACGGGTTCTTCTACTACATCAATTTCCACCATCTGGTCCTATTCGGTCTCTTCATTCATGATCTTTTCCACGTGTTCCTTCCAAATTTTTGCCCTGTCGTCTTCAATAAAACCCAATCGTCCGTGTCTTCCTCGTAAGCACCTTCCTTCTTCCCTTCCTTTTACATTCTTCTAAGGAAACAAAAACACTGTTAGAACTCTGATATAAATCATTCTACTCCTGTTCAGCTTCCTTTCTCATAGCTCTAGCAACAATTTTTTTCGTTTGATTTCTCAAATGTTTGTTTTGGGTGTTATTTTTTTCTTATATTGCCTTGAAAAATATATGCAATAATTACAGCAGCGCCACAACTAGACAAAAAGCATTGTTGGGGCAAATGATATTTTAGGGCGGGCGGGAAAGTTTGGATCTTGTAATAAGTCGGCCGCCATTCTCTATAAGAGGCGATTACGAGACATGCGTTCCATGACGTATTTTATGTAACGAACGCAATGCGCGCTAACGAGATACTCTTTGTTTATTTATTATCGCTAGGTTTCTTATAACTGAAACTGTTCGAAACGTGGTTTGGGTTCAGAAAAACTGTTCGCAGAAACGGGTCACTAACAACAGTTGATCATCGACACCAAATGTGTACCATAACATCACAGTGACGTGATAATGCCATCAAAACGTGCGTAAAATGCGCACTTGGTTAATAAGAAGGCTTAAAATTTGTACCATTTCAGAGACAAGGTGTTAAATACAAAAGCACTGTTTGCAAACACATCAAACTTCAAATGATTGATTAACCTTCTCCAATGGGCTTCTTTTTGGTTTTGGTGTAAAAACAATCCAGTGTTCCAAACTACTACAACCACAAATACAAGATTAATGTAATGAGAAACAAGCTTGGGCATAACAACACTTGTCAAGCATATGCCCCATCAGAGAAACACAATTTGATGCTGAAATGCACAATGCTATTGCGTACAGACCCAAATAAATTATAACTTTTTAAAAACAACAGGAAACTTGATGATCAACTACCTATATACTACACACTACATACAGATCACACTCAAATATGAAACCCCAACATCAAAAAATACACGACGTTATTGCATATCGGCCCTGGTCAAGCATAAGACTGCATTCAAGAATATGCAATTTATCATGAAATACGCGAGGTTATCGCATATCCACCCTAGTCAAGTATAAGCCCCCATTTAAGAAAATGCAATTTATCATGAAATACATAACTATAGTGCAAATTGACTCTAATCAAGTGCAAGCTCCAATAAGGGGAGATGGGGGCTTATTCTTTACTAGGGTCAATATACAATAACGTGGTGTATTTTATGATAAATTGCATATTTTTGTTAGGGGCTTTACTTTGCAATAACAGCATGTATTTTATGATAAATTGCATATTCTTGTTGGCGTCTCATACTTGACTGGGATCACTATGCAATAAGGTCGTGTATTTCATGATAAATTGCATTTACTTTGATGGGACTTGTAGTCGACTAGGATCATTATGCAACAACATCGCGTATTTCATGATAAATTGCATTTTCTTGGATGGGAGCTTATACTTGACTAGGGTCGATATGCAATAACGTCGTGTATTCCATGATAAATTGCATATTCTTGTTGGCGTCTCATACTTGACTAGGATCACTATGCAATAAGGTCGTGTATTTCATGATAAATTGCATTTACTTTGATGGGGCTTGCACTTGACTAAGGTCGATATGCTTATATTTGACTAAAGTCGATATGCGATAATAATTTCGTGTGTTTCATGATAAATTGCATTTTCTTAAATGGGGGCTTATACTTGACTAGGGTGGATATGCGATAACCTCGCGTATTTCATGATAAATTGCATATTCTTGAATGCAGTCTTATGCTTGACCAGGGCCGATATGCAATAACGTCGTGTATTTTTTGATGTTGGGGTTTCATATTTGAGTGTGATCTGTATGTAGTGTGTAGTATATAGGTAGTTGATCATCAAGTTTCCTGTTGTTTTTAAAAAGTTATAATTTATTTGGGTCTGTACGCAATAGCATTGTGCATTTCAGCATCAAATTGTGTTTCTCTGATGGGGCATATGCTTGACAAGTGTTGTTATGCCCAAGCTTGTTTCTCATTACATTAATCTTGTATTTGTGGTTGTAGTAGTTTGGAACACTGGATTGTTTTTACACCAAAACCAAAAAGAAGCCCATTGGAGAAGGTTAATCAATCATTTGAAGTTTGATGTGTTTGCAAACAGTGCTTTTGTATTTAACACCTTGTCTCTGAAATGGTACAAATTTTAAGCCTTCTTATTAACCAAGTGCGCATTTTACGCACGTTTTGATGGCATTATCACGTCACTGTGATGTTATGGTACACATTTGGTGTCGATGATCAACTGTTGTTAGTGACCCGTTTCTGCGAACAGTTTTTCTGAACCCAAACCACGTTTCGAACAGTTTCAGTTATAAGAAACCTAGCGATAATAAATAAACAAAGAGTATCTCGTTAGCGCGCATTGCGTTCGTTACATAAAATACGTCATGGAACGCATGTCTCGTAATCGCCTCTTATAGAGAATGGCGGCCGACTCTTTACTAAATCCGAAAGTTTTAACATGCATTGTTTGATATTTTTGAGTTCACGGCAAGTCATTGATTAAGGGTTGTTCTCATGTGTCGTAGAAGCAGGTGTTGAGAAAAGATTCTGTTGTCAATCAAACTGTTAACTACTTTTTGCAGATAAGCTTATGTAAAATTAACAAAGAAATGTAGTTGTAAGATCTATGGTTTCTTTTACACTGACAGAAATACTATAACGATTACAAAGAAGTAATTAAAAGTATGTGAAAAGAGTCTTACTGGAAGCCGGAAGGAAATTAGTAAATTCGTATGAGCATAAAGGAACTTCAACCACAAACAGAAAGTCACGAACGACTTTATCAACTTATATATGGAACACCACCTGCCCCTGGTAGCTACCATGATAGAAACGAATGGTCGCTATAGCGAATTCACTCTTTTTACCCCGGACTACAATCAAATGTCTGCCGAAGCGCTACAATACGACCGTTTGAGCTCTGTACGTTGGCCTCCTCCGTTTTGCAGCTTCATTAACTTAAATATCTCCAACTACAACCGAGTCGACCTCAAGACCGTGACATCAGCATTGTTGTCAGCCATAGACGTACGCAGAAATTCTTTAAAAGGGGCCCAAGAAATTTATTTGTGGAGATCGACGCACAATAAATACAGTGGTCAAAAAATGTTGATAAAACTGCGTTGACCTTTAATGTTTTTGTCCAAATTTTGCCGAAGAATAGGTGGATCATTTTTTTGAGATCGACTGGCCGCAATGCAAATTTTCGCCAAATTTATGCTTTCTCGTTTCTATTACAATCAAGGCTCTACAATTTCTTGAGGGGGAGCGCACGCGCATAGGAAATCTTCTGCGTACGCCACTGCTCTCAGTGTTCTTCAGCAGATCAAGAATGAATCTACAGCGCTAGACAGGCCATTGTTTCTGAATTGTTTAAAACTCTTTATCTTGTGCACAACATCTAACTGCAGGACAGAGACGTAGCAGCCGCCCCCCAAACCCCCCAATTGGGGGGGGCCCAGGCCAACTTTGGGGGCCCAAGTTAGTCTGACATTGCTTTTTGGCTACGTGACTATTTTCAGTTCAGCAGACTTGTTTACAACCGATTTAAACTGTAGGAAGAAATTGGCTTGTGACATCATAAGTGAATGCAACGTCATTTTATCTCGCAGAATCTAGAATATTTCGATTGATTTTCTGGTAGAATCTTGAATATTCGATTGACGTAACAATGCCATTGTTACGCAACAATCATAAGATAATCTGGAATTTTGTTTGGCTATAAATACCGGGACAATATATATATATATACACTGCAGAGTGCAGATAAAGTATTTTATTGACATTGTACAGAATGAAACGTTCAAAAAGTGGTGCTCAAAAGAGAAAAGAAGCAGCCACTGCTCGAGATGCTGTAGCGAAATTGCCCAAGATGACAGATTTTTTCAAGATTACTGAGCAGAGTAGACCTGGCACTAGTACCGAGAGGGATGAAGAAAACTATAGTGTACAAGAAAAAGAAGACTATGACGATCAGCATCAAAGTGATTGTGAATTTCCAGAAAATGTAAGTTGTGATTTACCTGCCAATACGCAACCTTCAATATCAAAAATATCTGAATCTCAATTTACCCCTATCCCTGATGACCCATGTAAATGGCCTGAAAGTATTTCTGATGCTCAACGATGTGATATAGTAAAGCGTGGACCACATCAACTAATAATGAATTTTCCATATAATAACACAACTCCAAGACGACGTTTTTCCTCCAACCATTATAAACGTGTGTTACCTAATGGTGAAAGTGTTTCACGGTCGTGGCTAGTTTATTCTGGGGAATCAGATCAAGTTTTTTGCTTTTGTTGTAAGCTATTTGGAAAAACACTAAGCCCCTTTTGTAGTGGTATAAATACATGGGAGGGTTTTTCGAAAAAACTGAAAGACCATGAAAACGGCATTTCCCACCAAGAATGCTGCAGTCAATGGATGTTGCTAGCTGAAGGGATAAGAAATTCATCCACTATCGACAAACGCGAGATGAATATTTTTTTCAATGAAAGACGTTTTTGGAGAAATGTTTTAGAGAGACTTATCGACATTGCCTTGTTTCTATCGGAAAGGAATCTTGCTTTTAGAGGATCTGAAGAAGTCTTAGGATCTCCTCACAATGGAAATTTTCTGGGTATATTTGAGCTTTTGGCAAGAAGAGATCCGATCCTAAAAGAGCTTCAAGACAGAATCAAGAATAAAAACACTAAAGATCACTATTTGAGTCCTACCATACAAAATGAACTAATTGAATTGCTAGCGACAGAAGTTAAAAAAGAAAATTTACAGCAATTGAAATTGGCAAAATATTTTTCTATAATTTTGGACTGCACTCCAGATATGTCACATCATGAACAAATGTCTGTCATTCTCCGTTATGTACTATGTAATGAAGAAGCTGCTGTTGTTAAAGAAACATTTTTTGGCTACTTGAGAATAAGTGACAGTACTGGGAAAGGCTTGTTGGACGCTTTCTTAGAAAAAGCGACCGAACTGCAACTCGAATTGTCTGATTGTCGAGGTCAGTCATATGATAATGGTGCTAACATGAAAGGAAAACATTCTGGGGTCCAAGCAAGAATGCTAGACATCAATCCCAAAGCTGTTTACGTGCCCTGTGCAAACCATACCCTTAACTTAGTTGTTGTTGACAGTGCTAATTCATCGACGGAAGCATTGACATTTTTTGGAGTACTTACAAGGTTGTATGTGCTGTTTTCTTCCTCTGCTCAGCGTTGGGAAATTTTGAAGAAACATGTGGAGCTGTCCATATAGTCACAATCTGATACTCGTTGGGAAAGCAGAATTAAATGCATCAAACCTCTTCGATACAATTTAAAAGAGGTGTTGCTGGCACTGAAAGACTTGGAAGCCATTTCCATAGAAAGAAAAGATGGAAGAGCTGCCTCAGAAACAAAATCGTTGATAGCTCATTTATCAAAATGGAGTTTTCTTTTGTCGGTGTTTATTTGGTATGATATCCTATTCCAAGTCAATAAAGCAAGCAAGATTCTTCAATCGTATGGAGTCTCCCTTCATACAATGGAAACGGAAATCCAGGCAACTGAAAAGTTTTTGCAAAACTATCGCACAACGGGTTATGACAGTGCCGCAACATCTGCTGTTGAAATAGCACAGGAATTGGATATTGATCCTTCTTTTCCTCCGTCAAGAAGTGGAAAGAAAAGAAGATTGTTTGATTACCAAGGTGAAGAGGAACAACGAGCTACTCCTGAACTGAAATTTAAAAGCAACTTTTTCTATCCATTAGTAGACCAGGCTATTATGTCAATAAAGGAGCGCTTTAATTTGTTACGTGAGGTTTCTTCCGCCTTTTCGTTTTTGTACACACGAGACAAACTTTTGCTTGTGCAACAAGAAAATGCTCTTCTTACTTGCTGTAAAGAGTTCCAAAAAAAGTTCGGTGACATTGATTCTGATGAAATGAGCGCTGAGCTACAGCGGTTTGTTTTAATTTTACAAAAAAAAAACGCAATCTCAAAACGGCTCAAGACTTTCTGAACTATCTTCTAAAGACTCATTTATTTGAATTGTATCCGAATGTGTACATCGCACTTCGAATCTTACTAACTTGCCCCGTGACTGTTGCCAGCGCTGAAAGAAGCTTCAGCAAATTGAAACTGATCAAAAGTTTTAATAGAACGTCTATGACAGACAGTAGACTATCTTCATTAGCCATGTTGTCAATCGAAAATGACTGCGCCCGATCTCTTGATTATGACAATGTCATAACAGCATTTGCGAACAAAAAGGTTCGCTCCAGACTATTTAAATGATACTGTGTTTTTATAACTTTTTCATGTTTTTCAGTGTCATTGCTTTCGTTTCGCAGTGTCTGCATAAATGTCCTACTGAACTCTGGCATCGGTGCCGAATTTTTTATGACTTGCACCTTCGGTATCGGCATGCTTTATTCTGACATTAGCCTGTTTACTTATGTACAAATTGTGGTGTATTTTCTTAATGCAGCTTTTCAATTTTACACCTCTAAAGTGATATGACCTGTGCGCAGGGGCTCTTGCGCTTACTTTGGGGGGGCCCGAAGTTGGAGTGCTACGGGACTGCTGCAGGATTAAACTGAGTGAAAGGAACACAAAACTTGAGCCATAACATCTTTTAAGTATTGTGTAGCTTTACAAAGATGGTTTTTTCTATTTGCTTATAGACTACTCATACATACAAAATCATTAAAAATATGCATCACTATAAAAAACTGACAAGTCGCCCCTGGATTCGAATCCAGTTTTCAGACGACTTAAGTTCACCAGTAAAACTTCAAAAAAACTCAAATTCGACGCAAGTCTTCACTACAAAGGACCTGGGCTAGGTTCGAGTCTTCAAACCAGCTGACTCAGATTCGACTCGAGTTCAGTTACCAAACCTGTGATGCTTTGATACCGAAAAACGCCTCATTTCTATATGCTGCTAATTTTCTTTGTTTTATCTTTTGGGTTTATCTGCAAATAATTTGTTGAAATATTTTGGGCTAAAAATTCTCTTTGTTGAAATTTGCTTTAACGCCACTGGTAGTTTTCCAGATTGATGAATTCGTCAAAATTGCAGGAAGTTATTTATTTACATCCACATTGTTTCTTGGTAAGAAAATTTAATAATCCTGATATTCAGATACGTCATAACTTTGTTTGCATGATTGATAATCTGCTGAATACAGTGTGTGTGTACATAAACTATTTTTTCCTGCTACATATTATTATTTGCTCTATGGTGCCTAGTGTTCTACATCAGAAATGCATTACACAACACCACAAGTTTACCGGAATCCTTTAGGAACGTCACGCTCCGTCGTCCACAATTCTACATATACTTTGTTCTGGCCCACTATTCAACAGGGGTAGAATGAAAAGTTGCACTGCACCGGTGTGATTTGCGCAACCGCACCGGTGCGACAAAAAATCGCACCAATTGCAGCGGTGTGACAAAAACATCGCGCCGGGGCGGTGTGGGGCGAAAAAATTGCACTGACCGCACCAGTGCAAAAAAAATTGCACCGATCACACCGGTGCGACGTGTGCAACTGCAAGTGCACTGGTGCGATGGAAGTCGCACAGTAGCAGAATTACTGTGTATGGCTTTATAATTAGGCAGTGGCTATTTTGCCGTCGATGGCAATTTACCCTCAGAGACTATTTTGCCGTGAGTTGTTTGTGATTGGTCAATCTTAATGACGTACTGAACATGTGACTTTTGGTCGTCTCTGATTGGTCAATTTTAAAAACCAAAAAAAATAAATTTGCACCCCCAGGTGTCTATCCCCCACCCTGCACACTCCCTTGCAGTGTACACTTCCCCGTACATTTACATACCGGGCCTGCCCCTTCAGTGTACACTGCCTTTCTTTTAAAGCCCTGGCCAGCTCAGATTGGAACCCAATACCTTGGTATCTCAAGACCAGCGCTCTATCCACTACACCACAGAGTCACTGATGCAATAATTGCAAATTTGGCTATATAAACACAGGTGAATAATCACGGCAAAATAGATTCCAAGGGCAAATTGCCGTCGACGGCGAAATAGCCACTGCCTTATAATTATATACTTTGTATTATAATTTATCATAAACTAGCCGGCTTTGCCGGCGTCGCCCTGCAGGGGCCCTATATCAGTGATGTCGGGGTTTAGTATTTCGTTTCAACCGGCTGCGCCGGCTTCACCCATCGGGCTCATATGTGAGCAATAGCGAAAAGTTAATGACTTTATCTACTTTTACAATTCTTGGAAAAGTTTGGTGGTTCTTGAAACGTTGCCAATTGAACTTTACCGTCACAACAGCACACACCAGGAGGTTCATTATCCCATTTTTTAGCTCTGCAATAATTGCAGACCTTAGACATAGAACCAATAGTGATTACTTCTTCAGCTGCATAATCATGTTTGGATCATAATGAAATGCACCTTGTTTCCATTGCCTTGTAGTAAATGGTTGAAACCTCAATTCACGTTGCCTGCTCCTACTTCTCAAAAGTCTTATTTGACGGTTTTCTTGTGATTCCTGCTGTCGAGATATAGCATGTCTCTCAGCATCAATCTGTCTCCTGGTTTGTTGTTGTTCTTGGGATTCCCGCTGCCTGGATATAGCATGCCTATGGGCATCAACTTGTCTTCTGCTTTGCCTCTGTTCTTTGGTTTCTGATGCTCTTGCTACATGTTTTCTTCGTGCATCTGCACATTTTCCAAATTTAAGTCTCTTCTTAGGAGGCATCTCAATGTTTTTTTTGTTCTTGAGATTCCCGCTGCCTGGATAAGGCATGCCTATGGGCATAACCTTGTCTTCTGCTTTGCCTCTGTTCTTACCCGATCAACGACGGGTAAATCTGCTAGTGATCCCTAAAAGTAGTCTAGCAGATTTACCCGTCCTTGATCGGGTAAAATGTAAAGACTGATTAAATATTTTAATGTGTTTTCATGATTTTTATTTCATCGTACAACAGTATAAATAGGCCTCTAGTAGAGCCCCATAGGCTCGTAGCCCATCCATAGACGATTCTGATCGAAATACCGTACTTGGCAGATTTACCCATCGTTGATCGGGTAAAATGTAAAGACTGATTAAATTTTTACATTGAATAACCATATTTTAATGTGTTTTCATGATTTTTATTTCATCGTACAACAGTATAAATAGGCCTCTAGTAGAGCCCCATAGGCTCGTAGCCCCCAATAGACGATTCTGATCGAAATACCGTACTTGGCATATTTACCCATCGTTGATCGGGTAAAATGTAAAGACTGATTAAATTTTTACATTGAATAACCATATTTTAATGTGTTTTCATGATTTTTATTTCATCGTGCAACAGTATAAATAGGCCTCTAGTAGAGCCCCATAGGCTCGTAGCCCCCATAGACGATTCTGATCGAAATACCGTACTTGGCAGATTTACCCGTCGTTGATCGGGTAAAATGTAAAGACTGATTAAATTTTTACATTGAATAATCATATTTTAATGTGTTTTCGTGAATTTTATTTCATCGTGCAACAGTACAAATAGGCCTCTACTAGAGCCCCATAGGCTCGTAGCCCCCCATAGACGATTCTGATCGAAATACCGTACATGGCTTCACTGGAAGAAGTTATATTTACCCGATGAACGACGGGTAAATTTGCCAGTGATTCCTAAAAGTACACTCTTGCTCGTAATCATAAAATTTGGATTTTTATTTGTCACAAATTTTTTTCTGTTTGTGGTACCTAACAAAAACTTTAGACAACTCTAGTATTTTAATATAGGTTGAATAAATATAGCTTCGTAGCCCCCCATAGACGATTCTGATCGAAATCAAAATACTGTACTTGGCTTCCCTGGAAAAAGTTATATAAGATTCATATGTTTGTTTGTATCTAAATGTCTCCAGTTTTATTTCTATAGCGGACAGACAGACAGACAGACAAACTTTGAGTTTTGTATATATAGATTTATAGCCGGCGTCGCCCGTCAGAGGCTCTCCATCAGTAATGTCCAGGTTTAGTATTTCGATTTAACCGGCCAAGCCGGCTTCACCCATCCAGCTGTTGAGTGAGCAGTAGCGAAAAGTTAATGAATTCTATGCACTTTCACAATTCTTGTACACGGAATTGTGATTATCATATTCTTTTAATCATGACTGGCAATGCTCACAAAGAATCTTGCCACAAATTATGACAATTAATACTTGTGAGGGAGCAGGGATTGTATATACGTAATCAAAACTGATTGTAGCGTCAAAACTGAGCTTGGTTTTCTTGATTCCCCATAAAATAAATTTGTAAGAATTGACAGTTTTCATTATCTTCTGGTAAAAGACTTCCAATTCTATGATAAACTTGACCTTGAACTTTGAAAGTTGGCATAAATCCCCCTTGTGTAACAAATTTAGCTCCAAAAGATGTCATTTGAAATGCTAAGTTATACTTTTGAATATGCTGAAGAAAATGTTTTGAGTCAGAAGTGGACCCGGTAAGAAGATTTTTTAAAGGTTGTGGTGGTTCTTGAAACGTTGCCAATTGAACTTTACCGTTACAACAGCACACACCAGGAGGTTCATTATCCCATTTTTTAGCTCTGCAATAATTGCAGACCTTAGACATAGAACCAATAGTGATTACTTCTTCAGCTGCATAATCATGTTTGGATCATAATGAAATGCACCTTGTTTCCATTGCCTTGTAGTAAATGGTTGAAACCTCAATTCACGTTGCCTGCTCCTACTTCTCAAAAGTCTTATTTGACGGTTTTCTTGTGATTCCTGCTGTCGAGATATAGCATGTCTCTCAGCATCAATCTGTCTCCTGGTTTGTTGTTGTTCTTGAGATTCCCGCTGCCTGGATATAGCATGCCTATGGGCATCAACTTGTCTTCTGCTTTGCCTCTGTTCTTTGGTTTCTGATGCTCTTGCTACATGTTTTCTTCGTGCATCTGCACATTTTCCAAATTTAAGTCTCTTCTTAGGAGGCATCTCAATGTTTTTTTTGTTCTTGAGATTCCCGCTGCCTGGATAAGGCATGGCTATGGGCATAAACTTGCCTTCTGCTTTGCCTCTTGATCAATGACGTGTAAATTTCTTATAAGTACTGTCTTGCTCATCACCATAAAATTTGGATTTTTATTTGTCACAAATTTTTTTCTGTTTGTGGTACCTAACAAAAACTTTAGACAACTCTAGTATTTTAACATAGGTTGAATAAATATAGCCTCGTAGCCCCCCATAGACGATTCTGATCGAAATCAAAATACCGTACTTGGCTTCCCTGGAAAAAGTTATATAAGATTCATATGTTTGTTTGTATCTAAATGTCTCCAGTTTTATTTCTATAGCGGACAGACAGACAGACAGACAAACTTTGAGTTTTATATATATAGATAAACTGATGAAAGAAGTTCAATACTTTTATACTTTATACTGGTTGAAGTTGGCTTAATACTGTAGAAACTGTTTATATGCATGATGGGGAACGATTCAATTGGGTCTCTGAGTGCAATTTTTCAAAAAGTGAAGAAAATGTTACATATAGATAAAGACATTAGGCTACTTACAGCTGACGTAAAAATGATTAATCATCCGATAGTACTATAACCTATGCAAAAAGTATTGGCAGCCTAAAAAAAATTTACCAATGAAAGCCTATATGATGTGACTTGGTTGACAAGACCACAAACGATTTTGAGAAACGTTCTGAAGAAATGTTTAGCCCATCTTTGACTAAAGCAACATCTTGTTTCTGTAGAAGAGTGTCGGTGGTTATTAATAGGCATAGCACACAGGTACAGGCATAGTAGATATAGTACAGACATAGTACAAGCATAGTAGGCATAGTACAGACATAGTACAAGCATAGTAGACACAAGTACAGGTATTGTACAAGCATAGTAGGCATAGTACAGAGATAGTAGACATAGTAAAAGCATAGGAAACTAACGAAATCGCGGACTGAAATAGTCCGCGGAAAAAAAGCCTAAATCAATAGCATGAACAAAGTGAGCTTAACCCAATCAAACAAAGTTAAACAAAATAAAAATTTATTGACAATGCAAACAATTGTTCAAATGAAATGGCCTATGTGTATGGCAACTTGCGCAAACTGTTGCTATTACAACAAAGAATGCTAGATAAATACTGCATCAAATATTGCTCATTTAGAGGAAAAAAACCTGAATTAAAATTATGTGACGACTTGCACACAAACAATCAACATCACATGTCATAGCACAGTCGATGGAGTACCAGAAATCAGCGTTCAAGATCGTGCACAAGGCGCTGCTATGGCAACAAAACACCCTGAATTGTCGTTCGTTTGTCGAAGAAATCTCTATTCAAATGTACACTTCTCTTGATTTCGATCGCTGTAATGGCTTGTGTACACACAATCAATGTCCCATTTCATAGCACAGTCGATGGAGTACCAGAAAACAGCATTCAAGGCCGTGCACAAGCCGTCACAGCGATCGAAATCAAGAGAAGTGTGCATTTGAATAGGAATTTATTCGACAAACGAACGATAATTCAGAGTGTTTTGTTGCCATAGCAGCGGCTTGTGCATGATCTTGAACGCTGATTTCTGGTACTCCATCAACTGTGCTATGACATATGACATTGATTGTGTGTGCACAAGCCGTTACAGGGATTGAAATCAAGAGGAGTGTGCATTTGAATAGGGATTTCTTCGACAAACAAACTTATCATAATCAAAACACTTACTTTATTAAGATCAATCATAAATATTGTAAGTAGTGTTTACAATACCCTGTACATTTACATACCGGGCCTGGCCCTACAGTGTACACTGCCCTTTCAGCTTAAATAATTTACCGTGCTAAAGTACAAGATTACCAATATTTCAATAGCATAGTGGTGCAATGGCATAGTAGTTAGAGCTGTCACTTTAAAGTCAGTAGACCTGGGGGTTTATTTACCTAGTCGAATCATACCAAAGACTTTAAAAAAATGGTATTCACAGCTTTTATGCTTGACAGTCAGCACAAAAGGGATATTGCAAAGAACAAGCTGGCAAGCTCGCTTGTTTTGTGTTTGTGCTAGACAAACAAAATCATTTAGTGCAGATTTTGACTGTAAAGTGGCTACAACCACAGATTTCATTAGAAGATTAATCTCGAAAAGGCTCTTGGTTTTATCGACAAATTGCTGTGTTTGGATATTTTAGAGTTTGATAAGTTATTTATAAGCATAGTTTTGATGTTAAAAGGCATGAATAAAGTTACCCTGGTTGATGGTACTTTGTGAATGCAGTTGGTTTGTATTTTATTTGTTAGCTAAAAACTGAATTAGCTCTAAGTTTAATATTATTCTTTGAAACTTTTTTCATTATGCCTCAATGGAATGGTTTCAACAATAATTGTTACAGATTCCATGTTGAAAACTTATTTTGATGAAAAGCTCCCAAGGTTTTGAATCTGACTTGTGCTATAGCATTGAGGCTATGAATTTGCTAGATCCAGCTCTTTTTTGAATCACTGGTTATAGAGAAAAAATTTTGATGGGCCAAACCAATATTTATTGATGATACCTATTCTACCATTGCTTTGCAGATAGTACTGACTTAATACCATTGTTTAGTAATTTTGAGATAAAAACTATCAATTGTTAAGTTGCAGTCATTACTTTTACTTCATTCTTCTTTTCATCGTATACATGATCCAGGTCAGGCACAAGAAAAAGGTGAAGGCCTAGGGTTTATTTTTTTACCACCCCAGCCTGCTGTGTTGTCCAGATCAGATGCTGGCAGTGATGGAGTTGAGCCGCCATCTTATTTTGTGATACAAAACTGTCAGACCCATTATTCGTGGAGGTGTCCGATATGTGGAACATGCTAAAATAATGTGGTCTGCAGTTTACTTTTACTTCATTGATACAAAATCAGATTAAAAAGGTATACTTTCTGAAATCTTTTATTTATTGTTGGGCACACTTTTGGGTGCTAGCTAATCTACCATTGGTTTGGGTGCTTTTTAATATTTTCATCCAGCAATAGGTAGTCATAGTCTTGTCATCAGTCCACATTAAGGAGTGCTGAGTCACGTATCACTTCAATTATCTTGGCTCTAGTGTAGTCAGCAATGATTTGCTATTTTATCAAATTGACATCAATGTTTGCTAGGCAAATTTTCTCCACTTTCTGTGAAATTTTGTGTTTTGTGATAGTTTCTTTGCTAGGTTGACCTCACTTTCTATGAGGACAACTTGTGGCATCTTTTCAAACACCAATGACCATGACAGAACATTGCAGGTATAGTCACATGACTGAAAGAAGTTAGGGTTGTATTGCTAATTTTGCAGTTTTCAGCATTTGCGGGTCTTGGTCGTGTGGCGTTTGCATACTTTGTCAGGTTACTAAGGAAAAATTTTTGATCAAAAATAGGACAGCACTGATTTTTTTATGATGAATTGATATACTAATGTCACATATACACATACTGTAGCCTTGCTTTTAGGCTGCTATAGAAGTATCGGCTGTGGAATAAGAAAAAATTTTCATGTCTGTTGAAGATGTTTTAAGAAAACATAGAAAATTACTATTACATACCATTGATGAAGACAAAGTTTTAGTTGAGACTCTATATGCTGAAAATGTTCTCAGCGAGCGGAAGTATCAAGAAATTAAAGCTGAACATCTGCCAATTAAAGCGGCTGAAAAACTTTTAAATGTTATAATGCATTCTGGGTCGGTTGGGTTGGAAAAATTTTGCTGTGCACTGGATGATGAACATAAATGGTTAGCAGAAAAAATCAGACAAGATGCTGAAGAAGCTGGGGTGAATGTAGATGCTTCTGATTATTCTGGTAATGTGTTGTTATACGAGCTGTTGCATTTTTGATCTTTTAACCACCTCAGCAGGTCTAGCGATGTTGCAATACGAACTAGCAGTATTCTTAGTTCTTTATAAGTATTTACTTGAAATACCCCCCAAAATCTTGGCTAATCTACAGGCTAAAATCTAAATTATTTGCTCTCTCTGCCTTTCAAAAAAAATTTGTCAAAACATTTTTTAAACTACTGTACTAAGTTTAATGCCTTTGATTTTCAGTGTCTTTGATTATATCAAAGAAAGTGTTATCAAAGACGCTTTGATAACATCAATGGGTTCCTACACAAAGTTGGCTTGTGCTCTAATCAGTTTTCTGTTTAAAAAATTAATGCCGAGAACAGTATCTTTGCTGTCTGATATAGTGTAAAGTAGATTGCTTATTCCTAATTTGTTAATTTAAAGTCTTGTGCTATGACTAAATTTTTAGAATTATTTGTGGATAGCTTCCTCTCAAGCGAAGTGTCTCAAATTGTCCCTGAAGAACGACAGTTGATGCGTTGCAGCAAAATATTTGTTCAAAACGATTGGAAGTCCATTTTGTATGAATTAGGCTTAGGAACATCAGATATTGAATGTTGCCAACGAAAAAATGCACTGGAATCCATGCAGTGTATGTCTGGTCTTGTACTGTGGTTAAGAAGAAATGGCAGTGCTGCTACTTTTCATGTTTTATATAAAGCATCACAAAATGCAGATGTTGATCAACATTGTTTATCTAATTTTGTTAAAATCGCAAAAAAAATATAATTTTTTAAATATGACTTTGAAAAAAAGCTGTTTGAGTCGTGAGCTTTTCGTGACGCTCTCATCAGTGGTAATATCGTGTCAAAAGGAAAGATCTAGAGTACTTATGGTCTAGAGTATTGGTGTACCTGAGGGTTCCTTGGATAGGTAAGCCATCCACAAACTTGGAAAAAGAAGTCATAACCGCCGTGGAAAGCTGCTATGGTTCCGTCAGCGCCCGCTTGGTCTTTACGTCAAATCGCATACTGCCTGTGACCCGCAAGGATGTTCCACCTACCACTCAGAAAAGCTTAGTCATATATCAATACAAGTGCCACTGTGATAGTCGGTACGTAGAGCAAACATCTCAATGACTACTGGAACGCATCAAGCAACATATTCCGCAATGGTTAAGACAACAATTGACCCGTCCACGCCGATCTCAACCACACAGATCGTGCAAACGGGACTGTGACTCTGCCATTGGTCAGCATCTTTTAGATAATTATCAACGTGCATTAAACTATGATAACAAGCGGTTTTCAATCCCCGCCACAGCACGCAGCTCTACATCTTAATCTCTAAGAGGCTGTTTATATCAAGACTCAGCGCCCGGTGTTATGCAGACAGAAAGAGTTCGTTTACATTCTCAAACTTTTTCGATAATCGCGGCGTTCCTACTTGGCCTCCTGCTGCGCTTTCTCTGGCATTTCGCTGTTGCGAAATCTTTCTTTGGCGCGCTTTACAATACAAGTGCTATTATTGGCTTGTCTTGATCGCCTAACGTCGAAATTAATCACATAAATCACTTACTCACTCTATCCCTTGCCTTTTGACGCGATATTGCCACTGATGAAAGGGTCCCAAACACCTTATGGCTCAAACAACTTTTTTCAATGCTATATTAAAATTCTGTACCACCAACAAAATTTTTATGCTTTTTTTATAAAAAAAGAAAATTTTTTTATAAATGTGCTTCAAATTTTGTAAAAAGTAGTACTACCCAACAAGTTTACATGGCGTTATGGTTATTATTAACAATCGTCTCTTTATCAAAAACAAATTGTTCTTATTGTTTTAGCTCAGCATTAATAGTTTAAGTGACTGCCGTAATCGTGGAGTAATAATGCATACTGGTGTAATAACAAACTTTGTAATCTGTGTTCAGGCTTTTAATGTAAGCAGCAACTCATAAGCCTTACAGTATATGAGGTTCCGTCATTATTTTCAATTTTATGTGTATCTTATTGCACTAAAATGTTTGTTTTCACCTTTTTTGTGATTGTAGTTGCTGTACCGTAAGATATTACTGTTTTAGGCGATTAAGGATCGGACCACCTTCGGGCATGATAACTCTTGGCATGTTAAAAGCAGTTCTGAGAGTGGGATTTGAACTCGCAATTACTACAACCAATGGAACAATGGCCATTGGCTTCTAGATATTGAACATAACTTTTTCGTATAGGTAGAGAGCATAACTTTACCGTATAGGAACATTTTATGGCTTTACTATTGGATTTGTTGTGTACCAATTAATTATTTTTTATGCAACTTTTATAGTTTTACATAAGTGATTAAAGGTGGTGGGTACATTTTGATTTTTTTACCTGTTTTGATTTTGTAATATCGACTGATTACGATGGCTTAGGTTATCATCTGAAATTTTTCACATACAAAATTTTCTTGTTTAATATGGCGGATTCTTTCTTGCTTGAGTTAAAATGCACTTTAAGAAGACGAATGTGCAGTATTACTGTACCTGAAAAATTTAGGGATGATTTGAAACCACAACTGGCAGAGCTAACATCACTGCTTCAAAGGACTGTGGAGTATGGCGAGAGTAATTCGTTGCTTGTCGTTGGAATGAAAGGCAGTGGGAAATCGGCTCTGGTACAAAAGGCGTTGAAAAATATTTCTTTAACAAAAAAACATTTCTTGGTGGTGCAGCTGAATGGACTTCTGCAGACAGACGACAGGTAAGCGCAGGTTTAGAAACTTGATTTTACTAAGGTGGCGAATGACTAATTTGTAAGAAGGCTTAAAAGCGTGTTTATTGTAAACTTTAACTGATAGGAAAAAATCACTTTGCGTAGGCTACGTCTTGATTTCAACTAAAAGTGGTTATCGCTGTGGCTCCTCGTTGCTCACATTCTTACCGGCAAATGAAATCATATTGATCATCGCCCGAGTCCAGGACATAACGTCTCAACATGTCTTGTTTTGTATTGGCACTTCGTCATAGGCGCCGAGTTTGTGATTTTACCGGGCATGCGCAAACTTTATGACGTCAAAATTAAAACATTACCGTTTGATTATCTATGACAGGGGTGCCAAACATACGGCCCGTGTAAGGATTTCGTGCCACAGTGCGAGCGCCTGGTCTCCGAAGTTGGTCTGCGAAATTTACGTGAAAATGTTTGTAAAGTAATGGCCGACAATCTCCAGAAGTTGCGGCAGGCATGACGGGTTGCGGTGAGAGAGGCGATGACCTTTTTTTTTGGAGATCAGCATTTCGAGCTACATCCCATAACTTCCGGAGATCGTTTGATCAAAGTTTGGGGACCATTGATATACACTCTTGCCTGCTTATGTTGTTTTTCAACTGACTCTAGCTTGTATCTGACCTCCATATGTTGAGTGTAGTCAAATGTGCGGGCATGCGTGGCATGACCGCATGCCCGTAGTCGGCGCCCCTGCACTTCGTGTAAGCATTTTGTGTTTCGTCAATTTCACGTGTTACAAAAGTAGGAGACATGTACTTCTAAAAAAGATTTAGAAATAGAAAATCCTTTGTTAGTAATAGAACAATTTGTGTGCAAAATACTGTCGGCACATTGCGTTATACTTTCTTCTTGTTTGAGCTAGTTGTGAGCTTTATGCTGGAAGAGGTATATATATGCCACACTGCGTTAGCGCTCACGCTCGGTTTGCAAATCTTCGGTTAGACTGGGGCCACCACGACGGGTAGACTGCTTGGCCTCACCATATTTCTGCCACAAAGACTGAGGCATCCCGTTGAGTGTCTTGTTCAAGGACATAACAAGCAAGCTTGCCGGCTTGTTCTCCACACTATCCCTATGTTGCTGAGCGCCAAGCAGGGAAGCTGTGAATACCATTTTTTAAAAGTCTTTTGGTATTACTCGTCTTAGGAAATGAAACCCAGACTTACCGACTGCGAAGCGGACGCTCTAACAACTACGCCATCGCGCCGGTTACATTCTACTTTCATGCGTATAAACTTGTGCTCATCCAGCTGCCTCAGTGGTGTAGTGGTTAGAGCGTCCCTTTGCAATGCAATAGATTGCATGTTGGAACATCAACTAAGACCATAGAGCCGAGCAGTCTACCAGTCGCGGAGGCCCAGTCTGACAAAACACCAACAAAGAGAGTGTTCTTGATACAGTGATAGTGCATTGTACTGCAGCTATGCAGGAAAATACTTTTTCATTTTTAGCTACGAAAATGGTTAAAAACTGAATTTCACTTGTTCTGCTTTTTCAATCTTTGTAATTATTGGTTTGTGACAGGGTTGCGTTGGAAGAAATTACTCGTCAACTGCAATTAGAAAACACAGTCGGAAATAAGGTTTTCGGGTCGTTTGCCGAAACGCTCGCGTTTTTACTGCAGGCACTTCGCGGGGGGAAATCTTCTGAATCAACTCCGATTCTTTTTATCTTGGATGAATTTGACTTGTTTGCACAGCATAAGAATCAAACGTTGTTGTACAATCTGTTTGACATTGTTCAAGCTGGTCTTACGCCTATGGCTGTCGTAGGTGTCACTTGCCGCATTGACGTGATGGATTTGCTTGAGAAACGAGTTAAATCTCGTTTCTCGCACAGACAAACTTTTATCTGTAACACGTGGTGTTTTGAAGAATACGTTACCGGTTTTATTAACTTACTTAAAATGCCTTCTAATACAAAAATGTCCCATTACACCGCAAAATGGAACGCAAGCGTCGAAAAGTTAGCCAAAGATCATTCTGTTTTAGAAATACTAAAAAAGCAATATTACATTAGCAAGGAAATACCGGGATTACAGAAATTATTAATGTTGCCAGTTGGTAGGCTGAACGCGAAGCAGCTGTACATAACTCCAACCGATATTTCAGATTCTGCACGTATTGTATTCCACGACTCGAAGATAAACATGTTGCTAAGTATATCTGTTCTTGAGTTGTGTCTGATCATAGCCATGAATCACTTAACTAATATCTTCGATGGCGAGCCATTTAATTTTCAAATGGTTTACAATGAATTCTTAAAATTTTCCCAAAAAAAATCCCATATTTTGCACAATTATTCGAAACCAGTGGTGTACAAAGCATTTGAGCACTTGGTGGAGCTCGAGCTTTTGCTTCCCAACGACGGAAATGCAACCGTTGCTTCAAGGATGCCAAAGGACTACAGGCCGATGGTTTTGCTAATCACCGAAAGTCAGTTAAAAGAAGCAATCGATAAATACCCCGGATGTCCAAGTGATGTAAAACAATGGGCAGACTCGTCACTAATATGATAACCTTACGATATGACACTTGGCCTACATCACTGGCAAGTTTTGACGATTTCTTACAGTCCTGCTTTCGAACGTGTTTTGGCGACTGGGTGTTGAAGATTTCATAAATCATCACGATGCGTTATACTTTATTTAAGGGTGCTTCGTTTGTGGTCGTAGACAAGTTTGATGTCCGTCGGATTTCTGCATTGCGTTTGGAAAGACACTACGGTAATTCCTCTGCTTGGTTGCTGCACTTGGGATGGATACGCACTGTGACGGCAGAGGTAAAAACTCCGGAAGAACTCCTGATCAGCAAACCAACCACGTTGACCACCATGGAACTGGAAGCGTTGAATATTTTTTAAAAGAAATTTAAAGGGAGTTACCGGCAGCGTATTCTCTTCTTTGTAGTCGTCAAACAATGACTTTTTACGAGCATTAAGTTAGTCATTGCCATGGCCTTTAAATGAGTGAACGAACAATTATGAATTTGTAAATAGTGTGCAGTTCGTGTAAGCGAAAACCGCAATATGCAGTGTTTGTACGTAGACAAATTTTTGTTTATAAAAAAAAAAGTATCACAGCAGTGGTGGCGCTGAACTGACAATATGCCGCTACGAGATCTGCTTCGAAGTTCGCATCTTCAGCTTAAATAGCCTAAGTACATCTTATAAATATGCGTTTTGTTAGATTTCACCAAGCATAGGAAATCATTGTATGATGTTTAATAAAAGCACTATTTGTTGGTCTTCGTAATTTTGGAAAGTAAGGTCATACGTCCAATAGGATTTGTGTAGAAGGGGAAGGTTGAAAAAGCCAAATCATAACGGTCTATTTGCGGCAAAATTGTTTGGTGGTTCTCTTTTTTTTTGGCGGATGGTCATAGAAAAGGTTAAGCTTGAAATATGATCATTGGGGCATCAAAACATTGACTTTCCTACTCCGAAGTTTAACGACAATTTGAACAGTAGAATCAAAGTCTGCGTATATAACAAAGACAATTGATGCCAAACACCATTTAACAACACTAACCCTGACGCGGCTTCTGTTGCGCTGTTTTTCGCAGACCTCAAAAATATACCGTTTTTTTACGTCTCCATGGATAGCAAAAGTTTTTGTCATCCATAACTGCGGCGGTATTTCCATACGTTTTTTTTCCCTTAATCCCCTTAAAGACCTTTTTCAGTCTCGTGCTTTCACTCATGAAGCAAATTATTCATACCCTCATCTTTTTCTGTATTAACATCCACAACTGTGGTAAACCAACGTTCGCAATAGAGCAGATCCTTGATGTACACCAATCTTTCCTTAAAGCCCCCTGTAGAATACTGATCGTGGTCCCTGGCTGACGTAAGGTTTTATATAGATTGACGCTAAAACGATCTTAGCTTGAGATTTACTCGTTACCGGCTGCACGGTATAATTAGAGCGAGAGTCTTCTGTTATCGCACCAATGCCCATTTTTTAATTCACCGATAATCGAACTGCAGCCCTGAGAACAGGAGTCTTATTGCACGTATTGTTTTGTCGCGCTTCACTTTGTTACAATTATCTATTTCTACACTCTGACTTAAGCACACAAAACGCGTGGCTTCAGGCTCTTACTAATTATGTATATAAAGAAAAAGAAGTGACTTCAAATTCTATTTTTGGTTTTGAATTTTGCTGGTTCAATCGTTGGAGGATAAAATTCTAGTCAATTTTCTCGCGCTGGCCTATTCGAAGTTTTTTTATTGTTATTCTGTCAATATACCCATTGATTTTACCGTTTGATTTTAAACTGGTGGTTGGATAGCGAACAGTGCGAGGAATGTCCTGGCCGTCCGCCAGTGACACCTATAATAGAAGAATCATCCCTTTCGAGTGGTGAATCCTTACCATCTTCAACAAATTGCCGTAATGACGGTTACTTGTTTACACACAATGTAACAATTGCAATCAAGATTAGTGCATTTGATCTGTGGTACAAAAACAAGGTTTGATTAGTAATGCAAGAGGCTAGCGATGCACATAGCAAAACTGCAGACAGTGACACTGTTTCGACCTATCAGGTCTCTTCAGTGCAGTTGGTGACCTTTATTAAACTATGCTTTAGACTATGCTTTATTAAAAGCCTCTAGCTTCTTGTCGGTCACCAACTGCACTGAAGAGACCTGATAGGTCGAAACAGTGTCACTGTCTGCAGTTTTGCAAGGTTTGATTAATTACGCAAACTTATACTATTAATTCCTCTCAATACACACATCCCCCGTCTTTACTTCATCATACGAGCACATAAGTGTTTGAACCATTTCTTCTTATTAAGCCTTCTTTTTCATGGTCCACTCTTCACCTCTCTTGGAACTTTTATCAAATGCTTTTTCCGTGACAACAAAGCAAATAACTTCTTTTCCATATGCTGATATTCCTTCTTACATTGAATTGTGCATCCACTGCTCCTTTTTCAGAAAAAATTCCGAACTAAGCTACAATCTATTCTAATTATCAAATTGATTAGTGTTCGTATTCTCCTCGCTAACATCCTTTTAACAATTCAATGGCATGTTATAACAGTTTTACTTCTCTTATGATCCACTGCTCATAGCATCACCCTTTCCTTTGAAAATAAGAGAAATCCAACTTGCGCTGATACAGGTATGTCGTCACTTAAATCCCAATATCGCCACTTGCAAAGATCCAGCTGACTTTCCTGACATCATCTTTTGCATTGCTTTCTAAGTTTCATCACAAACAGCGCTTTCCATTGGTCGGTTTTCTATATCAGGTTCCACCACTTGGTCTCATTTGTACTTTTCATTCGTAATCTCTTCGATGTTTTCCATTCAAGATTTTGCCCTGTCTTATTCAATAAAACCCAACCCTTTTCCTCTTACTCTTAAGCATCTTCTTTTTTTATTCTAAGAAAACTAAAAGCAATTGTGGAATTCTGACACAAATTTATTAAATCTTGTTTGGTTTTGGTTGTCAAAGCTCTTGCAACAACTTTACTAGTTAAACTTCTTAAACGTTTGTATGGGGTCATATTTTCTTCTAATGGAAACCCGCACAGCTCTTTAAATGCGGTAGTTATAAATAAGCATAGTAGGCGTACTACAGGTATAATAGGCATTGTAAGCATAGTACAGGTATAGTGATGATAACTAGAGCTTTTAATGTGAAATGTCAATGCTTAAAGCTAAACTCATAAAATTAATTTTTTTTGAAAGAAAAGAGGTAAGGCTTCTTTATATTGGTGCGACTGGTTTTCGATCGCACACCTCCCCTACTATCTTTGTACCGATACTATGCCTGTATTATGCCCCTTTAATTGTTGCTTCTTTTCTTGCAATATTATCCTTGACCTGGCGTAGTGGTTAGAGCGTCCGCTTCGCAGTCGGTAGATCTGGGGTTCATTCCCCTTGTCGAGTCATACCAAAAGACTTTAAAAAAAGGTTATCTATAGCTTCCCTGCTTGGCGCTTGGCATTTATGAGAGGTTGGGGAGATCAAACCGGCAAGTTCGCTTGCTGTATCCTTGGGCAAGGCACTTAACGGGATGCCCCACCTTTATGTGGAAGACAGGTGATCCGGAAGTGGCAACTCCCAAGCGAGTGCGGACTTACCGTCCAAAACATAGCGATACATCGCTTTCTCGTGAATGGAGGATAAATATGGCAAATAAAAAAAAAATCTCCTCATTCTACCACCACATGCCCTAGATATTTCCTTTCCACACACTTTCTTACATATCTTTAAAACTCTATCCTTTGAAAATGAGGCATGCCGGTGTTGCTTATTCTTTTACTGTTTTCAAAAATCTTTTTTTGTTTGTTTGTCATTCAACTTTTACATCCTTCTCTTTATAATTCATTCCTTTCTCGTCGTTTTTAAGACTTTTTTTTATTCAGATCTACAACCACCAGCCTGTGAGGCAATTTCCTTTGACTTACAGTTGCATCCCTTGCAAACTTTCTGTCTGACTTTCCCACAAACACAAAATTAGTTTCTGTGTGACCTTCGCCTGCCAAACTGTTTCACATCCACCGGTAAAAACAAATCTGCTAAACGCTTGGAAAAATTTCTAGTCGCTAGATGTCAATATTAAATTGTAATAAATAAAAAAAGCGAAGAGAAAAACTGGTATGTTGCTATGTCATCAGTTAATTCTAAAGTTGTTTTGTTAGGCAAAGAAATTTAAATTTGTAGATTTCTTCAAAACAATGTCAGCTACCACTGAAACTGAGAACCAATTTTCAGCTGATACTTCAATCTGATTGGTCAAAGGTTGACTCATAACAAATAGCATTTTTAGAGATGCATCTCTACTAAATGAGCCGGTTATTTTTTTGCATCAACAAAGGGTCGTACACAAGATTTCGATTCAGTTTTCATGGTCGGCCTTGTTTTGATAAATCTAGGCTTTGCTTTTTGACAAATATTAGGGCGAAGAAAGTTGGATTATATAAAAAGAACTCCATCAAACGTAATGATGGTAATTAATGACATGATCAACTTATTGCGCAAAGAGCTTGAGGGACTGCCAAATGACAGTTCAGGGCTCGAGTCAGCAGCCACTCATAGACGTTGTTGAGATCGAAAGCTAGCCATAGCTCCACTCTGTCAAGCACTAAAACTCGCAGTCTTCCGATTGCAAATTGGATGCTCAGACTTTCACGTTACGCTGCTGATAAATACATACAAACACGAGGTGAATGTTTTCATCTTTACAAAAAAGCGCCGAATACTAAAAAAAAAAACTTGCACTCGTCGAATTCGTGGTCGAGAGGGTTAAATTCTATTTTATGGCGACTATAATCGAATGGTCATGGGTTCAAATCTTGTAATAACTGTGTTGTTGTGCTCTTAGAAATTTTACCGATCACTGTACAAGGATTTCTTTGGTCGAAAATAGTAACATTATTGAAAATAATGCCAAGTAGCCTAGTTCAAGCAGAATATTGAAGTTTGGTAACCCCGAAACAGGTTTCGACATTTGCCTCATGTTTTGCTGCTCCGTCACTTTCTTTTACAAATTTGAAGCACAAAAACGCTACCACATCAGCATCAAATTAAGCATAGAGATATTTTGCTTAACTCCATTGCTGCCTTGTTTTGAGCACGCCTTTTTCAATTGGTGTCGCAGTAGCCTATCTGTCACAACCATCTATCATTGCGTAGTGCTTGCAATCGTTTCGCCAAGACGCGGTCAGCGAAAAAAGAAATCTTTGGCAGTGACATTCAAAACAAAAAGGATTAGATTTCTTTAGCGAGTTCGAAAAGAATGCTTTGAGCGAGCACATGTAAATAAAAGCTCTTTGAGTCGACCCCAGCTATTTGAGGCTGCTGGTAAACAAACTAAAGATTGTTTGAAGTTAAAGTTAGTTGTTATCAAAGAAAAAATTTGGGGGAAGGAAGAGTGAGTTTGCCAAAAATATATACCTGGTCGTTGTTGCTACTTTCCTGCTGGTAATAGACCACAAAACTATTGTGATCGTAGAGTAGATCGTGGGATATTTTCATTAGCGAAAGCTCTAAGAAGCATAGCTAAAAGCTTTTAAGAAAATGTTAATGGTTCTAACGTTTAAATCAAAATGTATGCCAGTTTATTGGTTCGTAGAATTTTCCCGGTAACGTGGTCAACTGCGTGTACAATTTTGGTATGCAATAATAATTTATACGTGCTGTGCTAAAGCGGAACTGAGCGATGATAAATGGTAAAACGTGCTCTTTGAGAGTTCCTTCTGGAGACCGTGTGCGAATTCTATTAAATAGTCATCAGTAGACGTACTTTGTTTGAGAAATTTTGCTGTGCAGTTTGGAGCGAGGTTCGAAGTGTTAATAAATTTTTAATGGCAAGTTGTTTTACTAGTAATAATTTTTGTGCTCTCAAAGTGACATCGCCAAAGCTAGATGTTTTTTTACACAAGGTTAGAAAATGCTAGATAATTCTTTTGGACTCTTTGCAACAAACAAGCGGTGATTAAAATTTCTTGAAATTATATTCGGTCAAGCGAGGCGGAGCGCGGATTTTACGACGACATGTTCCTGTGACCATGGGTTCAAATCTCTTTGCGACGGCACTGCTAAGCCCCTGAGAAAAGCACGTTGAGCTTGTTTTTTGCTTGCTACCTGTCAGCAGCACTGGCGACTGAGATGAGGGCCTGAACACAAATAGTCATAATAGCTGTAACCGACTAAATATTTGCTATAATAGTGTTTTCCCTCCTCTTTCTTTGGATTGAGGCACGGCCCGAAATGATTATTCTGGTTTACACCGTAAATTCAATTGATATCAGATTAAGCGAAAGGGGCGTTCCATTTCGGATCGGTCATGAATGCAACTTGCAGAACGGTAACCTCATCATTAAGGAATCTGCGTTTTGGGTGTCCACATATCGAATCCTATCTCATTCTGGTCCTGAATGAGCAACTTGATGAGCAGCTTCACTCTTCAAACACAATTGCTTCTTTGCCTTTCATGTAGGGCAGGGTTTATAAACCTGGGTTCGACAAAGCCGTTTCAAGTGTTCGACGACGTCCTTTGAATTACAAAAAATTTGAAAAATGTATCCTATGGATTGTCGCCAAAATGCAATCACAAAATTTGCATTGCCCAGTGGCGTAGAGCGTGGTTCTAGAGGTATCTACATGAATGCTAAAACGGGAGGCAAAAATTTCCTTCTAAGCAAAATAAATTTTAAACTTATTATTTACCAAAATTTTGTGAATTTCAGGAGATTATTCGAAGGATGCCATATTTACTGCAGTAGTCGTGGTAGATGAATCCATGGTTTCATATTTAGTGTGCAATAACACTTTTTCGTTTTCAGCTTTCTAAATATTTATATGGCCATGTTTTTATGCTTATTTTTGTACACTGTCCCTTTTTGAAATGCGTGCCATTTTTGAAATAAGTTAGGTACTCTTTTAAAAGTGTAAAACATTGGAAGTTTCCGGTACCCCTTCCAACTAATCCGGGTCCGGGATTTAGGGAGTTGTCTTTAATTGTTTCTCAGTCCTTTTAAGCATGAGGCACATTTTCAAACTAAATGGATTTCTGTGGCTCAATTAGATTACATTTTTTGCAATGTCCATGATGTTATCTTTATCAGGTATTATGGAAATAACAAGCCATGGCCTACCTAGCAATTATGCAGAACCCCACCAGTTGAGAACCATCGATTTAAAATATCCAAATCTTTTTGAAATCCCGCACCCATATTTAGATTTGAAAAAATTTTTGGTTTTCACCCTAATTTGTTTCTCGAAAACACCCAGTTTTGATAAAAACCCGAGTAGCTTTTAAAGAATATTGAACGTCGTTTTGACCTAAAATGGTTCGGCACTGGGCGCGGGTTAGTCTCTTATCGTCCCTATCTCTAGCTGTTGACTGTGTAATGTATTGTTAATTTGTTTATTAATTTCGATTCGGTAAAAAATTTCCGTTTTTTTGTTTAAAATTTGTCGAATATATTCTGGACTGGATCCATCGTTTAGCGGCAATTTAGGAGGATCAGCCAATGTTTTTATAACACCGTAGGGGCTCGGCAGGTTTACAAGATTAAGAACCACTGATATGGGATATGAACACAAGCCTATAAATCAATGTTTTCTGTCTTTCATTCCTTCGCTTGCTTGCCCTTTTAGATTTCAATGACCTTATCTTCATACCTAACTATAGTGCACCCTAGTCAAACTTTCTTAATCTGTTATTTTGATAAATTTGTTTAGAAGATTATTGTATTTACTTGGTTATTGTACTGAGAATTTGACTCGACTGCAAGAACTAGATCACGAGACTGAAAAAATTTTGAAAGTTTTTGAAAAATGCTTTGAAAAATTTCATTGTGCAAACCAACATGATGGAAAGGTAAGATTCGTTTTCAAGAAAGTTTGACAAATTAACCTAAATTTAGATTCCTCGCTGCAATGGTAGGTTAACTGAAGCATTGCAATAGCTTGTTCAACCACTTATGCATGTGCAGGCCACTCAAACGTATGTTTTGTTCGTAAAATTATGGCTCTTCTCAGGCTCAACCTGTCATTTAAAAGAGTTTCTGCCAATTGCAATCAGGTTGCCAATGACAACAGAATACAACATCACAGCGCAATTTTGCTCAACTATTTATTTACTTAGCTTTGATTTAGTTTGATTGCATGCTAACAAGGTCGTAGTTGGAATTTTGACAAGGCCACATTCACAGTTTTTGGAATTAGGTGAACGAGGTGAAGATATAGAAGTATCTAAGGAGACAAAAATGGTCACGCTTTCCACCCTAAATTGCTAAAAAAATTTCGAAATCCACAAACAATTTTTTAAAAATTATCTAGACAATTTTAAGAAATAGTCTGCAAAATTTTCAAGCATGCTACAATTTGCAAATTTCTTCCAAATTTCTTATTCGGCCACGAAATTGGGAGAAGGATAAAGTTGATGGAAGAAAGCTTTTCCCCTAAAAAGGATCACCAAGAACAAGGAAACAGCAGATTTTTCAAAAAATACATTTAACTTTTGCATTTGGAGGTGGGAGTGAGACCTTTTGGTCTTTCGTTGATAACTCATACGTACTGATTTAAAATTTAGATTTAATTATGATTTATGGTCGGCACCAGTGGTCCCCAATATGATTTCTCAAAGTGGTTCTCAATAGGATTTCTCAAATCCCAAATTTTTCAAATACCAAAAAATTTATCCCAGGAAATCCCGGGATAAGTTTTCTAATTTCTTTTTCTTTTTTACCGACAAAATATTGGAGGGATGAAAGCCAGCTACTGGTAAAAATTAGATTCTCAAGTTACTAAATCGCATCTGCTTCATCCGAGCTTAAACCAAACAAAAGAGTTCCTTAAATCCATATGTACATATGTTAAAACATACAGCAAGCAATAAAAGGATGTCAGCAACTGAAACTACTCTTGTACAATTTCTGTACAAGTTTAGCACGAATTTGTTTTGAAGTTATGAACTATTCTTGTCGCTCACAACCCATACAGACAACGTTATATTTTTTATTTTAAAATAATCGAACAATTTTTTTGGGAAAAATCCAAATTTATTATTATAATTTAGAAGCCCAATTTTGACATCTAAGCCCATGTTGTATCTGGATTAAAGTAACCAAGTGTGGAATCCCTGGAGAGTAGAGATACATTGTACTACAAAAGTACAATGCCACAATACTGTGATGAAACTGTGCACTACATCTAATTGCTATTACTTTCCAAGCCCATCTCCCAACGGCTGCAGTATTTGCCTCCGTGGCGTTATTAGCCTAGCACAGAGCATTCTGGCGTATACTACTAACCCACGCATTATATAGTACCAAAAAAGTCATTTTGTTTATGATACGTAACGACTTTTCTACCCACGAATCTCGAGATTTTCTGGAGCAAAATAAATCCGGGGATATAAGATTTACTGAGATTGTTCGCGTCCCGGTAAAGACACTTAAACGCTTCAACATAGGTTTGCATTTGAATCTTTTGAATGTAAAAAAGAATGCATCGATGCAAATTGGGAAATCGAGTTGTAAAGAAACATCGATCTCAGAAAAAGTCGTCACGATTGGTTTGGAGAGATAATTTTTCTCGCCGGTCATTAAAAATATTGATCACTAAAAATGATCCTTGTCTAAAAATTTGTTGTTGGGAGAAAAATATAGATTCTGATGTCTATAAGTGAGGAGCACAAAAAACGTTGAGAACCACTAATCTGGAATGTAATTTTGCGCTATTGTTAAAATCTGCCTTTTGAATAGATTTCTAGACTAATGAAATGCAAAATTATGTGCCACAATTGTAGTATCAAGGAAGGGGCTCATCTTCGGGTGATGCTGTTTTAAGGTGAGGGTTACTTTAAAAGACTCATCTTGAAAGTTTTTATTTAACTGATGCTTAATAAAAGTTGTTTTTTGATTTGTGGCAACACTTTTCAGGCCTCGTCCAAACGTTGTTGGCGCCAGTGACTTCACCAGTAACGTACATCTTAAACAGTCTTCTCTCCATTCAGGCTGTTGACGGGTTGAGTCAGACACCGTCGCATTACTGCACAAAACAACCGTAGCTTTTATGTAGTGGAGCATTCCAATATTGACTTTAGCTTAAACAAGGCAAAGAAACATCACTCTTTTACTGCCTTTTTTCTCAGGATTTTAAAACATTACTTTGGTAGAGAAGGCTGCAGCCATAGCCACAAGAAATATAGAGAGGTCAAAATTTGACTCTTTGCATCTCCCCAGTATATATTCTTGTTGGTGTACATTAGCCTATTGCACTGAAGTTGGAATAGGCTACAACACACATGTATTATTTTTAGAAAGTCAAAGCTGCAACCCATTACAACTGTTGAAGACTGGCTTGAGCTACGTGAGGTGTACGTGGTCTCTTTTCTCCATTATCCTCTCTACGAATACGTGGTTCCCGACCTTTCAAAGCGGGAAGCTTTTCTTCGCGCTTACCTTGATGCCAATTATGAAGCGACTGTTGGAAGCGGACAAGGAATATGTTTGGGTCTTTGGGTGGCGGAAAAGCAGAAAGTGAAACAAGCGAAAGATTACAAGCTGGTGGGAGGTGTGATTTTGGTCCTGCCTTCATGTGGGGGCAGCGGATGGTCGGTACAAGACGACGAAATTTACTGGAAGGCTTACGAGAAATACAAATTAGCAGATATATCAGAAGAAGGAATGAATCGGGTTAAAAGGTAGGTGCAAGGTTCTTACTTTACATGCACTTACTAAAGCTATGAAGATTGAGCGGTTTAAGATTTTGGTTTCGCTTGAACTTAATTTGAAATGCATCTAAGCAGCTATTGCCTCCAAAGCTGAATTTTTCATAAGCACTTTCTCGAAACAGAGGAAAACATCCCCGTTTCCTTTGCCTCAAAATGCACAAAAACCTTCGTAGTCGCTTTTTTCTTGCATTTGAAAAAGTCTGGTTGATTTTTTTTTTATTTGTGTACCTTTGATTGGAGAAAATCAATGTGCTGTTAATAGATACCGGTAGTAGGCACACGTTGTTCTGCCATTCTAGCAATGCCGAAGAGCATCAGAGCGCAATGTTGCTCTAGAGTCTAGCATTACTCACAAAAGAACTGCAATGTTTTCTACGTGTGTGAACTCTTCGGAAACTATTAAGTGCAGAAACAAAATACTGGGCCGGATTTTTGGTTCTAGCAAATATCAGGACCCGACGCAACAACTTGCATAAAATGCATTCCTTTTTGGGGATAGATGACTTTGTGAGGAAGTTTTTTGTCAATTTGGTTTTCTTATTTTCTCATAACGTGCCAACCGGTAAAAACGCAACTAAAGGCTGTTCGAGAGGTGTGCTAAAAATGCTGTCGTAAAAAATTTCTACGTCAATCTGAGCTTACTGCCTTCGCAACTAGCGACTGAATTTTATGTACATTTTTCTTTATATTTTCTTTAAATGTAGCTCCTCTTCATCATAACGTGAAGTAACAACAAAATGCTGTGTGAGATCATTTTAGCAAAAACAGCTGCACTTACAGTTCTTTTCCAGCGCTATTTAGAAAGCAATCGTAATTAGTATAGTCTGTTCTTGATATGCTTCCAGTTAGGTAGAATCATGTATACTATCATATAAATGAAGACTGGTTTTTCAATAATGCCAAGGGGAAAGTTATCGACGACTGAACTGTGGGTGGACTCGTAGTTGGAATACTTTTGTACACACGTGCCGTAAGACACAATGTGAACTTCTTCTAGCTTTGAAAAAACTCAGCAGTCTCTTGAGCATAAAAACCTTGGTGGAAGGGTTTCCATTTAAACCATAAGTATTGTAACAAAGGAACTGTAGGTGCTGGACTCCAGGTTAGACCACTTACAGATATCCTTTATTCTGACCTTACTGATTGGGAAGGGTCGGCATCACCATTGTGTTTTGAAACAAGTTTGGAGAATAGACCATTTTGAAAAAGTGAATACCATTTTTTGTCCCAACTTTTTGAACCAAGAATTTTCCTATTTGGTCTTTAATTGCCATTGTCACACCATTTTTGTCGGGGATCGCCTTTTTTTCTCTTCTAATCAAGCCCTTGTCAAGCATGAATCCAAAAGCACTCCCGTGGCTGCGTTTATTCCAAGGCCGTGGAAGGTGAGCGCAGCTAGGAACTTGAACACACAGACACAATTACAAAAAAATTGCCCCAAAATTATAAAATCGGACTGACACTTTATGGCTTATTGCTGTAAATTTGTTGATTGCTTTGGCGCTCACCAACAACTTTGAATTTGTGCTGCAATGGTGAGAGTACATTTCTTCTGCTAGTAGCAATGAAGAAAGAGAAGAACAAAAAGAGTATAAAAGTGGAGTGAGGACAGAATTTATTCCGATTTGGAGACCAAAATGGACAAAAATTTTGGTCTAAAAAGTTGATCTCAAACAAAAGATTTTCAGTTTTCCAAAATGCCCCACCCCCCCTCAAATAAAAATTTATTTCTAAATGCATTTCTGCTTGTGTGCCTTATTTGTTTTTTACTTAAGCCGAAATATATTCACTGCTAAGCAACTTGTGACCAAGCACACCATACAAAAAAATTTCAGTATCTTGTTTGATAATTGCGAAAGACTGACGCAGCCTAATGGCAACTAAGCGTGATGCAAAAATCAAGTTGTCATCATTGTTAAAGATATCGTTATGATTTTGAACTAAAGTGTCTTATGTTTCAATGCAATTTTGTTGGTCACCTTGTCAACAGCCCTCAGGAGTGCTGGCCATTTATATCATTTAAAGAATATGAACTATTCATGTTGTGGTTTGCAAAATCAAACTGGTAAGATGCGTCGATGAAAGTTTGGTCCTTCAGTAAACCAAATCACCGAGTAGCTCACACTTTAAGCAACTAGAAAACTAATCAGAGAACATCAGCAGAAACATTTTCATCTCATCCGGAATTACCCTACTCCATATCAGTATTTATCATCAGCTCTTTATTTGGTCATATAAACTGTTTTTTATCAAAGCAGTCGCTAAGTCCGAGACTAGTATGCCAAGCACCATTCGTGACAATTATGCAAAAAAGTTTTTCACGTTTGTAGAATCTTTCATAAGCGATTTTACATTCACGACCTAAAGCGTCTCCGCATTGTAGAGGATATTCATGCAAATTTTGAAAGTTAAGCTCTATGCCTATGCCTCATTGACCGTTGTTTTCAACTTTCAATTCAATTGATAAATAATGTCTGAGCGAAGCAAATTTTGTTTGTATCCGATGCCATTGAAACGTTATGCTGATAAATCGTAACGCATTGTCAAGGTTTTGGGTTCATTCCCCATAATTTCCAAGTTGTGTCAGTGGAATAAGCATTGGGGCGGAAATTTTTTCGACTTGGTTATAGTGCACGTGAAACAACTGCACTGTGCTATGTGTTGTTGTTGTTGTGCCACTATGGCTATGTGCACCGCCATAGAGACCAGTTGCACTCTCTTTGGTCATAACTGATTAGACTCAATTTCATATTTTACCTTCCACTTTACTGTTACTGCTACAAGCAGGAAATCTGCAAATGTTTTTTAAAGTATTTGGTAACGGTATTGTTCCACCGGATAGTCTAACTTAGATCTATCGAATGTAAAGAATTTGAATTTTTGAATTAGTCATGAGTAGGGCCATTTTTTTGACCTAAAAAAATATATTTTTGACTTTATTTTAGCAAAATTTTGACTTTATTTTGACCTAACCGCTTTCGCCTATTGTTTATGTCTTGTTGCACTTTTTTGATTAAAAATGTTTTATAATCCGCAATTTACATAAGTTTTTAAAGAAGAGGGTAGCCTACTTTAAACATTTCCTCAATCACTCAGTCTTGAAGCTAATGCAACAAAGCGACGCATGACATCAAAACCTAGGATAACGAGCCATTGTGTGTACCGGTATCAATTAGTGTGTAATACAAAAAATGCCTTGTTATCGCAACTGTACTGTACATTAACAGTCTGTCTAGGATGTTTTCAACAAAAGCCACACAGCATAATTACCAAGACTTTTTATTGCAATACAGCATTATATGTTTTTTTGTGTTCTTAATATCAAAATTTCGGTCTTTTCTCAGTAATTTACTTTGCATAGAAAACGACCTCTCAACAGCAGCAGAGGTTGGCTGGGCTTTTTACAATAGTGCGTAGCTTGTTGGGTCAATTGTCAAGTTGGTACAGTTTATTATTGTTTCTAAATCAGAGTTGGATAGTCGTTTTTTAATGTAATTTTTAATTGCGCACGGATCATTATCGAATTGCATATTCTTCAGCAGTCCGTATGCTTTGGTTATCGTGCAGGCACTTCCTTCTAAGAACTCTGCGTTGGCTGCTAGAGTCCGGTATTGATTTATTTTAACCAAGTCCGGCACCAAATCTTCCACATTGATAGCGTCGTTTGCTCTGCTGACTAAGAGGCCTGCACTTGTCCAATTGTTGGCAATGGTATGAACAGCTGGAAGGTTCTCACTGTAATATAAGGCAGTTCTAAGCCAAGTTGCCCATCTTGTAATTACAGGGTCAGGAGGAGATGGAAGACCAGCATCATGAAAATCTTTCTTGCGATCTTTGTTTTCGATTGTTGCTGCCTTGATCGTTGCTATTATTTCATCAATATTTTTAAATTGAGCACGCACACGCATAGCGCAGTTATGTAGTAAGTGCGCAACGCAGGTAACATGCATCAAAGAAAGGTATAATTCCTTTAATGTCTTTCCAGCCAAAGACATGTACCGAGCAGCATCAGTCAAGAACAATGAAAAATTCTCGCGTTTTATTTCAAATTGTCGCAATATGTCATCCACAGTGTACAGAATAATACTGCTATTAACATTGCTACCGCTGTCAAGTGGATGGCAATCAACGAGGAATGTCTGATTTGGGGCATCTAAGCTGCCCACAAGCACACTAATATACTTTTGTTTAGCAATCTCTGCTTCATCCAAAATTTAAAAAAGATGTTTTTGTCACGAAGTAATTCTTGAATTTGTTCTTCTTTTTGGGATGCTAATTCAGCAACACATGCCCGGGCTGCAGTCTCCGAAGGCAATACTTTTCCCATTGTAGCAAACAGAGACTTTAAAGAAGGATGCTTCAGTTTATGAAGTGGGATATCTGCAGCTAAGAATGAAGAGACAACCTGTTCCTTGAAGTTTACTTGATCGAGTTGTAAAAAGGTTTGCTTACTTTGGGATTTGCTCTTCGTCTCCAATTATCTTTGGTGTTGCTTACTTTTTTGATGGCTTTCCACAAAAAACTTTTTGTCGCATTTGACTAACACGTCGCAAAGGTTGCATCGCAAGTCGCGGGCGGGCAGGAGTTGCCGAAAACTCATCCGGATATCCCTGGCAAATTTGCCTAACTTTTGCTGTAGAAGATTTGGCTTGTTTAGGCATTCTTTGCTTTGCAAGCTACGACTTAAAAATACCACGTGTAAAGAGCGCAAAGGTTTTATAGGAATAGATTAATTGTCTAACAATTATGTATTTACGCATCAACAATGACGATTTCATGCATAATAAGTGCTATTTCCTTCTCAATTACCGCACGCATTTTTACCATTGCAACTATTTGAGAAATTTAAAATGAAATAAAACTGCGCATAAAATTTTAATAGCAGCTCAAAAATTGAAAAAAATCTAAAAAAATCAAAATTTGTTCGTTTTTGTGAGGAAATTTTTGATGAAGAGAATTTTGACAAGTTTTGACTTTATTTTGACTTATAAAATCTACCCAAACAGACTCCTGAAGACCTGAAACGAACGTTAGTAAACGTTTGATCATGTAACAAGGTCGTGAAAAAATTTTGACTTTATTGACTTTAGCGGGCCCTAGTCATGAGGTTGCTATCATGATTGGTTCGAAATCACAACAATAACAACAACCAAGGTCTGTCGACTGTAAAGACACTCCAACCACTGTAGATTGCCCGAGTTTACTGTATGTGTTATTTTCTTCAAAACTACTGGACGTTCAAGTATGAAACTCGGCATGACTCATCATTGGACCGGAGGAGCGTCACAAAGGAATTAGTGACATCATAATGACATAACAATTTAATGTAATTCGCATATCTTGATGGAGGAAACCGGCTTCTTGTTTAAACAAAATCTATAACTTCAAGAAACTTCACTTTTTTATAGGGTAAAATGACGTCTTGGTTTACGATTAATTGTAAAATATGGTTGTTTTTCCTCTTAAAAATACCGAACGTATAATCACCGTTGAAATCTTTGTGCGGAAATATCAACAAGCTGCTTCCGATAAAAAGAAATCTCCAACAATTTTGTATTTATTGGTAATCAGTAAGCAGTTTTTTTCTTAAGCATTTTAAATAAATATGCTCTTTTCCGTTTTTTCGTGAATACTTTACTATATCCCTGTTTTGTCATAATGCAGCTTTATTTTATCAAAACTAGCACTTGTCTAGCTCAAGGTTGCTATCGTAGATACTGTAAGTTTTATGTACAGCTAGATAGCTTTTAGGTAGATCTGGGTAGTTTTTCTTCAAACTAGGTATGAAATTTGATAATCCAGACAATTCTTTTTTTATCCTAGATATTTTCTGGATATAATCGTCAACGCTGAGTCGAAAGTTTAAAATCACCTTAAACCCGACAGATTTTATCCCATCCTATCCAACGACGTATTCCATCTAGTCGATAGCAAAAAATTCGTCGGATTACGATGCGTCTTACGTAACTTGTAGAATTTAGGAACACTACTGGCTGTCCGACCAATAAAGTGAACAATGAATGTATAAGTCTTGACGAATTGCAGAGCAGTTTTGGTACAGCGCAGCCCACGAGCGTTACCAATCAGCGCGTTTCTTTAAGAAAACATGGCATGTTTGGTGCCAGCAAAGAACCTCAAAGTAAAGAGAACGGTAGTGGTAGTGCAGCCATCTAAAACGTTAGTGTCATTAATATATTTTGGTTTTAAAATAAAATGCTATTTATCTTGGTTATGAAATATCATTGCAAGGAAATAAGTTGAATCAAAATAAAGAAAAACATACTACAATAAGCTGTAGAACATTCTTCTGTATTGTTTAAGTTTTTATTTTTATCCGTAGGCTATCCATTTTCAAATTTAGATATTTTTTCTGGATTATTGATTAGAGAATCTAGATCGCTACGTATATATTTTAAAGAAATACTAGAATCTTTAGCCCAAACAAAAGTGGCAACACTGCTCCAGGTACGGTACTATAAACTGTTTCTTTGAAAATCAGACTCAAGTAGTCAAGCTTGTCAGTGATATAAGCATGCTGACAATTGAAGCAGAATGATATATTACTAACATGCAGATAAGATTTTCAATAATGCAATGATAAGGACAAAGATTACAGTCACTTAACTGTAAATTAACTCCAAGCTAACTATTTTTGTACAGTCGCGTCGCGCGCCTCACCAAACTCATTCTTTCATATATGTAGATCCCGTGTAGCAAACTGGCTAAAAATGTTGAGATTTAATGTGAAATTTTGCAGCATTCTAAAAAAAGTGTTCGCCTTTTTAGTTCATAAATTTGGTCTGTAGATTATTTTCTTAACCCATAACTTACTGTAATAAATTGACTGTAGCCTAGGTGCTGGACTTCGGATGGAATTCCCAGTCATACTAATGCAAAGAACCCTGGCCTTACTCATTGTAAATAGGCATGGACCCTTTCTTGTTCCCTGGCTGTTTGTGTAAACAGGCTTATTACTTAACAAGCTATTTCTGTTGGTCAATCAACCACTTTGGCGCCCAACGCGACTTTGATTTGTGTAATCCTCCCCAATTAGTAAATAAAAGGATTAAAACTCTGTGAAACGATATGCTTTTTGTGAAGAAGATCACTTTGATTCAAAAGAAGGGAGGTCGGCATTAATAGCAGCTCGGCGTTGATCTGCAACTTGGAATTATTTTTCCCCTTTCCGTAGTTTGCAAAATGAATATTTGTAAAATGATTTGCTGTATGCATGTAAGATCAGTCTAGATTAAAAGAAGAGAGATCGGAATGAGCAGAGTTAAATGTAATGAAATTTCCAGTATGTGTCAATACCGCAGCGAGGAGCAAATTTTTTGAAGTAGGAAGAGGCATAAACATATTTTTCGAACTTTCTACTCTCACTTCTGCTAGATGATTGTTTTTTTGGGGATATTGACTTTCTGTCTCTCGATTTGTTTTTGAGCTTCAACGTTTCGTTGCCATTATAGCCAAGCCTTCTTGAAATATTTTCTTTTCTTGATGGAATTCAAGAAACTTATTCAAATGATCTGAGGCACATCCAAATAAAATCGTGGGCTTTTAATGTGTAAAAATTGCACCTGTGGGACAATTTGCTGCTACTCAACTTCTTAATAGAACTACTAAAATCTGTTGCGAAACATTTGGAGCAGGCATTATCTCTTTTCTCGCTATGCCGGAACCAGGGCAAATAGGCAAAGCCAAGAAACTTGATTTCACAAATGCAATTACAAAAGAGGGCGCACCAACTCATAAAACTGATCTACCGATAAATATTTCATTTCTGTAATCGTCGAAACGATTAACATTCAAGCGCCCATTCCAGAATTTGACTTGTATGGAACAGATGAAAGTTTGTGAAATAATAGGTTGTTCATGAGTTAGACTAGTATTGCATAAAGAGTGAGTTAATCACAACATGGGAAGCAGGAACTAAATCCCCTATCGGCACCAACTTTTTGTTTACTGCTCTAACAAAAGTTATTTGGGCGAGGCGAGCGCAGCCTGTTGAAACAATATTTTTTACCTCACATAACTGATGGGTAGTCCTGCCGGGCGGCGCCGCCAGTACCGGCTGTTATTTTATCCGGCGGATTTACACAACATAGAGGAGTGCACAACACAGAACAGCAATCGCATTTGTTGCAGCTCGCAATGTGATTTGAAAAATATTTAAATCAAAAATTGTTGAGACCAGAGGTTGGCAACAAGTAGCAAGTGAGATGATTATTGGTGGCACCCTGAAAATTGAGGAGTCGCATTGTTTGTTTCTTTTATTGTCTCCCAAAGGTAACAGTGTGTTAAGTTGCGCGCAACAGACACTAATGGGGCTTCGTACCTTTTGAATATGTATTTGATCTCCCTCTACTCTCATCTCTTTTTTTGCCTGCCTGCTGCTGTTTTTTTCTATTTGGGGGCGAAAATTCTCTGTTTCCACTCCTTTCTAACTTCATATGCTTTGGCTTGAGCACAAGTGTTAGAAGGTGGAAGGTTAACTCTCTATTGTTTTGGCATGGTACCAGCTTTTTAAAATCATTTTCTACTCAAAGTTTTGTAACTAGAGTTTTAGGGCATTTTTCAAGTTTATTAAGCGTTAAAATTTGTTGGCGCCTTCAGGGCCAAGTGGGCGAGAGATGGCACTTTTTTGTGGTTTGCTGCTTGTCAAAGAACATGTTTTCAACGTGACACGAAAAAGAGCTTTTTCTGCCTTTGGCACGTGATGACATCCGGCCTACAATTAGGAAACCACTTATTATTGCGCACGTGACTGCTTCCACTTCCGCACTTCACAATTATGTTAGCGCAATCACGACCGATGTTGTTCAAATCAGATGCGCTGGGACAAAACCAATAGTTCTTGGCTCTCGAAGTCATCAGCAATTTGTGAACTGGCACACTGCGGGATAAAGGATGCCAATCCCTGACTCAGAACAATTGTTGGCGAGTAACGGGTTAAAATAGCCGAAAACAGGGAAATTAGCACTTTGAAAAATTTAATTATCAAAAATATGTCCTCACCCTTGTTTTGAGTGGAAAATAGGAAAATAATTACTTTCAAAAAGTTGATTTCAAAAACCACTAATGATGGTATGCGGCCCGCGGAAAAAGTTTTTGATTGATGTAATCTTTTACTGTTTTGAGTAGCGCACTTCTGACATGTTCCTTTACGGTTTTGTCCGGTTTTCTAGCTTTGTTTCTTTTATGCGTTTTCGCACTGCAATGCTCATCCGATATAAAGCACTTTTGATACGTGCTTGGCGGACAAAACTTGGCGTTTGGACAACGACGTAGGTCGCGTGAGTAGCTAAGCGTAAGAAAATTGCCAAATAAGAACGCGTAAGAAAAAAAACACGTATAGTGTGGACTGCATCCACTTTAACTGGCCTATTTTCTCTTAGGCACTTCGCAATAGGGAGAATGCAAAAAATAAAGGGTGCAACTACCCAAAATGCATTCAGTGGTATTAATTCTTGGAACTAATAACCGCTGCGGTTGAAAAAGGGCCTCAAGGTTACGCCAGATTTTATTTTAATTTTGTCGTTAAAATAGCCTGATCACTATGACAAAAACTTTATTATGCCTCAATATTGCAATAATGGAAGCTGATTTATCTTCCAGTCAAGTCACAGAAAATCAATTGCAGTGAAAACTAGAACAACTTGCGTTCAGACTCGTGCGGAGTAGCCAGTGTTAGCGACGCTTGGTTGAAAGCACAGTCGATTGCTTGTTGTTGTTGTTGTTGGTTTACCCCTCCTCTTCGTTGGGATGGAGGTATGGCGCGAACAGCAATCCAGGTTCACGCCATCAACCTAATTGAATTAGGCTAGGGGAAAAGTGGCAGCCCATTTCGAACCAGTCGTAAATGCAAATTACAGACTGGTAGCCCCACCACCAACAAGTCGGACTGCCATTGGTGGGTACCCAAAAGTCGCCTCTTACGACATGCTAGGTGAGCAGCTTCACTATTCTAACCCGGTGAAGCACAGTTACAGTCGATTGCTCGACCGATGCAATGTCAACATGCACTGTACTTGAATTAGCAGTATTAGATGTTTAACAGCAGTTCCTTCGATAGCTCAGTTGGTAGAGCGGTGGACTGTAGATGTTTGTAGACAGTTATCCATAGGTCACTGGTTCGAATCCGGTTCGAAGGACTGTTTTTTGTTGCAGTTGCCTATCCGACAACTTGGTGTCATCACAATTACCAGCATGCAATTAGAATTTTGATGTTATTTCTCTTTCGGAGGCGCAAAATGCCTAACAACAAAAAAGATGATGCCACTCGAAATCCATTTGTCGCTCTTAATCCTCAAAATTTTGCATCTTTTGTAAATGTGTACCATATGAACCGCAGCACTTCTGTGTAATATAACACTTTAGTATGGGGAAGCTAAAAGCATTTTTGTTTCAAAACACGAGGTGAAAAGTTTTCGGAGATCAAATTTTTAAGAATACCTATTTTGCTACTTTTTTGTATTTTCAGTCCCTTATCAAAAATTTTGAAAGGTCTTTGGGTACACACAGTATTCTAGGGAAATCTGAAAAAAGTCTGTGCGGGCTTTAGCCCGTAACCCTCCCTACCTTTATGCCTATTCTGTGGCAGTCCAAATAGCTTACTTACAAAACGTCAGTAACAACACATCCCTAAAACATTTAGCTGTACTTATTATTAAGTAGTAGCGCCTCTAGGGGCCTGGGTGACATTTCTGTGAAAGTTAAAACTTTAACAGATTCATTCCGTGCCTAGATCGATAGGTCATGTTAGTGAGTGATTATTTTGAGTCTAAGTACCCCCTCCTCTGGTGATATCATGGACCCTAGTTATACCATTGCTAAACATGCCTTATCTCTCCCAAAAATCGTTTCTCGACTCCTGGTAATAACTCAAAATATTGATCTTCTGGCCTGTCGATGGCGAAACCAGATTAGCTGTCGATAACGACGTCAATAACATCGGACAAAACTTTAGGTTTTGTTCTGTATTTTATGTGCTGAGCTTAATGGAATTAAAGGAAATGTCTCAAAAATAGCGACGACCTGCATGACATGGGCGTAGCTAAAAGGCGAAACTATCCTCTTCTGTAAACATGGTTTTCGAAACTGCAAATATTTCTTTTGCGCTTTTATCAAACTTCAGTTTTTATTAATTTTACTAGAAATCAAATACAAGTTCTAGTTAAAAAAGTTAGGATGTGAAATTTAACTTCTCAATATAGCTCTTCTGGTGTAATCGAAAGTTAAAATGATCTTTATTTAGATTTAAAATCTACATAAAATTCACAGAAACTCAACGTTTCGAAAAACTAAAATCAGTTTTTCTTCGTCAGGAGTGACTAAAGTTGATTAGAAAGTTAAAATTATGGATTAAAATAGTAATGAGTTTAGTCAAGATATTTCTTTTGGAACACCAATATTTTTTGAAAAATCTACCCCTCCAATGCTTTTTGGGTAAACCATTGATTTTTATCTCGTTTTGATTTCTTAGATTCACTTCAATATTCTTTCGACGCATTTGTTACAACTTACTCTTATGCAGGTAACTTGCAGCCTTCTTTGTTTCGCTGTTACCGACAGACATAATTTTATTTTCCTATCACTTATTTCGCGACATCGCAAGTGTGTTCCAAGTTCATGCTATGCAACGAAATCATTAGCCTTGATATAAAAATTTGGCTAAAACGCCTCTGATCAGAATGTTTTACCTTCGGCGTTTCGTGATAGTTCTAAGGATTTGCTTGAAATATCGCTACCAGTTGCTTGAGAAAATTTGCATTTTATTAGATTCTGAAGCTATTTCCGAAATTTGATCTTCTCGACAAGCTCATTAAATTGGTGCGCTTTTTTTCACGGGATGGGAAGAACGTTTAGCCCAAAGGGCATTCCAGCGTCCGGCACAGGCGTCGAACAGGCAATATATCGTTTAACTCTTTGACGGATACTAGGTCATATATGTCCCACAATTGTTAATTGCTATGTCATTATGATGTAATAACCACTTTTGTGAATTCCATTATTTTCCCATTGTTACCAAAATTATGGAATTGTTTCAAATATTATTAATTAGAATCTCATGATCCTTAAAGGGTTAAAGAAACGGGAAAAACTTTGATTGATGTTTAATTTTGAAAACTAAAATAAATAAGTGGGTGGTCTGTCACCTAACAACTCCATCCAAGAATTTTACATTCTCAGGACTAAACAATAGAGCACATACTTTAAGGGTCAATTAAGATCCTTCAATTGATTGCTGCTGAACAACTTTGCTAAACGTATTCCAGCTCAATAAAACCTAATCGCGTAACATGTGAAGCCATTTGAAATTTAAAAGCTGTAGTGTGAGATTTTAGTGATTTTATGTGGCTTGAGCATAAGACTGCGATGGCGCCTACATAAACCCAATTTAAATATCGTTTTCGCAGTTTCTCTTTTTCAACGTTGAACAGCAGGCAAGAAAGTACAAAAACGAAGTTATTTAAAGGCACAAAATAGGCTACAGCTTTTTTCGTTGCGGCTGAGTGCTGCTTGTTCAGTGCACTGCTTCTCGAATGCATCAGCCCAAACATGGGCCACTACAACACTGGAAGCCCCATTCATTTTGCTCTACAAAAACTTTAATATTTATTATATTGATGTTCGTGTATTTGCTGCGGAAATGTTTGCATTTTACTTTTTGTTGCCGTTGTCATTGCTTGAGATGCAATTTTCGAAGATAAAATAAGGATAATAATACAATCATATCATGCTACAGCCCAGCACAATTTTTTCCGTAATCTAAAAAGATCTCATAAGATTGGCACCTGCAACATAAATTTTTCTCTGGTAGGCATATTTTTTTAACACGGTTTAGCCAGCTAGGGTTGTTATCGGTAAGCAGCGAGAGAGGATCAAACAAGAACTCGTTGACCAGTGACGGTTGGTGATGTCTACCGCGAATACCTGATAGACCCTGTTTATTTATTGAATCACCTGTACCACGTACTTAGCAGCAACCACAATGCAGGACCAAACTTATCCCTAAAATGGAGAAAAGAACATGCTACTTCTGAACTTTATATCTTTTTGCTTGCAGCAAAACGTCACAGCGCCCGATTGCAGCAACCTAAATTTTTGTTGCTTGCTTGCTTGATTTAGGATTTGCTTGATACGCTTGTGGACACACGATAATATGAAAACACGAAAGATGTGACCCAAATGAAATAAAAATTTTTTAAAGTCATAGTTTTGGCCACAAGAATGCAATAGTTAACAACCGAATATAATAGTGTAAATAGATAGCTGGGCGCAACGAAATATTCTATTTTCTGTTTTTAATGGCACAAAAGCTTAAATTTTGATCTTTTAACATCAAACTTAAGCTTTAAATTGCTTTCAAAACCACTATTGTGTCTCATACCAATATTAAAAACATATATTAGTAACTAGTCAACATAATGAAGTGTACCTTCAAATCTTACAAAGAATTTGCCATAACTTGATAATGCTGATAAGAACTCTGTGTTATGCTTTAGCTCGTGCAGTATGTTATATAAAAAGTTTTAACTTGGAAGTTCTTATTTACATTCATCATGGGATTAAATTTAAATGGTTGATCTACATTCTAGATAATGAAACATCAAAAAACACATTTTCATTTATAAATCTAACACATAGATGACAAGTCACCTCTTGGAGCAAACTTCTGAGGGCGTACCTTATCAAATAGTTTAAGCTTGGAAGCGTTTCGAACAATAATTTGCAGCAGCTGTTAAAATTGTTTTGATGATGTGCAACTTGAATCTATATTTAGCCAAACTTGCTTACAACTTATAGATTGTAAGACTGTAATTGTGACGCAGCATTGACCAGGTAGGAAATCGCGCAAATTCATCACATTGTTGTTTTTTTCTGAAATCTTCTAGAATAGAGATCTTCCCCGGGCTTTCGTTAGCTTTGAGGGCTGCGCAAGAATTCTTCGAGTTTTGACCTAAATTCTCAAACAATTACAAGGTGGTCGCTACAAAAGCGGAAAAATGACCGATAAAATACAGCCATCTGTTCTTTGTTATGCGGCAGTTTCATGGTATGGCAAAACGGAGCTTCGATTTCTTGAAGGATGTTATCAGAGTCCTGAAGGTAGGAAGAAAAAAACAGTAAACCAACAACCTTATAGTGAGGAGATGTGTCCACAGATGTTCAGCGATTTACGAAATGTAATGGACGACTAAACGTGGACATTGCAGCAGGATGGTGCCGAGGCTCACACAGCAAGGGCTTCAATTCAGTTTCTTCGGCAATCTACTACTGATTTCATTGAACCGGAAGATTGGCCCACAGAAAGTCCAGACTTAAATGTCATGGATTACTGCGTTTGGAGCTTGTTATTTAGAGAGACCCAGAACTATCGACGTGATATAAACTATATTGATGATTTGAAAACGTGCTTGGGCTTGGAATAATATCCCACAAGTTACCCTTCAAAACACTACAGGAGCTTGAATATCATGGTTAAGACGCTGCTCTGAAGTGCATGGACAATATTTTGAGCATCTATGACTAAAATAAAAGATAAGTCTTCGAAAAACTTTGTAGAAGTTATTTTCTGTAAAAATAAATGGCTGTTTGACAAATGTCTCGCTTTTCTAGCGACCACCCTGGTATAATTTCTGAGTGTATAAGCTGTGAAGCCAAGCATATGCGCATAAATCGAGTTGGTGTGATAGCAAAATAAATGTTTTTCTGTCTGCGTTTACTCGTTTTTTAACTTTTATTTAATGGAATTCCGCAACATTTGCAAAACCAAATTCGCAGGGTTCCTAGACACCAAAAGAGTTGAAAAGTATTGATTTAAAATGCTCTTCACTTGGTATGTATATGACCAAAAAGCATGAGTGGGAGAGAAATAAATCGGTTATGTATATGAGTGTATCCTTTAGTTCATTCCGCTAATTGTTTCTTGTTGGAAGCCATAAATGCCAAGTGCAACTTATAGTTGTTTTAATGGGTAGTGCAGTTGAGGCTAAGCTTAATTAAGAATATACAGGGTATCATTAAATTATGGCTAAAATTTCAAAAATACAACAAAATGTTATTTTTTGAGATATTTTCATTTAGTTTGTTTTACAGCAAAGGGAAATGCTCAAACTTTTTTCTTTCTTGACAGATACTTTTTGAAATAATCAGCAATGAAATTTGGTGATTGAACAGAATTTTTTTAATTTAGCAGCGAAAATGGAGTTTATGAAAATGAACATTTTGCAGTAAAAAGCCCGGTGCATTTACTGGTTTATGGTGTCAGATTCACACATCCAAGCCCAGCGAAACTTTACACTCAAATTTGAAAGAGAGCCACCAGCGAGGTGCATCATTTCATCATGGCATAAAAAGTTAATGGGGCCTGGTAGTGTACTACAAAGAAAGAGAGATCGCCGACTTCAGACATTAAAAAAAGATTTTTAATCTGTGTGTGTGGCATATACCAGTGGCCCTAGAAAGTCCATTCGCAAAGCTTCTACGCAGTTTCAGATACCTCTATTCAAAAAGTGTGGTACAAAAGTTTGCGACTTCATGCATATAAAGTGAAATTACTCCAGGCCCTTGAGCCAGAAGACAACCCGTTAATTTAAAGTGTTGGAAGGCAGAAACGAAATTGACTACGGTAACAACATATCGATGAAACAAATCTTTTAGGTCTACTGTACATTTACAGCTAGCATAGGTCGATCTACGAGGATGCCTTGTTACTTTTTGAATCACGTCTCCCGCGTACAACTCAGTACTTACTCCACTTATTAATTTAGTCGTTTAAACTGAATAGAAGAGCAAGCCACTCAAATACTTTGTGAATATATATACGTGTAGCGATGACATCACAATGATCGTCGCTACAACTTTTTCCCTCTGAAACAGGAGTCAAAAAAATTATGATTTAATGCAGGAATACGCGTTTGTAATTAACCTCCTGGGTCTACCAGCCCTCACTGTTCAGCTAAGCGTATTGACTCAGAGCCGTTTTAGAGCCTATTTGATCAATTTTATCTAATTAGGCCCCGCAACTTAAAGGACCTCCGTGTCAACGGCGACTGCGTTAGCTTTTTTAGACTTTTCTGTAATCTAAGAGGAATAAACTGCTATTGAAAACGTGAAATGAACAAGGAGAAATTTTTATTCCTCCTATAATTAGTTCATCATACCTCCTATATTAACAAAAATTATCGTTATGTCACTTCTATCAATGTCAACTACCAAAAAGGTAGCAAAAGTATGTGTTGGTCTGTGCTTAGATTTTTTCTACGGTAAAAACAGGTTTTCTCTTATTTTTTGTAGTGTCGTAGTTTCAGTTCATTGTATATTGTGTAAAGGCTCTGTTTTCTTCACCTGAGTTCTGAGGAACTATTTGTGTTGGGATATACTGTCTTTTGTGACGTATTTAAGAATATACAGAGTCGCAGCAACATAATTTCACAAAATATCAGTGTATAGAAAAATAACGAAATAGAAAGAGTGGGCTAATTAGCTATACACGCGACTTGTGGCAGGATAAATATTGTGCCGCGCTTATTCGAAAGACGAAACAATGATTGGTTAATGATCAGCTGGTTCAGAATAAACCGATTTTTTATCGTGTTCCACGGATATTCATATATATTTAGCGTGATAGTGCTAAAACTTTTGATGCGTTTTTTTGTGAAAATCAGCGTATCTGTAGGTACACGAAATATAAATTTTTACTTTTACAGAGTAAAAGACCTCCAATCAGTTTTCTAATTTGACCCCCCAATTTCTAGCACCGGCCCTAATTGAGTTACGTAGTGGGAGGTTTCCTCCCTTAAAATGTTATTTGTAGATAAATTGACTAAAAAGTAAATGGGGTAAGGCAAACTTCCTTCTGTTCATCTACTCCGTATAACCTACGTCACTGTTATTGACAAACTACGGATTCAAACGCTAGGTCATATGACTTATTTTCATACTGATGGTAGTTGATGAATTTATTGTTTAGATATGAAGCTTGGGAATTCGATGTTGTTACCGCAAGGGCACTACATACAGGTGTACCCATGTGGAACGGTATTTTCATTGCAATTCTCCCTGAATATACTGCCCAAGGATTTGCCACTCGAATGTTTAATAATGGAATTCGCATTCTTTCTGGTGTTTGGACGAACCAACAGAAAAAATCTGGAGTCATCAAAACCGAAAAACAAGCGCAAGACGTACCCTGCGTCAACAAACTATCAACTGGCGGCGCCAATGATAAGCCTACAACGACATTGTTTTCAGCCCAAATGGCCAGACAAACCACCGGCATTGACGCCGATCTCTTACTGAAAAAACTAAGCAGCGCTCAAGCAACTTCAAAGCCAGTTACAAAAGCGATCACACCTTTACTGTTAGGCGTGTGCCATAGTGAAAAATCCAAACACTTCTACACCATCAACGGGTTTAAGAAAGTTTCCGAGACGTTGTACTCTGACCAGCAGTGCACTTTTCCTGTCAGTGTTTATATATGCGACCCATTTAAACCTAAATCACATCCATTGCAGTTTAAACTGTAAAATGATTTTTGTAAAATATTGCTTAACTGCTTTCAGGCAGTAGAACCATTTATTTATCATAGCAACCAAAGAGATTTTTGATCTTCTAGCGCCGTTGTTAAAAGTGAACTTCCCCCGAGCATACATTTGGGCCAACCTTTCATTGAAACTTATTTTGATGGGATTTGGAAGGATTAGTTGATTGTGGGCCCTTAAAGTACGGCGCTCTCTGCGCTGCTGTTATTGCAGGAGGGAAGTTACTCTAACTGAAAATTATATCAGTGAAATTTAAACACGGCACGGGACACTTCGGCTTCAGGTCTGCACCTAAAGAATCCTCTTTTTATTTATGGGATTTGCTTTGCTTTTAAAAGTTTGTTTTAAACTAAAGCATGTGTTTTTTAATTTTTTGATGACAGGGCAAGCTAAGCTCATTTAGCACTAGACCTGAAACCTGTTGACCGCATTGGTGAGAGTGTTAGTTGCTATGGCAGGTAATAGGCTCAATCCCCAACCTACTTGATATCGTGGATGGGCTTATATACGTACTAAAAAACGAGGTCTTTGCGCGGCTATGTCATGACTTTTACTTGGAGGTGACTGTTAGGCTCTCATGAAATGACTTCAAATTTCCTTTTTTATTCTTTCAAGCATCTTGGAAAAACTCACAGTCGTGCACAAGGCCTTGGAATAGAAGATTCCTCTTTTCTTTTTAATTTGTTGAATTCATCACCCAGTAAAGGATAAGTGCAATAACGTTTTATAAGCAATTTTTTATAATTAAACTTCAGCTGCAGAACCTATGTTTAAAGTAGTATGAGAATCGAAAACATGTCGAGAAAATTCGACGACAGTCTATCAAAATATTTTCATCAGATGAGCGAAAAACACGCAAAAAACTTGTCACCTTTTTAAGATGTAAAGTCAATTTCTTCATATTAACCGTGGTGACATTGACGATGACGATTGAAGCAAACACAACTGAAATGTACTGTTTTGCACTTTTGTTTAATGCAGTATGATACAATTGTTGCTGTTTTACAAATACGTTGTGGCTTTGCAAAAGGTTATTTTGTATGAACGATAAGTACTGCCGAAATACAAACCAAAACCTTTTGGCGAAATGGTTTATTTTAAACTCATATTACTGTAATTGTTGTTTATTCGACGTACTAGTCTGTGTGATAAAGACGAAAATAAATACATGGTGAATGTGGGCTTAAAAAGCGACTGCATTGCCCAGGTCAAGAGCTAATTAAATCCAAGACCATCTTTCGGTGTGCAAAGATTGGCTTATAGTCAAGAGTGGTTGAGTAAAATAACCCGAGAACAAATGGTTTCAAGATGTACCTGTACTTTCGATTGCTCTTGGGAAAAGTGCCCGTCAGTTATAATTTGTTTAATGTGTACTATAGAGTTCTGTTTGTGCGTGCGTACGTGCGTTCTCTTTAACTCCTCTGAAACTAATGGGCGGTCTTTATTTTTAAAGGATTAGGGGCGAAGTTAAATGTAATACAATTCCTAGTTTAGAAAATAATAAAAATAATATCGTTGGTCCACCAATTTGTAAAGCTGGATCTAAAAGGGGCATTTTTGTTCAAAATGCGTGCTGGGATGGGGTGCATAAATTTGGGTGAGGGGATAGCTCCTTTTTTTGCTATGCCTATACCAGGGCACATCGCGCAGCCTAATATCTTTAATGTAAATACCAAGGGAGGCGCACGATGTTGTGAAATAGGCCTACCACTGAATAAGTCATATCAGTATTTGTAAAAACGATCACCATTTTGGCGCTATTATTACATTTACCTTAGTTTTCTCCTTTGCTTTTTCAAAAAAACAAAAACAGTCAGTGAAATCATACTTTGCTTGTAAGTATCCCCAGTTTTGATTGATAAAGTAAGAGAATTACCATTTCGGGTATTACCAGTTTTGAGTAGTAGAGTAATCAAAATAATCGCCATTACGGGTGCAGAAACTATGCCCTTTATTTACTTTTACTTCTAGTTTTAACAAGTATTTGTGCAGTGAAGCAGGCGCAGTCACATAAGCCAATACTTTTTAACTAGGCAATTAATGGCAAGCCCTGCCGTGGTAAAACCTTACCATATTTGAGAGAAAACTTTTATAGATTGCACGAGTAATCGAGTATTTTGCATGAAGTACTGTCAAATATGTACAGTCAGAGGATTTCTTTTTGAAAATGGGTTTTCTAAATACAGTACATATTTTTGGTACTTAAAGATGTCATTACGACGCAATGAATAGAACAAAGCTCACCTCTTTAGAGGTTTGCTGCGAATCCTATAAACATTTTATCATTACATAAGACGAAAGTCGTTCGTATTTGTTTTTATTGTCGTCAAAACTAAACTGAAGGGGAAAATAGGTAGGGACGCGCTTGTGACTTGACGTCACGCTTTGTTTGTTCTTCAAGTCGCGGTTGATTTAATTTACGCTGCTCAAAAATTTTCTGGATCATTTCGAAAGATCACTGGCAAGTTCTTTGAAACTTTGCTTAGGTTTTGCGTCGAAACTTAGTTGTTCGAGACTATTCTTTTGCAAATACTGTAATGCTGAAACACGCATATGAAGACAGAGTCTTATTTAAAATTGTTTTTGTGAGGAAGGAAAAATAGTTGAAATGAGATGCTTTTCAAAGGTTTTCCAAATTCTAAAGCTGGATTTTTACAGTTTTCGGAAAATGGCAAAATCAATAAAAATATTGGGGTCCAAATTGTACCTACTACATTTGACTTAATACTTTTTGTAAATTTTTTAGGTGATCGTTAAATAATCTTTTTCAATTTGTGAATTTTTTAAAAATAGTGGGTAAGGAGTGTGTCTCTTTTGCACTTTTTTGACTGCGCCCATGCTTCCAATTTTTTCTCGATCTTTAAGTCCAGCCCATAAATCATGTTCTACTGCTGTGTAGTTTGAGTCGGGCTAGTCTGTGGCCACGGGAGCCGATATTACTGCTAACTTTGTTGATGAACAGATCGGTTGTCATAGCAAATAAGGTGGATTCAAAACGGTGTGGCAAATGAAAAAAAGTTTTTAATTAAGTTTAATTGTTTTGGTATATTCAGTTTTTGTCTAGCATGTTTTTGTAGCAAGGAATTTTATATTCGTTTTTTTTGCTAACCATTCTCTTTCGCCTTTCTCCAAATATCCGCTAAATGATAAACATGTTTTTGCTTGCTCGAGTCAGTTGTCGTGTGAGGTCTGGATGTTTTTACTCCGCGCCTTTATTCCAAAGGGAGGAAACTTAATCATTGTGATATTTTGAAAAATGCCGTTCTGTCATCATCGCTTCCTACGACAAAAGCTGCGTGCTTGCTTTGTGAACGCTTGTTAACGTAAACTTACGCTAACCACGGAGAATTTTAATATTTTGTATTATTTGCATTGAAATAAAAGTTACCAACAATTGCAGTAATTTTTTCCGTGTGTCTTTTTCCTACTTTGGGACTTTAGTATTAGAGATGGAGATGTCACTTTTGTTTTATAGGTGAAAACACAAGTGATGTGTCTGATATCAAGACCGCGTTGAGCAAAAGTCAAGTCGCAAACTTGGTAATGGTACCGCAATAAATTTGAAGATCATATTTCGGTGTGAGAAGTATGAGTTTAGATTTCCTTCTGAGCAACAATCCCTTCTGTTCAAAGAAATTGGCTTACCTTGCACCTTGGCGATCGAAAATGTGATTCTGAAGATCTTATTGCATTTATTTGCTTTTCTCCGTGTTGTTGAAAGGTGAAGTTTGCACAGTTCTTGGTTTTTTCAAAGTTGTTTTGAAAACTTTTTTGACGTGAGACCGTTATTGTCAATGTTATTAAAACATTCTGCACTTAGCCCAATGTAAGTCAACATGGTGACTTCCACAGACAAAAGGCTCAAGGTCAAAACTACCGAATTGAACACCTGTGAACCATAAAAAAGCCATCATTAATCAAACAGAATATTTCATATTTGTCCTACAAGCGCGTTTTGACTTCTAAGCAGTTTTGATATAAACCAAAGCTTCTAAAGTAGTCGTTTTTATAATGTTCATTCCCTTTTAGTACATTAAAATTGGCGCAATCCTTTACAATTTTTGACGGCGACAAACAGTCTAAAATGCACATCTAGATTGATTAATGAAATAGCTCATGACAATTTGCTTAGCTTTGTTGTCTGAGCTTTTGTACATAAAAGCGCATTGGACGATTCACCGTTTTGCTGACTGTTGCACCATCTGGTCATCACTGTAGCCTTGACTAAATGAGGACAATAGAAATAACTGGTGAATGTTGAACGCTGCCTAGCTACCAACCTATTGATTTGAAGTTTTACAACCACGGTGGCAGCTGGCTCGATGACTTCGTAGCTTGTTTCGCTGTGGCTGTGCCAAATTGATTCTTGTTCTTCTAACACCTGATTAACAAAACTTAAAAAGGTCTTGACATACGAGACACATCTACCACTCAATCACGATTTTTGGTTTGAAGTAGTTTGAATAGCTGCATTTCGAAAGCTAGAAAAGTAAGATTTGCATGGACTGAATCCCTCATATGAATTCGGTGAAATCCTTGCGACCACCAGCCTCCAATCCTAGTTTGGAAAGCCATTGTAGAAAGTAATAAAAGCGAGAAAGTGATAATAGCACGAATCGCATGTCTTTGTTTTATCACTATACGTTTCGAAAGCCAGAAAAAGTATAGTTTGCAAATATGAAATGCTTTAACCTCCATGAAATTGGTGTTATCCTTGCGACTGCAAAACTCTTGATCCTAATTTTGAAAGCTTTGGTTGAGACAGTAGCAATAGTATAAATGCCATAGCTTTGCTAATCTTATTTTATTATGATTAGAAGTCAGTTTAAAAAAACAAACTGAGCGAATCAGCTACGTCAAGCTTGCTGGTGATAGCAGTTTAAGATTTGAACTCAGTGAGAAACAGCAATAAGCCATTGTCACTATATTTTCATCACAGTCGCTTTTACCTCAATTTGCCGCTGCTCCATGTGCGTTGCACCAAACCTGCGCGGCTACAGCTGCAATGAAGACAAATGCAGGCCTTAAAAGCACCTTTCAGCGATTGCAAAAAGTTTGTTCTGCATCGGTCGGGCACGGATTGCATCCTTTTCGTGGTAGTGAAGATTACACTTTTCACGAACCTCAGAGCAAAATCGTCGGGAGTAGATTTGCTTTCAGTAAGGTTACCAATGGCGGTATGGTCAAAAAGAAGAGGCAGACGAGTTGCTTCATTATGAATAGAACAAAGAAAAAGTCGTAAAACTTTTACTCACACTGCTTGGGATCTTGGCAAATAAAAAGGTTTGCACTCTAACCTTAAGCAGAGGAGCTCGTTTGAAATGAAAACTGCATTCTCTCCCAAAAGCTATGTCTATTCTCGAATTTCAGAAACGTGCTTGTTACGTATTTGGCAAAGCAATTGAGGAAGCGCAAGTTCTAAAAACTCACGGAATTTAAAATCGTGAATCCTTTTTAATATCAATAAATATTTGAAAAAATTTGTGAGGACCCTCTAGGGCTGCTGCCACCATGGCAAACATTAAAAAAATCTTGTTGGTAGTACAGAATTTTTATATAGCTTTGAAAAAAGTTGTTTGAGCAATAAGATGTTCGGGACGCTCTCATCAGTGGCAAAATCGCTTCAAAAGGGAAGGGATAGAGTGAGTGAATGATTCATGTGATTAATTTCGACGTTAGGCAATCAAGACAAGCCAATGATAGCACTTGTATTGTAAAGCGCGCCAAAGAAAGATTTCGCAATCACTAAATGCTAGAGAAAGCGCAGCAAGACGCCAAATAGGAATGCCGCGATCATCGAAAAAGTTCGAGAGTGTAAACAAACTCTAAACAAGCTCTTTCTGTCTGCATAACACCGGACGCTGAATCTTGATATAAACAGCCTCTTAGAGATTAAGATCGAAAGAGCTGCGTGCTGTGGCGGGGATTGAAAACCGCTTGTTGTCATAGTTTAATGCACATTGTTTATTTTCTAAAAAATACTGACCAATGGAAGAATCACAGTCCGATTTGGTGTCGTTTCGTTTGCACGATCTGTTGCTGTTGATATCGGCGTGGACGGGTCAATGGTTGTTTTAACCATTGCGGAATATGTTGCTTGAAGCGATTCAGTAGTCGTTGAGATGTTCGCTCTACGTACCGACTATCACAGTCAGTCCCGTAGCACTCTAACTTCGGCCCCCCCCCAAAGTAAGCGCAAGAGCCCCTGCGCACAGGTCATATCACTTTAGAGGTGTAAAATTGAAAAGCTGCATTAAGAAAATACACCACAATTTGTACATAAGTAAACAGGCTAATGTCAGAATAAAGCATGCCGATACCGAAGGTGCAAGTCATAAAAAATTCGGCACCGATGCCAGAGTTCAGTAGGACATTTATGCAGACACTGCGAAACGAAAGCAATGACACTGAAAAACATGAAAAAGTTATAAAAACACAGTATCATTTAAATAGTCTGGAGCGAACCTTTTTGTTCGCAAATGCTGTTATGACATTGTCATAATCAAGAGATCGGGCGCAGTCATTTTCGATTGACAACATGGCTAATGAAGATAGTCTACTGTCTGTCATAGACGTTCTATTAAAAGTTTTGATCAGTTTCAATTTGCTGAAGCTTCTTTCAGCGCTGGCAACAGTCACGGGGCAAGTTAGTAAGATTCGAAGTGCGATGTACACATTCGGATACAATTCAAATAAATGAGTCTTTAGAAGATAGTTCAGAAAGTCTTGAGCCGTATTGAGATTGCGTTTTTTTTGTAAAATTAAAACAAACCGCTGTAGCTCAGCGCTCATTTCATCAGAATCAATGTCACCGAACTTTTTTTGGAACTCTTTACAGCAAGTAAGAAGAGCATTTTCTTGTTGCACAAGCAAAAGTTTGTCTCGTGTGTACAAAAACGAAAAGGCGGAAGAAACCTCACGTAACAAATTAAAGCGCTCCTTTATTGACATAATAGCCTGGTCTACTAATGGATAGAAAAAGTTGCTTTTAAATTTCAGTTCAGGAGTAGCTCGTTGTTCCTCTTCACCTTGGTAATCAAACAATCTTCTTTTCTTTCCACTTCTTGACGGAGGAAAAGAAGGATCAATATCCAATTCCTGTGCTATTTCAACAGCAGATGTTGCGGCACTGTCATAACCCGTTGTGCGATAGTTTTGCAAAAACTTTTCAGTTGCCTGGATTTCCGTTTCCATTGTATGAAGGGAGACTCCATACGATTGAAGAATCTTGCTTGCTTTATTGACTTGGAATAGAATATCATACCAAATAAACACCGACAAAAGAAAACTCCATTTTGATAAATGAGCTATCAACGATTTTGTTTCTGAGGCAGCTCTTCCATCTTTTCTTTCTATGGAAATGGCTTCCAAGTCTTTCAGTGCCAGCAACACCTCTTTTAAATTGTATCGAAGAGGTTTGATGCATTTAATTCTGCTTTCCCAACGAGTATCAGATTGTGACTTTATGGACAGCTCCACATGTTTCTTCAAAATTTCCCAACGCTGAGCAGAGGAAGAAAACAGCACATACAACCTTGTAAGTACTCCAAAAAATGTCAATGCTTCCGTCGATGAATTAGCACTGTCAACAACAACTAAGTTAAGGGTATGGTTTGCACAGGGCACGTAAACAGCTTTGGGATTGATGTCTAGCTTTCTTGCTTGGACCCCAGAATGTTTTCCTTTCATGTTAGCACCATTATCATATGACTGACCTCGACAATCAGACAATTCGAGTTGCAGTTCGGTCGCTTTTTCTAAGAAAGCGTCCAACAAGCCTTTCCCAGTACTGTCACTTATTCTCAAGTAGCCAAAAAATGTTTCTTTAACAACAGCAGCTTCTTCATTACATAGTACATAACGGAGAATGACAGACATTTGTTCATGATGTGACATATCTGGAGTGCAGTCCAAAATTATAGAAAAATATTTTGCCAATTTCAATTGCTGTAAATTTTCTTTTTCAACTTCTGTCGCTAGCAATTCAATTAGTTCATTTTGTATGGTAGGACTCAAATAGTGATTTTTAGTGTTTTTATTCTTGATTCTGTTTTGAAGCTCTTTTAGGATCGGATCTCTTCTTGCCAAAAGCTCAAATATACCCAGAAAATTTCCATTGTGAGGAGATCCTAAGACTTCTTCAGATCCTCTAAAAGCAAGATTCCTTTCCGATAGAAACAAGGCAATGTCGATAAGTCTCTCTAAAACATTTCTCCAAAAACGTCTTTCATTGAAAAAAATATTCATCTCGCGTTTGTCGATAGTGGATGAATTTCTTATCCCTTCAGCTAGCAACATCCATTGACTGCAGCATTCTTGGTGGGAAATGCCGTTTTCATGGTCTTTCAGTTTTTTCGAAAAACCCTCCCATGTATTTATACCACTACAAAAGGGGCTTAGTGTTTTTCCAAATAGCTTACAACAAAAGCAAAAAACTTGATCTGATTCCCCAGAATAAACTAGCCACGACCGTGAAACACTTTCACCATTAGGTAACACACGTTTATAATGGTTGGAGGAAAAACGTCGCCTTGGAGTTGTGTTATTATATGGAAAATTCATTATTAGTTGATGTGGTCCACGCTTTACTATATCACATCGTTGAGCATCAGAAATACTTTCAGGCCATTTACATGGGTCATCAGGGATAGGGGTAAATTGAGATTCAGTTATTAAGGTTGCGTATTGGCAGGTAAATCACAACTTACATTTTCTGGAAATTCACAATCACTTTGATGCTGATCGTCATAGTCTTCTTTTTCTTGTACACTATAGTTTTCTTCATCCCTCTCGGTACTTGTGCCAGGTCTACTCTGCTCAGTAATCTTGAAAAAATCTGTCATCTTGGGCAATTTCGCTACAGCATCTCGAGCAGTGGCTGCTTCTTTTCTCTTTTGAGCACCACTTTTTGAACGTTTCATTCTATACAATGTCAATAAAATACTTTATCTGCACTCTGCAGTGTATATATATTGTCCCGGTATTTCTAGCCAAACAGAATTCCAGACCATTCTATGATTGTTGCGTAACAACGGCATTGTTACGTCAATCGAATATTCAAGATTCTACCAGAAAATCAATCGAAATATTCTAGATTCTGCGAGATAAAATGACGTTGCATTCACTTATGATGTCACAAGCCAATTTCTTCCTACAGTTTAAATCGGTTGTAAACAAGTCTGCTGAACTGAAAATAGTCACGTAGCCAAAAAGCAATTTCAGACTAACTTGGGCCCCCAAAGTTGGCCTGGGCCCCCCCCAATTGGGGGGTTTGGGGGGCGGCTGCTACGTCTCTGATCACAGTGGCACTTATATTGATATATGACTAAGCTTTTCTGAGTGGTAGGTGGAACATCCTTGCGGGCTGCTGGCAGCATGCGCTTTGACGTAAAGACCAAGCTGGTGATGACGAAACCATAGCAGCTTTCCACTCCGGTTATGACTTCTTTTTCCAGGTTTATGTATGGCTTACCTATCCAAGGGACCCTCAAATACACAGAGCACTTTTCAGGGCCAAATCGCTTAAGGGTGGAGAACTGAGCGATTTTCTCGGCGATCTGAGCGTTGACGACGTTTTTAGGATAGCCATTGTCTAGTAATATTTTCTTGATCCGTTCTATTTCTCCATTGAGTCTACGTTTGGTGCAAATCATTAGATCTCGATGCACCAATGTAGATATTAGACCTATTTTACGATTGAGAGGACTAAAGGTCTCTTAATGCAATCACTGGCCAGTGAGAGTGGATTTCCGGTATGCACTGATTTCAAAGCCAATATCTATTCTTTCGATGTAAACATCAAGAAACGGTAGACATTTCCCTTTCTCATTTTCAAAAGTGAATTGAGAAATGGATGAAGGCAGTTGAGTGTGGTCAGGAATTCATCTGCTTCAGCTTCGTGATGGAAGATAGCAAACGTGTCGTCAACATATCTGAAGTATGCTGAAAGCTTCTGCGATTGAGAAAACAACTTTTCTTCATAATATCCAACAAAGATGTTAGCCAAAGCCCGACCAAGTGGTGATCCCATAGCTACTCCGTTTGTGTGCTTGTACATAGTGTTTATGAAGCTGAACTCAACTGAGGAATGTAGCGCTCTTCATCAGTTCAACAAACACGTCTTTTGGAATGACTGGTTGTGAATCAGACTCATCATGAAGAGCTTTTGAACAGATTTTGATGGTTTCATCAAGGGAAATGTTTTATTCAATATAATTCAAGTCAAATTTTAAAAGATAATTGTGTTGTCGTGTAATGATAAGAAGCACGGTTAATCTTTCCTATTAGCAAATTTCTATATATCATCCATAATCTTGCCATTACTTTTTAACATTACGGCAGTAAAGTTTGTTTCTTTTTTCAGTGAATGCAATTGGGGGAATTTTACACCATATGAGTTATATAATTATATAAATTATGTAAATCTTTTTGTATTTATAGTAGTCTTTTTCCAGCCAACATCGGAAATGGCAAGAATGATAGGCTTTTATTAAACTTACCTGGGGGTCACGAGAAGACAAATATTCTATCATGGGATCGACGAGTTCGAAGTTTGGGGACCTACGGGGTAGATCAATATAAAATATTGGTTGTAGCCTTATTTTTTGAGCAACTACAGTTCAAATTTGACAATCAGCAATATTTTTAAATAATAGTAAATCTGAAAAAGTTGAACCTGTGAGAAGGCCTAAAGTCATGGAAGGGCGTTTTAGCTATACAACTACTAAATTTTGTGTGTGCTGTATGGCATGCATATAACTCTCAATCTATTCTGAAGTCCTTCATCGCACTTGATATTTTTTAGGATAATAAATTTGTTTTTGTTTTGTTAATATATACCAGTTGCAAAACTGTGGTCAGTTGTTACATAAAAATAAACACTACCATCATAAGATGAAACAGTGCTGTAAGTAACGGAAAATTTGCATGTAAAGAGGTGAAATTGAAAGGTTAGAATATAGTGAAGAACAAAAAAATCAACATCAATATTCAGCTTTAATACGACTACATGTATTGCAGATAATTTTCAAGCCAAAAGATATGTGTTATATCTGGACCACTTGAAAAAAGCGCCCCACTCCCTAAAATTATATTGCGTATTTAAAAAAAATTTTTTTGATGTGTTTGACAAAAATTTTTATATCCCCAAAACAGCCTAATACCGATTTTCACGAACTTTAAAAGTTATGTTTAAGAAAAAAAAATTTTTTTTTTTTTTATTGTAGGCACAAAAACAAGAACAGAAAAATAAAAACAGCGACAACGCATAATACAATGTCTAAATGTAGCTAGACCATTTCTTGTAATGAAATTCCAATTTATTATGTTTCTTAGCAATATAGTGTTCTGATTTTTTGTGGATGTAATTGCGTTAAAGTACTGGGGCATATTGGATGTTGTATTCGAATGTGTACACCGGTAAATCAAGAATCTTGCTAATAAGAGCATGTGGTTGACTAATGGGTTATTAGCATATTGTGTGTGGAACCCAAACAGTTTATGAAAGTTATTCGAAGGGACATTAATACGAAATCTTGCTAGAATCCAATCAAATACATCGTTCCAAAAAGCGTCAACAATTTTGCAATCACAAAATAAATGAATCAAAGTTTCCGGTTCTTCACGACAAAACGTACATAAATTATCAGAGGCAATATCAAGAACACACAATTGTATTTTAGTAACAATTGATCTTAAGTTTAACCTAATTTGAAATGATCGTAGTTTAGTTTCGTTTGTAGCGTAGTAGTTATTTTTATATATATTTGACCAATCAATTGTATCGGATGGCAGTTGCAATATATTACACCATTTTAGTTGTTGTTTAATAGGTAGTATTTTAACTTTGTCTCTCAAAAATTGATAAGCGGTTTTACTTGAGCTGCCCAGAGTAGTAATTTGTTCTTTGACAGTTTGTTTAAAGTCAGAAAAAGCGCATGGAGGGTTATGAGAGTTACTGTTCGTAGTCGTAATCCAAGCCATTGGAATGGCTGAAATGAGTTTAATGTATTCGATGAAGCTTGTATTATTTGGGGTCATATGAAAAGTTGATGCCACTTCATCATATGAGTATAATTCAAAGTCCGATTTAAGCAGCTGAAAAAATCAAAAATCCCGGCTTTGCAAAATTCTTCAACAAACATTGGTTGATTTCGGTATTTTACCGCTTTATTAAACCATAAATATTTGGAATCATTGTCGATATTGCAGAAATGTTTTAAAGTTCTTAAGGTGGTAAGGGTAAAGCGTAAAAAGGCCACTCTACTAATTAACATGCTATTCAACTTTATATTAGAACGCAAAATGCAGAAAAGAACATTTTTGTCAATACATCGATGTTCAAGCGATTTCCAACTGGATTGATAATTATTATCAAATAGTTTAAAAATGAAGTTATGCCTGAGAGAAAGTACATACTGTTTGATGTCAATCATTTTACCACCTCCTTCTTTCACATCACAACATAGTTGAGAGCGACCAATTTTTTTCCCACTTGGAGCCCCAAATAAATTTATACATAATTTGATTAAGTTCCTTTATGAAAGTTTCTGGCATGGTTACCGGTTAATAAGTGGCTTTATACACAATTTTGGGAATGACCAGACTTTTTAGTATAGTTATTTTTCCTAACAACGTGAGACCACGAGATGACCAAATGTTTAAAAGTGTTTGCACTTCTCGCTTTATACCTGGAAAATTTTCACTTAAGAGGAAATTGTTGTCAAAGTTGGTAATTGGTATATTAACCCCCAGGTATTTGACAGGAGTTTGAGGCCAAGATAAGCCTTTATTAGAAAAAGGTTGAGACACGTTGCCCTTGCTAGATCCAACGTAAAAAGCGTTAGATTTGCTCATATTGACTTTGCAGCCTGATTTTTGCCCAAATGTATCAAGAATGTCAAAAACGTAATTAAATTGCAAAGCATTTCCATTCAAAAGAATCGCGATATCGTCTGCGAACAAAGATACTTCAAAGGTTTGTTGATTTAACTTAATGCCTTTGTATTGCCTGCTCTGACGCATCATGATGGCTAAACACTCTATACAGAGACGTAGCAGCCGCCCCCCAAACCCCCCAATTGGGGGGGGCCCAGGCCAACTTTGGGGGCCCAAGTTAGTCTGAAATTGCTTTTTGGCTACGTGACTATTTTCAGTTCAGCAGACTTGTTTACAACCGATTTAAACTGTAGGAAGAAATTGGCTTGTGACATCATAAGTGAATGCAACGTCATTTTATCTCGCAGAATCTAGAATATTTCGATTGATTTTCTGGTAGAATCTTGAATATTCGATTGACGTAACAATGCCGTTGTTACGCAACAATCATAGAATGGTCTGGAATTCTGTTTGGCTAGAAATACCGGGACAATATATATACACTGCAGAGTGCAGATAAAGTATTTTATTGACATTGTATAGAATGAAACGTTCAAAAAGTGGTGCTCAAAAGAGAAAAGAAGCAGCCACTGCTCGAGATGCTGTAGCGAAATTGCCCAAGATGACAGATTTTTTCAAGATTACTGAGCAGAGTAGACCTGGCACAAGTACCGAGAGGGATGAAGAAAACTATAGTGTACAAGAAAAAGAAGACTATGACGATCAGCATCAAAGTGATTGTGAATTTCCAGAAAATGTAAGTTGTGATTTACCTGCCAATACGCAACCTTAATAACTGAATCTCAATTTACCCCTATCCCTGATGACCCATGTAAATGGCCTGAAAGTATTTCTGATGCTCAACGATGTGATATAGTAAAGCGTGGACCACATCAACTAATAATGAATTTTCCATATAATAACACAACTCCAAGGCGACGTTTTTCCTCCAACCATTATAAACGTGTGTTACCTAATGGTGAAAGTGTTTCACGGTCGTGGCTAGTTTATTCTGGGGAATCAGATCAAGTTTTTTGCTTTTGTTGTAAGCTATTTGGAAAAACACTAAGCCCCTTTTGTAGTGGTATAAATACATGGGAGGGTTTTTCGAAAAAACTGAAAGACCATGAAAACGGCATTTCCCACCAAGAATGCTGCAGTCAATGGATGTTGCTAGCTGAAGGGATAAGAAATTCATCCACTATCGACAAACGCGAGATGAATATTTTTTTCAATGAAAGACGTTTTTGGAGAAATGTTTTAGAGAGACTTATCGACATTGCCTTGTTTCTATCGGAAAGGAATCTTGCTTTTAGAGGATCTCCTCACAATGGAAATTTTCTGGGTATATTTGAGCTTTTGGCAAGAAGAGATCCGATCCTAAAAGAGCTTCAAAACAGAATCAAGAATAAAAACACTAAAAATCACTATTTGAGTCCTACCATACAAAATGAACTAATTGAATTGCTAGCGACAGAAGTTGAAAAAGAAAATTTACAACAATTGAAATTGGCAAAATATTTTTCTATAATTTTGGACTGCACTCCAGATATGTCACATCATGAACAAATGTCTGTCATTCTCCGTTATGTACTATGTAATGAAGAAGCTGCTGTTGTTAAAGAAACATTTTTTGGCTACTTGAGAATAAGTGACAGTACTGGGAAAGGCTTGTTGGACGCTTTCTTAGAAAAAGCGACCGAACTGCAACTCGAATTGTCTGATTGTCGAGGTCAGTCATATGATAATGGTGCTAACATGAAAGGAAAACATTCTGGGGTCCAAGCAAGAAAGCTAGACATCAATCCCAAAGCTGTTTACGTGCCCTGTGCAAACCATACCCTTAACTTAGTTGTTGTTGACAGTGCTAATTCATCGACGGAAGCATTGACATTTTTTGGAGTACTTACAAGGTTGTATGTGCTGTTTTCTTCCTCTGCTCAGCGTTGGGAAATTTTGAAGAAACATGTGGAGCTGTCCATAAAGTCACAATCTGATACTCGTTGGGAAAGCAGAATTAAATGCATCAAACCTCTTCGATACAATTTAAAAGAGGTGTTGCTGGCACTGAAAGACTTGGAAGCCATTTCCATAGAAAGAAAAGATGGAAGAGCTGCCTCAGAAACAAAATCGTTGATAGCTCATTTATCAAAATGGAGTTTTCTTTTGTCGGTGTTTATTTGGTATGATATTCTATTCCAAGTCAATAAAGCAAGCAAGATTCTTCAATCGTATGGAGTCTCCCTTCATACAATGGAAACGGAAATCCAGGCAACTGAAAAGTTTTTGCAAAACTATCGCACAACGGGTTATGACAGTGCCGCAACATCTGCTGTTGAAATAGCACAGGAATTGGATATTGATCCTTCTTTTCCTCCGTCAAGAAGTGGAAAGAAAAGAAGATTGTTTGATTACCAAGGTGAAGAGGAACAACGAGCTACTCCTGAACTGAAATTTAAAAGCAACTTTTTCTATCCATTAGTAGACCAGGCTATTATGTCAATAAAGGAGCGCTTTAATTTGTTACGTGAGGTTTCTTCCGCCTTTTCGTTTTTGTACACACGAGACAAACTTTTGCTTGTGCAACAAGAAAATGCTCTTCTTACTTGCTGTAAAGAGTTCCAAAAAAAGTTCGGTGACATTGATTCTGATGAAATGAGCGCTGAGCTACAGCGGTTTGTTTTAATTTTACAAAAAAAACGCAATCTCAATACGGCTCAAGACTTTCTGAACTATCTTCTAAAGACTCATTTATTTGAATTGTATCCGAATGTGTACATCGCACTTCGAATCTTACTAACTTGCCCCGTGACTGTTGCCAGCGCTGAAAGAAGCTTCAGCAAATTGAAACTGATCAAAACTTTTAATAGAACGTCTATGACAGACAGTAGACTATCTTCATTAGCCATGTTGTCAATCGAAAATGACTGCGCCCGATCTCTTGATTATGACAATGTCATAACAGCATTTGCGAACAAAAAGGTTCGCTCCAGACTATTTAAATGATACTGTGTTTTTATAACTTTTTCATGTTTTTCAGTGTCATTGCTTTCGTTTCGCAGTGTCTGCATAAATGTCCTACTGAACTCTGGCATCGGTGCCGAATTTTTTATGACTTGCACCTTCGGTATCGGCATGCTTTATTCTGACATTAGCCTGTTTACTTATGTACAAATTGTGGTGTATTTTCTTAATGCAGCTTTTCAATTTTACACCTCTAAAGTGATATGACCTGTGCGCAGGGGCTCTTGCGCTTACTTTGGGGGGGGAGGCCGGAAGTTAGAGTGCTACGGGACTGACTCTATACATAAAAGAAAAATGGTCGGAGAGAGGGGATCTCCTTGCCTCACTCCCTTTTTGACTTCGAAAAGGGGGCTTAGAAAATTGTTGTTTACAACACGGCATTTAGGATTTTTATATAGAATTCCTATCCAGTTAATCAAAGAATTACCAAAACCGTAAGATTTTAGCATAGTAAAAATAAAAGACCAGTGTAAAGAATCAAACGCTTTATGTAGATCTACTAATAATACAGCGCCTGGCATCTTTTCGTGGTTCGCGTAATCAATAATATCAAATAGTAAACGAATGTTATCGTCAATGTTTCGAGCTTTCATAAAGCCATTTTGTTCTTTTTCTATACGGTCATTCAGACAAGGGTGTATTCTGTTGGTAATAACTTTGGATATTATTTTATAATTACAATTTAACAATGTGATTGGCCTGTAGTTGGAGGGAGACAATGTGTCTTTTCCGGGTTTAGGCAATAACGTTATTACACCTTCGTACTAGGATTTACTCAATTGGTTGGTAATTTTGGAAAAATTAAGGCATTCCATAAATAGACTCTTAATTTCGGTCCAGAAAGTTTTATAAAATTCAATGGAAAAGCCGTCAAGACCTGGGGATTTATTGTTGGCTAGTTGAAGAATGGCTTGTTGGCATTCGTTATCAGTTATAGGTTTTTCACATTCAAAAAATTTTGCCTTATTAATACTTGGTAGCGATAGTGTACGTATAAAATCACAACAATCTTTTTCACAGCATAGTTGGTTTTCGGAATATAAGGATTCATAAAAGGTTAAGAGCTCTTTAAAAATATCTTCTTGTTTATCAATCAGTCTACCTTGGGCACTGCGTAAGGATTTGATGGATTTTTTTTCTAGATGCCATTTTTCCAAATGGAGAAAATACTTGGTATTTTTTTCCCCGGATTCCATCCAACGAGCTCTACTTCTTGTAGCCGCGCCCTTAGTTTTTATTTCAATTAGCTTATTAAGATCGTTTTGAGTGAGATTAATATTATTAAGGATTTCTTCTTTTTGCTTTGAACCACAGGATAATAAATTTGATTCCATGGCCTCAAGTTTTGATTCTAGTACTGATTGTTCTTTGTTGGAGGTCTTTTCCAGTAAGGAACAGTACTTAATACGTATTTTCCCCTCTAATTACACATTTGAGAGTTTCCCACCTGATATGAGGTGTAACATGTCCTTTGGGATTATTTTTTTCAAAATCACTGATCAGATTTTTAATGAGCGCTATATAATCATCATTTAGCAAGACAGAATTATTGATTTTCCAGTACCCTTTGCCCATTCTTGTAGTCCTACTTTAATCGTTAATAAGGCAATTTTGTGATCTGACTTAATGCTTTGGCAGATGTTGGCTGATTGTACGTGCTGGCGCAGCCCATTTGAAGTAAGAAAAAAATCCAGCCTTGTGGCAGTGTATGGTTGTGACTAATATCTCGTAAAGCTTTTCTTAAAAGGGTTAAGCTCTCTGAAAACCTCGCATGAATCAAAAACGTTGAGATATGATTTTACTTTTTCTTTGGATAATTGATTTGAGTGAGCTGGGCCCCCGTCTTTATCTAGTTTATTGTCAAGCACTAGATTCCAATCCCCGCCTAAAACCAAATCGTGTTTTGTAAAATTTACGACTGTTGAAAAAAGGGCGTCAAAAAAAGTTGGTTCGTCCTTTGTGGGTGCATAGACATTGCCGATGACAAAGACTTTGTCGTTAAATTTAATTTCGATAAGCAGTATTCTGCCTGTTTGATCAACATATGTAGCTGTTTGTTCGTATTTAAGAGATTTTTTAACTAGTATCGCCACACCGTTACAATGATTAGTACCATGAGAATAAAAGATATCGCCTCCCCATTCACATTTCCACAACTTCTCATCTGTTTGATTGGAATGAGTTTCTTGTAGAAGAATGAAGTCAAATTTCTTCATTTTAAGAAAATGAAATATCGTTTTACGTTTGAGGTTATTCCTCAACCCATTAACATTAAAGCTTGCAATTGTTAACAGCATTATCAATATAGTAGCAGTGAGGAAACAAGAAAATGCTAATTAGTGTTAACTCCAATGTTTATGTCATGTTCAAATTCATATCCGCAAGGACATTGATAAGGGCTTTTAAGCTTTTGGTAAGTTATTCTACCACAGTTGCAGTGTACTGTGAAATGGGAACAATTAGAATTAGTACATTTGAAGTTTATTGTTTTAGGAGGCAGCTTGTTAACATTTTGGCACACACAAACGATGGAATATTTTGCACATTTTAAGCACTCAAATAAATTATTGTCGAGCTGCTGTACGGGTTGAAATAGATTGCAGCACGAAAGTCGCATCATGTCTGATTTGCAGACACAGCATTCTGTATAGCGTTCATTCATCTTGACAGAAAAGCGTTGATTTGAATCCTGTTTATCACAGCAAGGACTTACCACGTATTGTTCCTCGCCGCATTCGTCACAAGTAGTTTCAGTAGAAGTTTCTTCGGTCAGAACTTGGGCATTACACGAAATGCAGGCAATCTGGCATGTAGCTCGCCACCAATCTTGAGATAATGTGGATTGCTGAATTTGACTATCGTTTTGGTTGTTTTTTTTGGTTTGTCCGTTGTTGGTTGTATTTCAGTAGGTAAATGCTGGTTGTTGGCGAATTCAATATTACCGACTGCTTCACTTTGATTTTCCACCTGATCCGTTTCAAGGTGGTTGGAAGTGTTGTTAAGCTGTTTACGTATTTTGATTGAGCTTGTAGTAGCTACTGAGTCAGTTTCGTTTAACTCTGATTGGAAAATCCTTCTTTTCTTTGACAAGTTTACTGGTTCGGAATGTACCTTCGTTTCAGGCAAAACTGTGTTTGAATCACCTGGCTTGTTGCGTGTAAGTGCAGGAAAATCCATTGCCCGCTCCTGGCATTCTGATTGCACGTGGCCTGCTTCACCACAGTATTTGCAAGTAATTACCAGGCCTTGATAGGTAACATATATTTCACAACCACCAACGCGAATGTAGCTTGGAATAGGGTTGCTTTGAAGTTCAGATTTTTTCATAGTGACTATTCTCATTCCTGAGCGTAAAACTATGTTTTTTATCCGTAATTTTTAGGACGGCGCCAAAATTAGCTTCCAATTCTTGTTTTATGGTTTCATTGGGCATGGGGATTGGTACCCATCCTAATAGTATGTTTATATTAACTGGTTCATAAAGCCACAGGTTGTAAATGAATTCGATATCTTTAAGTTTAGCGTACAATTCTAGAACGTTCTCTCTGGTTTTACACGTTATGTCAATATTTCTGTTTTTCATCTCTGCTACTCCAATCAAATTTTCAGTTTTAAAGCTTATTTCTGATAACATTTGCAGTATTTCAACTCTTCTTAAGTTCGCCTTTGTTTTGAAAATCAGACATGTTGGTCTCTTTAGATTTACAGCTGTATTGCCTCGTACTTTTTGGGCAAAAGATGGCTTATAATTACCTATGTATTTTGGGCAATATGTATTTTTATAGTGGCAGCACTGCCACCTTGTGGCAATAACTTAAGGTGACATAAGTTGTTAACAATTTCTAAAAATTTAATTCTAGTGGTTAGTAGAGCAATAATCGTCATACTATCACTGTTTCACCAATTTTGAGCTATAATTTATTTTCGTTGACCACGAGACCAATCAAGACCACGGCTCACTTTGCAAAGCTTGATGACATTCATTTGTAGGAATGCAATAATCAATTAAAAAAAAACAACTTGATAAAATGTAAACGTTAGAAAATGTAAATACGTCATTGACGTCGATGCAAAGTAAATTACAAGTAGGATACTGAACCACTTTCACTTCTATAAGACACGCCTGTTCTTGTTTCAATGTGGAAGATCGGTGAACTTTTAGCACTGTCACCGATTTCATATAATTTTTCATTTTTATGTTTTGGTCCTATCGGCAACAAGAATAATACAGAACATGCCATCATAATGTGCCAGATGCTATGAACAATCCAATAATTGTTGCTGGTTTCAACAAACGCATACAGTGAAAGGCCGACGGCTGCACACAAACCTCCTGGAATGATCGAGAAAAAAAATTTTTTCCAGCCAGGATAACACACTTTTATTTTATGACACTTGACCCCCCATGTGCTTGCCACTATCACCACTCCTACTGCACCAGGAACCACAGTCGTCCACACGTTAAATCGAGCATACGACACACAGATAGCCAAAACAATCAGACCTAAAACATGAAGGAACGACTCCACAACTGGACCAAGTTTGGCAAGAGCAATCAAAGTAAACCAAATAGCAGTAATTGAACTTAAAAAATCAGAAAACTGTAAAGTTTCAAACGGAAGAATGCAGTACACTGCCTGACCTGGTTGATCACAAGCATGATAGAAAGAAGACATGAATGTGACAAAAAAGTAAACCAAGGCTTCTGTGTAAAATTTTCGATAAATTGCTAAAATAACACAAGGTATGAACATAAAGTTGCTCAATGTGAGAAGCAGAGTATGAGGGAGTTGGGTATCGAAACTTATTGCAAACCTTCCATCATTGCATGAAAGTCCTATCCAACCGACTTTACAAACACAAGCACTAAATAAAATACCATCTGTACTAAAAATATTGCAACTGCCATGGTTTTTACCAGCATTGCAGCCATCGATACATGTTGTAATAGAGACTTGCAAGTGAACTACCTGTACGACATCTTTACAGACAGTTGAATTACATTCTAAACCAATGCTCAACCACCACGTTCCTGAAAGGGGAAACGGGATGTGCCATGTTGCTTGCTGGCTGGCATCTGCGTTGCTAATCCGCAGTTCATTGCCAGCACATTGAGAGTCACTTGCAAGTACATTTGTTAAGCATGATACAATCGATACGTTGTCAGTGACAGCAAAATTAAATCCAAATACAGTTTTAATGGTGATATCCATTGTTCCACCTGTATCGATAATAGGAAACACCTCCCAGTAAAAATCACTTTTATTGCCAGCTGTGACGTTGAATTTGCCATTTTCTGGGAGGTAGGTAACATCAAACAATCCACTTTGTTTTCTCTTCAGTTGGATCTTTGATCTTTTTTTCCGAAAATTATTACCATCCAAAACTGCTCCAGAATTGACAGCATGCACTTTCAAAGTTGCATAGTAGCGGCATTCTCTAGTTAAGCCAGCAACATCAAATCGTTTTAAAGTGGACGGCAGGAAAAGAGCAGCAAAAAAATCAGTTGCATTTTGCCTTTCAAGATCGATGGATACATTGAAAAGTTGGCCTTGGGAATGACGAGAAACTAGAAATGAACCAGAATGCAGTATACCGTCAGTGTGAAATAACGTTTGATCAGATATTGAGGCATTCAGGGGATTGGGCAGAGGAATCCCATTTTGACGAACAATCACACTCACATTCATGTTCGAACAGTCCACGGAAATGCCAGAGCCTGATTGATTGACAGTGCCACTGAACTGCAACAGGTAGCTGCCGTATTCAGCTGGCCAATGGAACACTACTTGATCACCAATACCGCTTAAAAAATTCAATCTTTTAGGACCAATTTCAAAAAGAAATTCATAACAGTGCGCACTACTTAACAGATGCAAATAACACAAACAATATAAAAGCATTATTTTCTAAATACTGGTAACTTAAACCTGGAATACAGTTAAAAGAAAGCTAATCACTTAGTTAATTCATCAAAAATTATCTACTTTTGTATCAGCAGTTTGCAAAAATATAAGACTAACCAGTCAGTTTTCAACTTTTGAATGCATTATTGGTATTGTATAAAAGTGCATAGTACAGGGTGACCCAGAAAAAGCGGGCCCCAGCTTTCGATAGTCCTCATTTTCAAATTTTCTGCAAGAATTGAACGAAACTTTGGTGATAAATAAGTTATTGCTTATAAAATATCATATCAAAACATAAGAGTCTTTATACTTTTCTTTTTTATTCTACAGCGCGTGTTCCAGATAACCACCATTTAGCTCTGTGCATTTTTTGAGGCATGGCACAAAGTTGTCCACATCGTTCTTACAAACTGACCGACGAATGGCTCTAATCTCCTTCCTGATGGCTTCCTTAAGTTTGATGATGGTCCTCGGTCTTCCTGCTTACACTCTGTCCTTTAGGTAGTCCCAGAAAAAAAATCTGGGGGCTGAGGTCTGGGCTGTGAGATGCCTACCAAAAATTAGTCTCGAGACTGATCACACAATTTCCAAAGTTCTCTTTTAGCCAGTCTCGGGCTACGTTTGAGTTGTTAGAGCTGACTCCGTCTTGCTGGAATCAGAATTTACCCATTAGCGACGGGTACAAGGTCGGCAGTTCACTTTTGAAAGTTTTGAAGACTTCAACATACCGCTCTTTCGTGACTGTCGCTGTCGTGCTAGATTCCTCGATGAAGAATGACTCGACGATGCTTCTGCCCGACGAGATTGCAGTCCACACCGCGCACTAAGAGGAGTGCAGTGGCTTGGTGGCTAGTATATTGGGTCTCGAAGTTCCCCAGAAGATATTTGTCTTCGAGTTTACTTTTTCTTCAAGATGGAAGTGAGCTTCGTCTGAGATCCAAAGAAGGTTAAGGAAAGCTGGTGTCCCCTAGATCTTTTCCAGTATTTTGACTGCCGTGGTCTTTACTTTTTCTCTGAGTGTGTAAGAGTCTGCTCCGTCTGTATTCTGTGTGGATAATGTTTTAAATCATGTACTAGCACTCTCCTGCAAGTCTCACGGGATATGCTGAGAGACTGACTTCCCTTGCGCACAAAGCGTTTCGAACTCTGCAAAACTAACTCTCCCACTCTCTCAGTCAACTCAGCTGTACGTTTTCTGGGGCGCCTTGAATGGCTTAAACTGTTGTAACTGGCTGCATTGAGGTTCCCCACTGTTCCACAGTTCTCGAAGTGGTCCACCCAGTTCTGAATTCTGCTCTTGGGCTGTGCTTTTTTACATTAGAACTGATGCACAAAAATGTCTTACGCTTTCTTGAACGAGCCTGTATTATAGTAATGTTTGACGCAGCATACTCTTTGCTGGAGCTCCCACTGACATCTAGTTGTGTTCACGTACGTTTTTCCTGCCATGTTCTGCAACATAAGGGCGATCGGTGAATGGATGAAAGAGATATCAAAAAAGTAATTCCGGCGCCCGCTTTTTTGGGTCACCCTGTATGTGTTAATGAGAAGTAATGAATAGCACGACCATAATAAAAATTGCTCGATGTTATCTCAAGAGTTCAAGAAATGCTTATAGTTTCAATATATTGGGGCCTATTGTTTTGTTGCAGGGATATCTAAAACAAAGGGATTGCTAGCCGTTTTTGGACCATGTCGTTAAGAGGATTGAACTAGTTAGCAATTTATGACAAGTTGGGAAAGAAAATCTTGCAATTCTTGCAATGTAAATGACACCATAATGTAGCGGTTGAGGTTTTGCACTTCAGAACAAAAGACCTGGTTTCGAAACCCCACGAGAGAATTAATAGTGCTCGTCAAGAAGGCAGTCGAAATTTAATGTGGCACGTTGCTTGAAATAAAGGTCTAGTCGAAAGCGAGTGAAGTAAACAATTTACGAGTGAAGTAGACAATAGTAAACAATTTACTGTGCCAACAACGTCTAATCCTACAAAAAAAATGGAAAAATGAGGCAAATACAGCAAAATAAACTGATGAAAAATCGAGCTATTAAAACAGAATAGATCGGTTATTAGTTTGAATCTTAGCAAAGTATGCCCTATCAAGAATTTCATTAGAAAAATAATTCTTTTTTGTGACAAGCAGATGCGAGGTCGTATTTTATCTTTTTGCTTATGCCCTTATTCCAGTCAATATAATTATTGCATGAATTGAAAACGCTGAATGATTACAGCTCTCGTATACACAATCACACGCAAAAGATGCGTAGGGCTATTTTAATTAAACGTGTGATAGACAATGATATTTGACATAAAAGTGTTCAAATAAATATTTCATTCTTGACAATTAATGGACAAGAAAAGCTTATTCACTCTAGCTCTTCCCTTTTGACGCAATATTGCCACTGGTGAGAGCGTCATGAAAATCTTATGTGTCAAACAGCTTTTTTTAAAGCTTTAATAAAATTCTGTACCACCAACAAGACTTTTGTGTACTTTCGCCTTCGGTGCACTAAACAGCAGATAACTGTATTAAATTAAGTGATGAGAACTAGCGGATATATCAGAACTTTGAAGTTCTCGGCAGCTTTCCTCAAGGCTTGCATGTTTCGAAGAGTTGCCCCTAAGTACATCGTGGTTCGTATTGATGTATATTTCAAAAAGTTGCCCCTAAGTACATCGTTGCTCGTATTGAACGATCACGAGCCAGGCATAGCTCAGAGATGGAACGCGCTTTTCTAACAGATGATGTTGAAAAAGCTAACAGAGCAATCAAAAAAGCTACGAACAGTTTACCAATCACATTGGCCGGCGACCAGTGATTTTCTAACATCCTTCGACACAATCAGATTTTGCAGATACCTGGCATTACTCGATCAAAGAATGGAATCAAAATCCAAAATCACAAACAAGCGATTGCTTGATTCACTCAGACGTGATCGTTTCGGCCACGCTCTCAGTGATATTGCAAGGCATATTCTGAATTTTTCAGATTATAACTTACCTGACACTGAAAGTTTTGTGCTGTCGCATGGTCTCAACTTTGGCTTGCTGCCCAGGTATTTGTACAAAAAAGAAATCTTCGCCGAATTAGAGTCACTGCGGGTATAGCTTTTGCATCACAATGTCACTTCTGTTGAACATCACATTGCTTTAAAAGCCCGACTCGCCGACCTTGCTCGTTTGTACTGTGATAGCACGATAGATTCACGTGACTTCTCAATGAACAAAGAGTACTTTCGTGCAATCAACAGCTTACGAAAGAATGACGATATCATTATCACTAAACCTGACAAAGGCTCCGGCGTTGTCTATCAAACAAAAGCGACTACTTAGATGAAATAAACGAGATACTTGACGATCAATCGAAATTTAAAAGGTTTGGCCCTATCTCCAGGAGTGACAACACACCCAACATTGAATCGCGCCTTTAGAAGCGATTCTTCACTTAGTCAAAGCCGATTTTATGCCGAAGTAAAAATATGACGCAATACCACCAATTGGATCGCAAAGGTCTCGAATGTAATACGATGAACTGGATTGCAAACCTGAATCGACCAACCAACGGATACGACTAACTGGGTTGCAAATTGCAGTATGACCAGCTAGATCGCAAAAACCTCAAATGTATGGCTCGCTGAAAACACACGAAGAAGGTACTCCACTTGGCCCTACACGGTCTATGATAGGTTCGTCGCATCATGAGCTTGGCAGGTGGTTGGTAACTTATTACAACTGGTGCTGGAGCGGTTTTCGTCACATTGCATACCAGATTTATTTATCTTTGCTGAGATTATGCAAAATCTTGACATCGACCTTAATCATGTGCTCCTTTGATGTGTTTGTTGAACTGATGAAGAGCGCTACATTCCTCAGTTGAGTTCAGCTTCATAAACACTATGTACAAGCACACAGACGGAGTAGCTATGGGATCACCACTTGGTCGGGCTTTGGCTAACATCTTTGTTGGATATTATGAAGAAAAGTTGTTTTCTCAATCGCAGAAGCTTTCAGCATACTTCAGATATGTTGACGACACGTTTGCTATCTTCCATCACGAAGCTGAAGCAGATGAATTCCTGACCACACTCAACTGCCTTCATCCATTTCTCAATTCACTTTTGAAAATGAGAAAGGGAAATGTCTACCGTTTCTTGATGTTTACATCGAAAGAATAGATATTGGCTTTGAAATCAGTGCATACCGGAAATCCACTCTCACTGGCCAGTGATTGCATTAAGAGACCTTTAGTCCTCTCAATCGTAAAATAGGTCTAATATCTACATTGGTGCATCGAGATCTAATGATTTGCACCAAACGTAGACTCAATGGAGAAATAGAACGGATCAAGAAAATATTACTAGATAATGGCTATCCTAAAAACGTCGTCAACGCTCAGATCGCCGAGAAAATCGCTCAGTTCTCCACCCTTAAGCGATTCGGCCCTGAAAAGTGCCCTGTGTATTTGAGGGTCCCTTGGATAGGTAAGCCATACATAAACCTGGGAAAAGAAGTCATAACCGCCGTGGAAAGCTGCTATGGTTTCGTCATCACCAGCTTGGTCTTTACGTCAAAGCGCATGCTGCCAGCAGCCCGCAAAGATGTTCCACCTACCACTCAGAAAAGCTTAGTGATATATCAATACAAGTGCCTCTGTGATAGTCGGTACGTAGAGTGAACATCTCAACGACTACTGAATCGCTTCAAGCAACATATTCCGCAATGGTTAAAACAACAATTGACCCGTCCACGCCGATATCAACAGCAACAGATCATGCAAACGAAACGACACCAAATCGGAATGTGATTCTTCCATTGGTCAGTATTTTTTAGAAAATAAACAATGTGCATTAAACCAGTGCTTTTCAACCGGGTGTATTGTACGCCCAAAGGTGTACCAAAATTTTTAAAGGGTGTACCACTGTAATAGGGTGTACTGGGGTGTACCATAAAACAATATAGTGAATTTATTTTCATACCAGGTGTCACTGTATCATTATAAATAGACAGAACTATGATTCTGACCAGATTGTACTGGAGTAACTTTACTGTTAAGAAGGCCTCTATACACGAGTGACCACAGAGACAATTTAAGCTGATTGTAGGTGCTGTGGTGCATTGACACTGCTCGCGCCACTATGACATAGCAATTGTCTGTTGGACTTGTGCGAGTTTGGGCATGTGCAAAAAGTTTGAGCGAGCAGTTTTTTGTGTTTAAGTAAGCTGTCAACTATTGTTCAATCGAGCTAGTTGAGAAAGACACTTGTAATAAAATAAAGACACTTACCACTCTACTACGATTGCAACAGTGCAATAGTTGAACGATGTTTCTAATTTACATTTTTTTATCAGAAATAGCAATTAGTGTGTTGCCATAAAATAATCATAATGGACATTGGTAATTTCTTTAAGAAGTCTTCTGTAGAAAATCAAAACTCCATTGAATCAAGCAAGCTTGAGCACGTTGTCGAAAGATACGATGAGGTTGATAGAGAACAGTTGTCTGAAAGTAGTAATAACAAGAAAGAGCAGCAATGTTCTTTTACAAGGGAAAACATTCAAAGAAATAAAACTGGAACCACAAAGAAACGAAAATGGAATGATGATTATATTATGTATGGGTTTTATCGAACAGAGAAAGAAATATTAAATCCTTACCCTTCTGCTTGTTGTCTGTTTTGTCCTGCCATTTTTGGAAACAGTAACCTAGCCCCAAGCCATCTACAAAAACATTTGAAAACACAGCATCCTAATCATCAAAATAAATCAAAGGCATTCTTTGAAGAATCTTTGCATGATAAACAGAAACAAGTTTCTCTCTTAGAGAGTCAGGTAAAAACTGGAAATGAATTAGTGCTTGCTTCCCTGAAAATGGCTCATGTTGTAAGGAAACGAAAGCGTCCATATACCGAGTTGGAATCTGTTGTTCTTCCCTGTCTTGAAATTGCTGCTGACCTTTTACATGGAGGAAAAAAGGCTGTTAGCAAAGTGAGGAAAATTCCTTTATCAGACAATACAACTAAGCGTAGGTGTGATGATATTTCAAAAGATTTGCTAAAACAACTTGTTATCAAGCTCAAAAAGAGTCCCGCTTATGGCTTACAACTCGATGAAGCAACCGATATTTCAGATGATCAGCAGCTAATCGTTTATTGTAGGTTCGTTGATGCGGAAGCCAAAACTACTGTTGAGCATTATTTGTGCTGTGTTAAAGCTGGAGTTTCTGCAACAGCTCAATCCATGTTTGATAAATTGAATGAATTCATTGAGGAACATGATTTGGATTGGACGAAGTGTAAGTCAGTTACTACCGACGGAGCAGCAGCAATGCAAGGTTGTACAAATGGAGTTGTTCAAAAAATAAAAAAGTTTCACCGGATTGTGTTTCAAATCATTGCATGATACATCGAGAGGCCCTCGTTGTCAAAAAATTAAACCATGATAAAAATCAGAGATCTGAGCTGGAGATTGTTCTTAGCGACATCGTAAAAGTTGTAAATTTCGTCCGCTCCCATTCAAAGAAACATAGAATGTTTTCAGAACTTTGCAAAAATATGGAAGCAAATCAACTGAGGTTGTTATATCATGCTGAAGTACGCTGGTTATCAAGGGGAAAAGTTTTGAAGCGCATATTTCAACTGCGAAATGAGCTGTCTACTTTTCTTACTCAAGAAAGACACCCAATGTCTGCAAATTTTGCAGATATCTATTGGCTCGCAAAATTGTCTTATCTATCAGCAGTATTTGAAAGCACAAATCAGTTGAATTCATCGATTCAAGGAAAAGGATGCGATATTTTTGAAGTTAGTAGTAAGATTCAAGCTTTTAAATTAAAACTGAAATTGTGGCAGAGTAATGTAAAAAATTGTAATTTTTCTGATTTTGAATCTTTGAACAATTTCATCAAGATTAGTGATTGGGAAAACAAAAATCCAAATATTGAAGCCAAGATAAAATCACTTGTTCATGAGCACCTCAATTTGCTACAGCAAAATTTCGAGGCCTATTTTCCAATTGATAATTATTTGAATCTTGATTCTCTGTTATGGATTGTGCAGCCGTTTACAAATGAAGAATTTTATTTTGGACACCTTACCAATGAATTTATTGAACTGCGGTCGGACTTAGTGCGAAAGGCAAAGTTCAAATCATTTAAAAACTACAATGAATTTTGGGTATCGCTTTACGAAGTTCCGGAATATCAGAATCTTGCTCAAAAAGCTATATCCGTCCTTATTCGCATGCCTACGACATACCTTTGCGAGCAAGGATTTTCCGCTCTTGTTGAAATAAAAACAAAGAAAAGAAACGCAATCATGGATGTTGATACGCTTATGCGAGGAGCACTTGAAACAAGATTGTTACCTCGCTTTTCTAAACTAGCTGATGAAATTCAACAGCAACGTTCGCATTGAATGGCTGTTGAAATGACTTATTCGTATGAATAAATATTTTCCTTAACTGATGTTTTATTTTTTCCATTAACATTGATGCAATTTCAGTGTATTATGTTGTGAAGACCGGGGTGTACAAGCTTTTAAGTAAAAGTTGAAAGTGTGTACGATTTCAAAAAAGGTTGACAAGCACTGCATTAAGCTATTACAACAAGCGGTTTTCAATCCCCGCTACAGCACGCAGCTCTTTCGATCTTAATCTCTAAGAGGCTGTTTATATCAAGACTCAGCGTCCGGTGTTATGCAGAAAGAAAGAGCTTGTTTAGAGTTTGTTTACACTCTCGAACTTTTTCGATTATCGCGGCGTTCCTATTTGGCGTCTTGCTGCGCTTTCTCTAGCACAGGGGTTCTAAAACCGGGGTCCACGGACCCCTTAGGGGTCCGTGGAAAAGTTTTATGGGGTCCGTGAAGACCGAATAGAAATGTTCTATACAGCAGTGCTTTTCAACGGGGTGTATTGTACATCCAAGGGTGTACCAAAATTTTTAAAAAGTGTACCACTTTAATAGGGTGTACTGGGGTGTAAAACTCACCATAAAACGGTATAGTGAATTTATTTTCATATTAGGTGTCATTGTATCATAATAAATAGACAGTACTATGATTCTGACCTGATTGTACTGAAGTAAGAAGGCCTTCTGTATACACGAGTGCCCGCAGAAACTATGACATAACAATTGTCTGCTGGACTTGTATGAGTTTGGGCAGGTGCAAAAAGTTTGAGCTGGCAGTTTTTATTGTTTAAGTAAGCTTGTCAAGTACTGTATGATCGAGGTAGTTAAGAAGTGTTAATCATGTTCTATTCTGATAAGAAAGTCAGCATTTTGCAGTGGACACGTGATACCTAACAGTATTTTTATTTTTATAGAATTTTAAGGTTTTGTATAATTTATCTCAGAAACTAAATATCTCATATCAAGAAATGTCAAAAAAAAGAAAGTACAGTGATGAATATATTTCCTTTGGTTTCACTTTCATGACTGAACGTGATGGAACACAAAAGCCACAATGTTTTCTGTGTGGAACCTTTCCATGGAACCTGTGTGGATGGAAGTATGAAGCCTTCAAAGTTAAAAGATCATCTGAAGTCATTCCATCCCAATAATTTATCGGACAAAATTGATCAATTACGCATGAAGAAAGCTCGATTTGAGAAAGCTGGAACTTTACCGAAGTTAGGATTTATCACAACGCAAAAACCTTTTGTCGAAGCATCATATAAGGTTGCTTACCGTATTGCCAAGCAAAAAAAACCACACACAATTGGGGAAACCTTAATAAAACCATGTGTTCTGGAAATGGTTGAAATAGTATGTGGCAAAAAAGAAAGAAAGGCACTCGAATCAGTGCCTTTGTCAAATGACACCATTCAGTCCAGAATTACTGACATTTCTGCCAACATTGTAAAACAAGTAATGGAAGAATTGAAAACCACACCCTTTCCATTCAGTATGCAGCTGGACGAAAGTTCAGATATTTCCAATTGCTGTCAACTGCTAGTTTTTGTTCGTTATGTTCATGCTGATATCATTAAAGAAGAGTTTTTATTTTGTGAATCACTTCCACAACATGCAAAAGCCGCTGACGTATTAGAAATACTTAACAATTTCTTTGCTAATCAAAATTTTGAATGGAAGGAAAAAATTGGAAGTTTGTGCACAGATGGAGCACCTGCAATGCTTGGTAAAACATCTGGGTTTGCTACTTTGGTGAAAAAAGAAGCTCCTCAAGTCAGCGTTACTCATTGCTTTTTACATCGCTATGCATTACCATCGAAGACTCTCCCTGAAAATTTGAGACAAGTTTTGTCTGATAGTGTAAAAATTGTTAACTTAATCAGAGCTCGTGCCTTAAATCATCGAATATTTAAGAAGTTATGCCAAGAAATGGGAGCAGAACATGAAGTTCTTCTTTTTCACACAGAAGTTCGCTGGCTGTCAAGGGGGCAAGTTTTGAAGCGCTTGTTCGAACTTCGAAAAGAAGTTTCTGTTTTTCTTAAAAGCAAAAATCTTGAATACTCAAATCAGCTTGATAATGAAGAGTTCCTTTTCAGTTTAGCTTACTTGGCAGACATTTTTTCTCATTTGAACGAGATTAATATTTCCATTCAAGGCTTTGGCGTTACAGTGATGGAAGCTTCTGAAAAAATTAAAGGTTTTCATGACAAGCTATATCTGTGGAAAAGAAGATTAGAAACTGAAAACTATTCCAACTTCTCGATGTTGGAAGAAATGTTGCTCGACAATGAAACTGGAATCTGCCAACCTCTTCCCATTTCTCTGTGCATAGACATGTGTAGACATTTGGAAGCATTGCAAAATTCTTTCAAAAGTTATTGCTTAGCCACAGAAGATCTTAAAAAGAAATCTTGGATCCTTAACTCTTTTCTCGCTGAACTGGAGTCCATCAGTGATGACGACGTTGCTAAGGATGAGCTCATTGAATTGAAGGCAATGGAATCAGTCAGAATGTCCTTTAATTCAAAAAGTATTGGCGATTTTTGGATTTCATTGAGGCAAGCATATCCTCTTTTGGTAAAGAATGCCATGGCTGCTATTATACCTTTCGCTACAACATATTTATGTGAGTCAGGATTTTCTTCCTTAGTTGTCATCAAAACCAAAAGTCGAAACAGGTTGAATGTAAAAGATGACATGCGCGTTGCCCTGTCAAAAACGAAGCCACAATTTGATGTACTTATTGAAGACAAACAGGAGCATCCTTCACATTAAAAGAAAATTAGCGTGATAAATTGATTGAAGATTTTGCCTTTCTATTCGTTATACTTAAAATAAAACATCAATTTTCTTCACATATTCACTCTATTTCATAACGTTGTGTCCACTTTTTTGAAGTAGAAAAAGTTACTTACACTAGTCAAAAAAGGGGGTCCGCGCAAACAAAAAAACTGATTTGGGGGTACGTCTTAAAAAAAGTTTAAGAAACCCTGCTCTAGCATTTAGTGATTGCGAAATCTTTCTTTGGCGCGCTTTACAATACTAGCGGTATCATTGGCTTGTCTTGATTGCCTAACGTCGAAATTAATCACATGAATCATTCACTCACTCTATCTCTTTTCTTTTGACGCCACTGATAAAAGCGTCCCGAACATCTTATTGCTCAAACAAATTTTTTCAAAACTATTTTAATATTGCAAGCATTCTAAAAAAATAACCGATTGAAAAAGGTGAATGTAGGGCACGGGACTAACAAACCACAACGTTTTTCAGCATATAACAAAGTGTTTATCGTAGTTTTTGTACTGTAGATAGTATCATGGCTCCAGGAAGAGGTTTTTTCTCCTTTATTTGGGTGCTCCCTTGACGTTTGCTTTCTGACAGTCAAAGTATAGGAATGAATTACAATACAGACTATGCTAGAATCGAAATTCAGTTTATTGAAGAGCCTGTGTAGTCACCCTGAGACAATTGCTTTTGTCAATACAGTTAAACCTCGGTTTTCGAACGTCTCGCAGTTCGAACAATTCGGTTTTTGAACGGAAAATTTGAGATGAAAATCACTTGGTCCTCGAACAAAAATTCGGTTCTCAAACAACTCAAGAGAGCATTTTGTGCGGCCCGCAAACACTTTTGAAACTTGAGTAAAGTTGATTTACGATAATAAGTGGAGAAACAATTGCCTTATTACAGAGGCAAGAAAAAGATATTACAAGCCATGTTGAAAAGAGTCTTTGATAGTTTGTACAGACGCATTTTCCGTCGAATTAGAGGGTGATGACCTTTTTATTTTGGAGACCACCATGTCCACGCGCGATATAAGGTCAATGTAAGGAGGTCTCGTATAACATGAAGCTGACTCAGGCTATTGCAAGATCCTGAGCACTGACCCTCGGCCACTTATACTTGATCAATGCGGCCCTCGACCGACTCTTCAATCCTCAGTGCGGCCCTCGCAATGCCTTTCTTAATAAGTGCGGCCCTCAGCTAGCTTCTATAACCGCGATGCGGCCCGCAGGCCAAAACAATTGCCCACCCCTGGTGAAGTGTAACCAGGTAAATAAGTTATTCTTTTGGTGTATAGAACAAATCAATCTCTTTTTTATTATTTGTAATGGGAAAATATGATTCGGCTTTCGAACAAATTGGCTTTCGAACAGCCTTCCAGAACGAATTGTGTTCGAAAACCGAGGTTTGACTGTATTTAAATTTCAAATTTTTGACGAACAAATTCGTTATGATTCACGACTGCTTACTAGCGACATTTATTTTTTGCCACTGGCTTTCTAATTTTCATTGTGTCCCGCTAGATGGCAGCATAACAGTAATTTCTGCTAAGCTTTCACTATTACAACGCCACTTGCAACAAACTTTCTGGTGATCTGCCTGTTTAGTTATAAGGTTTGATTGCCTATCTCAGCATCAAGAATTCGTTAACAATCTCAACAATAACAGGGTGTACCAAAATCACAACGATATATTACACAATGTGTTACATAAAAGCACAAAAAGCCAAAGTATACCAGTAAGAAAAATAAATAATTCGCCATTTCGTAGTTTCGTCCTACTGGGCTATTCAGGCAAACGTAAACACTAACGTTGTCCATGAAGCTTGATGTGGACTTTGAGAATCAGAAGATCATAAGCAGAAATTTAACCATACTATGGCGAGGAGCGAACGACCGTCAGAAACCAATATTGTGGCCTTGGCACCACTGGTGTAGATAGGGGCCTTGGTTTTACTATGGACATTATAAGCACCCTACAATTCAAAGCACACAAGGCCCTGGAAAAGCGCATCTTGCACAAAAGTGATCTTAGCTTTTCTGATCCAGATTGTAATTTGATCATAGATTGGTCCAACACAAAACTAATGAAGGTCATAACAGGGTTGGACATCAGTGTCATGTCTTTAGATCTGACAAAGCCGAAAAAATTCGGATCCGTGATGATTTTAAAAGTTCAATCTTTGATATAAAAGGGGAGATTTTATGACGTAACGCTTTGCTTCTTCTCAGATATTGTCGAACACTCGTAGAAAAATATACTTTTAAAAATTGCAATTATACAACACACAATGAAATATAGTCAAAGGGAAACCCTGAAAAATAATTCTACTGTAAGGTCTTCGCAGAGTCTTTGCGCGAGATGCGCTTTTCCAGGGCCTTGTGTGCTTTGAATTGTAGGGTGCTTATAATGTCCATAGTAAAACCAAGGCCCCTATCTACACCAGTGGTGCCAAGGCCACAATAATGATTTCTGACGGTCGTTCGCTCCTCGCCATAGTATGGTTAAATTTCTGCTTATGATCTTCTGATTCTCAAAGTCCACATCAAGCTTCATGGACAACGTTAGCGTTTACGTTTGCCTGAATAGTCCAGTAGGACGAAACTACGAAATGGCGAATTATTTATTTTTCTTACTGGTATACTTTGGCTTTTTGTGCTTTTATGTAACACATTGTGTAATATATCGTTGTGATTTTGGTACACCCTATCATTGTTGAGATTGAATAGTTAATGTAAGTTGTCCTGCCTAGCCGACTAGTGTCTGCATCTGTCACAGATTATTGTTGAGATTATTAATGAGTTATTTCAAATTGGGTTCCTTGAAGCAGACGGTGCAGTTGTCGGCCGATCGGGAAAGCAAGACTACCATTCAATCGAAAAGAATCAAGGATAGTCCTACCGCCAGAAAAGTGAGCTAAATGTTAACAGGTTACTTTGTCAAAAATTGCTGGAGGTTATTTGATTACGTACACCCTCTAAGAAAGTGTAATTTGTTGCAATTTCTGGGGATCTGTTACGCTAAATAAAATCATGATTAAGTACAACTTTACCGCATTAAACAATGATAGTTGGCTTTGAATTTTGGCATGCTCTTTCATCCTTACTTTTATTCACATTAGGAAATGTGTAAGACATCAGGCAGTAAACATAAATAAAAACAACCACGGTTAATTGGCATATAATGATTTTGTTTATATATATCTAAATAGCACTTATAAAAATGAATTGTAGCGTGCTATTAGCAGTCTGCAATGATTATCGCAGACAAAAAAATATGTAAGGAACTAACCACGTTGCTTTGAACCAATGATCAATAACTATCGCTAATTACCAAAATTCAGGCTAATTCAAATTACGAAAACTGTTTACCGTGACAGGACAGACAGGAGACCACTTAACGGTATTTCTAAATGCAAACTATGCATTGACAAGTAGCAGCTATTAAAAGTAAAAGCATGATGGTATGTAAACCGAATTGAATTCCTTTCTCTTGCTTCTCCAGATTCAAATAGTATAGCCATTTACTCAGCATGTTTTCCAAAGCAATATTTAGCATCCACGAATGGCGGTCAGCCTGGTTGGTTGAAGGGTCACCATTCTGCAATTTATATTTATGTCTATTACGAAACATATTTATGTCTATTACGAAACAAACAGACTGCTGTTTTTCCCCAGCTTAATCTTTATTAGGTTTGCTGTGTAGATGTGGATAATCGTTTCGTGTCATGAAATCGGTTCTCACAGCTTCCCTGTTCCGCGCTCAGCACGAATGGAATTCTGTAAAAAAAAAGCCAGCAAGTTTGTTTGTTGTGTTTTTGGATAAGGCACTAAGCGGGCTACTCCCATCCCTATGTGGCGTACAGGTGGCGGGGTCAAGCAGTCTATCCGCAGTGGTGGCCCAGCCTGAGAAAAGACTTGACAGTAGAGCATGAGCTCATACGCAGATGAGGAGATCGTTCATGCCACACCGGCTTCCCAAGAAAGAAGAAGGGAAATACAGCTACAGCAAACCAATCCCTGCGAAGTCTAATTCATCGGTGTCACGCAGTCATTGGAAGCGTTCACTCTTACTTATAAAATGAAGACCATAGGATTTTCCGGGAAAGAAGGAGACTCAAGCAAAGACCTAGCCGAACAAATTAAGGGAGAAAAAATTGAATGTAACAGCCTGCACGCGGATCTTCGACAACAATCATTATAGTTTCCAAAATAAAACTTTTGATTTACGCGTTGTCTCCACGAAGAGGTTTTCGATTACAATTTTGCACGTATTTTTTTTTGGAAATTTGGAAAGGGCGTGGCAACTCTTGTTCGCTCTAACTGATGAAGAGTGCTGCAACTGGAAAAAACAAAGCTTATCGCATGCAAGCAAGGTACAGACCTTAAAACAAATAAAAGTTTTTACAACTTTTTGGGGTCAAACCCCCAGACGTCCTTCTACATAGCTTTGAAATGAAAAAATATATTTCAAAACCTACTTCATATAATCAACATAAAATACAAACAGTCAGAGGTTCCTTCTTATGTACCCAGAAGAGCAATTGAGCAAAACCCTAAGCTAACTTGAACCCCGTGCCTTACCCATACCTTTCAACTTGCATTCTTTTTTGAGTCCTTTCTTATCGAAATGTTTATTAGCATTAAAAATAACAATTTACTTCCAATATTTTGCAAAAATTTTATCCTTTACAAGAATTTTTATGGCGGTTTTTACCGAGCATGACCCCCTCATTACAAAACAAGTCATAAATAAGTCAAAAAGCAATTGCCATTATTGCCATCAAACAGCAGCTCTTCACAGTTTACGTCATAAAATGTTTAAATCTTGAGCAAATAAACCGTCAACCTAATGCCAAGTGATGCAGCTAATTTTTTAAGTTATGACAGCCAAAAGCTTTTAAAAATATTAAACTGCAGCTTTGCCGGAAGCGCGGTTAAGTGGAATTGCGCCTAATTAAGCTTCAGTAAAACATTGAGTCAAAAAGTGGAAAGGTTCGTCCTGTTTGGATTCAAAACCTGAATCGCATTTTATAGCGTCATTACAATACAATTAGTTGGCGAAGTCACTGCAAGGTACTTTAAAATATTTACGCTTTCAAGAGCTTGAAAACTGGCTGCAAAAAACCGCAAAGAAACCAACTCTACCTCATTAAACCCTTTAAAAAATGAAACAATGACCCGAACGTACGTCATTATCGCAAAACCCGATTGTTATTTTGGAAAAATGTGCCACTGTGAAATGGCGCATGCAACATCGATAAACTAAGCGATTTATATCTTTTGAAGTAACAGCAAAATAGCATTAATATATCGCTCGATGGCATTTGGTTTATCGTTGACATCTTACCAAATTTCGTGATAGGTCACCGTAGCGGCCTAGAATGCAATTACGTAATAGGAAATTGTTCAATTGTTACGTCACAAGACAGGTCCACAGATGATTTTGACCAAACGAAGCAATAATGGCTGCGAATATATTTTTGCAATGTTGTCGAAAAAATCTTTTAGGCAATCCGAAAATAGCTTTGCAAAAATATTGTATTGCTATTTTAGCTATGTTATTGTTAGTGAAATTAGCAAAATTATATTACTATCTGTCGCTGCACAAAAATTTCGGAATCATGGTAAAGACAATTGATTTTAAAACTTATTGTTTTCGTTAAGATACCACGTAAACTTTTCGCTATTGTTGATACTCGTCCATTGCTTTGTAGAACGAATTTCTTAGTCAAATAACAAACCTTTTACGCATTGCGGAAAACCATGGAGTTAAATGATAATCTTTTAAATAACAACTAAGGACCTAGACGGTACACAGTATTGTAGAGAGCTGTTGAACAACTGATTGGCATATCTTGTAAATATAATTTGGTAAGAATGTCATCCATAAGCAATCGAATAAAAATATTCGTTTCAGTATTTCTTTTGCCTCCGTGACGGGTTTACCTTTTGACCAAACAGCCTGCACGTTCGCAATAGCGAATGAAAAGTTTCATCGGCAAATAGACCCTCGAATCAGAATTACAGAGGCCCTAAAAACGAAACTAAATTGGTGGCAAAAGATGCATAAAGTCGCTGGAGCGAAGCTGGTAAAAAGTGTTATTAAGATTTCTGTTGAAACTAATTCAAGAAGTGAATTTTTAGGTGTCTGGATCTATCTACCGGCAAGCTAAAATATTTGTGGTTATTTCAAGTAATTTTGGATAACCCGCTCATTTGGCCATATGGTGTCGTTACAAGTAATGTCAGTCGAAAATAATCCCGCAGTCGAGTTCATTAGATTAAAGTTAGCTAGCTATAACATGTTGTTGAAAGATATGGCCTAGAATATACTAACTCTTGTTCATTGTCCTTATTTGCAGACTTGTTTTTGTTTCTTGAAACCGCATTAAATAGGCCTATTACAAATATATCTAATATCCAACCTGCTTGATAAACCAGAAAATTTTAGCCTACAGGCCGGCAAAGATGTCTCCAATTAGACCGCTTATATTAGTGTAATCAATAACTGTAGCAACTTATTTTTGAGAAACATAAGTCATCTGACGTTCTCCCTACTTTGATTGCCATAAGACCCCACGTTTTTTTACTGAAACCTTGAAAACGGATAAAGAACAAAGATGATTTATAAATTTTTTTCTGTTTTTTGATGCCTAAGTTATTTTGCGTTATAATGCCTCTTTAACTTCTAATGAATTTACTGCAAAACAGAGGAAAACTGTTCGGGAAGGCTTTCTGTATCTTGAAAATGCGGTTACAAGAGTGTACTTAATATAAGCAGTGCACGTTTCATTTATATCTTGTTTCTAAATTTGATTTTAATGCCAAATGTTTTGAAAATCAGACGTAAAGATAAAACGTTAAACGTGAATGAATTTTTGCTTTGGTACGTGTTAATCACCTCAGCTTTTCGCTCGAAAAACCCTACCTCGAATTTCTCTCCGTTTTAGATCTTTTCCTGGAATTGAGTCTGATTTTTGGCGTTCTTAAGAGCTCATTACATCGATGAAAAACGAAACAGCTGATACAACATTCAACAATTAGCCCGCATGTTATGCAAGGCAAGACAGTGCAGTTGATTTTAATTGCAATTTGCCGATTCTGGCTAACCGACACCATGACTTGAAGCTGCAGTATAACAATGCATTCGGCTATGACGTTGATAAAGGCCCAAGCCTCCCTATTTTGAAATGGCAGCAAAACTGACTGAATGCCTTTGCACAAAGAGTCCCATAGAAAGGGCGCTTGTAGCTTTGTCTTTTGACCTACAACGCATGGGATCCACTTCAGCCAAAATATACGCTTCCTTCACTTTAGAGATATGAATTAGTGTTTTGAGAAACATAATTTATACTGCAGAATTTTAGGAAAATAAATATATTGGTTTCGAAAAATTATTGCTTACGATCATGATGATATTTCTGTCGGCGTGAAACAGGAGATAGATGAGCCGAATGCAATAGATTTTTATTGGCAGCATTTCGTTTCTAAGTTTTTATAAACGTTTAATTTGGCAAGAATTAAACAGAAGCATGACATTTTTTCAAAAATCAAGTTTTTTTTAGAAGTAAAACCGAAAAATAGACTGCACATATTTTAATAAAGTATAATTTAAAATAAAACCTCAAATCCGTTACTAAAAATAAAAATGACGAAATTTTGCGGTCAATTTTGAACAAATTTATTTTTAGACTCACAATATTGTCAACGTAATTTATGTTATTCGCGGCAAAACGTCAAGCCTGCATTAGTAAAGACGTATATAAGTTGCGTTGATTGATCGATGAAAACCTAATGGTGAGCCAAATTTGGAAAAATGCATTTATTTAATTCTATACATTTTGATCTACTAAATTGGTGGCCAATCGTTTCAAACCAAAACTTTGCATGATATTAATAAAGTTTTTGATTGCGTATTAAAATAAAAGCACGACATCAATTTACAAAACATTGTGATTGTCTAAAATTGTTATTTACACTTATTTTTTTCTTTGAAATCGCTTCAATGCATTTTCGAATTCTTTCTCTCAAACACTTTCATGAGATCTTACGGCATTTGATGGCCAACAAAAAAAGAAAAAAATTATGAATTGATAATAAAAATGAGCAGGAATTGCTAGATTTTCAAGGTGATCTCCTATCAAGAGGGATCTGCCTCCAGCATCAATTATTGATGCTGGAGGCAGATCCCTCTTGATAGGAGATCACCTTGAAAATTGCTGGCTAGCAACTAGCAACTCATGTATTAATGATAAGTCTTGACAATGATCCTGCACCCCTATTAGGGCTTACCGATGTGACTTGTTGTCCATGTCATGTGTGTGTGTCCTTGAATGTGACCCCCATGATATAGGTATTGCTGTATCATATTGTTTTGCATTCCATTTTTCTTTTTTTTGCACCCAATGGCAAATTTGTTTTTTTTAGCATATTTATTATTGAGTGTTTTTTACACCCGCCTGATGAGACCCAATAAGGTCGAAACCGGTCGCGGGTTATTGACATGATGTAATGGATTGCTGTATGGTACCGTATGATGCTGGTGATCATTTTTGAGCAAATTTTCTATTGTAAAAATAACCAGCTATTTTTTTCACTGACTAAACGCCATAATGTTCATTTGTTTAAAAAAAGTTTTTCTCACTTTTAATCAATGGTAGGAATACCTGCCTTCTCTTCTTTCAGACCAAACTATTTCCGCATTATAAAGAAATATTGATTAAGGACAAAAAATCGCCAGCTATGGATGACAAGAGGCATAGTGCATTCAAATAGAAATAAAATCAGTGAATGAGTGGTGGATGCTAAATATAGAACAGTGCAATGACTGCTGACAATTAAAACGCGATTAAACACTTCACTGTTTATGTCTACACCCATTTATAGATCTCTGTTTTTAAACCACGATACAAAGTCATTTATCGTCCTTTATGATAGAATATCTCGTGGCTATGTTTATACTGATGAAAGCTTGAAAATAACTGGCACGTGTGTAGACAAAAACATGCAACTTGTCTTGTCTAGTAGACCTAGACTAGTAATAAGGGCAGCTAGAGGAGGTGAAGGACTATGGTTTTCCCCAAGTTCCTTAGATACATAAAAACAAGATCTTGTTTTTAAGCAAAACGGCAACAAAAAGCCCGTCTTCAAAAAAAAACCATCGATCAAAATTGAGGCACAAAAAGTATAATTTTGATTTCTCCCAATATTTTTCTGTCTACGCTAATGAGACCGGTGCTTGTGAAACCAAAGATAGCCTATTTTAATAATCTACTCTTTATCCATCTGCATAATCACAGACTGCGGTCATGTACACTTTTTATACTGTAGCAGTGCGGTTCAATGGGTTCCTTAGCAAGTAAAAGTAACGTCAACACTGATGATGAAGAGAGAACTTGCTCATCTCCATGAAGGCAAGATGAACGAAGAGTTTGAGAGATCGCAAAGCGACCGTACTGTCTTCGAATCATCAGCAAGTCGCTCTAGCTTCGGTCGGCCCCAGGCGCAGTTCGAGCTCGAAGCATGAGCGTTAGCGCAAACCTAGCTATTGCAACCTGCAGCTCCGAGCGTTTGGTTCGCGGTCTTTCAATAACAAGTTTGCATCTTCGCTCAGTCCCTTGCGCCGAGCAGCCGCGAGAGTTACGCAAGCTGTCTACGTGCTGTTGTGCAGTTGTCAGAATTGAGAAAGTTGTTTACTTTGTGACGTCAATAAATGGCAGGGCGTTGTGACGTCATTACGCTTATTCCTGGTAAATCCCGGAAAAAGTGAGCCACAAGAATAAATCCATTGACTTGTTGCATTGTTTGTCCAACGAAAGGGAAGAGCTCGAAGAATTGCTGCGAAAACCTGAAAGTGTTATTATTGACGCGCTCAACTTTCAAAACGCTTGCGGCGACTTGCGAGAAATATTTTCTTTGTTGTAACTCTTTCCTCTTCAAAACGTTTTCTGTATAGAAGGATTTCCATTTGCACTTCCTAAAAGCAGGGGCACAACCAGGGAAGCTAAATGGTTAAATCCCCTCACCAGTGAACAGGTTCTTTTGCCTCAAAAAATCGCTCTAGTTTGGTTAGCCATTTCCTTTGTACAAAAACCCTCGCTGTGAGTATTCCTGCAAGCGTACGCTGCATAATTACGCTAAAGTGTTTTGCCAAAAGGGTGATCGCTTTGAGATAAACAAATAATTGCTATGCCATGAAATAAACAACCAATAATTTGTAGCTTGGGCTGGAATGCGCTTGAAGACCGATATTACGCCTGGTAATTTCATGGCCACTTCACATCGATTTGAATGTTAAAAAGTGGAAATTTAGCATTAAATAGAATTGAATTGTTTTCAACACCATTTCCATCTGCTGCAGCGGCTTGAAAAGGTCGATTTTTGGTTGCGTCGAGTTTTTGAATAGTTCTTAATTCACAATTAGGCCTTCTGAAGTATGCACTCAAAAATAAGTAAAGGTCTAGACAATCAAAGCGGATAAAAACGACACATTTGTATAAGGTACAGACTTGAGGCTGAATCAACAGTTTTGATTTTGAATTATGCGATCGATAAATCTGTTTAAGTGATTGTGACGTAGCAATTTCTATATTACATAACATTTCTGCTAGAGTCAATTTTTTTCACAGAAGATGAAAACTTTGACAAAGTAATGATATAAGTTTTATATAATTTTTTTATAGTACGTCGTCGCTTCAATGACAGAAGATGTGCTTGCACTGAAGAATTTTTGGTAAGTCAAAACATTGATTTTCTCAGGATCTACGTAGTTGAAATGAAATCATGCAGTTTATTTTCGTTTTTGACTGGGGGACGTATTTTAAACACGATTAAGTGAGATCGATTTTATTGTTTTCCTTTATATAACATTTCTTTCTAAGCACGGAGCAGAAGACTTGTGTACATAATTCCAAAACCAATGGCATGAATTGACAATGGAATCGAACCGAGATTTACCGATCGCGAAGAGAGCATTTTTAGAACCGCTCGAAGTTAAAGCCAAGTTTAAAACCAAAAATTTCTGTTCACATTATTTCCTTTCGAATGGTGCCGAAAACTGAAACATGATATTCATAGAACCAGCTGCTCACCGCTCAGGAAAAAAAGGAATATTTGAATATACTCAGTCATGATAAAATCGCTCTGGCCGTAAAAAACGACGAAAAATGTCATGATGTTTCTGATAGCAGTTTTCGAAGACGCGGATATTGATTGCATGACGTAGTGAAGGAATCACAGCAAATATAAGTAATTTGAGATGACAACAGCAAAGTAGCGAGCAATTGCCATATTTGGAGAATCGATTTGGAGGCGGCCCAATATGTCAAACAGTTTCAATTTTTGCTCATTTTAAAGGAGTTAATCATTTTCATTATCAGTAATCACGCGATTGTTCTATTACAGATAGTGAAATTGTTCTAATTGGCTAATGAAACTATAAATAGCAGATCAAAGAGTAAGATGGATTATATTTAATTACTTTTCAATATTTTTTTTTAGTTTTTTGCTCCACTGTAAAACCGAAATTTTGGGTCTCATAGAAAAGTTGTTACATTTGAGATTTGTGTCGAAATTGGGGAGGTTTCGATAGCTTTTAAATATATCTTTGGCTTTTTTTATGCAATTGAAAATTTTTTTACTCAACACAAAAATAAAATTTTATCACTATTCTCATTTTCGACTTACACTACCATGATATGCGATTAAATTTTACTTGGAAAACATTAAAATTGACCACAATCGCTTTACAGTCACGAATAGAAGCTATAATGTTTTTAATAGGCCAATTGTCGTCTGCTCAAAAAAATTTTTTGCTACAAAACGTCATACGGCTCGATGAAACTACGTATTAGCAGAAGAAAGTTGTTTGTACAAAACAGCTGAAACATTTGTGATACGTCTTTGTTTTTCGGTTACAAAGTGACCAACATACGTACAGACCAACTTCAGAACCATTGCTGCTGGCACACTGTTGCCTAATTCTTTCACGACCACTGCCAACAAGCTGGGAAAGTGATGCAAAATGCCGTTTCGAAAAACATCGCAATGCACGATCTATCTAAAGGCCGAATTTCTACTAGAACAACATCTACTGCTCAAATGATTACAAGAAATCTTTTTTTTTTATTTTAGTCCCAACGTACGGGAGGTCCAAAAGTCGTTATTTGATTTTTAAATGATCCACATTTCCAAGTAAAACGGTTGACTCCTTCAGAAGTCAACTAAAAAAGCAATTTGCAAAAAACCTTCAATAGCAGTAGTAAAAATGCAATAAACAGTAGAACAATCTGAAAGCGTTTGCCTTGAACAAGCGTGTGAGCGAAGAGCTAGAAAATATTAGAAGCCGATTTTCACCGACCAAGTTCACGCGAAAGTTGAGAAATTGACGCAAGTGCTGACCGTCGTCCTGTCCTAAAAATCGTCAAGCATTATGAGGTGAATAAAGTGCGGATTTGTTTGCTTTTTAACCAAAGTTTAAGGCAATGCTGCTCATCTACTGATGATTATGGTTGCTCCTATTGTTCCGTCATAGAAAACTTGAGTTATGAGTGGATATGAGAACAGCTGCATGGAAAAAGTTACTACTGTTCTGTTCTAGTTTCTGAAGTACACGACACACTTTTAAAAACAAACGCTTAACTTCAGTTTTTAAGGCAACCGCGTGAGGTGTGTGTGTGTGTGTGTGTGTGTGTGTGTGTGTGTGTGTGTGTGTGTTTGTGTGAATGCACAAAAAGTGGTAAAAATGAATTAATTTTGCTCTGAATTAAATTTGTATCCAAACCGGCCATTGGCGCGCACTTGGACTTGAAATTAGAGAACTGCAAAACGTAGCGTACGAGAAGCATAGTTCGGGGTAAAACTAGATCAGAGCTCTTCAACCGGGGTTCCGCAGAACCCTAAAGCTACATTTACAGAGGCTCCGTGAGCTTTAAGGGTTCCGCCGGGGCTCCTAGAGTTTTGAATTAAATATTCAGACAATGATGGTTTTTGCGCATGCGCATAAATTGTGAAGTCAAGTATACGCACGCAAATCGAGTTCACGTGAAAGCAAAATACATGCTTTTCTTTCCGGTTTTATTCGTTTTTTAAAATTTTTATCACATGTGTTTCCACGATATTTGCAAAAATAGTTAAAGGATTCCTAAAATTAGGTATAGGATTCCTAAAAGTACGTACTGTATAGGATTCCTTAACGCCAAAAAGGTTGGAAAGCACTGAACTAAACTAAGGAAAAAACAAGAAGATTTTTATTGCAGCATTCGTTATGAATGCGAAAAAAATTTTTGTTGCTAAAAATCGAATTTCAAGTGTTCATAAATTCTATGAAGTGGCGGTGGCTTAATTATGGTGTTTCATAATTTCTCCATTTACAAATTTAAAAACGAGTACCCTTTTTTTCTAATGGCGTTTTGGGCGCCAATCACGAATTCCACATTAGTTATTCATTATGACGTCGTCTTCCTACTCCACCGCGATTTTTCGTGTGTTTTTGACATCTTGGGAATTGCGTAACGTGGGCTCATGAAATTTACATCAAACGATGCAGAATATATGATTTGCTATTCGCGTTCAAGAGAAAATTAAATCCTATCTAATCACCCAAAACGTTACGACAAAAACACTTTTTAAAGCTTTTCTCTACAACACTTGCGAAAAGCAAGTTAACATGACGTAAAGAAAAGTAGACTTACTTTATTTGTGCTGCTTGCAAGTAAATTTGATAGCTTTGACATCATTCAAAATCCAGAAATTAATTGTTTTTGACATTTTGATGTGATGATACCGTTACGTGTGGGCTATTTTTACGAGTACGTATGTTTGAAGTCACCACTAAGAGACTGGAGCCCAGCAAAGACTGGAGTAGCGGGTACGCAAACTTGCAACGATGCAACGATCAGTGAAGGCAGGTTTATAGTTGGCTGATACTGTTTTGCCTACGAGTCCAGTGGTATTGGGGTACTTTTATCATATTAATCAGGTTTTTTTGTACTGTCGACATTCTCGAAAAGCTTCCTAGCTTTAGTAACATTAAAGACGCAGTAAAAACTGACGTCATAGTTGTGCGAAAGAAAGCTATTGTGCCTAATAGAGAGTTAAGGAGCGTCCATACGAAGCTAAAGCAAATTTAATGGCGTTAAAGACGTAGTAAAAACTAACGTCATAGTCGTGTGGAAAAGAGCTAATTTACGTTCTAGAGAGTCATGGAGCGTCCATATGAAGCTAAAGCAAACTGTTCAAAGGTTTGCCAGTGCTCGAAAAAGAGCTGCGAAGATGTATCTTTCTGACATCAAGGAAGGGTGGTTGATCAAGCTTTTTGCCATAAGCAAGTACATTGCTCAGTAACAACACCTCATTTCATTAATGAGGATAAGCGGTCATTTAAGTGTAATTTTGATGACAGGATCCCAGCAGCTGAAATCCAGTTTCTGCTCGATCACGGGAAAGAAAAATGGTTTTGCCGTTAAATAGAAAGACATGGTTTATAGTTTATGCCCAACGTTGGCAAAGGGTTTAAACCAAACCAAAAAAGCCTAAATCGACAGGTGACTGCTTAGAAGCATTCTCAACTAGCAATTAAAGTAAGAGGTGCTAGTAGCCCATTATGCAAGGTGATTGCGATCTTCCCGCCATTTCACAATCATAAATCAAATCGAATATTCCTGGTTGGAATTTATGTAATAAAATAAATATTGATGCAAAACAAATTAAAATATGATCAAACTAAAGATTTTGTTCAAAATGGCCGCCATTTGGTAAGAACTTCTTTCTTCTCTGTAGATAGTCTTCTGTTTCCGTGGTCCCCAACAGGTTTACGAGGCATGACAGTCAAAGTTTCCAAAAACCTAGCTTTCCAGTCACGAAGGGCGCGTACAGGCGGTGGCTTCTTCCCAAATCGTTCAAGGAACAGTTTTCTAGCTCCTTCGCATTTGAATGTAATGGCAAAAGATACAATTAAGACTATTTCGCAGTTAGTGAAATTGCCGTACTCCATCTTCGTCGGCGTCATTGAAATGAAATGAATCATTTCAACCTATTCGACACTTGATTTACTTTATCAAAAGTTTAAATTTTTTAAACATGTTATTTATAAATATCTAAGAGACAATGAACCGTGAAATAAATTTATATCTATGGTTTAAAGCTTTTGTATCAACAACAAAGCAAAAAAAATCAACAACAAAACAACAAGGCACTTTCAATCAGCACGATGGACTGTATCCAAGCCGACAGGAACTTTACATGTATCCGGCAACAGTCAGATCTTTAAAAGTCAACTGTAAGCGCAAGAACATCGGTGTTGCTCCTGCAATCGTTTGTAGAAAACAAGAGCAGTGCCGACTGGAAGCTCTGCAACGATGTTGATTTGAAATAAGTTACAGCGATTCAGTGAGGTTACGGATTGCAAGGCTTGAAATCAAACGGATCAGTATGTGCTTTTAGGACAAAAAGTGAACGAACAAAAACAAGATAAACTAATCGCCATTAAAACTTTTCCAGTAGAAATGTCAGTGACTGCTGAAAAAATTTTCAGCTCAATTACCGAATTGTGTGGGCCACTTTCAAATAAAGTATGTACACTGTTTTGTCTGACACCACAGCTTTAAACATTGGCAAAAGAGCGGCATAAATATAAGCTCGGTTAATTTTTTCAGGAGCATTGCGGTGGCACCATCTATGCGTTGGAATGTTTAATTCACGTAAATGAAATTTACCTGTCTCATGTCATTGCCATAACAGAAGGAAAGAAGAAAGGGCGTGACGTTACGAAGGAAGGATCGTTGATGAAGTGCTTTAAGGATATTAGAAAGCCGCACCAGGCCAAAGACATTTCTAAAGAAAAATTTAAAGTCGTAATTTCTAAAATGGCAGCTGTCCACTTACGCAACAAGGCAGAATGGTTTTCCAGCCAGAAAGAAAGAAGCAAGGATAATTTTTTGAAATGATCACACGCGTTTGCTTGTTTTGTCCTGCTATTTAAAATGGCAACTTAGGACAGCTTGAAGCATCTTTTGACCTACAAGCAAGAACCGACACGTGATGCAAGATGGCTTATTACAGCCAGTGCATATTTGCGCATGTTCAAATTTAATGCATATCAACTGGATGATTATCTTAGATCCATGCTGGTTAAGCTTGCTTCCTGTACAGTTTTAATTAACGTTTCTTCTTTTCTTCTATTTATGTGAAACCGTCTTTAGCCGAAGGACCAGAAATTATATTGTTTCAACCGAGTCTTTTTTTGCTCATCGTCACGTGGATCCAGAAATGGAAGAAACGGCTTTGAAATATTTCCACAAGCATCCACTGCAACGGCTGACACCGATAGACATTGCTCCAAGAGTATTTGCTGAAGTACCTACACGTACTGTGGAAGCTGTTAAAACAGGGTCGTTTCCGGATTATCTTAATGCGCGAGGCTTACTAAAAGATCAAAGTGCAAGTCTCAAAAGCTTTTTTACAACCCTTAGTGAGACTACACCTTTCATCAGCTGTTCTAAAGTTTCAGCATCACTTTAAAGAGACATTGAAAACAATAACTGAAGAACCAGCAAAAAAAGAATGATTGGAAAAATGCAAAGAGTAGTGCAAACAACCACATGGCTGTTTCATCGCAGCTTCGCAAGACTGATACGCGTTCCTTTTAATTTGCATTTTTCAGGTCGTTCATTTATCATTAACATTGAGTAAATTTCAAGTTGACGTAACATTGCACGGGCCGATTCAAAATTTCACTCAAGTTAGATGTGTGAAAATATTATTTAGTTCCAAATCTCAGCTTTTTGGGAATATAAATTTGATAAAAACTATAAGGCAACACATAAAATGGCGTTCGTATGTTTACAAAAGCATAGTAGTAGCTTGTAAAGTAAGCTTTGAAATTATTTGGTATTTACGAGATAATTTTACCATAGAAATCGGGTCTTACTTGAATCTAATTGTGTTATATATTCTTAAAAAGTGTTTTTTTGTCGTAACTTTTTGGGATTTAGATAGGACTTAATTTCCTCTAGAACGCATATAGCAAATTATATATTCTGCATCATTTGATGTGAATTTCATGCGCCTACGATATGTAGTTTCCGAGATATCAAAAAAATACGAAAAAGCCCGCGATGGAGAATGGAGACAACGTCATAATGAAAAAAATAACGTCAAATTCGTGATTGGCGCTAAAAATTTTATCAGAGAAAAGGTACTCGTTTTTAAATTTACAAATGAAGAAATTATGAAACACCCTATGGCTTGTGGTGACGCTTCAGTCAAAATTTAATTTATAATTAAATGTTTGGACAGGAGACCAGTGAAGGGGACTTAAATCCTCAAATACTTTGCTTTTGATTTAAAAGTTTTTTTTCGACAAATTTTATTCAATCAGCAACTAACAATTAGCTCAGCTGCTGTGATGTCACAAAGAAGCTTTTTTAGGCGCTTTCCTACTGCACCATTTTTTAAGGCCTCCACTCACGTTACCACATTTTCGGAAAACTTGCGCACATTCATTTTTCATTTTCATTACATTACTTCTATTGCAGGAGCGCCAAATGAAGAAACTCTAAACACAGCCTCTAAAGTCTTTGCTGTGATTCTATAAGAGATTTGAACCCAGGCGTACCGACTGCGAAGCGTACGATCCTACCACAGCACCGCCGTGACAGTGCAGCATGTCAATATGTCAGCCACGACCTCATCGACGAGACAAGCTGAACCACGTACGTCTCCAACAGACTTTCCAACGGTTCGAGCACAATTTTCAGCCAGGCCAAACCAAAATTCGATAAAATCCTGGATTTCCTGCGGCGGAAAGTGGCGTAGCTATAAATGTATCAGATTTGGCTGTATCTGCAACATATGTTAACAAAAACTTGCCGAGTACAAATTCGGTTCCATCGCTTCTTAAAACAAACGATTCGGCTTTGAATCAAGTCCACTGTTATCCGCTAGGTGGCAGAAAATGAATTAATTAGTTTAAAGAAATTATCGCCACGTCATAGCGCAACGTAATTTGTGCCAATGACGCTGTCACGCAACGTGAGTGAAATTCCTTATAAGTAACTCGTCACTTCAATTGACGACTTTACATATGCAATATAACAATAAATGTGATCTATTTGAAGATAAGTACTTGACTGATGATTTTTATGACAGTTTTATGAAGCTAGCTGAAATTTTTCTAAATACAGTAAAGCCAGAAATAGCTGCAAACGTAAAGTAAGCGAATACCTACGTTGGTGCTGGTGTAGGTCAATGAGTGCTTAATTGATTGATTATTTTTAAAAACAACGGCAATAAAATCTGGTGAAAGGGCATATTCAATGCACATACAGTAGACTAATTTAAGTATTTTGCTATGTTATGGCGCTAAATACCTACAATGGTTTTAGCTCCAAAACTTTCTCAGCATTTTTGGGGCTTGTGCATCCATTTAGGTCCAAAGTTAACAAAAGTGCACGAAAAATGGTTGTTTATCTGCATTTAAACCAAGAAGTAAAGTTTGTCATTTGTGTTAGAAGAGCACTTTAGGATGTTCTGCATCACGCAAGGTCGTTTTCTCGAACTTGAGACTTGACCTTTGACTTCGCTAATTGGCTTAGCGCTCAGTTCCTCCGAAATTTACATTTTTTAATTTGGAGAATTGAGTGAAAATTATGTAATTGACTGTAAATATTTTCTAAAGTTGTAACGCAGGCAAATAGGTGAAATGCAATGTCTGGATTGAATTAGACTTTTTTAACTATTCTAGGTCAACTTTTCGACAGGAAATTTAACACCATCATTTAGCCTAGTATGCGGCGAATCGGCCTGTAACAAAGTAAATTTTGAATATTTTTATATTTCAGTCTTCCCGTTATTTTTACAACTGAGAAAGCTACATTTCCCAATATTGTTGTTTGGTCTGTATCAAAGTTTAAAAGAGCTAATAAGGGAATTGCACTCCGAACTAAGAGTATCACTTACGATCAATCATCACTATTCTCCTTGTACATTAAGCACCACCGGTAGCGTTTTATTGGTGAAACGTGTAATCACAGTGGGTGGGTAAGTCAGGGGTTGCGCACGAATGGAGCCTAGGTTTGTGTACACAAACTTGAAGAAGGCAAGATGAGTTTTAGGTTGTTTTATATGACCTCATTTTAGAAGGTATATTACGTAATGATAAAACAAACTTTTAACTACTCAACCCAGCGTAGTATTCAGAAATATCGCTGAGTTTCGGAGGCAGACAAGCATGTTTGAAGCGAGAGTAACAACTCATTTTTCCACTTTAACTACTCCCAGTGAAAAGCCAAAGAACAAGAAGCTAGAAGCGGCGTCGCCCCTTTCCCAACCCACAAATGGGACTTGCAATAGCTACAGCGATGACGTCATCACGGCCAATGTTTCATCTCCCAAAATACTATTTGTTTGATTATGCACCTCATCGCACCATTGGGCCAAAAAAGGAAAGCAAAGAGGCTATTGTCTTGATGTTTCCGATGGTCAGCAGCGCATTTGTGGTTGGAGCTTGGTAGCTTGCAGAGGTGACAAAAAAATTGCCGGAGAAAAATCGCATTGCGTAAGAAACATAAACCTTTTTTCTTTCAATTATTTATTCAGCCCATGCAGCTGCTATTTAAACGCAATCTGACAGCTCGATTATCAGACAGCAAATGCACAGTGCTCAGGCAAGCATTTAGTGGCAAGTTTTAATGCAAACTCTATTTTTGTTAGTAGTACATTTTACAAAGATAAGTTGGGCGTTTTATTTTTAAAAAGCCTGAACGTATTTCTACAAGTGAAAACAGACTTTGAAGTTTTAGTACCATTATTATTGCATCAACGTTTTCATGATTTTTCTTGCATTTTCAGATTTAAAAAGCTTTTATAACATATATTGTTTCATCACCATACGTTTTTAAAACAGAAACAATGGAGAATCAAAAGTAAGTTGAGATGATCTTTTTTGAATTTTGAATGCGAAGTGAGAAAAGGTTTTACGAGAAATTCTCCTGATGATTACTGACAGGAATTCATGGCATAATGTGAGGCATACCTAAAAAAATGTCCAAACTGAATTTCAAAAATTATTTGACCAATAAACAGATGCAAAATTTGTAAAACCAATCCAACTTTGATTAAAATTGGCAGAATTTTTTGATATTCCAACAGCAAAATCAACTGCTACAAAATAGTGAATGCTAAAATTCTGGCTGTTTATTCACCATTAGTTCTTTTTTTACAGGAAACCGATAATTGAATTGACAACTTCCTTGGAGGATTGGCGAATCGTTCGGGAGTGTTACGTTAAATCCTTCTTCCATTATCCTCTTTACAAATATATGGTTCCTGACCCCTCGAAGCGGGAAGATTTTCTTCGAGCTTATCTGGACGCCAATTTCGAGGTAACTGTTGGAAGCGGACAAGGGATCCTACTTGTCACCCGACTGCCGATTGAAAGCGAGAATGAACAAACTGAGCCCCAACTTAAGGTGATCGGAGGCGTGGTGTTTGTACCGCCATCTACTGACGGAAGCGGATGGTCGATCGAGAATGACGAGCCATATTGGAATGCTTATGAAAAATATGGGCTGGCAAAAATATCAGAAGAAGGATTGCAAAGAGTAAAAAGGTGAGACGAAAATTTTTGTTTATTTTTTATACTTTTTCTTCGGAGGCCGCCGAAACAATGGCGACGATGTTGCAACAGCTATATTTGCTTCGTCGTTAAGACATTGTTATTTAACCACCAAAAAAATTAACAAATACGATGTTAAGAATCTGCGAGTGCATCCCAATGAAGAAAAGGTTTAGCACCAGTGGTACAGCTAACATCCAATATTATGATTCTCAATAGAAATGTTGTTTATCTTTTTATAGCAGTTTACCGAAAAGCTCAAAGCACTATTGATATTGAACTTTACCAAATTTAAACCACCTAAAAACAAATCACTTTTAATAGCAGTAAAAAGTTACTATCAAACATATATTTTGCCATCATGAGAGTAGCCACAAATACGTTATCTTATGCTCTTAATTGCGCATTGAAATAAAAAAAACAAAACTTAAGTAAACACATAGCCAAAAGTACCGTAAAATCAAGGCCTCAATGGCGTGTTTACAAGAAGAAACGACAGCATCATAAAGTTTATGGTTTTGTGCTTATTGAGGTTTAAAGTGTTTGGTTTAACGTTTCATATTGCCCACGCAAACTCAAATTATTGCTTTGAAAGAAATGTTTACAATATCATAAGCTTTTCTGCAGCGACATTTCTTTTTGGTGTTTTGTTCGTTAGGGTGTGATTAATAAACAAATGCCATTTTGTAGATATGAAGCTTGGGAAAATGGCAACATTGCGCAGAAAGCATCGTCAAGTCGTGTTCCATTGTGGAATGGATTATTCTGCGCTATTGCTCCCGAACATGCTTCGAAAGGAGTCGGATCGGCGGTCTACAAAGAAGCCATCAAGATCATGGCACGATTCTGGGTCAAACAGCAAAACTCGTCGCAGAAAATGAACGTTCAGGAGAAACAAGAAGAAGTAGCAGAATTGCAAAGCAAACTATTCCGTTCTTCCTTAAACCAGTTCCATCAGTTCGGACTGTTACATCAAAAAGCTGTCCCGGCAATCAACTTTCCGGAAAAAACGCAAGAAAAACCAACGCAGCTCAAAAACGTTTCAATCAAAGACATGATGTTCAACCCGAAAGCGCCTCTAGTGGTAGCGATCAGCCACAGTGAGAGAGCATCCCGATTCCACCAATCAAATGGCTTCCAACCTGTGTCTCGACTTCCATATTATGACGAGGTTGATGACGTCACGCCCTTTTACACCCACGTTCTTATTCTTGATCCTTTTTGCACTGGAAGACTCCAAGAACTAAAAGCAAGTCTTCTTTCCAACAATAACAACGAAATTTGCAATCTTTCACAAATAAAAGATAACTTAAAATCTATAGAAAATTGCAACATTCTTATTTAAGTCAAATTATTGTTTACTATTTTGTTTGTTTGTTTATTTATTTATGCTGTTTTGTCTTACTTTTTTACATCCAAGGAAGCTATACCTATTTACGTATCGTATTTTATTAGTAGTGTGCCAGTTATGCATATGATAAAATGAAATGCAAATAAATTTATTTTGGTTGATCTTACTGGGTCAGTATGAAAGGCGGTACATATTGAGGTTTATGACGACTTTACCAGCAAAAAGCTTTCAAGGTTGTATACTGTAGAAGCTGCCAGTGATTTTCGCATGCACTTCAAGCCGCCAAAAACTTGACAATTGAAATGAATTCTAGTTTGAACGAGAAATATTTCTCCTTAATCACGTTTTTCTCAATGACGCCATGAAGCTATTGCGTCATCAAAATTGTCAAAATTTTCAACCTTATCCTAATACAGTCAAGCGACATGTCAACAAACGCAGAATTTTACCCTGAAATAATATTTTTTCTCTGGCGTCATCAGTTTCAAAGATATTAGCCATTAGAAATGGCTCGTTTATATTTGCTTCTAGAAAATTTGGAAACATAATATCCAAAAGAACAAAGAACATTTCTGGAGGCAAAATGTCTTAAAAAAATATCTTTCTTAAGGCGAATTCCTGGATTTTACAGCTCATTATTTTTGATCCCACAAAGAAAAATAACTGTTTCATCTCCAAACAGACTTGTGTTAGCAAGTTGCATTTAAAAGCATGCAACAGGCAGCGCTACTTTTTGGATGTATTTTTAACATATACCCAAATATAAAAAGCTACCCGAAAGAGCTATTTGCTTTCTTGTTCAAATAACCTCAACTTAGGTATGTAAAAGTAGGTTTTCGTGTTTTACCCAATTAAAATAAAGGACAAGAAACTCCATCCAGTAAATTAATCCTCTTACGCAAGCAGCACTTGAAACGAAACTGATTCCTGGCTATGGTTTATTGGCGAAAAAATTACCGCTGTAGAAACGTCATTGAGTCGTTGTAGATCTCATTTATAGAATTCAATGGAAAGCTTTTTCTTTCTCCCTTTGGGGATATTCACAACTCACATGACGCTTTTTTATCCGATTTTAGATTCCCCTTAACCCATGTGACGAATCATAATGTCTTTGTAAACCCCCTCCCCTTCATATAACACATCATATAACAAAGTACTCAAGCAAACTTTAGTTATTCGGATTCGCCACAAAAACCTGCTTAATCAAACAATTGAAAACTTTAATTCTTTTACATTCAATAGCAAGTGTGTCGTGTAACGATATCTTTTATCCCCTTCCCTACCGATTAAACGGTTTTGATTTCCCCCTTCTTCCCCTGGAGGTGTCATACGATGTTTGAACGCCCTTCTAAAACAGTTTCGTTTCATTGCGTTCAGTGCAAAAGCATTTTTGCGGATTTGACACTTTTGATATACATGTGAAAAACGGGTAAAAAACAAAAGTTCTGATTTGGTTGTTGAGCTATTTTTATCGCAGGGAGGCATGAAATCAAATATCACTATTGAAAGGTGCATAAGATAGAAAAGCGGTTGAAGAGCTCTTCTTTAGAGTTTAGACACGAGAAAACGGGTTCACATTAGACATTTTACCGATTTTCTTGGAAGTTTCTAGAACCGATGGCACGGTAAAATTTTCTCTGAGGATGCAGCAGTAATGATGAGATTCTTCTCGAAATAAAACTTTAACTAAACAGCAGTCATCATATCCACAAGCTACATAATCCAAAACGTTTCATTGTAAAGTGAGCTGATATTGACAAGAATGGATTCTGGTATGGGTTTCATTCTTTTTGATTGCTTTTCGAAGTGACATACTTCTCATCACTTTTTGTGCATTTTCTAAAAATTGGGTACGGTATGTTAATAGGTCTATGTTACCTAGTTTCAATGCTTTGCACCTTTTACTATCAGTTATGATCGAAATTTTATTACTTAAATCTTTTTACATAAACGCTTTGATATTTGCTCTATTTGCAAAACTGCTTAAGAAAAATTCTTTGCGCATGGACCACAATTACATTTTTTTCTGCTGCTGTATTACTGTATTCTGTATACAATCAGCACCAATCATATTTCACATTTTTTATGGTTTTACAAAAATCTATAATTACCATAGCTTGCTTTGCATGTATGCATGTATGTATTTTATTTTTTGCCCATAGCAACACGAAACGCGGAGACACTCAAACAATAGTAGACGAAAAAAGGAGACAATGGAAAAACGAAATACGTGAAGGCATGCCTAACATATGTGAAAGAGATCTAATTGTTCACATTAGCATGGCATCGTACCTGGTGCCAAAGAAACTAGAACAAAAAAAGCATAGCATCCCCCAAAATAGACTTAGTGTCGTTTGTTGACAATAAACTTAATTTCTAACTAAGATTACACCGATTGCATTGATTTTTCGAAGAGTAGAATAGTTAACATTTTTACATTGTTGTTTGATGCAAAGTGTCTATTCGATGCCACTCAAGTTGCATTTTCCGATTATTGGATTTTTGTTTGCAATTTTGTTTTTGAAAGTTTCTATTTTGACATTCCAATGTTTCTCAGCAATTTACGCACGAAATTTGCTCTAGTGAATAATCAGTTATAAATAGTAACCAGTAAGGCCAAAAATACAGGCGAAATACTCTTCGAGATGATCGGTAAGCACAGCGTTTCCTTATTTGTAAATAAAAGTTTGCACAAAATATGTAAAAAAACGTAGGCTATAATACAGACTAAACTTCATAGGCTAAAAATACATTTGGCATTTTTCGGAAGCGGAAGACTTATACTTTTTCCATGATTTTTTCTTGCATTTTTTGCATACGGCTGCAGCGCTTACTGCTTTTCATCGTCATGACTACCAGGCTCAAAATAACAAAGATACATTAGACATGATGGAATGGATTAACAACAAAACAAACAACAAGCGCTCGCGCATTAACCACGACCTAGTTGTGTGAAATGTCAACTTTCGTATCTACAAAACCGCATAAATTAGGAGAGTAAACTGTAGTAGGGAAAGTTTTTTCGGGACCACCAGGGCCCCTATAAATCTATGAAAATCCCAGGCATTCGATGTGCTTGTATAATGACCGCCATGGATATCGAGCTGTCGCCCCAGAAGCCGACCCTCAATTACGGCCATCGAACCTAAATGTGAGCTTGAAAATGTCAACGTTTCTTTGACTTGCAGGCATAATATCGCGTACGATGTGACGCTCAACTAGACCTGAGCTTATTTCTATACCAACTGGATGCCTCATAGATCAAGCCACCATGCATCCCAAGTTTCTTAAGACAGACCAACTGACCAGATGGTAGAGGGTGCTGGACCACACAGAAATTCTTATTCTGTTTGCATTATCCGTGTACACTTTTCCAACTACTCCACAAAGCCGAATGATGACGTTTAGCGTCTGTTAGGTAATAAACGATGGAATTAGAGGAAACCGTATAGCAGTCGACCTGCTTTAATCTCTGGCTGTGTCACAACATATAACAGGTATAAGTCCAAGCCAAATTGAACAATCATAGTTTGTTGCCTTATTGACGAATTATGACGTAAAGACCATCAAAAGCAAGTCATGACTCGTCCAGCTCCTTTAACAAACACGTGACAACAGTTGACAGACGCAAGTGCCAAAGTGGCCCTTGTTTTCGTAGTCGAAAAATTGATACAAATGAACTCTGATCTGTCGATAGTTGCATTTGAAAAGGTTCTTCAAGCAATAAAGCGTAAAATCACAACAGGAAAAACCAACTTAGGCGCGTTAAAACAATGTAATTTAACTCCATAATTGTAACAACGTTCAAACGCAGCCGCAAGTTCAAAAAGACCGACACGTCAACCCTAAAACTCAGAAATACAAGACGTTTGTTAAATTCAATGCCCGCTCCATTTCTACCTTGATTTGCCCTTTGCAAAAGCATTTGACGACCATTTTTGTTCTTGAATGCGGTGTGACGTCAAGATGCTTTGTTTTGACACTTCGGAGAAGTTTCCATGGCTACTTCCTTGTGGGTCTGATTACGAGTTGTACGGTAACGTAGTCAAGAGGTTGGGACAAAAAGTGTCGTTGCCTTATCTCAGTTTTGGCTATGTGGTGACGTCATCAAGTCAAGGGAAGAATCAAACCACGCCCCTAGCCAAAATTTTGCTCTGACAATGAGTCTTAAGTTGTTCGACGAATAGGCGTTAAATAGTACTTTCTGAAAGATTTAGCGACTGTTCAAAACAACATCGTGGCGAAAAGTCAAAGTGTTTGCATCACAACGTTTATTTACTCTTACACCAAATAGCAGTGGTCATACCCAAGGGCGTCGGCAGAAACTTTTTTTGGGAAGCATGACAATATAGGCTGCTGCAACTCGCTTTCCGTTTTATTAAGTTACTTTCCACATAGGGAGTTTAATATAGGCTATTTTAATTTTTTTTATTTAGTGGAAATCACGGCCCCCTTACCCCCTGCCACCCCTTGCCCATCAATACGTCCGTGGTCTTTTGTCACACCCGCTGCATGAATTCATTTACGTTATCTTATTATGTCACAACAGCGAAAATCAAAAGATAACTACCGCAAAGGTCGTTAGTAACTGTTGACTTTTCAAGGGGCAAAGTGCTGAGAGCAGAAATGAACGTAGTTCATTAATAACCTTAACGATCAACTAAAATAGCCATTTGAAACCAAGACAGTATTGTTTCATAATTTTTCTTGCTGATAAAATTACAGTAACGTGCAACTGTCTGAGAACTTATGATTTTTCTTTAATGTTAATGACCTCTTACCTGGTAACACCGTTTCTGTTACTTTTAAGCTCAAATGCTAAGGAGGATGAAAACGCGCAGAAAAGATCAGCGGTATTACGTGAAACGAATTTGCTTACAAATAAGGAATAGGTGTGCTCAGCACCTTTTACAAAGTTTATTTTCGTGATTCTTGCGCTCCTTGCCTGCTCACGAAAAAAGCGCTGTTTCTGTAATTGTGATGTCACAACTGAAGACTCCGAAGTGCGCGCAATACATTGATCGTCGAGCTCACACAATTGTACGTTGAAGTGCATCCGCATCCGAAGTTGAAATTTTGCGAATTTCGATTTTTCGAACTGTGGCGAAAAAAATCTTTATCAGCGAATACTTTTTTGTTTTTCGGGAGATCTATCTGAATTCAGGATATTGGAAGTTACTTTTAGCACAAGAGTCGAAGACGAAGAATTGACTAAACGCATGCGGCGAAGGACCAAACTTTGGAAAATTTTGTGCCACGATTTTGGCAAAGAAGTTTTTTTCGAAGAACAATCGCGTACAAGCATTTCAGGATGTTTGAGATTTTTAACAATTTTAAGTCGCTAACAGTGAGGGCATCTTGCTTGTCTTCTTGCGTTGAATGCAAGCTCCATTGGACTTGCTGTTTGACGAAAAAAATTTTGATACAAATGGGCGCTGAGAGGATGCTCTGTACTGATGTGAGTCTCGTACCCTCCCTGTGGCATCGCGTGTGAAAAAAACAAATTAACGTGCTTTATTATAGCTTCATTGCCTACACCTAGTAGTGCTCTTTGAAGTCAGAATACTTCACGCTTGCTTGATCAAAGTATATTAACATTGCTTCTTTGCTTTTACAAATTGGGAGTTTTATGATCTAGAGGTAGATCCAAATATCAACTCATTAGCCTACAAAATAGCTTCTTGGCAACTACTGTAAAAATGTGACATCATCCTATCGCATAAGACCACGTGAGCAACGAGCAATGCCTGTATGCGCCAAATAAACTTTGACAAGGCATTGAGCCAACTAATATTGCCGCCGGTTAATAGTTGTGGCGGCTATAGGAATTTGGGTGACTTGTGGAGCCTCACACGGATTTGGATTAGTGTTCTGTTTATTGTTGACGAATTTGCACCGTGTTTGGCAATTCCGGCAGTCGCTTTGGTTGATTAAAGAATTTTGTATCACATGGCGTTTTTTTACGGTCGGATACCTTTCCTGCCACCAACCATCTAGGAAGGAAACTGGGCTACCTGTCTTCCACATAAAGATAGGGGCATCCCATTAAGTGCCTTGCCCAAGGACACAACAAGCGAACTTGCCAGCTTGTTATCCACGGTCTCCCTTTAAACGCCAAGTGCCAAGCAGGGAAGCTGTAAATGCCATTTTTTAAGTCTTTTGGTAATATTCGACAAGGGGAATGAACCTTAACTCTACCGACTGCGAAGCGGACGGCTCTAACCACTGCGCTATCGCGTCGGTTGAATTGGGGTTCATTCCCCTTGTCGACTCATACCGAAAGACTTAAAAAATGGTATTCAGAGCTTCCCTGTTTGGCGATTGGCATTTAAAAGATATTGATCTTATTGAGATAGCAAAATAATTACTGATCTTATTGAGAGAGAATGTGAAATGTTAACTGTAATGCAAAATTGTTTAATCAACCAAAGCGACTGCCGGAATTGCCAAATACGGTATAAGTTTGTCAACAATGAATGGAGCACTAATCAAATCCTTGTGAGGCTCCACAAGTCACCCAAATTCCTTAGTCGCCAAAACAATTAGTCGGCGGCTATATTAGTTGGCTTAATGCCTTGTCAAAATTTATTTGGCGCTTGCAATGCCATATCATAAATCGTTTTGGGAGATTAATATTTCCAAATTGATTCGAAGGACATTAACAAGGACAGCGATATGACAAGAATTTATTGGACCAAACCCAGCCGAGGCAAAACCAATGCTTTTGTTCTGTTTAAATAGATTGATGTAGAATGGCCTATTTACAACTGCGGTAATTACAAGTTTGCTTTAAACGCGGGGGTTTCTGCGCTGCATGCTCGTCATTTTGTAAGCGAGTGTTCTGAATCCTATCAATAGATTGGCTATTCGGCTAAAATAAGCTAAGGGTTAAGCGAATCATTGTCAATAAACGATGTTGAATTTTTATTTGGGAATGAGATGTTTGTTGCTCAAAAGCAATTGCGAAAAATGTTTACAACCGCTAGAATTGCTTTAGCAACCACCCTATGCTAAATCAGGTGAAGCAGTAATTGATCTGCTTCCATTTCAACCTTATAGAAACAACGTGTGGAGTGTTGTTCGAACCCACATTCATTTCAACTACTCGAACGATGATCATTGGTTTTACCGCTTCCAACCTCAGAGTGTTTGATCAGAATACTAATACCTAATTTTCAAAAGCATTTTTTGTAATTACCGTAAATTTCCCCCACCCCCTCCTGTAAAAGTTATTTTCTGGAAGATGTACACCTTCGAAAGTTTCTTTTAAGTAGATGAGTCGAAAATCCTCTGTCTACAAAATATTCTTTGGTTACACTAAATTACACCCAAATGCACGATGGAACACTTCACTCAACAGCTACAAATTACAACATAGATGGAAGGCTTCTTGGTTTTTTTGGAAAGCAAATAGCTGACTATTTCGAACAGCGATTACCAGAGCTGGATTAACCATTAAGCAAAATGAGCTCGTGCTTAGGGCATCAGAGGAGGGAGAGCACCACAGAAATTCTTCGTAGCCGAATTTTCAATGATCTCCCAGTATTTGAATGTCGTAAAATGTTATCCCCATACATGAGGCTGACGAGACCGAACAAGCTGAGCAATTGTTTTGCTCCCTCCCTTCTGCTCTCAGCCTGTCTCATCCAATTGGCTACCACTTGTGTGATTTGCAAGTTGTGAAGTTATTTCCTTAATTGTTGTTGCCTTTGATTTGACTTTGAATAACCTCCGGTATCGTTGGATCCCAGCGGTTTGGCAAAGTATATGTTAATTGTGGCTATGCCGGTATGTGTGATGAAATAAAACCTAGATTCTAGAGCAGGAGTTGGAAAACTTTTTAGCCCGAAGGCCGCATTCACCATTCAAGAGTTGGCCGAGGGCCGGTGCTTAAAATCTTTCAACAGCTGTATATGTAAAGCCAGATCTGACAACAAGTAATATCAAACAAGACACACAAATTTACAGCTGGTTTAATTACAAAATAAAAATGTATACAAATTGAGCCTGTCTGAAATAATTGATCTCCACCAAAAAAAGTTATCACATGGATTTGATAAGAATTCTTCGAAATTAACTAGGAAAGTGGTTCGAAATTAGTTGGTCTCCAAGAAAAAGTGTTTCACGATGATTTGGAAGAAAATTGCAGAAAATTCGTAAATTTAAGTGATTGTCATGAATCAAGTGAGGCGCGGGCTTTCGCTCCGCCCCGAACGGCACTTCTGCTGCATACGCTACTGCATACAACAGGGTCAATACAAACATGTAAAAATTCTTTATTACAAAGCAACTTGAAACTTCGAATGGTGCGCGTTCTACTAAACAAAGAAATGTCACTTCGACAAAAGTGAAAGCATTATTTTTGTTATTAACAATTTCGATAATTAAAATAATCGCAAGAAAATTTTGCCAATATTTCGTCATATTACATGAGAAATATATAAGTTTCTACAAACGTAGTCGGTCGATTTGGCAGTAGAGAGCTCAATGGATAAGTAGTAGGTCGATTTGGCAGTAGAGCTCAATGAATAAGTAGTCAGTCGATTTGGCAGTAGAAAGCTCAATGGAGAGAGGTGAATAAGAACTACCTCCTGACGAGCCGCCTTAGGCGAAACAGACTGTTGAGGTGTTTTCAACTGGAATAAATTTCATTTTAAGTTTCTACAAATGTTAGCGGGCTGCACAAAATGCTTTGGCGGTCGGTGGTTTGTCCAACCCTGATCTAGAGGGTAGAGTGTGGTGGAGCTGAGGCTGGAAACTATTTATTTGGCATTCAGTTCTGACTAGATTGAATTTAAGTCCTCTTGTTTTGGTTACTATATGAAAGATAAATTTATACTAGAGCACCCCAAATACATTCACAGGCTACGATTGCTTTTTTCTAGACAACTTTTGGTGCTTTTTTTGATGGAAATAGTAATTTTTTTTCCATGTCACCAAAAAATGGTGGGCTCAACCTACTTGAAATGAGATAGTGATCGGTACAATCTAAAATAAAGTAGCAATTAAAATTCAACAAGCACTTGTGTAGATTAACAAAAATGTTTATATGTATGGGGCACTAAAGTCTTAAGTGCTTAGAGCCTCTAAAGTCTAAAGGGTTTAATCCAGCCTTGCCTATTGCACTATTTCATTCTTTATGTAGCATGTAGCAAAAACATAAAAAGGCTTTAAATTCAACTTCTGTTTTTACAAGCATTAACATCATGTATTTGAAAAACTGTGAAGTATAAACGGTTAGTTGCTCATTTACACGTTGTGTCTTTGCAGACGTGATTTAGAGCTTGCCTTCATGACTGCAACTAGAGTAAGCTAAAAGTCTGAAATCTCCTTTCTTTATCCAAGACACTTCGTCCAAAAAAACGGAAAAAACGTTTTGCTGTTAAAAAAATCCAACAATTGTGTCATAAAAACATCTCAAAATAAGGTAATTTGCTACAAAACATCTCAACGCGTGAAAATCCTCACAAATCATCTCAAAAAGGTAGTATTTTTTTTCAACTTTGGGTTTAGTTACCAAAAATCCTGGTAGCTTTCGTGGCTTGCACTAGTTACGTAAAATATATAGTGCTTTGTTTAAAATGCGCTTGCATCGCCACTGCGCTTCGAGCAAATAAAAACTAAGAAGTGTTACGGCTGCAGAATTTTTAGCCAAGCAATGAAATCATAAATGACTGTGGGGAAATCGCTGCACTTCTGTCCTTTGTCGAAAAAGAGCACTCCACTTAATCCAGTTCAAGCGTCACCTTTCGCGCTAACATCGATGCAAAGTTCGATGACTTCCCGGAAATCGCAGAAAAGCGAAGTGTAAAGCGTGTCAAGTTTTTGGAAACTTACAGTATGAGGTCATCATCTCGACTTGTTAACATTGGAGGACGTGCAATATTAAGCTATTATTAGTGATGTAGTAGCATTAATTGTCATGAAATCTCAAGCTGATATTCATTCAAGCTGATATCATTCATTCATGCGTACAAGTTCATGTTCTGTCCGCATGTCTTTAGTTAGTCTGGGCCACGCAACTGATAGGATGCTTGGTCCCCCCACCTGCTGCCACATGAAGATGGAGGAGCCACCCAAGTGCACAACAAGCGGATGCCAGCTTTTTTCCGATTCTATTCTTTCGCGCTGAGTGTCAGGTAGGAAAGCTGTGAAATACGTTTTTAAAGTCTTTGTTATGATTCCATAAGGAACTGAACGCAGGTCTATCGACTACAAAGCAGACGCTCTAACTACTACGCTATACCAGGCTTGTTAAACTATACGTCAATACCAAGTAAGAATCTCATTTTGACGTTTGAAGTAAACAGTAGTAATTATTTTGTTTTCATAAAAACTCCTTAATGTGCAACTAAGCTTGATTCAGTAATTGGCGCATTCAGATAACCTCACCGAAGATTCATCAAGGGAACTATCTGTTGTAGCCTGAGGGCCTTGTCCTTCTTTTCTTGTTTTGGATAGAATTCGTTAATTTTTCTGATCTTTGGATGTAGAGGGGCGCGCGACATAAACTGTTCTTTCTCAACGAATTTTTCTTTTCTATTCTCTTGCTGTGACATGCTCCGTTTTATTTATTTTGTGCAAATGCAAAGATTTTGTGGAAAAGCGAGAGAAAATAAATCGGATATATAAATCTGCGAAAGACATTACAGACTGTCCTTCAAATGTTACTAGATTTTTTTTTCTATTTTGCCATATTTATCCTCCATTCACGAGAAAGCGAATTGTATCGCTACATTTTGAACGGAACGTCCGCACTCATTTGGGAGTTGCCATTCGCGATATGTCTGGGCCACCTGTCTTCCAAATAAAAGTGGAGGTGTCCCGTTAAGTGCCTTGCCCAAGGACACAACAAGCGAACTTGCCGGCTTGTTCTCCACAGCCTCCCCTAAATGCCGAGCGCCAAGCAGGGAAGCTGTGGATACCATTTTTTAAGTCTTTTGGTATGACTCGAAAAGGGGATTGAATCCAAGGTCTACCGACCGCGAAGCAGACGCTCGCGTCGGCGGTTAGAGCGTCAGCTTTTGAATTGAGTCCAGGTTCTAGCTGCTGGCAGAAGTGATGGTTAGCCATAATAATTTTACCTTGTCTTTCTTTGCTTCGGTACTCCATGAATACCAAATTTGGAAAATTTGGTGTTAATTGATCGGTAGAATTTTCCACGCGTTAGTCTTACAGCTGAATGCATTGAATTGGCCGTGGAGATGCAAATTAAACGCAGGGTGTGGTATTCTTCTTCAGAAGCTTTTGCAAAAGGTCAAATGCTCTTAAAATTTGTTTTTTTACTGCTAGTGTATTAATCAAGGCTTTTTCGATGATGACTCTACGCCACTAAGTTCAAAACCATGAAAATATAATCAGTTTACCAGGAAAGCCGTTACACCACAAATATGGCATTACGTATTTCCGAAAAAGTGACAAAATATCTTGCAAAAATTTCTTTTTTGTGTTGCAATACTTGCCAATACGAAATCTCACTAATCAAACGTGTAAAAAGATTGTCAAGTTGTGGTTCGTAATTTCCAATATGTTGCTCTTTGTTCAATCAAAAGCTCCATGCCAAAAACTTAAAAACAGCACGCCAACTCATGGAACCAATAGAAAACCAAAAACCGACTAATGGAAAACAAGAAAGTCCATATACGCGGAAATTTTGCGATCTTTTTTTACGTAAAACAAGTGAAAATCAGATCTTTTGTTTGAATTATCTTATGACATTAATGCTAAAAATGCTTTTAAAACCCGGAATTCTAATCATGACTTTCAGCTTTATTTCCTCATTTTGATCCTTTTTGTTCTATAAAATTAAAAAATTTGTGAAGACAAAAGAAATGAGAGTCAGAGCAATGCGATATGACTTTACGATTTTTGAATGAGCAGTTACCCCTAGTTGTTGGTGACGCAATTGTTTGAACCCAAAATGTGTTTAAATACTAATAGATAAATACTAACAACCATTCAGCCCGGCCTTGATGCATACGACGTAACCATCTGAGTGCTGAATCAGCCGGTTTTAAGTGCGTCTCCTCACACTGTAGACACACACACACACACACACATACACAGCGAAGCTAAGTTTTCAGGAGAAAGATTTTCTACATTTTAGCTGTTTGCCACACATTTGTATTTTTGTTATGAAAATTAAATCGCCTTTGCTCACCTTAGTCTACAAACGCCAACTGAAGCAGTTTTTTTGTTTCATTGGGCTAAAAGCACAAATTGCAGAAAGAGCAAAAAAGTAAAATGAATTCCACCGCACATTTGGTGAGAACGCAAAAAACAGAATATCATAATGCAAAGAAAGCACCGAATTTTTTCCATATTTTGCCGAATGTGCGTGCATGCTTCCACTTTTATGCTTATGCGTTATAAATTGTAGCTTAATACTTTTCCTATAAAGACAACTGATGTGGCTGTTTTTTCAGCTAATTGGATCAAAAGCAGTTTCTTTTTTATCTCTAGTTTGGTTTAGTAATTAGCGTCATATACTTTAATCAAAGCAGCTGGCGTAACTCAGTTGTGGGCAGACGGGTGCGTAGGCTTATCCTAGGGTAATAAAACGGCTGTTAGGAAGCAAAGGATAGGCTTAGAATGAAGAATATCTAAGCAGAGCGAAGAAAGCATAATTCCATCAAAAGCACGTTTTATCTTAATTAATCGTTGCCGCTTAGAAGGACGTTCAGATGTTGTTTTTAGAACAAGTGGATAATTGCTGAAAACTTTAAGAGTAACTATCTACAAAACCTTTGGCTAACAAATGAGCTCATTAACTTCAGCGTTTAATCTCCTATTTCATTTTTAGTGTTGATGTATCTATAACATTTACTAAGACAAAGCAAATATACCAAAAGCTTTGGAGTATTAGAGTCTAAACTTTGTCAAACTCCTGATCTTAAGTAAACCGATTGAGCTAATGACGCTTTGTGTGTAAATCTTTTTCATGTCAAGTTTTAACAGAAGTAGATAAAACTTTTCGCCAGAGAGAACAATTATATGTACATTTGGATTGGTCCGAGTTTACACCCACAAAGCAACTGCTGCTGATTGTGGGTTTGAACATCGCTGTGAAAATATCTGCTTATACAATACAATTATTTTGCCATCTAGTGATCACAGGGTTATTCATTAAACTTCAGTCAGATATCCTTTTTCCGATGTAAATTTTCTCAATTACGACCAAAGCACAAACAAACGATTTGTGATGTTGATTCAATCTATTTTTGACCTACTTCAAGTTATAACCTGTTTCGTGACAAATGTTGTAGCTGCAGGGAACGAAATCATTAGCCTTACATGATGTTTTAAATTAAAAAGACACGGCGGCCTATTACAAGATGATCATTAGCTCTATTATCAGTAAAGAAACCACAAAATTATGACTGTGCAAGAATCTTTTTGAACAAATACAAGCAAAAATGCCTTTCTTGTGAACGAAACTGTATCTTATGCATATGACCTATTGGCGAAAATTGCAAAAATTGTTTATCGTTTTGACTTGACAAGAAAATTTTTACCGCCCTAAGGCTGGTCTCTTTAAAACAAAGAATTTTTCACGCTACGCCTGCAATTTACGCCTAATTTACGCCGAAGGCATTTCATACAATCGCTTTGTTGTTTAATGAATGTCTATTCTCGAAACTCGCACGTCAGCGGAAGCGTCGTTATCGCAAACTGCATTCCTTCAGACTTGCATCCGAGTTTTTAAGTTCCAGCATTTCACTTATATCACTTGGTATTACTGTCAACAAATTTTCTACTTTTTAGACTCGATTAACCAGAAAAAATTAGGTTTCGCCTCACAGATTTAGATCATTAGTTTGAAATTGGAACTGCCCAGCATGTCGGTTCAATTAGGTAAAGTGTTCAGACTCTGTAATCAGGATGGGCTTTAGGCGGGGCTGATAGAGCTTCGAGCCCGCCAAAAATTGCACAGGCCCGCCAATAATCTAGTCATTTCACGAACAGAGTAAAATTTTTTGCAGAAAATTGTCAAATCATCATCTTAGAAACCGTGTCTACAAATAAAATTAGTACTGACTATGGTAACTTTGAGGCCCATCGCTACACATATGTACTGTCATTACGGATTATTATGTTATTTTTACGTAACAATCACTTTCGCTAAATTTTTTATAATGTAATTTTTACTAAATAACCACGTCATAGTTTCAAATGTCATAAATTAAAAACATTGTAATCTTGAAAGAATTAAGTGTAGGTTTTAGGCTACATTAAATTTGAGTTAAGGAAATGAAAAAATACAAAAACAGTTGAAAGAAAAGAAATCTAGAAAAGAAGCTGAACTTCGAAAAGGGTGACTGATTTTTTTCATGCAGGAGAACTAGAAAGCGTTTATTCATAGTTGAAGTCCAAAGCAGCTACTTTGCTTTCATCTACTGTACTTCCTGTGATTGCATTGCACAACCAATCTTACAAACTGACTCGCCTATGTTACTGAAACTGCGAATTTAAAAATTGTTTTAGTGAAAGAAACTCTTTGTACGAAGAGAATGATGGATGCTGGAGAGCATTTTTCTTGTGAGTTGAGTGATTACTGTTTTCAAGTAGGAAGTTTGGAGTTTCAACGTTTTAATGCAGATTTTGCGAATTTAGAGACATGTACTGCCAGTGATGCTTTCAAACGGCCATTTACTAAGCTTTTATTTTTTCGCGAACAACTGAGAGGTGAAAAACCAAAACGCAACTGGTTGTGCTATTCGCCTTCATTAAAAACTTGACTGCTTTATGTGCAAACTTCTTGCATTTGATCCCGACAAAATCACGCTCGCATCAGTTGGTTGCGGCGATTGGATGCACCCACGTTTCGACCGGAGCACGCTCGAATGGTCAGAAAAATACTTTCCAGTAATTACCTATCAGGGCATATCTCAAGCAGAACAAGCAAAGCGAACATCTTCACAGTTATTGATAAGCAAAAGGAATCTGAAAGGAAGTGTTGGCGTCGTGTTTTAGTGATAAGATTCCTGTCATCCAGGAATTTGGCCTTCAGCGGAAGTGACTAGTTGATTGGTTCCACACAGAATGGTAACTTCTAACGAATTTTGGAATTGTTTACAGAATATCATGCTTTTCCAGCTGAGCATATTTAAAAGAAAGCAAGCGAAGGCAGAAGCCACGTTTTGTAGGCGAAGTATTATTTAGCGTCTGTGGACTCAACTTCTGACATAACAAATGCTGACCAGCTAACTGTAGTTTTTCGGTATGTTTTACCAGAGAGTCCATTGGAACGATTTATCAAATTTATGCCACTTCGTGGGCACACTATAGTCATCAATTGGCTAAAGTTCTATTGGGGCTCACAGAAGACAAAGGAATCAATTTAAAAGATTTCAGAGGACAATCTGACGACAATGCTTCTAACATGAGCGGAGAATATAAAGCTGTGCCAGAAATAACAAAAGAAGGCAACCACCTGGCAGAATACATTCCTTGAATTTTGTGGGAAAACGAGCTTCTGACAAGTGATGGCAGAGGAGACCAGGGTCAGGGTTTCAGGAGTCGGATCCGGCAAGATGTTGGAAAAAATTTGAATTTGGAATTGAATCAGGAGCGCAATTTTTTTAGATTGTCAAGATCAGGTCTTGATCAGTAGTCGGAGATACTTGTACTATCAACTTTACTGTAACTGTAAATAAAGGTAAAACATACTGTAAAAACATTTAAAAACAGTTTTTTGAACCTATTTTTTGTCAGATCAGAAGTAGGTTTCAGCTTTTTTGCGCGCAACAGGAGCTCGATCAGTATTTAGGAGTAGGGCGTTTGGATCAAGATTAGATTGGAACCTTAAAATTGACCACTTTGTTTACCTGTGCACGATCGGATGCGCAAAATGATGTCATACTTGCGCAACGGAAGATTGCCAAGTGATTCTTCAAGTCTAGAGGGTAATGTCTGAGACAAACGACGAACAATTGCAAACCAAAAGAAAATAGCCAGCGATTTTATTTTATCAAAGAAAAAGCTTAAAATACTTGAGTTACGGTTGTATAAAACCGAACCAGCCCTGCATGACAGCAAAATGACTTTGCTTCAGGGTTCAGACGACTTTGGTCAAACATTGCAATCCCAATTTAAAGAATTTCAACAAAGAACCAGAGCAATAAATGGTTGTGGTAATGAAAAAAATATCAATGAAGAAGAAAAAAAGTATGATCGGATAGCAAAGGTAGATCCAAAAACTCATCAGTTGATCTATCGAACAGATTCAAAACAGACACATTCAGTGTTTGCCGGTCATTGACTAAACTCTTTTGTTTATGAAAATGAAAATTGCAGCTTAAGATTCTTGAAAGCAAATATTTGTTTCTGAGGGAGTTACACACTACGACCAACAGTAAAATCGAAGAAAGTGCTAAAACACTGCTTTACCAATATCTAAATGATGTCGAACAAAGCTTCTCAATCTGTGTTTCGCCAGCTTTGTCAAATGTACTTTAGCCGTTTCCAGGCCAAGTGCGAAGTTTATTGGGAAAAAATTATGTATCGTCTATTGTCGTAAACATCGCTAGTTGATCGCTGTAATGTTCCGTTTTTATTCATTACAACAAAGCAAAAATTATTTTAATTTACCTTTATGTTTCCCTTTTCTTTCAGAAATCTTCAGAAAGTTTGTGCGACCTATAAGTATAATTTGAAGTTTTGAAATAGTAATTGACTTTTCAGAAAGCATATATGACGAAAGCTTCTCAGACATGCTCCTTTTGCAATATTTTCGTAGCTTTTCAGCCAGATCTTTAGGGTCATAAGCCCAGTAACTATACCTAGAAAACCGATGACACACCTATTTTTAGAAACACTCATTAGCATGTGCTTTTAAAATTGTGCAAATTTTTATAGATTAAAAAGTTTCTTTGCTAGTGCCCTTCCTCTTTTACGAAAATCTTTGTTGCGTGCGTATCACGTTGTATTTAGTGATTACCGTAGTTCAATGCAGCAGCTGTTTAATTAGCCTTTACCTTTGATGCACTACTGTTAGTGAACCTAAAATGATTAGCAAATCTGTTCTTTTCTTCAGTAGATTTACTTATTGAAACACAAACAAGTTTTTTTACTTGAAACCCAGAAAAAAAATAGTTTTGCATACTTTACAGAAAGGACTATTTTTCAACATTTTTTGTTGCGGGCTTCATAAATTTGAATCACTTTGCAATAGAAGTTTAAAGTGCATGACACTGCATCAACATGAGTCAGAATTTATTGTTTTGCGAAATACAATGTTATCACATACCAACTTTGTAACTTTACCTTTGTAAAGTTAAGGGCATAAAATAAACAAGCTTATTCATCATATTTACGTATGTTCAAAGCATATTAAATTGACATAGGACTAAAAGTACAACATCACAAAAAATTGGTTATGGGCCTATGACAAGATATTAGTCAAATTTGGAGTAGACAGTTTGAAGTTATACTTCGTAATTTTGAAGTATACGCTAACCTAGACCATATTAATTTACAGCTGAAACTGAAATTTTTTTTGCTTTTTCAAACAATCTTAATGAAGAGCTGAAGATCGCTTTTTCCTGCTTGTTTAATAATTATTTATAATTAAGGGTTTTAAAAATAGATGTTTGCATGGTTTTCCAGGAAAAGTTGTTTGGTGTACGGCAATAAGAATATGGTCAAAGTGGGGGTTCTGCCCTACCTTCGAGTTGCACTTTTGGTGGCATGCAACGACACTAAAAATTTTCTACTTGATACGCATACAAAAAAAGATTGACTACCACTAACCTAGAAGAATTACTGCTTAGAGAGATGAAACATTTTGGCGCACTCCTGGAACAGCAATTGTAGCAAAGATATTCAAATGTTAAGATTCATTAATGAAAATGAGTTCTTGTCTGCGTTTCCTGATGTATCTGTTGCATTAAAATTGTATCTTCGCCAAAAGATTTGTAATTGTTCTGGCAAGCGCTTATTTTCAGCACTCAACGGAGTAAAGAATCAAGTGTGGTCGTTTATGAGCCAAGAGAAATTGAATTTATCAGCTCTTCTCTGCATCAAAACAATATTTTGGAAAAAATAAACGCCCATAATCTCGTTAACAACTTCGCTTTGTCTAAATCTCGAAAAAATGTCATTTGAAAGTGTTTAATAAGTAAAATCTCGGGATATATTTTTTGTCTCTTCATTTTTAGTATGGCACTTTTAACGGAGTGAAGTGTAGCCCTCTGACTAACATGTAGCTCCAGGTCTATTAAAACCTTAATCCGGTTCTGTTCATAACGCCATGGCTAGCCCGAAAAAGTATCACCAGAAAATTTCAAAAAACAGTTTCAACAACCGGTAATTAAACTTCAAAACTTTTTCAGCTCCTAGTGTGCAGGGACAGATTTTCAGGGGAACAGGGACACGTCCCTTTTATTTTGTTACTTTTTAGACATTTTGTATTCGTTTTACTTGATTGGGTTGTGTTCGTATTCCGTAACTGCCAGCAATATGCATGTGACATAAAGTTTTTCCCTTCAAAGTTTTTAGCAAACTAGGCTCATGTTTGAGTGTCACCCACTTGGGACGAACCTTCCCAATGACGTCACGGGTTTAGTTTATACTCTTTGCTGCTCGCCGTCGCGATGTTCGCTTCCTCTTTGTTTCATTAGCTAGAACTCAACGTGTAGGGAAAGTCACTACATCCCTAGACAAAGCAACGTGACTTCGAGTTATTTCTTTCAAAATAGTTGTCACAGAAGGGATGTCATTAATCTTCAATCTCTTTCAAAAACAGACGAGAAACTACTGCAAGATCATCATCAGTCGTTAACATTAATAAAGGAAAATTATGTCCATTTAAGAAAATTTTTACGCACATTTATAAATTAGCACGTTTTTTCTGAACGAAATTTAAATCTATTACGTAATGCATTGGCATAAGTTTCCAGCTTTCTTAAAATGTAATTAGAACGATTTTGCCTCAGGAAAAACAATGTTGCGCAGCTGTTCTCAACTTTGACGCAGTTAGATTATTCTGAGCTTGACAATGGTAGGCAAGAAGAAATTGGCGCTGGTATCACTGATGTTTGCTACGCTTGGAGCGGCCTTGCTCGAATTGTGGCACCCCAATACGCCTCAAAATGCGCTGAAAATTAACAATTTCAGAGATGTTCCTGTTGAGAAAGATTTTCAATCTAATTTTTTTCCTTTCCAGAGATGTTTTGCGGAAAAGGAGGCTGTCACCCGAAGCCGACGGCGCTCTAGGGATGCCATTGGTAAAAGGCATCCTATACCATTATTGAACTACACGAGCTACCTTTTAAATCAATTCAAAAGTGGAAAAAGTAAAAAAATTGATCGTAAACTTTTCAAAATCATCCGCAAGAGTTTTATTTGGGTGTTTTCCCCAAATTAACCTAATATTGAACAATTGCGATTAATTTTAAAGAATCCCAAATCAATCTTTTTTAAGATTTCCTTTTTTGAATTGACTCAAAGCTTTTGCCCATAGATTGCGCCGTCAGTGATGGGAACCGCTCATATGTTTTTCAGTCCACCATGTTACCGGCAACGGCGTCCCGTTCGTGGCCACCTTATATAGTGTTGTCTCTTTTACAATAAAAACTCTCAGCAAACGCTTGATAAAGAGAAAAATCTTTTTTACCGACTAGTTGCTAGAATGACATTCCTTAAAAGAGCTTTACTAGGGCCAGACCTACTAATGAAGCAACAGGTTAATGACTTCCATTTCCACGCTCACTTTCGCTCTATTTGATTGTCTTAAGTGCAAGAATTGTCAGTTTACTCGTGGATTTATTCGCAAGACGGTCAGTCTGAAAACCAGACTGGTAATAATGTTCGAACAACGTCATTCGTACTTCTCAGTTGCAAGAAAACAAAGCACAGCCACTTGGCTGTGTGTTCTTCCAGTCAGCACTCACCCTCACGCATTGTAGTGGTAGCGTAAGCTGGAGTTCCGCCCACAATTATGAGCTTTTTAGACAAACGGCGATTCTGTTCGATCACACCGCGTGCAACGAAAAGCATTAAATGCTTAACGAGCAGTCTTTCGATGACGAGTTTTATACCCGGTCCACCACGCTACGATACCGACAAATAATATTTAATGTCAAGCTTAGCACCTACATTATCGGGATACTATGAAGAAGGTCAGTGTTCACTGTCAAATGGCCGAGAGGCTCAATATGCCGGTATAGAGAGAATCCTCAACTAGGAGCCCATTAATTCTTAGAAAAGTATACGAGCATAGGTAACTAAGGTTATCTGCGATTCGAGAATCCACAAAAGACTTCACTAAAGTGCACTGATAATGATGTTTGCATTTGTGGCGAGGGTGGATTGTGGAGGCTTTTAATGTAGGCGAACACTGAGAAAATCCGTGATCGGGACTTTCCCAAATTCAAAAAAGCTGTTTTGAAGGAGCACTTTATTGAACAACAGGGTGGCTGGTTATTAAGTCAGGAGTACACAGCATCACCAAATTACATAAAGCTCGCATGGCATTGGAATGCTTGGAAAAATATTAGCTTACTCAAGAACTCGCATTAGTGAAGCCAGGAGCAAATTGTTTTTGGGGGAGGCAAATTTATAATTTTCAGTCTTGTTGTTCCTCAGTTTTGAAAAATGACGTTTTTTCTTTAGAGATCGATATTTTCTAACCTTAAATTTTGTCAATCGATGCCTCAAACTCGTTGGATGACCTATTTCTCGTTTTTTTTTGGGACATCACCGTTTTGTAGCCGTTTTACCTCAAAACATTCTTATTTCTTGATCGGATTTAATAAATTTAGGGAGCGTGGCCCGTCTGTTCTTGATCATTGTAAATCCGAAATTTTGTGTGGTAGGGAGACGGTAGCAATCCTTGCTTTTTGGCAACATTTCTGCACAGAAACTTTGGATTGGCTTTTCATCGTGCCGTATGCAATACAGTTACTGCGCATAAGAGTCTCATTAACCTCCTTTATGTCATGTTCTTTCGTCCATGGACATCAGAATTTATCGTTTGCTTAATTGTATTTGCAACTTTTTTACGTTGGTCTTGAAATTGGCGATCACATGTTATTCATGACTTTTAACTTAAAAGTAAATGGAAGATTTGCCCAAAAGCCAAAACACTAAATGATCTATTATCTGCGCCCCAGCCAAGTCGCATGTAAATTTACACGTTTGAAAAATGGTTGCGAAACTACTTTGAATAAAGGCAACGATAATGATCTTGTCGGCACAACAAAAAGCTAAGTGCCATAAAAAGTGCATTAGTCAACGTCACGTTTAGTAGTGTGTCTTGTATATATTTTGCTACATCATAGGCTCATATGCAACGTCATTATGCACAAGTCATTTATTTAAATTCGATTTACAAGTGATATGCATTTTGTTTTAAAAATATGAAAGCACCTTACAAAGATGTAGGCTATTAATGTAACAAATTTAACAAACCGAAGAATAAGGGCTGGGCATGACTATGTGAACCCGTAGTCGAGTTTTTGGTATTTTGATGGACGACCGATTCGAATTTTAAACCTTCAAAATTGCTAGGAAATTATTGACCTAAAAAAGTAATTGCTATTTCTACAAAAGAGTAAGTAATTGAGATTTCAACCTTAGATGCATGTTAACTTCAGTACTAATTTAGTGGTAAACCCTATAAATAGCTCAATACATGCTGATTGTAAAAATAGAAAGTTTAAAATGTTTAAAAAATGCCAAAGGTTACAAGAGTATCAAATTGTCGTAATAATAATAATGTTGATTCACAAATAACCTGCAATGATTTGATATTTTGGTTTAGTTTAATAAATTATCAACTTTGAAATTTCTTTTTGTAATGACAATAGAATAAATTTATTTACAGAACTCTTCATTAACTTACCAATAAAATTGGTTGCACTTTATCGCTTTGTGGTACCAACTCGAAAAAAAGCGTTTGTTCGCCCGAGAACTAGGTAGATGAGATTGAAAAGCGACTTGGCTTGTTCATAGATTTGGAATCAAGCCTCATTGAGTTAACGGATTTTGCTGAATCGCGATGTTTGTGGAAAACTCCTGTGAGGATTGGTAACCCCGTCATTCTCCTTCGGGTAAATTCGTCTTTCGATCCAAAAAAATGATTGAAACTCGATCCAAAAAAATGATTGAAACGTATAAATAGCAATAATTACTGCTGTTGACTGGTTAGAGCGTCCGCTTCGCAGTCGGTAGACCTGGGGTTCATTCCCCTTGTCGAGTCATACCAAAAGACTTTAAAAAATGGTATCCACAGCTTCCCTGCTTGGCGCTCGGCACTTAGGAGAAGTTGTAGAGAGCAAGCCGGCAAGTTCGCTTGTTGTGTCCTTGGGCAAGGCACTTAACGGCACGCCCCCGCCTTTATGTGGAAGACAGGTGGCCCAGTTTTCCCCCCGAATAGAGGGTTGGTGGCAGGAAGGGCATCCGACCGCAAAACAAATGCCATGTTATATAAATGCAGATATCTGCTGTGGCGACCCCTAATCGGGAATAAGCCGAAAGACAAAGAAGAAGAAGACTGCTGTTAACTCGTAATTTATTATGATAAATTTGATTTTCTGGCCTTTATGGAACATTGGTCGCAAGTTAACATCATTATGACGTTATAAGTCCACTCTGTGACGTCACATCACGCACCAGCTGGGGTGTTGCTTGATGTTCGTCTATTTCTTTAGCTAATCTTCATGACAAAATGCCTTACCTCACGGTGTAGTGCTTTGTAACTTGTTACGTAATAGCGCGTACATTATTTTGCTCCCGCTGTTTCGCGGCTTTTTGCCGAGCGTGAGAAACATGACCCGGTATGACCTTCTAAGCAGCCGCCGGTATTATGATTCCGATTTCATGGCAACGTGCTTTGCGGGTAAAAACTTAAAGCACAACACCAGCTAATTGTATCAAACTTGTTTTTCATTTTTGAGAGCTGCCGTACTGTATAACAAGTCCACCTTAAATTCTGTAAATCTGGGTTTGGTTCCCCGATTGGTTTTATTGAAATTAACTTTTTGAAATAAAGCGTCATGCTCTTTGACAACCAAGATTTTTCAGCGCCAGAGCATATTTCAATCACGACTAAGCAAACTTGATTTCATATTTTGTTTCCACGTTACTCGAGTGATTAAGGGTCAAGCAGGAGATCTGCGAATACCATTTTAAAATTATTTGGCGTCGTTTGATAAAGGAATTGACTATCATGATAGGAAATGGACGCAAGCATAGGTAGACCATGGCACAACTTCAAGGTAATCACCTACTCTGCCGTGATATTGCAAAACCTAACAACTACATTTTGCCGTGATATCGCACAACCTTGATTTTTTTTCCGTTTTTGTAAAAGTACTGGTTTACCAACACAAACAAGCAATTATTATTGCTCGTACAAACAGGTTCGTGGCAAAGCTGAAAAAAAGTGAGTTTAGTTTGCTCTTGTTGATCATTGACAGAAGAAAACGAAGTTGATATTATCAAAAAGACGATTTTTTTCGTTACATGGCTTTGCCACATCACGGTGGTACTACTCAACTACATTCAGAAAGTTTAGCCGGCCATGATTTAGGTATGTGATAAATAGGTGGTCTTACACGAGATTTATTTTTAATTTTCAATTAGTCACAAAATATGCTGGGTGGGGAAGCAAAATTTACAATGAACTTTAAGTTGCTTTTTCTCAGTAAGAATTGCGCCACTTGTTTCAAAAGCTTACGTATGTTGATGTCATAACTATATGTACCGTTATTATCTAGATCTTTTCAGAAATGGCTACCCTTATGAGCAATCAGGAGAGCAAACATCAGAGAGTGTGTGATTTGCTGAATGCACTCGTCTCACCGAAGCAGATTTCAAGAAGAGTGGGAGTGCACGAAAAAACTGTTTACAATGTAAAAAAAGAAAATGATTATGAGTAAAACTATTACCAGAAAAACTGGAAATGGAGCAAGTAACAAAAACGTACCAAAACATTTATCAAAACTCTCAAATTTAAGATTCAAAAAGACCCAACGAAATCCATGCGAAAAATGGCACGTGAACTTAAGGTGCACAGCATGACCGTTAGAAATTCAGTAAAATGTGATTTGAAGTTAAAATCCTATACAAGAACACCAAAACACTTGCTGACAACAGCTATGAAAGAAAAAAGACTTGAAAGGTGCAAGAAAATTACTACGTGGCTAAAGAAAAATTTCTATAACGTAATTATTCATATGCTGATGTTAAAGTCTTGTCGTAAAATATTGTCAATTTTGCTACCCCACCCAGTTGATAAACTTTTAAATCTGCCCTTGTTTTTTGTAACACTTGTAATCATCACCAAGCCACGCCAAAAAGTTGATTGATTTTAGTAATTTGAAATTTGTTTTTGGAAAGAAAAACGTGATTAGTAGATCGGTCTTTCCATCCAACGACAAAGGAAAGGCCATTTCCAATTATTAGCGACGTCCTTTGGCAAAGTTTGTGTTGTTCACAATGTTGATTGTGACGTCATCATATAACCCGAGTCAAAAGTTTACCATAATATATTTAGGAAAAGAGATGAAGAGCGATTGTCCCTAAAACAGTTTGACATAAACAAAAAATGTAAGAAAAAAAGCTCTGGAAAGTTGATCTCTCGAAAAAAAGGTTGTCATGTTCGTTTGGAGGAACAAAAGGAACGAAAAAGGTAATCAAGTTCATATTGGAGGCAAAAACGTTGCGTTCTTGATATTGGTCATAAATTTGAGCTTCCTTAATGCTTCCGTCTAAATACACTTGAAAAACTTAATCGTCACAACTTCTAAATAAGAAGGATTAGGAAATAAAAGATTCGTCAATTTGTAATCGGCAATCGGCAAATCAAAAATCGGCAATTCGCTTTTTCACTGAAACGCGCTTTTAGCGCCAGAATATTTCCAAATTTTATTCGGTTTCATCTTTCGTTCTTCACGTCACTCCTGTGAGGTTACCGCTAAATGCGGAGCGAGAGATCAGTAAATACCATTTTAAAGTCGTTGACATGACTTGGCAAAGCAAGTGAATCCCTTACTACCCTGTGACCACTGCATCAAAGCGTTGGCAGCATGATGAAGCGGCAGCTTGCGGTGCGTGCAATCACGAAGTTGTCGACTTAATATTCGCATCCTTCAGCAGTGCGAAAAGCCAGTTAACGTATATTTTCCCTCGTTTTGTTGCATTGTTTGTAGCAATATGTGCTGCGATAGCAGCAGACTGCTGTTGGTTATAAAGTGGGTCTGATAGCGAGTTGCTCCTCGCATAACTGTAAAAGCTTCGTCGACTCCTACGAATAAAAACTGAAACGATGTCGTCCACGTAACTTTGCGTCTACCCATTCGTACGCACATTTTTAACTTTATGATGTCATTTTTACTCGAATCTGCTAAAAAACACAAAACGCAGAAACAGCAATTTTAAAGATGTTTTTGGAATCAATTAAATTCAATCAATTAGCTTCAAATTTTATTGCCATTGATATGAACTACATTCGATAACATTTAGCTGAAGGTTTGGGCCTGGTGAACTAATTACAATCTGTTTTTAGACTTCTCATTATTAGCTGCATTTCTTAAAGAAAAAATAAACCGTTTGTTATAAAATTTTGAGAAAATTGCTTTAGTTGGAGTGCGAAACTGCGCAGCACTGGTCAAAAGTATGCTCAATAGTTCTGGCACGCACGTATCAGCCACTGGCAAATACAGACAAAAAATTAATTAAATGATATTGACAACACTACAGTTGCATGCAAATAAGTTGATTTTGTCTCATTCAACCTTTTGTTCGCAGGAAAAACAACCGAATAGCTGAATAATGTCGGAGTTAAAAAGGTTAAATATTTTGTGTTAAGCAGACTGAACATCAATGTAATTACTTAATGGACACTTTTGCAATCTCTTGGTAACTTTTTGGTTGTACTGCGTAGAGGACATCTATCGGAAGTGGGGCTATATCCTACTTTATGCCGTTTGCATGGATATCTAAAATTTTAAAAGGTCTGTCATTTACTATTTACGAAATAGCTTTTAATTAAAAAAATCAGATACATCTGAAAGATACCCAAATTTTCAGCCATGATCGTTACAAATTTTTCTATTGATAAATAAAAGTCAAAACATACTCCCCGTCGGGGAATTGAACCCGCGTCTCCCGCGTGACAAGCGGGGATACTCACCACTGTACTAACGAGGACCGACGAAATGCCATCGATTTTCTCATTTTGGTTAGCTTCCCAGATGTTCAGTCACACCTTGAATGGGACTCAATGCAAAAAGATAGTTAGGAATAAATATATTTTTCCTAAACTCTATATGTTTTTGTTGAATATTGCAATCGTACTAAGCAAGCAAATAAGACCATTTTGCAATATATTTTCGCACGTACGCAGCAAGATGTAGGTCAAAAAGTAAGTTAGTATTGAAAACATTGTTACATTACGTTGCAATGTAGGTGAAGTTAGAGGATAGAGCTTCAGAAATGTGTTAGATTCTATTTTGTCCACAATTTCAGATACATATTTAACTCTGGTTCTTCCGGTTCGATGCAAAAAAGTCTCATTGCTAAGCGTCGAACAGGAGACCTGTATCAATGCAATGTTTGAAATCTTAGTATGAATCGACCTGGCGAAAGACTCATTTATAGACTGTAAACTTTAAGTTTAAGACTTTTAAAGCAAAAACTCACATAAGTTTAGAATACTTAAAATTGATTTGATCGCTTGCATGTGCTGTCGAGCCTTATTCTTCAATAAAAAACCAAATATGAAAGTTTGCAATTATTATTTTGAAGCGAAACAAAAATTCTCCCCGTCGGGGAATCGAACCCCGGTCTCCCGCGTGACAGGCGGGGATACTCACCACTATACTAACGAGGACTAAAGGCGTACAAAGCATTTTTATTATTTAAATCGCTCTTTCAAGATTTTAATTTCTGTTAATTCTGGTTACGAGGATACAACATAAGATATTTTGTTATCAGCATGATGGCAATGCCATTGACTGCGTGTAGTCGAAAGTCTACGAGTTCAGCACTAGTAGCGGTCACTTGATCTAAAATTTACGTTTCAGGTAATACGCAGAAATAATCTCAAACTTGGGATGGACTACTTTTTTAGCTCTGGTTGCAGGGGCGGATCTAGCATTTTGGTTTGGGTTGAGTATCAACCTGTAGACCTTTTTTTTGAAGATGCACTGTTTCGAATACAATTATTTTGCTTAGTTTGCGGTCATCATAAGCATCAAAAATTTTGGTCACCAAACCTCTCGAACCTTACTCAGGATCAAATTTAGACTTTTTGGCCAGTTTTCTGCAACTAATTAAAAAATTTTGTGTTTTGAATATTTTTATTTTTTTAACTAAAAGCAAAAATTTCCATAAACTGACCCCCTCCCCGCTAGCCATTGATAATCTCCGCCTATGTTTTGGATTATAATTGCGTTCCATGACAAGCGCTTAGCTTGATTACTTCGCAATCTGTCGGACTTTCCATTTATCCAGTGTTCGACAACTTAAAAAAGTTTTAATTACGTAGTTAAGCTGCTCCAAATAAAAGTAATCTCTTTTGCTTCATGTAAATAGTGCTTGTTACTTATTTTAATTGTTTAAATATTAAATCGTTTTTTCCGTACATTTTTATTCGCAGTTAACGGAAAAACTAGAGTAACATGTTCTGAGCTGTTTTGAAACCACCAGTTCTGCTGGCACAGTGCATTACTGCCGCCAGCAGGGCAACTACGCAAGGATATTGTTCTAATGCGCATTTCCCAATTCTACAGCAAAGTAGCCATCGTAAGGTACGAACTCACAACTGTTGTCATCATGAACGGTGTTCCAACAGGCTCGATCATGCGGCCTGTGTGACTTCATCGTGAAATCGATGCATGGAATAGGAAAACCAGAGAGTTGTTGGATGGAAAGGTAAAGACCAGGAAGAAGAAGAAAGAGAATGACATTGAACATGAAAATAGGAGGAAATTTCAAAATGCTTGCTTGCGCCGCAAGTGGTAGACATATTTCATTAGTAACTTCGAGGCAGGTCTTGAACACAATGATGTTTTAAGCCTCGCCGACAAAAAAGTTTTCCTTGACCAGAAGACACAAAATTATAAAAAAGAACAAATATCCACATAAGAACGCCGCAAACATCACATGTGCCTGTGCCATGTGACCGAGCACTAAATAAAGGTTGAAATTCGTCACGTTTCAGGTCAAAAACATTTCGTTAGTGTAGCTGTTTTTGCATACGCATCCACATTTTGTACAAGCTTGTTTGACCTGCACGTTCACATCGATTCGTGCCATAAATCAAAGTTCGATCTTCACATTTCATGCCTCTCATTAACATACAGAAGAAACAACGGAATTCAGAACTTATTTGGAGAATTTGCTTCCTTGGAGAGGACATTGGCATTACAGAATAGCTGGTGGCAACTTTGGTGGCCTTAATCGTATGCATCAAAATTCATTTTAATTTTGGCATCCAGCGGTTCGGCCAAAAGTTGACACAAAGGTTATTATTACGTCACAACTTTTCCAATTGACGCTTTAATTATTATGTCATATTAGAAATAAACGTTGATGCAGTGAAGTCCTTTTTCGTCGGTTGTTTAGTTTGACCGTCTCACACAAAAATGAAGGTCACAAACTTCGGGTTCAATTCTAAAGCAGATGCGTCCTTGCAAACGCTAATTATCAAGCGTGGTCTGGAGAATTAGAGCTTCGTGTGTGCTGACGTCAGCAATGATCCTAGGGTCTTACCTTTATACCTCACCCTGGTCCTGTTGTTGCGTTCTTGGGAAATGCACTTCATGCAATTTACGCTGTTTGCTTGCTCTCTTTATGAAAAGGGTCAATGTGCCAGCTCTCCTATTTATTCCAAACCAGGTTTAAACACAATTAAGTAGGGTCATGTGAAATCGCAAAAAGGTTTTCCTGTGCTTGAGAGACAGTAATGTATAATTCAACGCACTTCAATTAATGTCTAATGGAAAAAATAGTGCTTGATAGGCTGGTGCATCTAAAGGCATATGTAGCCTCAACCTCACCACAAGCAACGTCCTATCAGTGGTACTACCATAAAAAAACCCACACGACCGAGTATGCAGTCTCCAATTAAAAGCCATAAGACTAAGGTTATGAACGAAGCAATTATCCTGACATGACGAAAAAATTCCCGTTTCTTCAAACCAATTTCAAGAATATAGACTCTCCGTAGATTTCTTAGCACAACCTTGACCGTATCATTGAGTTGTGAAAGGATAGTTAAGAGCATTAAAGTATTTTAGGATCGGGTTTGGTCTGAAGGAGAGAGGGACAGATGAAACAATAAAGTGATGATCAGGTTTCAGAAAGACAAAAATCCTAAAAATGAAGGTTTTTGAATACCGGTAGAAGGGGGTGTTTCCTAAACATTTTCTTGGTTGAGGCTATTGTTCGTAGTGGTAAGATTATATTACGGCTCTGTAAAGATAGGATGTTTTCTAGGAAACCACATCAAATTGTTTATGATTTTTGAAGTTTACACTAATGCAGTGATTACTGTGATAAGTCGTTTAAGTCTGTGGGGTAGCCTAGTTTGATAATTTCAAGGAGATTTAAATCGACTTCAGTTTATAGAAGAGCGCCGACTTGGCGCGAATGGAACGATTGTCATCAAAAAAATTACATTTGCGACGCAAAATAAAATCGTTCCCAGCCCGCAGGGATGTTCTGTTAACTTTATGATGACTGGTCGTCATGGTATAACTATTACGTCCTCGTAGTCACCGAGTTAAGTGATTTTGACAAACATATTAAACGACCGATGTAAACAATAACGCAAGAAAAGAGCAAACAAACAAATGACTGAAAACATCCTGTATCGATATAAAATGGAAAATGTTTATAATCTTATCAGGTACAAACTCTGACTTACGTTGACAAAATGAAAGTAAAAACCGCGATACAGTATAAGTTAATACTGTTGCGTAGGAATTCACAAAAACTATGGTAGAAAAAGCAAAAAGAGTTAAAATTTTTTACAATCATCTGTCGCTAAATTCGCGAAGACCTTTGCGCTTTAACGTATTTGAATAATGAAGCTGCTCACCCACATGCCTCAAAAGGCTATTTTCGGGAAACCGTCAACGGCAGTGTGCATTGTTTGCGGAGGAGCTACCAATCTACCATTTGCATTCATAACTGGTTTGAAATGGTCTCCGGTTTTTTCCAAACCAAATCTTAATTATGTTTGTGGGATGAGCCTTGATTCCCATTATTTGTCGTACCTCCATTCCAAGGGAAAGTAGGAATAAATGTTGCCACAATAACAAAAAACCTTGCGGGTGAAGGTTGATGTTATGCGGAGACGTAGGAAGCATTTAAGTATTGGGGAGAACACTTAAGAGTTTGACTTACGCTTGTGCTTTAATAGCATAGAAATTTCCAGAAAAGAGTCGCTTCAACGTTAATTTAAAAAAAAAAAGAAAAAAAATTCTTGACCTCTCACAATCGCCCAAATTTTCTCAAATTTTCTAAAATCTCAGCTTCTTACATCATTAACTATAACGATATTGGGGAGACTGATTTAATGTTTCAAACTTTGGGGAGAACATGTTCCCCCTTCCGCACCATGATTTTATGAGTTGATGATTTACTTAACATTATCTTTTTTTGTAAGATTCTTGATCTTGATCTATGCAACGATTGCGAAAGTCAGCATTTTTGCCAAATGAACTTTACTGATCGCCGCCCATGAGCGACGGTTAGAAGTCAACAAGCCAGTAGAGTGTCGGTTTAAGGGTCGTGGCAGAGTAACATCTCGTTTGAATATGGCTTGCGCCATTGCTATGACTGGTATTTGCGCCTGCTCACTCTAACACTATAGAACTGTTTCATAGCCTTTCAAACTGAGCATTCGACGATATTTTATTATGGGTTGGATGGGTTGATGACGTAATCATGTCCTCTCTGTTTTTTAACGTATAACGCAAACAAATCATGTTTTTTAAATCGAAAAAGTTGGTTTTTCAATCTAAAATTCATAGAATATTGCACTGTGTTGCTAACAAAAACGCTTTGCGCCTTAGTTTGAATATTTTTTATACTTTTTATTTGACTCGAGAATGAAATTTTAGAAGATGACCCCGTTTGAAGTGGATCAATGTAGTTTTTGCTGCTAGTGATGGCCATGCAAAAAAATTATTATCTGCAAAGAAAGTTCAAAACTTCTGGAGCTTTCTCTACGTCAGTGGTTTCGAAGAAATTCCAGCATCGTTGGATTATTCTTTGTCACGCGCCCCAATGATGGTTGCATTTGACTGCAAATTTTAATTACTTTTTAATGTTCGCCCTTCACAGATAACCTTAGGTTTCGTTATTGCGTGAAAGTTTGAATAGTAAGGAAAAAGGTTAAATTTTATGGCAGAACAAAATTAGAAGTAACGTTTAAGTAATTACAGTGTGGTGCATCCCTTATGCTTCTTGATTGTTACGATATCGTTTAGTTAAATTGAAGTAGTTAGAATTAGAAAAAAATTATTGCATTTTATATTAAAACGCAGCAAAACGGTTATAAGTATGTTTTAAAATCTCAAATTGGACACGAAGCCTAACTATCAAACTTTCTGTAAGATCAAGAGTGAATTGTTCAAGACAAAATTTTGACCAGCGTACTGTAAATATGCAGCAGGGAGAAGGGGAAAGTAATCAAGCCGCTGATAGAAAAGGGGCTCAGGGCAACCGTTTTTTCCAGATCTATGATGCTTCTAAAGGACCAGCTTTTTTTTATTTATACCGATACCATCTTCAAACTGGCTTTTTTTTATCTAAGGTAAAGGTTATTTCAATACTTTTTAAACAATGCAAATTTAATATAACTACTCCGCGGGTGGGGAATCCCCCTATTAGCAGCCTCATTTATGACTATTTTTCAACCAACGCACCTGTGCATCGTAAACTTGGTAAAAGGCAATTATGGCTTTTTGCCTAATTATTGACTAGCACTTGGACCTACTTAAGGTTAAACTGTCTAAATTAAGCTCCAATTAAACCCATTAAAGTCATACTAAGCCTAGTGGTATTTTTCCTATTTGTCAATCACAGTGGCAGACTCAAGTCTTGAGATATAAGCTGCAATACTTAAGACCATGATAGACCCAGTTACTTCCAGTATAGCTAAATCTAGAACTAATTGATAAATGTCGTCACTTCACTTTCCCCAACATTCTTTTTAACTCTAATTATTTTTGATTAGCAGAATACCGACACTGCCAATATATATTTTTCTGCCGCATAATATCCATTTAACTTAAAATGATTTTAATTTTAATGGGTTAATGCACGAAAAATGGAACTGCACGCGAAAAATGCCATTACAGTTGTAGGGTAGTACAGTTTATTTGAGGGGAGGCGAAATATTTTGCCCTGCAAATTTTTTTCGGAGATCGCAATTTTCGAAGTCTCAAATTAATCTACTTGCATTTCAAATAAATAATGGAAACCTATTTCTTTGGAGATCGATATTTTCGAAGTCTTGAAAAACAGTTCTTCAACCGCGCACATTTTTTTGAAGCAAATTTTCTCTGAAAATCGGGGTTAGCCGCTCCCTTCGCCCTCCAACCTTCATCGCCCATGAGTGCAACCATAACGTAGCTATGGTAAGTCGTTGACTTTTCATACCCCAGTTATTTAATTAGAAGGACAATACCTTCTTAATTAAACATGGTGAAATTTTGTTCAGATAAAGCAGAGCAAAATAATCGCAAGCAACGACGAAAAATTTGCGATTTTGTAATCTGACAAAAAAATTGCCCGCTGTCGGGGAATCGAACCTCGGTTTCCCGCTTAACAGGCGGGGATGACTACGTACTAACGAGCAAAACGCCGCGCTGGTACTTGGGAACGTTTTGAATAATTTACATGTACACTCGACCCGCGTCTTTTCGGACCTCTTTAATCCGGATTTCGGTTTATCCGGTCAGTGAGTCCGGACGGCGGACAAATGAATTCAAACAATGCGCGACCCGCGTACTGCCAGAAATGCCAGACAGGTGGCTACCGACGCTCTTGAACATCATGTTTTGTCAGATAGTTCTTCAGATAGTGAGGACATGGACCAAGAATAACAAGCTTTCTTAATCCTGTATATGGTGTAAATGCATTGTACATATTGTTAAGGACAGTTATTTCATTTTACTTCCATTACATAAATACATTTGTGTTATTCGGACTTTTTCATTTTCCGGATGGGTTCCTGCACCATCTAATCCGGAAAAACGAGAATACAGGAAAGTTTGTATTTTTGCGTATCTGAATTTACTGTTAGGTACCACAAGTAAAAACGTTTTACATCTTGAATATATTCTTGGCCCAAGTACATTACGTTGTTTAGAGAACTCTATTTTTAACGCACGTGCCACATTCTGGCGCGCGAAAATTTTCTAAACAAACAAGGATTTTAAAAGTATCAGAAAATCCTAAAACGACAGTAATGAAAACAATTATTTTGCTCAAATCGTGGACAAGAGAAACGCTTTGGTCGCTGTGAGCACACTTGCTTGATGCGGCTCAGGCATGCTGCACCAATAAACGTTTCATCGTTAAAACTTAATAATGCAGCAAGGCACCTTGTGAGTTTCAACAGAGTTTTTATTCCTACTATGCAATAACTTCGTTAACACGGCATTGTGACCACATTGCATAATGATTGCTATAATGCGTTGATCCCTTGCGACTTCTGACGGATAAAATACCAAAAAACCGTGATTCACCTTGAAATCAACTTCGCGTACGCCACGGCAATTCTTTTCATCTTTTGCAAGAAAATCAAGTTTTAACTTTAACATTGTTCATTTTTTATTAACACACTATCAAAAATGTAAAACAAAATAACGCAAATTGTGATTTATTATAAAGTGTAATTTTTGGAGTGAAAAAACAAAGGGTGAGAAAGGATCTTTGGTCGTCTCGTAAAGCATCCACCCGGTCATTGTCTTCCGGGCTACAGCTACGAGACCGAGTGGATAAAACTTGTTCCAAACCACAAATTTGAAGTGCGTTTGAATCACAAAGTTTGTTCATTAGAAAAGTGGCGGAAAAAGCTCTGGCATTGAGTCCACACTTGTTTGATCGGCTGGATTTCTCAAATCTTTAAAAACATCCGATTGACTCATGAGTGGACAATGCTTCAGAATGTGGTCGACAGACAGTGATTTTGCAAGAGGACGACAGGAAGATCTTGGACAAAGTACCGAATGATGCGCGATATGTTTTTGTTTGGTTTACGGTTACCATTGTTTAATATCAAACCGAGACGAATGGAAGTTATTTCCGTGCCTCCCGGGAGCATTTAGTACATTTGTTTCAGATACAACACTTTGTTGCATATTATTACTTGGATTTCAACTCCGGGTTTTAGTGCCGTTTTCGCTGTTCGTCAGAATTCGGAACGATTTGACTGCCCGGTTGGGATGCCAAGACTTATTCCAAAAACCGGGAATATGCCGGCACAAAAGGGACTTATGATAAGCCTAGATTTATGCATTAACTAAAAATAATTTTTTGAGTAACCAAAGACCGCTGCAAATAGGGCTCTGTTAAGCCTAAATGACTAGACCAAGCCCGTGGCTCACATACAATAGTTTGTGACGTCATATTTCTACTGCCAATCCAGAATGATCACAACCACATCTGTCAGGAAAGGGTATTCAGTGGGGACTTGGGAATCGAAGAAAAATGCAACAGATAAAACATACAATGTGCGATGACGTCTCTATTGCGATCGCGACAATGACGTCATATCGCTGAAACGTGATCGCAAAAGTCTTTCATCTCAATCAAGTAATGAGTAAGAGAATAATTATTCTAAATCATCAAAAAGTTCGACTCGCTTGAGACGGATTGTGCTGTAGCGAAACATTTTCTACTTTGCAGAGACATGTGCAACATTTCTATAAGAATAGATAATTAGGGAAAGAGGTTTAAATTTAAATCAATGAAAAAACGTTCTTTTATTATACTTCTTAGATATTTAAATAATTGGACCAAATTTACATCATCGAAGAACCATGGGGGCCCCACAAGATCCGCACAGCGTTTGTTAATAAAAGCTTTAAGTTTAAATGCTGTATTTTTTCTAATAAAAAATTGCCAATAAAAATCAGGGTTGGGGGTTGATGAAGAGAAACTTTGATTTCCCCTCTAAATCTGGAACTGCTAATAATTGCAATAAGCTATTTGAAGTAAGCAAAGTTTAAAATAGTTTATGGGGTAACTTTAATGCTCGTGGTCTTGAGCCAATATCATGATCTATGTGTGCATTCCGCCAGAACAAGAGTCGGCAATATTTTACCCAATTTCTACGTAAAAAAACTGGGAGCCACAAATACTTAAAGACCTCTTTTGGGAGATGAACTTTTTCAAAGTGGTAATGTTTTTATTTTTGTCTCAAAACAGAATTGAAAACATTTATTATTTGGATTCTTCCAAGCTTTGCGGAATGGCAGTAGAAGGATGAAAGAGCCGCAGGATACGGATTCCTGGTCTACAAAGAATTAATGCAAATTAGCTTCCAACTAAGCACTTCTAAATTGCAACAAAAATTCAAAAAACCTTATTTGTTTGGCAGAGGCGACAAATATTTAAAAATCTAGAAACAAATTGTTGTACCAGCAATCTCGTTAGTTCAAGAATGCTTTTAGTTCAATTAAGCTGTCATATTTTCCAACAATAATCTCAAAATACAAAAAATGCTCGATCATTCTCTCTTTACATAGAAGTAAAAACACTGTAGTTCATTTACAAAATCAAATTTAGCATCTGCTTGTGGTAGCTCTTTGTCTTATTATGTGTAACAACGATGCATTTAATTGAATGAGATATACCTAAAGAAAAAAGTTTGCTTTTTAAATGTACCGTAACTTTTCTCATTTTCATACTGTTTTGAGCTAAAATTTATTGAAAAATGTCAAGAAAGAGAATTTACAGAGCTGCTCCTACAACTTATTTATCATAATTTGCCGTGTTTGCGCTGATCTTATTTGGTGTGCTGGTCAAAATTGGCCTTGGGTTGACAAGTTCAGGTCCGTTTCTTTTCAAACTTGGTCACATTCCGCAACAAAGCAACTTGTAATAAAAGCCTTATCTTTCTTTTACCGAGAGCCTAAAGGAGTGACCCCATGAAAGCAATTGTGGGCCAAGCAAGTTCGTATACACAACTACATGTATATGGTTTTTGTTGCAGGTGAAACTGTGAACTCCGGGAATGCAAGTAAAACACCAGACAATTTTCAAAATTAGTGACCGACTGTAAATCTAAAATTAAATTTTTCGACTGTATGGTCTTAGTAGAGTTCGCCATGTAAAACAAAATAATTTTTTGATTATGTTATTCCTCCATTCCAAAGCAGAAGGGTAAGTACAGCAACACTTTATATTTAAACGAAGCATCCAAATATCAACCTCTGACCAAATTTATGGAGAGGCCAAATTTAGGGCATAGAAAACCAATAGCTTAAGTTTTAAGTTTTTGTGTTTCTTCATATTTTGAGAAGAAGATTCCAACCCTTCTCCTGTTGAATTGAGTCTTGTTTTGCAACTTTACATTACGTCATGCCGAAAGACATTTATAGGGTGCTTGAATAGTTGGACTTATAGTAAATAGCCACCATTTTTTAATTTGATTGATAGGCTCTATGACGTAACAATAATGCTTCTGTAATAACGTTATATGGACCTTTGCGGTCGGATAGGAAATATTCGTTTACCGGTTGTTTAGTGACTGTTTATCCTAAGTGAAAGTTAACGAATTCATGCGTAAATTGTCAGTTAAATGGGGAAATCTGATTAAAAGAAAATTCTTTGATTCATCTCTAGCGTACGCTTGAACTGTAATTAATAGGAAGGATATTGCATTGTCGTATATAGCATTGGAAAGCCTCCTTTTTATCAAAAGCAGAAGCCGAAATGGAGATTAGCCCTGGCGTAACGATTTATTTTCATTTGCGAAATAACCTTCCAAGATCAAACGCAAGCACTGGGTTGTTAATTTCAGAAACATGCGGTTGATCTCAGCAAAACCTGACATCCTCTTCCAGTTTAAACGATAATTTCGCGCCCTTGACCGCATGAATAGAGCCACACGGCTACTCGGTGTGGTCGTAAACTATTTTAAGCTGAGGTTGACAAATTATTGCGGCAAGATAGAAAAAAGCTAGTAATGAGTATGGCATTGCAACAAAATGGGGAATGCCATGGCCTTGCCAACAGTGAGCGAAAGAATTAGCCTCTCACTATTCTTCTGCTGCAAAATGCAGGGATGTCCCCATAAAGTTGTTGTTTGATCAAAAAACTAAGTTTGCTCCCAAAGTAAGCGCACAATTGCATCTTCCATGCTTGGTTGTTTAATTTTGCTGAAACTACGCCCAGCGTGAATTGCGCTTTCTAAGAGAAACAACAGTTTCACGGCTTTAATCCGAACCTAATTCACTAAAACATAAAACGGCATCTTCAGTTTGCTTTCTTACAGTTCACTAACAAAGCTAATAATCTATCACAGTTTGCTGGTAATTCGAGAGAAACACAACGTCATTTTAATTAGGACCACAGCTTGTTACAGCTGAACCAACATTTTAATCATTTCACAATTCTGCAATCAGTTACGTAGAGAATAGGAACTTCGGCATCTTTTCACAGACAGTTTTCTTTTAAAACCACCAATTACAGAATATTTTATAAAAGAAGGTATTCCATCAGTACAGATCAGAGACCTGAACCCTGAAGCATATTTTAGGTAGACGAAGGCAAACTTTCCTCACAAAAGTCATTTCAAAAGTTAAGCACTTTGAGATTGATACAAAATGCTACAAGTTTTAGGCGATTTACCAGATAAATTTGCTTCTAGAAATTTTTTTGAAACGCTAAGAAATCCAACACTAAAATACCTCTGTATCGTACAGCAGATTGCCATCTAACATGTTCGGTTTCCTACATTGGAATACTCATCTATAGCTTTTGAAAAAGTAATCTGTTTTTAATATATAAGTTTTGTGATATTGGTTTTTGATGTTTGAAGTTTTTTCTGTTAATGTTACGCCCCCATTATTTCTTAAAATCAATGCTAAATCAATCGCCATATGAAGTACCAGGCAACCAAATGATAACATCTATTCTGTTCTAACAAGTTATTTTGCCTACGTTTTTGCTACAATAACAGCTTATTATTCACAAAATAGGCAAAACAAATTGTGTTGCAATTAAAACATCGCACGTGTTTTGCGTAAACAATATAATGTGTCACGTCATAAACCGACAACCGATGGCAACGGCATACTTCCTTAATGAGATTCTGGTTCTAATTGCTGCTAGGTCTATCGTTGCGGTGCACTTAAGTGGTTGTTGATTCAAGGAACATGGCTACTTCGGACATCGACGCGGTGCTGTAGTCGTTAGAGCGTCCGCTTCGCAGCAAATATTGCTGGGTTCAATTCAATTGTCGCACCAAAAGACTTTGAAAACATGCTCTTAGCAGCTTCCTTGCACGGCGCTCAGCTCGAAAGGGATAGTGTGGAGAAAAATCCGGCAAGTTTGCTTGTTGTTTCCTGGAGAAAGGCACTTGACAGGATTTCTGCATCTTTATGTGACAGGCAGGTGGTGGGGACGAGTTTTCTTCCAGACGTGGCAGCTTAGTCGGATTCAAGGCATGCGAACAGACCATGAACTTGTTAGCATTAATGAATGAAGCTAACTTTACAATTTTCCACAATTTTTTCTTTCGTTTCAAAGCTTTAGGGAGTTCCGAAAACTATAGCCACTCTTCATAGCGTAGTATACTACCTGTTTTTTGGTTTGACTTATTTTGGAAATATTTAATACCACATAGTTTTGATTTGCATCAATTTTTTTAACTCTAGGACAGCTAGTCTTCATAGCATACCATAATATCTGTCATTTGATTTGACTTATTTTAGAAATATTCAATACTACAGTTTTGGATGTTTTGATTTGCATCGATTTTTTTTACTCCAGGACGATTTCAAATAAATCTGAATGGATATTCCACAGTTTTACAATTCATCTTTCACGTTAGGTTTCCAATATCGCAGAGCGCCAAGAAGTGATTGCTAAAACGTCATTTAACGTCTACAAAAGATCATTTAACATCTACGGTAGGCCCCCTCAAGTAAATTAAACTCTCGTCCACTGGTTGCAAAGAGGACGATGTACCTACTGCGTTCCATCAGAAATGATAATTGGCCGCTGAGAAAGTAATAAAAAGTGAAGCGTTTAAATCTTTTCGTTTTTCAATTTTCACCTGTCTTTTCTTTAATCCTCTTACAGGTGGGATTAGCAAACGGTCAAGTTAAAACGTAATTGTCCTTCATTTGAGCGGTTGTTGTCAGTTCCTGTCTCGTAAACTTTAGCTGTTTACAAGTTCTTTTAACTCGTGTCGTACTCGGATTAAGTGCGGGTGCGGACAGCACTTTGTACAAAAAGAAGCAGTTTTATTATGACTGATAAGTAGCCTACCTCTGACACGCGACAAGTGAGAGGTTACTTTTGAGAGCGTCATGTCGCTTCTCGAGTGAGGCTTAAACACACGACTTGGGCACTTGACACCAACCGCAAATCAGCATTTACATTGTCATTTGACTTTTAAGAGCTACTGACGCTCTGTCAATAGGAACTTGCAAATAATAAACTATCAGCAACTTGAAGTACATTAAAGCTTAAAACAACACTGGGGGCTAATTCTATTAACTGACTACAATGAGGGCAAAGGACACTTCAAGATGAATGAAGTTAAAGCATGGGACATGCATTTTCTGAAATCACTATTTCTCTTTAGATAATCATGGAGCCAGCAGCCCAAGGTGTTCCCAAGAAATCTAAAGATCTCCAGTCGTACTTGCTGACTCGAACGCTTAAATTAGGCAAAACCAGTTTAGTCGGTAAAACTTCGTGATTTTTGAAGATTTAACTTTTTTTTTCGAAGATTACATCGTTCTTGAAACTAACTCCTGTAGATGCCTCGCCGTCAATGCATACAAATGTATTGTGTTTTATTACAATCATACATGACCTTCCACACACGACCGCTTTTCACTGCGGTCCCTGAATGCATGCCCGTCTGTAAAATTGCCCGCTCGTGTAGTTGGGACTCAGATGTAGCTGGGTTTATTTAAGTGGAATGCCTCCAAAGAGGAAAAATATAATTGTGGTTTTCGAAACATAAAGTACTTTATTTATTAGGGAGCAAAAACAAAAATGGTTCAGGCAAAGTGGAAAAACTCAATCCCATGGTTTATCAAACGACCAAATTTTTAGTTACCTAATTTGCTTTTTGAAAAAATAACTTTAACTTCATCATTATCGAGACCAGTGTTTTCAAATTTTTTCTTGTACGGCCGCCTAAAATCTCTTTGATTTGCAATTACTCGACTTGACAAAAATTTGAGCAAAAATGTTTATTACTGCTCAGCAACAACGTTAATGTGATGGATGAGAATGGCCCAATAAAACAGGTTTTTAAGATCAAGGTGCATATTAGGCATAAAATCTTAAGTGTCCTCTTCCAACAATGTAAAGAACGGCGATTTCCAAAATGGGATCCGAGAAGTCCTTAAAGTGTGTAAAGTTGTAAAAGGATTTTGCAAAAAAAGATTCTATTTCAATTGATGGTAAATACCTTTTTAAAACTCATCATACTGATTTTGACTTGATATTTAAAGTTTGGATAACCATACTACATAAGGTATGATTTGTCACTAGCAAGAGCATTTTAGCTTGCACCTAATGGCTGTCATGAGAGATCGATTAGCGTCCTCCATTTTTTAACATGATTTAAAGCTGTGTTGTGACTATTCTTTTTTTCTTTAAACTCAACATTGTTAGTTCGAACTTCTCTCAATGAGACTACTTTTATTTTCCATTGCTCCCAAAAACATGTGATTCGGCGACTTATGACTTTTGGATACTTTTAATCTGAGCTTGGTTGCAAATTTGATTTCAAGCAGTCTATTTTTCTCATAGCTCTACTTGCACTTCTGCTGTGTTTGATGGTTTTAGTAGTTTGACTGAGTGGCAAAGATAAAATTAGGGTCAAAATCCTTGTTATTGGTTTGTAGTGAACCGATCAGGAAAAAAGCTTCCAGGATCGAAGAAAGCTGTTTTTTGCGCTTCCATGCATTTATGTGAACTTAAAAGAAGATCTAGATTCCAGGGGTAAAGTAGGGCTAGCTCAATGAGTCTGTAGCTTACGGAAAAAATGGCGCAGGCTTATTGCGATCTTGAAAAAATGGCTCTAAAAGTGCTGGTTTGATTTTTAAGAACCTTTGACGTCTACTTCACTATTTTACTTCATATTTAAACCAATCCTCAAAAAAGACTGGATGCAACACAAGACATGAGAGTTGCGCTACAAAAAACCTAACTCAAAATACATGAAATTGCAGCTGCGCTAATTTCACTAAACTTTTATACGGTCGACGCATTTCTTCTTTTTGTGGTAAGAAAAGGGAATTTATTAAAAACAATAAAAGGGTTTTTGTATGCATATTTTTAGTAGTTTGGTAAACAACGGTCAGGACGGTTTCGTTTTGCTTCAGGAAGCGTAGTCACCGGACTGGTACCGCTTTTCACCAAGTATGAGCTTGGAAAGCACTTAAATACACTTTTACTTAACCGTCACTTTCGGATATTTCTCTTGAATTTATTGTTGTAACCAAAATGCTTGACACAAAGTTTTAAACTTACGATTTCTTTCAAAACAGTTCCTTTTCAAGAATTCCCCCTTTCCAGATGTTTACGATCCCATTAGAAACTTCCAGCTGAAAACCATCAAACACCCCGGCCTCAGCTAGTCATTTCTCTTTCAAATCTGTAAAATTGCCTGTCTTATTCTGAGACTAGCGAAGAGCTACAGCTAAAAGCAAGTGTGCTCATACAAAAGAACTAAAAAATAGCGACTACATATAATAAACTTACAAATCGTTGACTTGCTCTTCGTTTAAAGTTATTTACTTAAAGATTATTGGAAACGTTGCTTTATCATTCGTTTGGATTGTATTTCTAGCCCAGTGGTTTTCAACCTTTTTGCTGGAGCGGAACCCCAAGGAAACATTCCAGTGGCTTGAGGAACCCCTGTGCAATAATTTAATTGTCAACGCAAAAACAGCACTTAATTTAATTAATAAAATAATATGAAAGCTTGTGTAACTTTTGGCGGAACTTTGGTTGAAAACCACTGTTCTAGAAAATATCTTTCTCCCCGTAGTTTTGTTACTAAATACCCAGACGCTGTTTTAAAAACACTTTTTCTTCCAGTACCCCCTCGATTTATACCTAAATAAAGTTTTGGTAACAGAGTATTGAATTCTAACTACGATCTGCCTTAAGAACGAGTTTAGTGCAAGTCAAATGATTTGATTTTTTTATTTTCCGAGTTTTCTAATTTAAAAGCAACAACTTGAAACGCACAACACGAAATTAATAATCAGCCCAACACCAACCCGTCATTATGCGTTTTATAAACATACTATTATCGTTAAACAACAAATTTATTGAAATGGACACAATTATGCTTGCCTATATTTTAACAAGCAGACTATTATTTCTCTGAAGAACGGATAACCTGCTTAAAAGAATCCAATGGTGTAAAGACTATCAGCAATAAACTTATATGGTAAACAGTATTCAAACTATGCAGCAAAGGTTGCTCGACCAATGCGTTGAAAACACTTGACAGCGGAAACAATTAGAAACTTGGCTTTGCTCTTGTCACCTGTAACATGCAATCATTTCATAAACCTACGCTGCAAAGAACGCTTTGAGCAACGATCAACTCACGGAAGTTGCCGAGTGACTTGGCTGTAATTTGCATACCAAAAGCATTGTGATCGATTATAGTGGCGATATTTCCGGAAAACGGTGGTTCATTCCTCGACGGCAGCTATGACGCAACAAGCGGTTCTCATTTTTTCCTGCGCAATAGTGCAAAGTCGAGATGTGGAGTGTTCATATTCAATTTAGATATACCTGTATTGCAATTGTTCAGCTGTGAAATTAGGGTAAAACATTCATTCAAATTTACAAGTTTTTCGTATTTATTATGCAACAAAGTAAATTCTTGCGTACAACAACATATGCTCAACAATAAAAAAGTAAGAAAACAAGAATCTTGTACAACTGAAACAGTTGCATGGCGTTATAAAGAGAAACGGGCAGGGACGTAATTTCAAAGGGTTGAGAGCCATCTTTTTAAATATTTTTATGTAGGATAAGCTGTGCCTACCAGGTGGGCATCTATTCAACACAACTCTTTACATTATGACGCCATAAGAAAAAATACATTGCAACCAGTTACGCTTCCATCAGCACGCCTAATTATCATCAAGCCATTTGACAAGACAAACAAGGCTATACATGTACTTGTAGAAAAACAATCAGCTAAATACATAATAGGACAAAGTAAACGGAAAAAATGCTTGTGGCCGCCGAGATCAAGCTTATGGAGACTAAAGTTACGAAAGGGAGTGGGAAGATGGGCTCACGTTTTCCTTATAGAACAGCAAAATTCTTATTTAGCAAGGATGTCTTCAAAACACTGAAACACGCCTCCTTTAAAAAAGTGGCACTTTTGAAACACGCTCTATTTTATTGCAATATAAAGCTCAACATTTTCAAAACTTGTAAAAAGTCAATAATTCGTGCACTTCCAAAGTACTGTGAGCCAAAATAATTAGAGACAAACATAAATATTAATGCACATAGATATCGATTTAGCAGCCCAAAATCATATAAAATTCCTCGCGTTTCACTCACGGCATAATACCGATCGCTATATCATAATTTTTTCAGAAATTCTATAGAAAATGCATCGAAAATAAACGACGGCAGGATCTACATAGATAGAGACGGGACTCCACTTCTAAAACAACTTTCCAAACCGACTATTAAATTCAAAGGAAAATTTGTTAATAAGACGAAAATAACAGCAATTAACCCTCACAAAGAGTCATAACATTTGTTATTATGGCCAATATAAAAGTCGAAAAACAAAAAACATGTGGTAGTTTCAGAACTATTTTGCCATCTTCTTCCTGACATCAGTTTGAGTAGCGTTTGTCCTGTTCCTCTCTTCCAACAAAACACAGACCTTATTTCACTTTCGGCAGTCAGTAAATCAAATTGAGGTTTTTTCTTTTTGTGTGACTTTGAAAGGTTATAAAGGTTGTTAAAAGCCGTTTTTTGGGAGATAAACTTCAAATTAATTTTAATTCTATGTGTGCGAACGCATAATCTGTCGCCCTCTGTCGTATGCAGCCACACGGTGGCAGAATGTGCGACCCTGACTTGAAACCAGCCACTGTTGCTCATTGAGTGCAATTAGATGAGCATCTTCGGACTTTTTGGTTTGGTATATGAAAGGTGTGTGGGAATGTGCAACACATGCTCAAGTGTCTTTTCCTTATCTTGATAAAATACTTCTTTCAATTCTTGGAATCTGCCAGTGCAAAAAGGATCAAGAATAAGAACGTGGGTGTAAAAGGGCGTGACGTCATCAACTTCGTCAAAATATGGAAGTCGGGACACAGGTCGGAAACCGTTTGATTGGTGGAATCGGGATGCTCTCTCACTGTGGCTGATCGCTACCACTAGAGGCGCTTTCGGGTTGAACATCATGTCTTTAAGTGAAATGTTTTTGAGCTGCGTTGGTTTTTCTTGCAATTTTTCTGGAAAGTTGATTGCCGGGACAGCTCTGTGATGTAACAATGCAAATCGATGCAACTGGTTTAAGGAAGAATGGAATAACTTGCTCAGCAATCCTCCTTCTTTTTCTTGTTTCTCCTGAACGTTCATTTTCTGCGACGAGTTTTGCTGTTTGACCCAGAATCGTGCCATGATCTTGATGGCTTCTTTGTAGACGGCCGATCCAACTCCTTTCGAAGCATGTTCGGGAGAAACAGCGCAGAATAATCCATTCCACAATGGAACACGACTTGACGATGCTTTCTGTGCAATGCTGCTATTTTCCCAAGCTTCATACCTAAATGAAAACGAGCCGGTAAAAACTTATATTGTGTTTATTTCTTGACTCTAGAAGAAAACAGCAACTATTTTATTCTTCACTTTCAAATTCTGCAAGGCCAAATGCTGTACAGATAACTCTGAAATTATAATCGAAACAAGGGCTCTAGATTAAATCAGGTTGTGCTGTGATAAACGGTGAAAAATAGCCTAAACATATGAAAGTACGAATTTAACATATCAAATCAGCCTGTGGTAAATGCAATATTAAAAAACAAACACACAAACAATACCACAATATTCGCTGGCACACTAGAACAAGCAATGAGAAAACGTTTATCGGTGGTTGGAGCAATACGAAAGATGATTTTAATCCCTGCCTCACCTTTTGACTCTTTTCAATCCTTCTTCTGATATTTTTGCCAGCTCATATTTTTCATAAGCATTCCAATATGGCTCGTCATTCTCGATCGACCATCCGCTTCCATCGCTAGCTGGCGGTACAAACACCACGCCTCCGACTACTTTGTAACGGGAATTAGGATCCTTTTCCATTTCACTTAAAACTTTTATTGCCAATAGGATTCCTTGTCCGCTTCCAACTGTAACTTCATAATTTGCATCCAGATAAGCTCGAAGGAAAGCTTCCCGCTTCGAGAGATCGGGAACCATGTATTTGTAAAGGGGATAATGAAAGAAGGATTTAACGTAACACTCCCGAACGATGCGCCAATCCTCCAAGGAAGTTGTCAATTCAATTTTTGATTTTCTGCAAAATAAAATCGTGAGAATTTTTTTGCTCGTATTATTGTTTTCTGACTTAGGCTTGCACAAAAAAGCCGTGTTGATATGCAAAGTTAAAAGAGAAGTTGGATTACCCACTCACACTTTACAGGGTTAGTGAGGGAAGCTGCTCGCAAGCATATAGAAACAGGCAATTTTCGGCACCCACAGTGGCATTCTGCCTTTTTGTTGATAGGGCCACCAGTTAGCAATTTGTATTGTGTGGCTATATCACTGCGGTCTATCGCTTTCCATTCAATCTTGGAAAACCGTTTCGTGTCGCAGCTTCCGTAAAAACAAACAAACGACACGATGCAAGCAGCTACAAGTTAGTGGATAAAGTTCAAAAATTAAATTTAGAGCTTTAAGCACCATTAGACCATTAATCGCACTATTGACAACATACAGGTAGAATCAAAAAAGACAAAGCGATAATGGGGGTAAATAAGGAGTTTACGGCTGAAAAAGCAACACGGAAAATTTGATTATGCGCTGTTCTTGGGAAAATTCATCAAAAATCTTCATTAGCCACTTTGTGCTGCCTTTTATGATTGTTCATATTTATTGCTTAGCCCAATATGCAACATATCTATTAACAAATTAAACTAGGTTAACTTACTGATTTTCTTCCATTTTGGCGAGCAGGCCTCCGACTCTATTTCCAATTTTATTGCAGTTTATATACCTAAGCTTCAGCATCAAAATAGCATCTAAAACGCGTAAAATAACTTTGAAACCATCATTGCACAAGAAAGGAACATCTTCCAGCCAATGCTGAATGAAGAGGACAACGGGTGCTCGACACATGAGGATCTACTCCTCACAAAAAAATACCCTTGCCATTGAAGTGAGAAACTTTTTGGCTTTGTCTTAACCTGTTAACGGTCGCCGCTCACTCGAGCGACGCCATTCACAGTGTCACCAGTTTAGACTGTGTCGCTTCAAGCGGTCACTACTCAACACTGATTGCACGTGCTTACAGCTCTGACCTTTATGCATTCGTTGTGAACATATTTGCTTCAATATAACATGTAAATATATGTATTAGATATATATTGACACTACTAATGAAAAAAAAGTGCCGACATCATATGATGTCAATACCCGTTAACAGGTTAATCCGGTTCTGATTTCAGGAGTGACAGCACTAAATTTTGAAGATATAAATCACAAACCTCGCTACTCTCACTCAATTTATTGTAAAACTATACAAGCGTAAGATGATCGGTTTCATGTAAAGTACGTTACCCTTTTTTTAAGGTTGATGGCTGGAAGTAGAATCGAGCTCACGCTTTTGGAGTCGATGCCATAATATTCAAATCATTGAAGTTGCCGATGGTGCTATCATCGTTCAAAATATTTCTCGAAAACATTCTCTGCCGGTCGCTTCGGAAATTATTGAATGTAAATTGCGTTCGTTTTAGGCGATTTTTGCTGCAATATTTTTACGTCAGAATATTTTTGAGTTCAACTTTATTTACCACATAAAAATCCTCTACCGTTGAAAGCCAAGCAAGAAATAAGCTAATATGAAACATTCAGTTGTTTGGTGCTTTCTAATTTTATGGTTATTTAGCGTCAGGACATATTTCATTCAAGAATAAGCAAATTCGACGTCGTATCTTCAACATTGGTCCTTTTGCAGTGCGTCAAGCAGGAGTTCTGTGAATACCATCTTCAAAAGACTTGACATGAGATTGAACTCAAGTCTATCGATTGCAAAGTGGACAACTCAACCACTACACTATCGTGCTGGAATAGAACTCTAAGAAAATAATAATTTTACAACATGCTTATATGAGTCAATAAGGAAACGTTTTCACAGCTTGAGGTGACAAAAAACTTTCGCCGCATTTCGTCGCTAATCAACGGCGGCTGTAATTTTTAAACTCGATGCGAACTTTACGATTGTTTTTTATTCTATGTTACAGCTTAACTCTGCCGCTGCCTTTTTTTTCGGAGAAATGCGATTCTTGTTTTCAAAATAATGCATTCATTTTGACTAAAATATTGCTTTGTGATAAAGTGATTGTTTATTTTCTGTAGCAAAAAAAAAAGTGCATGTTTTGCTTTTTTTACTCATGGTGAAATGAGAGAACTTTCCGACATGCAACATTACATTGATAATAATTACAAGAAAAAATTGGATAACTTGCAAATTACTTTTCTCTTGGACCTATACGTGGAAGTCAAACGATGGGAATATATTTAAACGTGGAAGTCAAACAAGTCTTGACCTCGTTATCTTCTATTACAAAAAGCGTCTTTTTGTCTTTAGTTAGAGCTTGAGAGTAGTTGCTTCGAAATTAAAAAAATATCGCCTGATGGCTGAATAAAACCCAGGTTTAATCGGAGCAAGTAATTTGACAACTTGAAATAAGTCAATATATGAACAATATCCCCTTGATATTACAACATTCATTATCCTGCAGTTGTTCAAGCTATTAACTATATTTCAAAGTAATACACTGATCCGTTTAAATTGCCACAAGTCAGATTTCACACGCTTTGAAGGTTTCTACCATGCACTCTAAAGTCTGAAGCAACTGCTAGGCCTAGTTTTTGTAGGTATAGGCTCAGCCTAGCACTAAACAGCAAACCTTTAGTTGCTTCAGTCTTGTTTTCGTCAGAAATACCATCAAATTTTTTCCACATTTCATATCATCTAAATAAAATTTTCCGCAAAATTTTAAAATTTAAGTTTTATATTTTGTCAAGAAAAATTATAAATAACTAAGCTAATCATATTAGCTACTTATTATACTACACCCTAAGAATAAGCAAAATTATGGCGTATGCTTTCGGCCGTTTCTGTCATCACTTACTAACTCTCTATAGCACTAATGAGTATTAACTGGTCTGGCGAGCTCTTGCCTCTGCATTTCTTTATAAATAACTGCTGATTCGCTGCCGCGAAAAAGTTTTTCAAATTCTTTCTTGCTTAGTTCAAAAGTTAAGTGCTTGTGACACCGATGCCCAGGCCTTTGACACTTGGAAAGTGGTTTTTTACATATTTAACATGCACAAACTTATTTTTCAGCAAAAAAGGACATACGTACTTAAAACTTACTCCGCGACTAAGCTCATCTGAGAAAGCAGATGGGGCAAAAGACCATTTCCCGAAATCTTCTTGCTTACCGGTACTTACGTAAAAACAACCTCTTACCGGATTCTCGAGGAATTTTTTAGATTTCTTCTTTCGTTTGCTCAACCCACTACCCAAAACCGCAAGACTGTAAGTTGAGTGCCGGCGTGATTAGTAGGATGCTGTAGCCATCCATAGAAGAGCTTCATGGCAATTTCTCGTGCTTGGTTGAACGTAGTGTGTTCGAAACCCACTGTGCCGGCGATAACTCGGAAGCGCGCTGAACACGACAATGTTCCGTGTACAGCAATAAAGATTTTCTTGTGACCAGAAGGTAAAAACATATCTTATCAACACAAAGTAGATAAGGGGATAGCCAGAATTTTGATTCACGCAGGACGACAAAAATGTGAAACTCTTTTCCAACTGCACTCTTAGCGTTTTCCAGAAGAAAACGTGCCTTCAGGTCTTCAATTGCAAAATTTTTTCTCAATTTTCAGTTTTCCCCAAAACCTTAGATCATAAAACGCTAAAACAGGAGAACTTCGGGGAGACCTACCCCTCATGCGCCTTTCTTCTCAACGCTCTTTAGATGAAGTCAATGTGCTGTATAGCATATTCCAACGTAGCCTTGTGCAATATGACATTGCTACGGAAACTGTGGTACGCGTACCGGTGCCGGTACGCAAGCAGGTGATTGCCGGTACGCGGTCAGTTAGAAAATGAGTATGCTGAGTATTATTTGCATAGATCAAAGCCACTAGCGTACCGAGGGGGGAGGCCACTGTGCCATGGCCCCCCCTCAAGCCCTAAAAATGAAAAAATGTAAAGCAAAATCAAACAGTTTTAGCAAAAGCACAGCTGGTTTTTCGCGAGTATTCAGGGTTCGCTCTGGATTTCGATTTTCTTGTGAAAAACCACTCGTCGCTCAGATCACTTCCTGGTAGAAATCTGGACTGGACTATCTGGTTAAAGGAAAACAATTAGATACAAAAATTTGTTATGTTCTTGAAAGTAACTAAGAGTTGCAGAGGGCAGACAAAACCTTGTAGAGGAAAGACATATAGTCGCGCAATTAACTCTGCTACTTATGCGAAATATCAACTTTCAGTGTATTTTCGCAACGTTGACAGTTACAACGGCAACGAGCGAACGGTCAATTTATCGCTGGTTTATTGCCCTAAAGCTGATCAAAACGTACTTACGTACCAGTATGAAAAAAAATCGGCTCAATGCATTGGCTCTTTGGTTTACAAACAACGACATTAAACTTGATTATAGTCAAGTGATTGACCAATTTGCGAAAGGGAACCGTCGCCTCAATTTCAAATAAACTGACTTTTGTTTTATTCTTGATTTTCATTTTACGATTTTATTCTTCTAATAAGTCTCGTAAAAGCATTATACTAAATCTTGCTTTCAGAATGCACGAAAATGCGTATTTTTAGCTGCAGTTTTGCAAAATTTTCCGGTGGCATGGCCCCGGACTATCCTAGAGTGGTCGTGCCTTCGACATTCCCCATAAAGTTGATTTGTGACGTCACACCATTGTGGCGAAACTTTGGCCCCCCACCCGAAAACTTTCTGCGTACGCCACTGATCAGAGCATGTTTTCACAAAGTGGTCAGAGTATTTTTTCTTCTAAGCGTAATTTCACGTATTTTCTTAGACTTTCATGACTATATGGCATTTCATTTGCATTCACTGACATGGCGAACTTTATTGGAAGACAGGACAACGTACAATCTGCTCTCGCAGCTGGAACCCGACTAGTGTGAAAGAAAAAATGCGTTAGCTAAGAAGCAAAATCTATTGTTACAACGCAAAAAAATTTATTCTGCAACTGTGATCCTTTGCCTTCCAACAGCTAGCTATAGTCAAACGCAACAAATTGATGTAGACTTTAGAATACACTATGGCTTAGAAGTGAGTTGAATGTGTTTGTGAGTAGTTTTGTTGAACGCAAACTTTGAAGGTACTAATTTTAATTTATCTTGCAAAAGTTTCTTAATAGTATATCAACCGTGCTAACCAAAAACAACAAAGTTAGTAATTACTGTAGTAAAATAGTAGCTAATTTTGCTAGTCTTCTATCAGCTGGTAGAAAGTAATTGATAAGTCAGCTTGTAGAAAGCATAATACGCTCTTATTGGCAAAACATGCTGCAGGCACTGGTACTTTGTTTTTTTTTTAATTTAAATTACTGAGTCAATCTCACTAGCAAACGTCTGGACTAAAGTGAAAGCTGAATTTCCGAGGTTAAGCGATATGGCCATTAAAGCACCGCTTCCATTTCCTCCCACATATCTTTGCGAAGTTGGCTTTTCGACTATGACTTACTTAAAGGGAAAGAGCAGAAATGCACTCAATATTCATGCTCCTCTTCGAGTAGCACTGTCTTCCATTAAACCGCAATTGGACAAGCTGGTAGAAAAGAAGCAAGCCCATGCCTTGTATTAGAGGATTAAAAAAAAGCATTTTTGACTTTGTTTATGGTGCAGTTGTTGTTTATTAAATAATACTTGCTTTTATATATTTTTTCCGTTTGAAATACATAACTGTTACGTCGAATGACAGAAAGTGCGCTGCCGGTACAATATATTAAAAAGTTTGAGTAGAACTGGAATATGATGGAGCAGCTCGTGCACAAATAAGGTGCAGATATCTTTCCAAGTACAGCAAACCACCAGAGGATTTTTACGCTTTAGTGTGTAATTAATGTTGAAGCTGAAATGCAAATTGCTTGTTGAAGTTATTGATTCACAATCGACATTGCTGGTTCAGATATAGATTATTAATAGACAGGTAAGAGCAAGATTACACCTAATTAAGCTCGTATTCAATCGAAAGAAAAGCGTTCAAACCTCTCCGGAACCTTGTCAAACCTTATAAATTTTGTCACGTTAAGGTCAAATGTAAAACGTTGAAGATCAAAATTAAAAAGTTTGCCTTACCTGGAGTACATCCAATTGCATAGCCAGAAAGAGTTTCGGGAGGGTCTAGATTTGCGCTATTTGCAATTCTTTGCTTTTACTCCATTACTTTTAATCTTCTTTCCATCAAAATGAATTCAAAACATGGCTTTGACAACGACTTAAAATGTTATTGAATTTTGGTCGCTTGTAGTCGCAACTCTCTTTTCAATCATGGCTGAGTATAGTCGGTTTCAAAATTTGTTCTTTACTTCGATATTATTCCTGAGCACCAGACCAGGTAGGCGATTTATAAATCTTACGGTCAATCGCTACCACCGATTTTTGCAAAGGACCCAAACAGTGCTACATCCCCTTTATCTTGGAGATGTTCTTTCGCAGGTCCGGCTAATCCATTGTCATGAAAACCATAGTTTTGCAGAATCCGATTCGGTAAATCTTTATTTGTCATGTCAATTAATCAACCCTCTCCGCAAACATCTTGCCCAAGGAAAGAGGTTTAACGGCAAAATTGCAGATTTTTTAGAACACCACAAAGATAGGCATAAATGATCACCGAGTTTAAGGACAAAACCGAGGTTGTTCAAAATTAATCTTGGAAACCTAAGGATCGAATTTCGAGATCAAAACAGGAAAAGCTCCGTCACTGAAAAATGTAGTTTATCTTGTTATTTTGCTTTACAGTATTTTGAAAACAATCAGCTTGTAATTATGTTAGGCAATATTTACTCAAAATTTGACATTAGTTTGATCGAGTTCCTTATATGTAGTTCAAAATAAAATACTCTAATTAATTGTATTTTAAACTAATTAAAATGAATACCCGGCGAGCAAAATTGCAGGAAATTCAAATTTAATGTGCCACTATAACTTGACAAGAAGTTGACACTGTGCCCTCTCGAACTATTCTGATCTTTTTTTACTCCTCCCCAGTCGTGGAAGTTAAACATAAAACTGATCATTAGACTAAAAAAAATGTCAGCTACGCTAAATGAAGCAACATTAAAGTTTAGCCAAATCTTGATGCTAAATTAGCAGAAAAACAAGGCGCTATGTACCTAATCAATTACTCAAATTTCACCGAAAAATGTAGTCACCGGTGATCTTTTTCTTTAAATATTTATTGCAATAAGTCAAAACAGAACGATTTTGCGTAGTTTTATGGGCAAAACAGTGAATTATTTTGACAGGCATTTATTGCCTTCAATTAAGTGTCAAATTATCTAAAAATTTATTGACTTGTTGACACCTTGCATATGTGAAACCGCAAATTTTAACCCTCGGATAAAAAATTTCTGTCACATTGGTTTCCGATGCCAGACACTGGCTAGCATCGCTATGAGCAATAATCAGAATCAGGGCCGTATAAATCCTACAGGGGATCATGGGCTGCATCTTTTTGTTGAAAGAGGTTGTAATGGAGAAGTATTCTCTGAAAAATGCCTTTATTTAGATATCAAGACCCTTATTGTTCTTCTGACTCTGATTTATTTGCACCCTATGCCCTTCCCCCTTAAATCAAGCACTAACCCGGAAAATGTATTCCAAGCTGGTCGTCGCGATTTTGGGCTCAAGACACCATATGTTGAATGCCAGTCTGAATTTGCATTATGTGCCCTTGGTGAAGGCATTTTTTTTCTGGGTTGCTTTGTTGAAATGTTTGGGGAAGAAATACACTCTACCGACGTACTGCGAACTTTATTGTCTGTCTAAACGAAAGGAGATTCACTTTTGATTGTCATGGTTGTTCTGTCAAAAGATCTCGCCAACGTTAACATTTTAATCATTCGTTGAGAAGCTTAAAAGGTAGGGGGACTGCAGCCTACCAAAATTTTTAGCCTTATAAGAAAATCGCTTTATGATAGTTGATCTTCAAAGAAAACGTCCTCAAGTTTACCTCTGCCCCTATCAAAATGCTAGATTAGCCCCTGCAACTCTAGCCTGAAAAATAGCCCCTCAAACTTGAGGTCATACCCACCTATAGATTATACGTAGAATAACTTTGTTTTGTTAAAAATAACAAATGAAAATGCAGGGAGCTCGATTCAAAAAGACTTAATTTTGCAGAAAAAGTGCAGCAACGAACAACTTAAAACAAACTTGTAACGTGCCTTGTTCAAGTCTGGCCTGAAGCTAAAGCCTTTACAGGAATGTTTCCTAACTGCTCGGATGCGATATTAGCGATGGTGATGCAATGCGCCACCATGTGCTGGCAATTCCAAACCCGATCCGAACGCAAAGTTGTTCTACCGGTTATATACTGTATGGGTTAGGGTGTTGCATAACTGAATAGATTTGTTATGACTGACAAAAAAAATACTTTATTTGATTCACAATTTGCATTGATAGCATAGAAATCAGTTTTTGATCATCAACGTAAAACAGTGATCGTCGAGACTTTTTGATTTTAGAATTGCAGTAGAATGCAAATCACAAAAACAAAATTCTTTAGTTACAAAAAAAATAATTAACATTCAGGCTACAAGGTCATCCTTTGTTTCGTTTACCTTTGGTCTAAGAGGGTCACAGCGACATAGACTGCTCGAGCCCCCCACCTCTCTGTCATCTAATCGTGGAGGAATCTCGTAATGTTCTTTCTTCAAGCCTCATCAAACAAGCCCGCTGGTCTTTCCTTTACCGCACCCCTTTTTGCTCAACGCGGAGCAAAACAAGTTTGAGCAATCCCTTTCTGCTTAGCAGCATACCATTTTTGTAGAAACAGGGAGACTAAGAATACCATTTTTTAAAAGTTTTTAACACGATCTAGAGGAAGTTTGAACCAGTAACCTAATTTATTCGAGGTGGACGCCCAAATTACTATAACAAATGTGTACAACATACGTCAGCAAACGCAATTGGTTTGGCCAGCGAGATGATTGAAAATTTTATTCAAACCAAATATTGTTTAAATAGATAGTTGACCGAAACAAAATGGGTTGAAAAAGTGGAAAACAAAAAAATGAGCTCTTTCAAAAAAAGTTGATCTTTAAAACAAGGTCATGGTTTTTGTTTTGAGCCCAAATCGGGCAACAATGTCAGCGTGCTGTCCGCGCAAAACGCATTTGGTTTTGTAGCCCTTTTTACTGATTTGAGTTGCGCAACCCTGCACGACACCATCGAGAATGCCACTTTGTACTTTGCTCAAAAAACATTCAGTTGAAGACAGCTTTTGTTATATATTTCAACATTTCAAAAAATCTTAACATAATAGTGTAATTGGGTCTAATGTGTTTCATAGGAAACCAAGAGGCAACCTCTTTATTCCAACAATACTTCTGAAACTGAAAACGTTTAAGCTCATAATTATTTACAAAGAAACACCTGCCAATGATTTTTTAGTTAAAGTAAACAGGTTTCTTTTGAGGCCAAAAAATAAGTCTTTCAACTCCTTCAAAATTTCATCAGTTGGCCCGACAACAATTGGAAGTCTTCAAACTTGAGGACAAATATACCAGCCGTGGAGCCATTTCGAAAATATTCAACTCCAAAAAGGAAATAGATCGACTAACGTTAGGAAGGAAATTTGATCTGGTCTTGAAATTTAAAGATTAAAAAAAGAGCCTCAAAATAATCCTTTTTTTCACACTACTAGGTTTAATGCAAAGACTAAAGGTCACGTTCCGACCGATGACTTTCATACTTCAAATGAATTTCAAACACGTTTCAGCAGGTTGAGTGGCAATGGTGTTATGATCATTGATCCATTACAACACATAAAGCCACCTATCTTTGGACTTTTGCAAGACCTTACTTCATCAAGAATAGCTACCGTGAAAGATTCGACGAACAGACACAGAGCACAAATCCCTTCGCATTTCCGCGTAGTGTGAAACGTCAGACTCATGAAGATGTTGGCTTATTTATTGACATTTGCGCTTGACCCCGCTTGGAGTTGAACCCAGGGAGTATGCGGGCCTATCGACGGCAATGAGGAAGGCCAGCTACGCAAACTCTATCAAATAAATTTTAATCACTCACCCAATGATTAAAATTTATTTGATAGAGTACCGACGCGATGGCGTAGTGGTTAGAGCGTCCGCTTCGTAGTCGGTAGACCTGGGGTTCATTCCCCTTGTCGAGTCATACCAAAAGACTTTAAAAAATGGTATTCACAGCTTCCCTGCTTGGCGCTCGGCATTTAGGGGAGGTTGTGGAGAACAAGTCGGCAAGTTCGCTTGTTGTGTCCTTGGGCAAGGCACTTAACGGGACGCCCCACCTTTATGTGGAAGACAGGTGACCCATAAACCTCGAAAAAGGCAACTCCCAAGCGAGTGCGGACTTACTGTCCAAAGTATAGCGATACAATTCGCTTTCTCGTGAATGGAGGATAAATATGGCAAATAAAATAAATAAATAAAAAAAATAATAAACATTCCCATTGTTTAGCAAGAGGCTAATGGACGCTGTTTGAAAATCTTTACTGTGGCTCGTCAAGGGAATTGAACTCGGATCTGCTTTCTGATTAAGCTGTGGTCTACGCTTTAAACACAACATCATCGCGCCATGCCACGTTGACTGCACCTAACCTCCCTCCGAATCCAAAACCAACAAATCTCTTCACCTTTCACTTTTTGTCAGAAAATTGCCCAGAAATGCCAACGAGTTTCTTTGATTTTCACGGGTATTGTCTTATCGGCTTAGAGGTTACAGTTCAGCTAGTTTAACTTTATACACTTGACCAGCCGATAACCATAGCAGACGATATGCACGACCGGTAACGACCAAGAAATTTCCTGTGTCTTCAAGCTAAGAGCTCTTACTGCAGTCAATTTACTTTCAACAAATACAAAACCTTGACAAGTAAAGGAGCCTAAATCAAGTTGCCACTCCTATCACGACCGGATCAACTTCACATGGGATGTACATGCAAGGAGTAGCCTGCTATCATCTAAGTCAGCGAGAAGTTCGCTGGTTTTGTCCATTAAAAAAGGCACTCAACAGGATTCCTCCACCTTTATGTGACAGACAGGTGATGGGGCCAAGCAGTCTAACCCTTTTGGTGGTTCAGCCTGGCTGCAGACTAGTAGACTGGCAGACAGAGCATGAGCTCACACGCACGAATAAATGAATCTGCAAATTCTTAAAGTGGACGACGAAAGAGCTTCGCTTCTTATGTGATAGGCCTCTACTTTTTCCTTAATTTCTTTTTACGTTTCTTCAAAAAAAAAAAGGTACTACTATTGCGTGAGGTCTACCACACTACAATGTGAGGTCTACCTCCCGTCCACACTATAGTGTGAGGTCTAGGGTTAGGGTTAGGGTTAAATCTAACCCGAACCCTAACCCCACCATGCACCTCGGTAGGCAACATATGGCGGTAGACCTCACGCTATAGTTGCACCAAAAAAAGATTGCAATGCCAGAATTCTTTTAACTCATGATTATTTTTCGTTTTACAAGATTTTCTTTTTAATTAAAAAGCTTTTTTCCCGTTTCCAGTGATTCCTTGTAAACAAGGTACTTGTTTCCCCTTGTGACCTCCCCTTAATCCAGCCCTGACGTAAACACTCAACAAGTGTAAGCTCAAGTGTTTTCGGCCTTTGATTTACTGAAGATACTCTCACTAAACAACTAGAGGAAACAAAAATGATCGAGCTTGTGCCGTTGAAGTGGGACTTTGTCCTTGAAAGTTACTTTATCCTCATACTCAGACCGTATTTAGAGTGGAGGGTTTCAATCTTTTCGCTTGATTCTACTTGTACGCTATTGTTGAATACACTTCCCAATCAAGCAAAGGTGGTCGCATGGCATTGTTCGAGATTGTGTAACGTTGTTCAATTTGAAGGCTGCGTGTGGCATTTTTCAAAAAATCAAATGGCTTCTTGATTCTGCGACGGCGTCAAAAAGTTTCTTTGCTTCTCCAGAAATTAATTTTTGTGAGATATTTTTATGTTTGTTGATAAACAAAGACATTCGTGTTCATTGACACATTAAAAATAGTTGAAAACTTAACTGTGAAGAATAAGCAATTTCACCTGGGATTGCCAGCTTTTAAAGCCACAGCCTATGTAGATAATTATTTTTTATGACTTTGAGGTTAGGTTTGGAATCTTTATACATAAACAAACAAAAAGTTTTTTTATGTTTAATTACGCAATACATATAAACGATTTAATAAGATGTATGAAATAAAAACCACTTGTTTAAAATCGGAAACAAAAAGACATTTGCCCATAAAGAGCGATTCCGTCTGACTGTGTTTTTGGGTATCTTTGTTTTTCAACTCCTCCTAATCTACTGGACGTACAACAAATAAACTTGACACGATTGATCACCACTCAGGGGCAAAGGTCATAAAGGGATTTGTGACGTCACCATGAAGTCAAAATTGAAGATAAATTTCTAGATTTTGTCTTGCGCAACGGAATGTAGCGTCATTTTTTTAAACGAAAGCTACCATTTGGCTTACCACCTTCAAGAAATTTCAATTCCGCAGGAAGTAAGATGGCGTCATAAAAATTGATTAATGGTACAATTTGTTTTCTTCAAGCATGAAAATGAGCTTTCTTTACTAATCTGAGTAGAAATATGATAGCCAGTAAGCTAGTGAACATTTTTATTTGAAAACATTTTGCTTTGTACTTACGGCATAATCAGTTATAGCTAAAATGCTACCTACTAGGCTAAGTTGAATATTGTGAGCTGTAGTACTGCTTAGATAACTAAAACTACCACGATTGTTATGAAACAAAGGAAGGCTAATCCAAAACGATTCCAATAACTATTGTTTTCTCAAAAAATGTTGACCGTAGAAAAGCCGTTGGAAGCTTTTTTTCGGAAGATATTAACAAGCTTTATTCCAAAAATAACATCCAAACAACTTGTTAAAAACATACTGCGAACGTTACGACCCTCAACCGGTGCCATTTTCAACGCAAATAATGTACAACAAAAGGGTTGATTACTATAAACTACGCCCTATTGACCTCTTTGTTGTTTTGTAGTTCATCCTTTTTGTTGTATATTATTTGCGTTGGAAATACTCCAGTAAAAGGTCGAAACCACTTTAGCTAAATCGTATGAACACTTTTTGAATTCGTAAAAAGGTTAAAAATTTTTATATAAAAATATCATAACGGCTAAAACACTTTCATTTTATAATTACTTTGAAAAGTCAGTGACATTGATTGGATGAGAAGAAAACAAATTGAACTTCCAAATGGTAACAGTATTAGGTCAGATTTGCTCTTGGAAAATGACAACTCAAAATTCTAGCCACTTTTTTGTTTGGCTCAACCACGTGGGTTTGCCGCGGAGGTTAGAGAAGTTTCAAGAACGATGTTTGTAAAAAAATGGTCTCGTGGCACGTTCAAAACATTATGTTTGCGTGTAAATTTTCAACCACTTTCGATTAGTTTTTTTGCCAAGAACCTCAACTTCCTTTCCCTAGTTGAATAGCACGAATCCATGTGAAGATTGTAATCCAAGTTTGATTAATTTGTTTTTAAAATGACTAAAACTGCTGTGGAAATAATGTTATGATAATCACAGGTGGGCCAATAGATTATCAAGTGATAATCGTATTGTTACGATATAATTGCTTGTTTATTGTGGCATAAATTTGACAATTCAAAACAAAATACTTTCCAAAATTTTGAAATGGCAGACCTAAAGTTGGAAAGATTGTCGAAATAGGCTAAAGAGACAGCTGCCTTACGGACAAATAAACTGGTCTTTTTGACCTCAATATTGACCATTTCAAGCAGCCACTATTTTCTTTTACTGCTACATGTCATGAGGTTTGAAGCTAGAATTTTTCCCAAAACAAGAAGTTTGGAAGACAGATTAATCAAAGCCTTGTTTTGACCGAATTCCTAAATCATCACCGACGGTGGTTTAGCATGAAAAAATTTGCCCTCCCTTCTATAAGGTTTTTTGTCTGTTTCCGCTCCTGTTTGCTTCGCAGAAAATATGGAACCATCAATTGCCAACATGCGCAGTTGTAATAAAGCAGTTGTAATAAAGCTTAACCAGTGATTGGTTGAAAATTTCTCAAGTTTTAATTTCAGTGATAAACATATAAAGAAGTTTGGTAATATAGTAATGCAAGAGGCTAGCGATGCACATAGCAAAACCGCAGACAGTGACACTGTTTCGACCTATCAGGTCTCTTCAGTGCAGTTGGTGCGGTCACCAACTGCACTGAAGAGACCTGATAGGTCGAAACAGTGTCACTGTCTGAAGTTAGGTAATCTTTATACAGTTTTCATATAAGAAAAAATCGGAGAATTGTTGAGCGGAAAAAGTGTGTGAACTGTTAAGTTTTAAAAGTTAAAAATTTAAGGCGTCTCGTAAATGACATTACAATTGTCACATAAACAATTGATTTTGTGATCCATTGTTTACGAAAACAAATAAGCTTTGTTCGTTTAAAAGTGAGAAAAAATAGCTGGCTACATTGTTAGTCAACTTGGCTGGGTCACAGCTCTTGGATTTCCAAGATCAGTTATCTTACTGTTTAGAGTCAAAACTGGCTCTAATTGCTCGTGGACGTGGTAAACATTCACTGGAACCAATTGGGGTGAGAGTTTTTCCAAATACACACCAACAGCAAAAGGTAAAGAGATTTTGGCTTACTTTGCAACTAAGAGCCTAAGACCCCATCGTCATGCTTAAGAAAAGAATAAAGGAGGGGACATTAGCGGAGACTATAGCTATCCGCATGCCTAAAGATATAAATGCAGAGGAAAAACAATCGTACACAAATAATCTGTTGGCAGTAGAAATCTTTAACACAGCTTTTTTCAAAGCTAGGCTGTATTAAAACAATATTTATACTCAACTGAGATCCTTAAATGTTTTGTTCCAACCGAAACAGATTTTGAAACCCCTTTCTCGAAAACATTTAACGCTCCATTGAACTTTTCTTAGAATGGCGCTAAGTAGGATTTTGTAATTGCAAAATATAATTATTATTAAAAGTAGAAAATGTTATAAGTTTAATTAAAACATATTAGATTTTTGGCCTACTAAGCTTAAGCGTTAATTGTGACTAGTAAATCAAATGATTTAGTAAGAAGCACTTCCCTGGCTGTGTAATCAACCTCCAAGTAATTGCTACGTTCAACACTAAGTGATGGTGAGTTTTGATTTTGTTTATTTATTTGCAAACAAAACTAATCAAGAGTGTTGAGCAAAACTGGGTTGTGACATTAATAGCTGGTTTTGTTCGGCCGCTCTGTTTGAAATATCTGATGATATGGCGATTGTTATGGAGCAGTTCTGCGGTGACTGATGACAGAATAATTTGTTGCTTAAGCCAAGCAATTGATTTTTTCTTAAGTCAAACCTTTTTACTGCAATGAAAGACGGTCATAATTTGAAAGATTTAAAATTCGACAGTTTTTTTTACATTAAATGTCCGAAGTTGGCACTTTTTAATCAATCTTACATTTCTATTTTTACAATGTCAAAATAACTCCGACAAAATAGAAACTAGCATAGGTTATACAGTAGGCGCCGCTTATTATGACCACGGATAATATGGCCAGCCGCTTATTATGACCAATTTGTTAACGTCCGGAATTTCTCCATTTAAAATTCTTCGTTTTATATGACCAAATTTCGGATAATATGACCAACGTATTATCCGAAATTTGGTCAACATATTATCGATCAATGGAAGAGTTCGATACTTTTGCTGGACAAATAAGCGATTTTTTGCGAAAACATCTTGTTCAGCGCGACGTTACCGAGTTTTTTGCACCAAAAACTAACTTACGTACGTGCGTAACATTTTGAATTTGTTTTGCGGTGCTTTGATATGTTACTTCGATTAAACGTTTCCCGAACTGTTATTTACTTTGTTATACTGCACCATCGCTTGTACATATTGTACTTAGTTTAATCATCACTTGTACTGTACTTTGTTTTACTGCCAACGTCACGCTGTTACTTTAATAAACGAAAAATTTGACGGTATTTCCACTTCTTGTGGCTTACGGCCCCAATTCAGGTGCGATTATGGCGGCTTCGGTTTTTATGACCATTCGGATATTATGACCAAAATGGCCTGGTCCCAAGGTGGTCACATTAAGCGGCGTCTACTGTACAAGGGTTTCTATTTTGTTAGGGATATTTTGGTAATGTAAAATTCTGAAGACGAATTCATATATTGTATAAAACTTATCAAAGCTTGACGTGTTATTTTTTGGTCAAACTGGCATATTTGTTAGTTATTTTTAATAAACAATAGTTTTAAGAAAAAAATTCATTGATCCTATTTTATGTAGCTCAACATAAATTTGAAATTACAACATCAAAGTTATTGTATTGTTTAAAGAATTCAAAATGCTGATAAAGTATCAGATATGATTTAGTCATATATATCAAGCTCTTCCCTAAAAGCATTACTTTATATGGCTGGACGCGATAATGTCATCATAAAGCTAATAATTTGGTCCATTATGATGTGATAAACAGTCTTCATATTTAATTACACGTGTCTAAAATAGGCTATGTTGCATTTTTGCTGTGGTTTGTTTAAATCGCAGTTTTTCGTTTCCAGGGCTAGATTTAGGATTTGCTGCCGAGGAGAATGGGGGCAAGCAATGCTTAAAAATATTTTCGGGAAAAACGAGGCCAAGAATATTAACTAAAAAGGTTTTAGGAACTTCTTTCCGTGACTTGACGAGAAATTCTTTTAAGTGAAACAACAACAGACTGCAAACAACAACAATACTTTCATATATTCCAGAACACTCTACTATGTTAGCTCTCTATCGGAGGTCTTTAGGTTTTCGACTGATTGTTCCTTTTTATTGTATTCAACATCAATGTAAATCAGTTTGTTAAACATTCACTCGCTACCTCATCAATTCCAGGCTAAATGAACATTTACGAATCTATCAATAATGAAGCTGGCATTGCCTAAGCATATCGTTTATAATCCTTTAAGCCAAAACCGAGAAATTTTCTTCTACCAAATTAAAATTAATGATGATCCCCTGATAAAGAAAGGTTTGTTTTCCAAACTTTTAAACAACCCATTTTATTCCTTTTACGATGAATGCTTCGAAGTACAACAAGAATTGAAAAATGACTGAAATGTTAACAAGATTGTAAAAGTCGACTTCAAGATAGTATTGTTGATAAAAGTCATACATATCGTAATAGATGTTTACTTTAAAGAACTGTGGGAGACTACTGCGGTAAGCAGAATTGACATGTCCTTGTTGCTGTTGTGTTTGTTCTTTTTTTCCCTGCAACACAGGCAATTCATGTTCGTGACGCAAATCTAACGGAGATCAAAGGCTGGGAAAGAGCGTCAGTCCACTTCGAAATGTTTATCAATACAAATTTCAGACTGCTTGCCCCACCGTCAACAAGGCGGACTGACATCGGTTGATGCCCAAGAGCAGCCTTCCATACACTGGGTGAACGGCTTCACTACTTTTACATAATAGGCTTGTTGGTCTCGGTAGCATAAGAATGTGCACCTTATAATTTCTGACGTGGAAAAGATTAGTGCTACACAACACTGTTTGGGAACTTTGCTCGGCTATGGCGACGTACAGCCTCTCCCCAGCAGCAGCAAGCCACCCAGCGCGAAGTTCGGAGATAAATTTGTTTTCGTAACTTGTTAGTGACCCAACTGTGGTCAATGATAAATATCAAAGTTTTATTACAATGACCTTTGACCTTTGAGACCGTTGATCTCACGCTGTAAGCCAATAAAACTTGTTCAAGTGCTCGGGCTGACTCGAGTTAGATAAAAAACTTGTAATTGTATTATTGGTATTAGTCAGAGATTAGAAGTTTAAGTTTTTGCTCAAGCTATTCGGGCGCCTGCGCAAAAGTGAACTAAAACAAATCAACTGACATTGGTTTAAACCCAAAGTTTATTCTCTTTGTCACAAAGACTGTGTTTGCAGATCCTACATTTTTCTCCTTTTCCAAGACCTCAATAGTGTAGACAAGGCAGATTTTGTTTGTAGAAAAGCACGATTCCACTGATTTGACAAAGGAAACACTAAAGTTATTCCATTCATGATGCGACAACTACTATGGAAATGATTACAGAAATAAATTTTCTATTTAAAGAATCGGCTGAGAAGAACGTAAAATAGAATAAAACTTGGAATTTTGCTCCTTTTGCACCCCTCTCTCTCCATCCGAACTGCAACATTGCCCTTAAAATAGGAGAAAACAATTTTTTTAATGCGTTAAAGTTATTTGAAAGCTGTCATAAGAAATCTAAAAACCACACAAGATATTTTTGTTTAGGCCTTTGAACCTATTAGTCAGCTAGTTAGTCAGTAAACTTGTCGATATCAGAGCTAAAAGTTTATTTCTTCAAAGCGTACTACAGATACGTACGTGCAGTAGTCAATCAGTTCAAATGGTCGATTTTCCTGGGTCATGAGAAAAAGGTCATGACTCCTTTCAGTGCGTCAACAAGTTACAATTGTATTTGTTTTTTTTAGTCTACAACTGGACAGTAACGAAAATGCAATTTTAGTTTCGGTCAAATGTTTCAAACACTAAAATGAGTTTTTCTGTACCTCAAAAAACAGAGTTTTATACTTAGCTTGCTCTGATTTCACAACGCATATCGAACGTAATGAAAATTAGAAATAAGCTAACTACCTCAATTTATTCCATTGTGAAAAATAGATTTCTTTTGTTAACCTTTGGTTGCGTAGGTATCCCGATTACACATCGTTACTGCCGTAAGAATAAGAAATAGCATGCTGGGAAAAAAGAGAAGTTAAAGCAGGGGTCGGCAACCTACGGCCCGCGGGCCGGATCCGGCCCGCCTAACAAAATCATCCGGCCCGCAGCCCTTTTACAAATTTTAGTAATCGAACTTTGTGGGCTGGCGTAAAGCTTTGATTCACTATAAATGTTTTCCGATCGTATTTGTTTGTGCAAACGTGATAATGGTGAATGCAAGTAACTCTGTTCTATGCTCCTAAGCTTTTTTAAGCCAAAGTCGCATTCAACTACTTTCTTGTGTACTGCTGCTTAAGTAAATCAAGCGTCTTTTATTCGATGACATATTGCATTCGTAACTGATAACTGACAGCAATTTGTGTTACATTTGCGTTTAACCTTGCTTTCAAATTTGGTGGTATATTTTATTTCAAGTAGTATAGCTACCGCCCAAGGAGAGAATTGAGTAAAAGTCATAGGAAGGGTTGCATAGAGGTGCTTGGGGGTTTTAGCTTTGTAATTGAAATGTACGATTTATCCTAATTTGTAATTGTAACTTTATTTAATATTTACCGTAATTACAGAAGTTTGGCTAATAATAGCCATTAAGCATATATTTATCAATTTTTAGCAATCTGGCAATGTTGACAAAACGTAGAAAAGTTGATGCTGAGTGTCGAGCTTTTAATAAAGAATGGGAGAACAAATACTTTTTTGAGCAAACTGCACAAGACGCATCGCTTTCCTGTTGTATTACTTTCAGTCCTTTTTATTAACAATTTTGGTAAACTCACGTGTTTGATTTGCAACGTTTCTGTTGCTGTAAATAAGGAATTTAGCACAAAGCGTCTTTATGATACAAAGCATACTAATTTTTCCAAGTTTACGGGTCAAACAAGAAAAAAACAAACTTAATCAACTTAGAACCACCTTAAAACAGCAGAGTTCTGTGTTTCAAAGGCAAACCACTGAATTGGAAAATATTACTCTTGCTAGCTACAAGGTAGCACAATTAATAGCGAAAGACAAGAAACCGTTTACTGATGGCGACTTTGTGAAAAAATGTATGATGGCTGTTGCTGAAACCGTATGTTCGGAGAAAATAAAACTGTTTTTTGATGTCAGTTTTTCAGCAATAGCCACAACCCGACGAACAAGAGAGATTTCTGACAACGTAAAATATAACCAGAAAAATTGTTTTGAAGATCTACAGTTCTTCTCAATAGCGATAGATGAGAGCACAGATACAGCTCAGCTGGTGGTATTTGTGAGTGGAGTAAACTGAGATTTTCATGTTGTTGAGAATTTTGTTCAACTGCTTCTTATGATAGGTACTACTTCAGGACCCGATATTCTGAAGACATTACTTCAATGCCTTGAAGCCATGAATATGAATCTCTCAAAACTGGTTTCAACAACGACTGATAGAGCCCCATCAATCGTCAGAAAAATATGAGTGTCGTGTCTTTGCTTCAAAAACGCATGGAAGACAATAGAATTAATAACGACATTTAAAGTTACAGTGTCACATTCATCAGGAAGCATTGCTCGCAAAGGTATCAACCTCAAAGAGCGTCATAGACATAGTGGTAAAATTTCGCCAACTACTTTTACAAAGAGAGATTTGTATCAAGATTTGCTTTATTTCTGCAATGTACGTTGGTTTTATCTAGGTGAAATGCTACGAAGAGTGTAGATATTGAGAGAAAAATTGTCAATCCTTTTTGAAAAGAACATAAATGCTACCGGATTTCGCAATCAAGAATGGGTTCCTAATTTGACATTTTGGGTCAATTTAACATCATCACATTTGGACAACCTGAATTTGCAGCTTCAGGGAAAGCTCCAATTGATACATGAGATGCGGAGTTATGTACGTGCATTCGAAACAAAACTAAGACTTTGGGAAATTCAGTTAGGAAATGCAAATTATGCTCACTTTGCTACACTGCAAGAGAACAAACCTATGAGCACTACTTTATTTGTATCTACGATACGACATTTAAGAACTGAATTTTCATCTCGCCTTGCCGTGCTTCACCGGTTAAAGAATAGTGAAGCTGTTTACCCAGCATGTCGTAAGAGGCGACTATTGGGCACCTACCAATTGCAGTCTGACTGTTAATGGTGGGGTTGCCAGCTTAATTGCTTGGTTGGACCACTCATGTCAGAAAACTGAGGTTGGGGGTAAGCAAGGGCATGCTCCCTGTAGAAAAATTTCGCTCCAACAAATCCCCATCCATGGGGTAAATCCGGCCATCTCTGCTAAAGGGACAACACCGGATGGAAACTGAATCACTACTTAGTGACATTTGTTCTCGCGAAAATGATATCAAATTGTTTAGTACTCCATTTGACATACAGGTCGACGTTGTACCAGAAAGATATCAAATGAAGCTAATTGAGCTGCAGTGTAAAACGAGATAAAATCGGAGTTTAGTGTGAGCATGTATCACTGTTTGACTTTTATAAGAAATATCTTGAATCCAAACGTTATCCCAACTTGGTTAAACATACCACAAAAATGTCATCCATCTTTGGCAGCACTTATGCTTGTAAACAATTATTTTTGACAATGAAACTAACCAAGACCAAGTTGAGAGCACAACCTACTGATAAACATTTGCAAGATGTTATGCTTCTTTCCTCATCAAATATCACCTTCAAAAACTTTCAAATCAAACACAACATGATATATCACAATAACGTTTCCTGCGGGTATCAATAAATGTATGTATGTTGCATATTATGCTGCCGTTATGAACTGTTAAAATCAGCAGTTATTTCGATTAAAATTTCAAAAATTCGCAAGTTTTAAAAGCAACACTGTTAATGGTAAATTTATACGGCCCGCTGACACCTTGCAGATTTTAATTTTGGCCCTCAGCTAGCGAAAGGTTGCCGACCCCTGAGTTAAAGAGAAATTGCTTCCAAAAGTATAGAAGACTAGCCGGCTCTGCCGGCGTCGTTCAGCTGGGCTACCAGTCAGTTATTTCCGGTTGGAAACATCGGTTCTTCCGGCTTCGCCGGATTCAAACAAATTTTTTTAAGAACATAAGCAATAAATTGGTACTAATGAGGTATCACCCCTATCTCCCTGATCCTGATTGTAGTACAATTGCTTTCAATTAAGAGAGGTCTTGGAAACTTTCAATCATTTCACAAAATCTGTCCATTCCTTTAAATAACTGTAGGACAAGAAACACAAAGTTGGAAATGGACACCGTAACGGCTTTTGTTTTGCGATAAAACAAATCAGTTATTTGGTGGTATGCACAATTTACGACCTCGCAAAGCACCCTTAGCCTAAATAATGTCCCTGATCCGGATCATTCTGTTGCTTCTTATGGGCCACGCTTCTGAGGGAATTGCTAGTATTAGATACAAGGACCACTAATTACCATCTTTCCTTAATTGTATGTTTAGTTGTAGAATCAAAAGTCTCTGGCTGGGCGCATGTTACTTGGTCCTGGCACAAACGCACCCAGGGAAAAAACAAACAAACCAGAGGAGATGCAATTACCGCTTCAGCGCTCATCAGCAATGTCGACGTTAAGTTTATGGGTAATTGTGAGAATAATAATGAAAAGTTAATATTTCATTGAGAGATCTAATTCTCGTTCCAAAATGAAAAATATTGTTTTTAAAAAAAAGATTGATCAAGCCTAAAAAATAATTAAAGGGATTGCGCATAGCCGCTCTATTTCTTCCTTAGTTTTTGGAGTTCCCGGCTAAGTCTTGCTTGCCCCGTCTGGTACTCAGGAAGTGGACTTTCTTGCTTAAAGCAGCTAACGATTTAAAAAAGTTTTGTTGGTTTGTCCTATAACGTGCAAGGAAACGTCATTTAAATGTTGTGGAGGAGGGAGGGGGGCGATTTACATAAATCTTAGTAAAAACTTTGGTAGATAATGCCAATGAATCATGCTTTTGAGGAAGAATAGTCAACATGTACCAAAGGACTTAAGTTTTTGCAGAAATTGCAAATTTGTGAGGCCAAGACACCAAAATTTGGAGTGTTTTTGACTGGTAGCCTATATTTTAAAGATTTTAGAGACTTCCTTTTGCGGTAAATCTTTTTGAAAATTTGGGTAAATAATGGCGAAGAAGCATGCTTTCGATAAAAAATAGTCAAAAAGTTTCGACGAACTAACTTTTTATAAAAATCGCTGGTTACTGAGCTACAGTAGGAAAAAAATTTAATTAAAAATTAAAAATCATGTATGGCAACCAATTTTTGATCAGCCGTTACAAACTAATGCTCAGCCCTAACTAATTAAAGTCACATATTGCTAGAAAGCAAATTTTCTGACCTTTCAAACGACACTAACTGTTGGTATCTTATTATAATTCGTATGTAATAAACTTATCTGTTTTTACTCAGATTACCACTTTTCGGGTGGGGGTAAAAAGATACTGCAGATGTTAAAGTTTTGTTTTTTTAGTGTAAAAGCTAATAGTAAATGTACAAATCATATATTATCGAAATCATCTTAAAATAACCTTAAATTTGTTAAAAAATGTTTGAAAATTGATTGAGAAATGACATCACAAATAAGTTTTTAAATAAACTGACTTTGTAAAAATGTTGCAATTTTTGAAAAGATATGATCTGTGTTAGCAAGTCTGTGTTGATTACACCAGACAGCATTATGACATCATAGAGCAATTTTGAAGCGGGCAGAAAAAAACGAAGAAGCATGCTCGAAAAAAGAATCTGTGGTCATACTGTCAATTAAGATTAAATTGTTGTAAAGTGTTTTCATCAAAAACACCTTGTTTAATCTTCCAAAAAAACGTTTAATCGCGTTTCTACCATGAATACTTTTTGAGTAAATTAAAAAAAAAACATATTTTACAATTTATTTTTGATTATGACGTCATGTGAGATCCCAAAGAAGCAAAATTTGTTGAAGTTGTGTAAGTCGGGTACTAGCTTTTCTTTTAAATCAAAAAATGCGTTCCTCTGTTCAAAAATGCGAATTAAAAAAAATTATTTTTAACATTGACGTTATCGTGACGTCACGAACCCCCTTATGACACTTGCCTTGGGGTGGTGATCAGTCGTGCCAAGTTGGATGTTTGCGCGCTCGGCAGTTTTGAAGGAGATAAGACAGACAGACAAACAGACAAACAGACAGAATTGCGCTTTTATATTAGATTAATTTTTGTACAGAGAGTGAAGTTTCTTTGACTTTCGGAAGGGTAGCCAAACCTTTGTTGCTTTTTCCGCGGGCAAAGCCGCCTCGCCCTTTAGCCACGTCATTTTGCTTTAAGAAAGGTGAGACCATTTTTTAAAAGATGCTTCTATCTTTTTTTGAGGCAAAATGACCTGGCTAAAAGGCAAGGAAGTTTTAACCGCTTTCTCTCCCTTCAGTTGTGTCTTGATAGTAACCCAACTAGGTGAAAACAGCATTTAGACCACATCGGTTCGCTCCTACTTCTTATTGTATATGAGCTTTCATTATATGATCGAATCTCTGGCCGGCACTTTCCTCCAGCTGTTTGATTGTTTTATTTAAAAAAAACTGAGAAATCAGTTATGTGGGTTATGGCCAAATCAGCTGGTTATAAAAGCCTGAAAGCAAAATTTTAGCGATATACCTCGTATTCAATGTTGCTTTATCCTATTTTATTTGATTGTCAACAAAATTACAAGAAACACAGGAAATAAAGTATTGGTGTAAATTCAATTTATCATCGCGAGATTCATGCGTTTTACTTGCGCTACCAATGTGGCCTATTTCACGTTTATCATATGACGTAGCTCAGTGCCGCATCTAACGTTGTTAAGGCTGGGGATTTGAATCAACAATTTTACCGTCTGTATAGTGAGCAAAGTAAGAATTGAGCCAGCAGATGATGACGATAGTTTTGAAGGAGTGGTTTTGGTGAGACCCCTCAGGATTGCACTAGAAGCTTTAGCCAAAAAACAGAGTAATTATAGCCGAAATCAAACATGTGTGAGACAATTACCCTCTTTCGCCTTTCCCTGGACTACTTTCTTTTAGGTCCACATTCAATAAACGCTAAGCTCTGGGAAAATTATGATCTCGAGGCTCCGGGCAAATTATGATCGCGAAGCCCATTTGACGCAAGTATTTTCTCGCTTTTGCCTTCACTTAGGTTTAGCTAGAGTTGTGAAACCTGTATGAGAATATTGTACCATTTCAGTAGGCTATTAATTTGCGGAGCAGAATGTTACCGAACACGCAAATATTATCTTAGTTCAGTTTCATTCTCGCACTAATCCAATACCGACTGTTTTCAATAGCAACACTGACGGCTCATGCATAACTCATACATGCCAACTTACATTAAAAACGCCGTAGCACTAGGCCTACTGCAGCATAATCTTCATAATTATTGTTGCAGAATCACTACAGCGACAGCAATTGCCATGCATAGACTATATTCTTGAATTCGAAAAATGTGCTGTGGTCTGTGATTGTGACAACCGCTCAGTAAGTATATTATAACCCGAATTTCTACACCTCAAACCGTTTGTGTCGGAAAAAAGTTCTGCGATTAATTTCGTGACGTTACGCTTTCTCATGCGCAAAGTCATTTTCTCCAAAATAAATGAAAAACACTGATCTATGTAAATAAATTTGCAAATATTGTTTGTACCGACAGTTTCAGCTGATAACAATTAGCATAACTTAATCTATGTGCATGAATTTGATTTTGAATTCGATATTGCTGTTGCTCGAAAAACACGAATTCTGAATTTACCATCACCGGGTCTTTGCGATGACTCAGAGGTAAAGTCTACCACGCACTTTACCTGCCACTTTCATTAAGGACAGAAGTTTATCCTGAGTTAAATTTTCTCCACTCAGTTACAAAAGGAATTTTAAAACAAAAATCAACTTCAGTAGAGCAAAAATATCTCAATTTACTTAATATTTTCAAAATACATTATAATGCGAATTACGTCATATTCAGGAAAACCTGGTTATCTTAATCAAGCGCGATGTCCAGGTGTCCACTTGGTTTGCCCGTTGGTTAATCCAGCACTGTCTTTTGTCTCTAGTTCCGAGATTAACTGGTTACCCAAAACGTTATAAAGCATCCTACAGTCGCAGCAAACCCTTTACGGTTGCAGCCTTTACACAGAGCAATCTGCGCAGTAGGCAGGAAAGAGTTGGAGGAGCCGTCGCCTTCTCTACCAATTTTGGATTTTCATTTGAATATATAAATGATGTCTTTCTAACCAATAAAAATTCAATCGCCTTTGATAAATTTTTCTCTGGCTACGCACGTTAAAAACGGTTTGTGTTCTTAGTATCAGATTTGTTCCGGTGTTGCTATTGTTGTCGATATAGGCTCCTAGTCTAGAAACAAGACAAATGATGAAAGGACAACATGTTACCTGTACTTGATTGATATGCAATGCACATTTGCACAAGACACTGCAGTTCACATCAGAAGTGTTACCTCAGTTTTATTCGATACCTCAGTTGGTAGAGCGATGGACTGTAAATGTTTGTGTACAGCTAGCCAGAGGCGACTCCGGCACTCTGGCTACTCGGGCTGAGCCTGAGTTACGAAATGAGGGAAGACCTTGTTACACTTAAATTCTGCGAAAGAAGTTTAAAACTTTTTAACTTAATTTACATTAAGTCCAAAGAAGAAGCCGGACATCGTACAAACCACCAGTGTTTGTGGTGGCAGTTGCTTTTGTGCTCAACGTTTTGTCTAGCTCGGGCTCAACGAAAATAGCCAGACACGCTGTGCAGAGAAATAACGAGAGAGAAAACGATTTTCAAGCATTTTTTCGAATCAAATCTAACTCGGGCTTGATTGCAGTTGCCCGAGCTCTTACAATGCGAGCATTAAATGCGTTGTTTCAGACACTTTTTTGCTTAATTTTTTTGATGAACTCGGGCCCGCGAGAAATAGCCCGAGTTGCTATCAGAAAAAGGTAGATAAAAGAGTAATTTACTAGCAGGTCTACTGTTCTTCTGTCTAGCTTTGGCTCACGGAAAATAGCCAGACACGCTGTGCAGAGAAATAACGAGAGAGAAAACGATTTTCAAGCATTTTTTCGAATCAAATCTAACTCGGGCTTGATAGCAGTTGCTCGAGCTATAACGATGCGAGCGATTATTGCGTTGTTTTAGACTCTTTTTTGCTTAATTTTTTATTGAAATCGGGCACAGTTGATAAAAGCACGCATTTTTTTACAACTGTGTAAATAAAGGCGTTTTGCAATAATTAAATGGCTGGATAAATTGTTGCTCTTTTTTGTCTTCTCGCTAGTTTTAGCGCTTATTTGCTTTTTTCGCAATATTTTGCGACACTGTTAGTGTTGAGCCCGAGTAGCCACAAAAAGCTGGAGTCGCCACTGCAGCTGACCACAGGTCACTGGTTCGAATCCGGTTCGACGGAAATTGTTGTTGCTACTATACATAAGGCTGTGTATCGTTATATCTATTTTTATTGCTAGTATCGCAACCCGGAAGAAAAAGTTACCATCAAGTGTGCTTCAAAAGGTTCGACTATGGCAAGGATGGCGAAGCACTGACCCGCAAGTCACAAAGTGACCCACCACTGACTTTTCAGTGACCCTCTTGTTTCTTAATAAAAAATCAACAAATATCTTTGTGATGAATGGGGTACCAAATAGCTGCATTATGGCCCAGCTTTGATTTGCCACGGTGCTATTGTTCTCCTTGAAAGCGTTTCGAAGAAATTGGTCACCAAGTAAAAAAGCTTTTCATGTTTTTGCAACAGCAAAATGTGGAAAAATGAAGACCACTAAAAATAAAATTACCTCCAACAAAAAAAAGAACTACACGAATTATGGATTTTGTTGGCATTGACAAGAGAGCGCGTCTCAAAAAGTTGAAAAAACCCTGCTGTAAAAGGATTTCAAATGATTACTTTCTACATAATTTTTGAGATGCAACAGCAAGTTTTTCATTGATATTGACAAATCTCTAAATCTATGAAACAGTTATTGTTTTTCCGGGATAAGTTCTCAAGTGTGACACATTTATTGAAAAAGGCTCGCATCGTTGGACTATAGCAAAGCAGAATTTGAACGGTTTTTTTATCTGCTAAACTAGTTAGCATCTTTTTAAGCAGAGTTGGAAAAGTAGTTACAGGTTTTCTGACATTCTATTGACCCGAAAGAGTTATCCATTATTCATGTGAATTGCTTCACTATTATGACAATTATGTTTTTATTTAAGCGTCATAATTGTGTTGTGATGGTGTAATTTAAAGGAAAACAAAGGCAGGACGATGTGAAAATTAAATAAATTTGGAGAGACTTATAACCCTCTCAGGAACTAGTCATGTTAGATAATTTGAACACGCATAATAGCACCGCCCTATAGCTTTTGTTACCATATTATCTTTATTCCAGCAGAGCAGCGTTATCGAGATTGTACAGTTATTGTTTTATATGCTTTTGTCTCTAAGCAGTTGCTACTGGAATATCAAATATCAATCCTAATACCATCACTGAGCATTTAAACGTGTCGTGTGGTGTCTGACTGCAGAATCATGTTGTAAAAATTATAGCGTTGATATTTGACGATTAAAAAGTAACCAGAAAGCAACGGTTGACTTACTCAAAGTAAAAAGAGATGCAACTGATGAAGCAAGGATGCAGTTAAGAATGCCTTTCTGATTGAAACCTGCTGCCTTTTATTGTAACCCTTATCTTGTTGCCTGATGGACAAATGTTTTGACGTAACAGCAGCTTTGTCGCAACGGCAGTTTGTCAGCAGCTTTTGGAGAGCAGCAAGGAGCCATTGTGTCAAGTTCAATTCAACTTAAATTGAGAGTGTTATCTTTGACTCGGCAATTAGACAATTACTTCATTGCAAAGCAATAACGCCTCAATGTGATAGTTGTTTTAAAATTACAGTTTTGGTGGTCAAGTTACTCAAGCCGGTATTTTAATTAATGCAACGACATACGCAGCATTACAAGTGCATAGGGTTAGATCACAACAACCAGTTCCTTCGATAGCTCAGTTGGTAGAGCGGTGGACTGTAGAGGCGTAAGCACGGTAATCCATAGGTCACTGGTTCGAATCCGGTTCGAAGGATTATTTTTGTCTATAATGTACAGGCCAGGAACGACGGGAAGTATTATAGAGTTGCTTTTTATTAATAAGCAATATTCGACATCAAATGTTTCACAGTTTGTTTGAACTTGAAAGTCTTTATAAAGTAATTCATCGCATCGAACTGAAACGGAGGCTGTATTGCACACATACTGAAAACAAACGACTTTAAACAGTTGGCACTATGATGGAAATTGAAAGTAAGTGAATACCTTATTTGGTTTGATTTTTTTAGCTGATGAAATACGGGATGCCATCTGCAAAGTAAAAAATTTGATCATAAAATTCCAATACACCATGTCTTTCATTAAATCAAAATCCTTTTACTCTTGATGATGCATACAAAGTCTCAAGTAAAAACATAGTATAAAATATACTTAGTTCGGGAAAGGTTGTCACCAAAAATGTGATACAACGTTGTTTAAACAATATTCTGTTTGTAAAAAATTTTCGAGGGTCAAAACTAGGGTTTGAAAACCGGACCCTGGTGTAGATAACTCCTCGGCCTTGGTGTCTTTTGTATTTCCCGTTTCCCGGTTTTACCAACAAAATCCCGATATTTCCCGGATGGTAAGCAATCATTGGTAACATAATCATTATATCACCAGGCAAAAAAAGGTATTGCTTAAAATTTCATATAAGACTTCAGGTTGAAAAACTAAGAACTTTGACAAAGCTGAGCACTCCAGCAATCCCATTGGAAACAGAACAAGCTTTTTCTGCCGCGGGCTTGCTCACCATCAAAATTTTTTCACAGTTAAGCAACGAAAATATATATGTTCCGAGTTTTCTTTGCAGCTACGTTTATAATCGCGAACAAATTATGCTTCGGTACATTTTCGCTACCTTCATTTTAGATGCTTTGCCTATTGTGTGGAATGATTAAAATTCACGATTTTCCAGAATTGCGTTACATTTTTTCCGGTTTCTCGGTTTTCATAAGCAGCCGGGAAATTAAAAACCTTTGACTCAAAACTTTCCAAAAATTTTTTGATGCCATATAGGCGTACAGTCAACTATTACTCGAAGAGAGAAAGTTGGCCAAAATCGCACATGGGCACGACTTAAAAGACAAAAACTATATCCGGCGACGGAGTTTTTCTTTGAGGCGGATTGGAGCAAACTGTCATTGTTCATCATGGTCATGGTCATGGTCATCTTTGGGCGAGGAATAGGGCAACCTGTTGGCATCCCAGGTTGGAATTACAATGACTAGTGTTTTCAGGGGATCTTAAATTGTATCAAAGCCCTTTCCTCTGGGCATTATCATAACTTTAAGAAAGTCTCTGCCACAAGGTAATCTCCAAAAACAAAAACAAATTATCACCGCACAAATTCGGTGCTACCCACTCTCTCTTTTGAAAATCTTTGGTTCGCTAGAGCGTAGTTACAATTTGGCTGCATTTGACGCAATGACTGTCAACTGGAAAATTCCTCTGCAGAGAAAGATTTTACACTTTCAGGAAAAAATTTCCACGTGTCATGGATTATAAGTTAGGAGTGCTACATTATTTGAATTCATATCATCCTGTAGAACACTAGTGTTTCAGTATTATTCTACGTATTTGCTCAGCTTAGTTGCTAGGAATTTGATGCTATAAGTGTATTCACAAACACAGGGGTGCCAAACCATCCCGAAGGCTTAGAGCAAACCTTGAGAAAGGTACTTTTTATTTTTTAATAAGTCACATTTACTTCACACGGAGGCAATTACTTGGGAGACAATTTAATGCTCTACATCACTAGCGTATTTCCTAAAAAGTTATTATCCCATAGAGAAAAGGTCTTCATTTTAGTAACGGTACAAAAGTAGTCCCAACAAAAGACTACATTAAATTTTTGCATCACTTTCTGCAATTTACAAAATTTTTAATGGATATCGTAAAAGTTTATTTTTAAACGAATACTTCTGTCTCTTTCCGTTTAGACATTCCTGCTTGTACACACTTACAATGATTTCGCAAAAGCACTTCTTCTTTGTCTTTTTCTTTTGGCTTTTCCTGATTAAAGGTCGTCACAGCAGATAATCTGCATTTTTATAACATCGCATTTGTTTTTGCGGTCGGATGCTCTTCCTGCCACCAACCTCTCTTCGGAGGGAAAACTGAGCCACCTGCCTTCCACATTGAGGCGGGGGCACCCCTTTAAGTGCCTTGCCCAAGGACACAACAAGCGAACTTGACGACTGGTTCTCCACAATCTCCCCTAAATGCCGAGCGCCAATCATGGAAGCTGTGAGTACTATTTTTTAAGTCTTTTGATATGACTTGACAAGGGAAATGAACCCCAAGTCTACCGACTGCGAAGCAGACGCTCTAACCACAACAATATCATTTCGCAAAAGCACTAATCAAACATTTTATTTTGCGTATTTTGGACGAAGTTTATTTTGATCACCTGTTCCAAAAATCATAAGATGTAAAAACCAAAGCGTGGTGTTTTTGTGTTATTTTGAAAACAGAGGAATAGAAGTTTTCAAAAAAGGAGGAATACAATAAAAAAGATTAGGAACCACTGATTTTGTGCAGTAGATAGATAATGTTCTCTTTTTCCATTGCTTGTGTGGGCGTTTCCTGTTGATGTTAGGTGCGATACCTGTATTCTAAAACAGAGATGCTCAACTCAATACAGCATAAGGGCCACAAAAGCCAAACATTATTTCCGCGAGCAGCACGCCTACATTGTTGCTTAATTTTAGTTCAAACACAGATGAAGACCTGTCTTTTCATGGAAATCAACTTTTTGAAAATTTTCACAGTTTTCGTCTATTTCAACTCGCTACGCCCCGGGCACAATTGGTTTAAACTATTTGTGGTTTGAATACTCTTTTTAAACCATATCGCACCCCTTATGCAGGCCGTACGTTGTGCACCCCTGTTCTAACGTCCATCTCATAGCTGTCTTTACCATTTTTCACTTACTGATTAAATTTGTCGTTCTCCCAACCTAATTTGGATGAAAATGGAACCATACTTCTCTCTTTCTCTTAAAAATTGTGAAATATTTATATTAGTCCACGTTTTTTAGTAATTCTTATAAACTTCATTTGAAGGTGCTTAAACTAATTTTGACTTCAATATAAATAGACTCAACAATTTTTTCATATGAATCAAAATAAAGTAAATGAACTTCAAAATTTCAAGAAAAATTGTAACAACAATGTCATCGCCAGGAAAAATTTTCCCATTCTGTGTCGAAAATAGCTTAATTTCGAGAACAATTCCGAAATTTGTTAAATGTTTAGGGGTCAACTTCTATCAAAGGTGCTGAGGAGGTTGATTGGCAAACGATTTTCGTTGCAAGGTTCTTTCACACAACCCCTTTCTTACTTGATACACTGTGAAGTAACCGTTTATTCGTTTCAGGTGGAGTGTCAACGCAAACCAACATATTGCCAAATATTCGGTGAGAAACGAGTGGCATGTTTTCTTTCTGCGTTGGAAATAACTGTAGTGTTTTAAACAACCTGTTCTCAGACCCGGTCCAGGCTTGCCAGTAAGCCCATGCGATTTGCTTAGCTACCCCTAAGCAAGCTGGGAAACTGGTCGTATAGCGCCTTTTCCAATGGCATAACAACTTTATGTTATAACTTCAGGCAACTTTCCACCTATAATACGATCCGACGATAAATCTCTTTCTTCTCAGGCCTTGTCTCTTCGATCAATTGAAAGATACTTTTTTCGTTGCCTCAAAGTCAAGTAAAGATCTTTTCTAGAAACACCGAAAAATTGTCTAAGTTTTTCCCTTCCTTACAATAACTTTAATTTCTTGCACACTTTTTTGACCTGTACCCTAAAATTATGAAGATAAACCCGCTCAGTGTGCTGGCTGTGTTGCTGGGTAAAGCAGGCCCCAGCCAAGGAGGCCTGGGAGCAGTTGCCCCCTAAATTTCTATTTTGCTCCCCCCCCCCAAAACAAATCTCTTTAGGTCTTGTATTGCGGCTCCTCTGACTTATGAGCAGGTTTGTAGAAATCGCGTGGTGTGAAGATGATGATCTCCAAAAAAAAGTTTAATTCCCACCGCTGCAACGAAAAATACGGCTGATAAATTCGTTGATTGAAAGTATTAGCGCTGTACATGCCACACTTTGGGCTTTCATGAGAGCGTTCTCCGAAAAAATGGTCATCGACCAATATTGCCGGGTTAAATGTATGTAGTCAGGACCGAAAATTGCGTAGCGGCTCTTTCAAAGCAGTGACAAAACAAAATTATCGTCGTGACAAACAATACAATCACCAGAGTAAACCAAAAGATATTTGCTACTCCAAGATTTCCTCTAGGCCTCCAAAAAATATCCTTCTGGCTACATGCCTGGGATAAAGCAATTAAAGGGATATTTCCATGTTTATGTGACAGACAAGTGGTGGGGGTTTTGCAATCTACCCGTCGTGGGTAGAACAGCATAAATAAGGACAAGCAAACCAAGCACGAGCTTATATGAGCGAGCCAACAAGAAAGAACTAGCTCATTCGAAGATATAATATTGTCTTAAGAATGTTTACCTATTTGTTTTCTCAGATATCGTGGTTACTCGAAACAGAGAGTTGAAGTTCTTGCTCAACCAAAGCAAAACAAGAAGCAATGGATGACTAGTTTTGGGTAAGTGGTACAAGTCTATAAAGGTTATTTGAAGGGGGTGCGCCCCTCACACAAAGCTAAATCAAAAATGTTATGTTTACGGTGATTTTAGCTACCAGATTCGACGTGTTAATTCTGTTAAGTGAGACACAGACCTTGATGAATTAAATTTCTCAAGGGCATCTAAGTTAAGACGCAACATAGGCGTAACATTTTGTTTTGTGTGGAGGGCTAACAAAATTTTCGTCTCAAGATAGAAGAGAAAACCTTGTTTTTAAAGTGACTATTTTCGGATGAAAAGAAAGATGAAAGCTTTTATTTTGAGATCAACTTTTCAAAAAAAACTATTTAGGCTTTTTTTAATTTACGCGGGGAGGGAGCTGAGTGAGGTTCCCTATACTCTCTGGGAGGTGGCAACAATCTGGTGAGCTGCACCACCTTGTACCCTTTTTTTACGTCTAGGAACGCAATGTAGCTTTTAAGCAATGGTATTACCAGAGTGCACGGCAAACGAGCAGATGGAAAATTTCACCGCAAAATTTAAAAATGAAAGTTTTTTCGACGCTAATTAAATATGAACTTCTTTAAGGCGTGCCTGCTGCATTTTCACCTCTAGAATGGTGTCACCCGAGGCGAACCCCCCCCTAGTGACGGCACTAGTTTCGTAATAAATTAAGACCGAAAAAAAGTTTAGTTGCATATTTCTATCCACCAGCCACCGGAAAGCCTTTGCGGTTGTGCAAACAACAGCTTGTGTTTCGACTCGCTTCGTAGCTGCACGACTTATTGCTGACACAGAGCTACCGCCAACAGGGAAAACTATCCCAACGTATCTTTGCCAACCCACAATGCGGTCACCATGAGGTTTACAGCGCAACCACGTGATCATGCCTCCATGAAATGACCCACTTTACTTACACGCCAGGATGCTATAGCGGATCTTTTGTGGGCATTGTCGTTTACCTTCCTCTTCCTTGAGGTGGAGGCACGGTGGAAAACTGTTTCTAGGATCATGCAGCACACCTAGTCGAAACCAAGCTGGCGGAAGCGGCAGTTTGATTTGAACTAGTCCTGGATATAAATTGCAAACTGGTAGCGTCACCACTAACAAGGTGGAATGCCATTGATGAAAGTCCAAAAGTCTTCGTGGTCCGCCGGTGTTTTCCCACGATTGAAATAACTACAACCTCCATGAGAACTTCCTCTTAGATCCCAGATTTTTCTGTTTTTTTAAACATTTAATGTTTTTTGCAGGCCAAAACTTTTTTGGGGCGATGAGACTATGATGTGGCCGGTTTCAAAAGCAGCGTTAAGAGCGCGTCCTAACAAGCGACTAGTCGAGTTAGCCGTGGCAAAAAAGAACTTTCAACAAGGAACAAACAGAGTGAGTTAACAGTGAATATAACATGTCCAGCCTATCCGACCGGTAGTAGGTAATAGTGTATCTCTTTGTGCTCACTGATAGCCAGAACGGCTATCAACAGAGCGGCCGTAACCCGTATTTTAAAAGACAATCGGTTGTAATGGACTCAAGTTACACATTAGAACACAGTGAGTGAAGTTGACCTGCTGAATCATTGAGTTGTAAACTTATCTCCACACGCAGCACACTTTACATGCTTTCACGGCAGTATTTCTTGTCTGCTGTGATTTATCAAAAATGCTTTCACTACAGAGCAGATTGCGCTTTTCGGCAAATGAAAGAATTACAAAACATCACACCAGCACTTTTACAGTGGGTGGGAGATGATTCAGAGGAAGCCAACTTTAAAAAACATATTGCGGTTAAGTAAAATTTTCTTCTGTTTTTATACCGGTCCAGCATAGGGTTACTTATATGTATTTATGATTATCACCGATTCAAGAAAGTGCATGTTGGGTTATTGTAGTCTATAATCAACAAGTTTCTCTTTTATTCAATGTCGGTATAGTTTCTAGTTTATAATCATTGTTGTACTTTTGGAAAAAGCACTCCACGACATTTTTTTCTGATTAGTTGTATTGCTTGGGGTATTAATACGTGTGCAAGCACTCTTGATAACTCCAAAGCAGATTTGAACGCATGATATTTTGTGTGTAACCGTATTGTCATAGCTCCAGGACAGAATTACAGCTTAATTGATAATTACCAGCTGCTTTGTGTTACTTTAGTTTTGTGAAATAAATTTGCGCTCGCCCCCAAAATAACTTCACCCCTTTTTGCAAGGTGAACAAGCCCTTATTTACGTACAGCTGTGGGACGGAATCACAAATATGGGAAGTAAACAAAATGGCCCTGAAAGCAATTGCGACCGAAAATATCAAACGACTTGCAACTCCAAAACAAGTGTCACAAGCCTATCTCGACAATAGGTACGTACTTCCAGATCAGTAAGTCACTCAGGAACTGTTCAGATCCAGTTAACAAGTTCACGACACGGCTATGATCTCCTGTGATTCGATAGAGCTACTTTTCAGGCAAAGTTGCTGCCTCCTCGTAAAGTACTTTTTTCTCTTTTTACGTTTTGCGGCCAGGAAAAACGTTCAACTTTTCCGTGAAGTTGCATGATTTATATTGAGGTTGTTCATTGGTAAATGTAATATTTATTCTAAATCTTGTCAATTTAGTATGAATCAATGGATTTTTATCCAACTTCTTTTTTATTTTAGTCCTTTGATAAGCCTACAGTTTCCGTATAGCTAGAGTCTCAAAGTTTTTACTTTCAAGATAGGAAGGAGTATTATGGAAAGAAAAAATGATGCCTCCAAAAGGACATTAGGGTCAGAACAGGTTTGAAAAAAGTGCGATAGAGAACAGCTGAATGCCCTTTTGAATAAACTTTGCATTTAAGAATAATTTAAACTGTCTTTCTATTCTTTTTTGTTTGAAGGAAGCAAAGTTTTTGCACAATTTTTAGAGGGGCGTTTAACAAGAGACTGCTTTTAAAAAAGGACGAGTTATTTCGGGGCAAAAGATGCTTATCTCCGTCAACAATAACTTTAAATTGTTAATCTTTTTCTGTCTTAAAATTCCTTTGAAATGCTATAAAGTGGACTTTTGTTGGGAATTTACTTTCAAAGTAATTACCTACTCGAAGAAATTAAATTCCACACACGTCATTTCTGAATTCTACTGCTTGACAATTGACCGTTTCCTTTACATTAAAACTATTACCAGCGACCTCTTGACCTTTGGCCCTAAGTTTGCTATTGAGGACTTGAGGTAGAAAATGAAATGTGACTCCATTCGATTATATTTCCAATACATGCGCGTGGTGAATATGTCGTACATTATCTTAAAAGTGTCTCCTTTTGTTAAATGTCTTGACCCAAAAATGTTCGAGCGCCATGTAACACAGCTTTAATAGTTGAGCCTAGTAAAGATAATGAGTTATATCCTTTGTTTTTGGTTGCTGAAAGCTAGTGACGTCACTGGAGGGAGGGGTCCCTCCAAGAAGTCACTTTAGGACTACTTCTTTAAAAAAAGGTCAGTTTGCGGTACATTGACAAGGGCGAAATCTTTGAAGCGGCGATTGCGGTTTTAAGCCATGCTCTACGCCCAAACGCCAATGAGTGTTATTCGACAAATGTCGTCAAAGTGAGTTCGAATCCCACTCTCAGTCTTGCTTTGACAGGTTGGGAGTTAAGACATCCAAAGTTTGATTGAATTATTAATTCTCTTGATGCAGCAAAAAATGGTCTTTATTAATTGGTGGTAGCTGGAAGCTATTTTTAGAAATTTGGAATAACTTTTTTCGAGTCGTCTTAGATGTCATAGCCTCGAGCAATGCTTTAATGGAAAACGGTTATAAATAGAACAACTTTGTGTTTAGACCTGCTTCGGAGTTATTGATTTTGCTGACGCAGTGTATTTCTACCACAAACACTGCAATTAAAAAAAGGAAATTGCTGTAAAGAGATTTTTCCTTGTACGCAACAACGCGGACATCGTAGGGGTTGAACCGACGACTATTGATGCGATAAGCGGCGGTCCAACCAACTCGACAAAGTCGCCAATTTATCCTGATTATCTTGCTTTTTACTTCATCCAGAATCCATACTCCTTACGGATGCGGAAGAGTGTCTCCTATTTGGCAAGTGAAGCAATCCGCCCTAACCTGTCCGTCGCGTCCGCGCACCGCTCAACTCGCGCTACCGAAAGAACCACACAAAGATTATGAACCGAATCGAGAGGTGAGTCTTAATAATCTGTGCCGCAATACCATTCTGCGCATGCGCAGCGAGTTGGTCAAAGTTAGATTGGAAAAAGCATTAAAATACAATTCAGAAGCTTGTAAGTGGCATTGATTGGTTGATGATTATATGCCAAATTAGAAAGTAGAGTTCATGAAATCTATGAGCTTATGCTATAAAGCGCCATTCCGGATGTGTGTGTGTGTGTGTGTGTGTGTGTGTGCTTGTGTGTCCGTTAGTTTTATCTCCTCCGAAATTACTGGACGTACAAACATAAAACTCGGCGCGATTGTTTACCACTCCGAAAGGAGTGTCAGATGGAGGTTGATGGCGTCATGATGACGTCCCATTTACAAATGTATTTTTTTAATTTGTATTTCTTGGCAGAGAAAAGCGGTTTTGAGCTCAAACGCAAAATCAGCACCCTGTTTTCCATCTCTAACAAATATTTATCTCTTTTGGCGATGAGGTGACGTCATAATTATGATTCATTGTAGAATTTGTTTTTTTCATTTTCCCCAAAAATACACACCGTAGAAACGCTGTTAAAAGATTTTTCGGGAGATATCAAAACGATGTTTCCGATAAACATAATTTTTCAACAATTTAAGGTTTATCGACGAGGAAGCAGGCGACTTAGCATTCAAGCGTTTTTTAAGCACGCTATTTTCCTTTTTCTTTAAACGCTTCAAAAAGAAGCTTTGTCGCGTCATAATGATAAGTTGGCGTCATCATACAGGCTCCACTAGTAAAAACAGCAACAGGCGACAGGTGTATTAGATAATACCATCCTCATTCCTCTGTCATTTTGAAAGCAAACGCAAATATGTCTGTTACCGACATGGTGCCTGTTGCAGTAAAATGATATGTTACTTCACTAACACACAGGTTCAAATCTAAATTTTTTGATAATGCCATAGCAAGTACTAAAATTATCATAACTGAATGGTAGGCGTGCTTCACGTTAGAATACATTGCAGTACAGTTAGGTCGAGCGGCTGAATATTCTTGGGCTCAAGACATTTTTATCACCTGTAGCAAAATGAAAAAATGTCGAGTTTTAAAGCAAAATCTTGCAGGATTTTGATAAAATTATCCTATTTTTTAGCACAAAAATGTAATCGGTGGATTATTCACATGAGCCATAACGTAACTTGCTGTAAGAGCTGAACTGTAGATGTGGGTCCATAATCTCCATGTCACTTCGCTACCGCGTGATTGCGTTTGTGCCGGTAGCAAGAAGCATGCGCCCAGCCTGAGACTTCAAGCTTTATTACTAGATCCACGATTAAGAAAAAAGTTGTAAACTGTACGCCTATGTTGCTTCATGGCACAATTCTTGTCAATGTGTCAGTAACTCCAGCGTCCTTTTACAACTTTAAATTTATATCTTGGTCAAATGAACACATGAAAGTGTGAAATTATTGGCTGTTTGTAAGTAAGCACAGTCTTAGTATATTTGTAGGAAAATCGGTGCAATGATCATAGTGTATAAAATTCAAAGCTTAAGGAAAAACCTATAGAAAAAGATAACGTCAGAAGGTCCATATTACTGTGCGAAGTCGTAGTCATCAATTATACAGCCATACCGTTGAAGGAAATTTTTCTCAAAAATGGGTTTTAAGGCCAACCACACGATTAATGACAACACATTTTGGGGTAGGTGTAGCCCCTTTTGCTTTATTCCGAGACCAAGCCACCAAGGTACTCTCAAGAAACTTGATAATTGGAGTCACAAATACAATTTGGAGAGGAGTTGCAGCAAGTCGTGAAATAAACCTACCACCAAATCGTAATTTCTGGAATGTTAAAACAAAAACCATTAATACGCCTATTCCCAACTTGGATTTTATACCGCTCACTTATTGGAAGAAACGGATTGAATTTGTTGAATGATAGAGATTTTTTGAGTAAAACCGGTTTTCGTTCAAAGTACGGTGAAAAAAATTAGGGGTGATTTCTTTATTGATACCAACTTTTCGTGGCTGCTCTCAATAATGTTATTTACGTGAAACCGACTCAGACAGCTGAATCAATATCTCCAACCCAACATAAGTGACTGGTAGGCCTGCCGGGTGCCGCCGGCAGACCTATCTTGTATATTTGTCATTTGCTGGTAGTGTTAGAGCATCCGTTTTAAATTGCTAATTCAAACTTCGACCAGGTCACCCAAACACATTTTTAAATAGTATTTTCAGTTTCCCTGCTTGGCGCTCAAAACAAAATAGATTATGTGAAAAAAAGCTGGAAAGTTTGCCAGCTGTGTCTTGGAAAAGCCTTTTAACAGATTTCTTTACCTGTACGTGGCAGGTAGGGGGTGAGACGTGCAGCCTACTAGTTAGAACTGTTCAGTTTAACCTTGGACTAGAAAACAATTTATGAACTCATTCGCATGAATAAATGAGCCCCAATCATCACTTTTCGAAATACGAAAATTTGTTAGAGATAGAAATGCATTATTAGAATTATGAAGAAGAGATGACAAATGCAATTATGAAATTTGGGGGGCTGAAAGGGACTCGATCAGGACTTTGATAAACGAGGTAAGGGCTTCCAAAGTCATAGTTGTTTTTTTGTGGTAAATGAGTTGGGCATATCTAAATAAATGAATTCCTTACCAAAGCGGCATTGCTAAGAAGGGCAACAACAGTCTTCTCAGTCCCCTTCTGGTTGCTTTCATAAGCCTTGGAGGGGAATGGGACAGAGAAAGCCCTTGGCAAGTATTTTTAAATCATCGTAGTTTACGCTTTCCTTCGTACAATTGACTAATTCTGAAAATGTCTTGAAAAAGTTTTGTGACCCAACCAACTCATCCCGGGTTTGCACTTTTCATTTCATCGCGCTGTCACGTGATTCATGTGACGTCATTTGGCTGCTGAGTGACGCCAAATGTAAAAATTGATTTACCTGTATTAGAAACGACAACCTTGCACATTAACAGGACATTTTTAATTTAAAAACATATACCGGTATGTAAAATCCGTCGTGACATAACAGAAGCGACCAATCGGAAATATGCGGTACGCTCTTTCGACTCCAGATTTGAGGCAGGTACGCGACCGAACTGCAGCATGCCGTAGTAGTCGGCAATTCCAAATGCAACAACGGTAAAGCATTGTTTGCATTTCTGAAGTTTGTACTCAGCGAAATATTGAAAATAGCTGGATGCCCAGAGAACCTTCATGTTTAGGTACAATCGGAAATCAATTCGCGCGCGTTGAAGCGTGCAGCGTCGGCTCGAGTTGAAGAATTGTCGCGGCCGAAAACGCGGAGCGAAGGACCCTTCTTTGACTCTAGGACACCTGAAGATTCGACATGGAAAGTAAGTTGATATTTCATCGTTCACTGATTGCTTATCAAAATCTCAGCGTAGCCCAGAACGATAAGATGCTGACTTGAAACCACGAAATTGTAAATTTAAACCCCGAATGGTTTTTTGTTACCGTGCCCAATGCCCACGGAAAAGATATTTTACGACTATTTTTCCGGCTTGATTGCAGTTTTTTTCCGGCTTGATTGCAGTTTTTTTTCCAGCTTGATTGCAGTTTTTTTCCGCCTTGATTGCAGTTTTTTTCCAGCTTGATTGCATTTTTCTAGCTTGATTGCATTTTTTCCCAGCTTGATTGCAGTTTTTTTACTTTGAAGTGGTCTGAGATAACTTATTCTTCTTTAAGGAGCACAGATTTTGGCATTATTTTGGGAAGGAAAGTTAAAGGACTTAGGAAAGACACCCTAAGGAAATGGAGTGGTGTCTGATTTTTGCGTAATTTAAAGATACAAATTAAGACTGCTTGAAAGACCCAAAGCGGTACAAATAATTTAGAACTTTTCTACAAGAAACTTTACTTGTGGTTTAGGTAACAGCAGCTGCTCGATCCGCCAGCGCGACCTCGCGTATAATAGAACTTGCTAAGTTCAAAGCAAACCCTGAGGGGTACATGCCCAACCGGGGTGTGAAATGGCCTGTGTCGCGATCCGCTAAACGAGCAATAGCCACGCGCAGAAACGAAGAACTGGCCAAGCCTAAAATAAGGTAGATTCGTTACACCAGATATTAAATAATGGTAAGAGTATTGGAAATTATGAGAATATATTTTGGAAATAGCTTTTTGTGGAAGAAAAAAATCTCAAATTGTTTTTAGTCTTGAAATTTTTGAGAAACGTTTTTTGTTCTAATCTACATTATACTTTTCTGCAGAGACTCTATGGATCATTTACAATTTAATCCTGAAGCATTTTTGGTCAGTCCGAGAGCAATGAAGGCGCGATGCACTCCTAGAATAGAAGAACTAGCTCAACCAATCAAACGGTGAAAAGAAAGTATTATTCCTGGCATTTAAAACACCCACAAGCTAGTGTGATGATTTTAAAACTCATTTATGACGCTACTCAGCGCTATTCAGTGCATGACAGTTTGTAATGAAGGCATAGACGAAGCGCTGCTCACAAGAGCTGGGAATAATCCATTCCAATGTTTTCCAGAAACCGAGTTTAGCATTTTTTGGGGGGATGAGAAACTTCTGTCAACAATAAACAAAGATGTGCATGCATCTAGAAAACTCAGGACTAAACGCATAGATTTAGAAAAAGACAGAAAACGGTCCAAAAAATTCTTCGATTAAACGATGAACATATTTTGCTACTGTAGGTCTACCCTCTGACGTTGATTGCACAACTACGTGAAAACAAAACTATTTTAGATGCGTTTTTTGTGTTTCTTTACACTTTATGAAAACTTCGCTTTTGACCTGAAATTTTGCGCACGTGGCGAAACAAGTATGAAGAAACCTATTTAACAAATCACTTGTTTTTATTTATTTTGTTGGCGATACAAATAGAACATTTTATTTTAAATCTAAATGTTTCCTGCTCATCGATGGCTTTATCATAGAATCGAAGTAACATGCTTTCGCTTCCACGTAAAATTAAAATCTCAAAACATACTTAAAAGTTGAAGTAGGAGCAGGTTGTTCTTGATTCTCGGATGAAGGATTTACAATAAACAGAAAACGTTTGGGTTTAATATAAAATGTTTACCCTATATCGTCTGCTAATTTTTTTAACGTTGTTGTGTAACACTAGAGCCTTTTCATAAAAGTTTTTATTTGAAGAGTTGTTGTGCTAATTGCTACTTTCGAAACATTTCTTGTCTCTTGTCATTACACAGCATTTTAATATTACTGAGAGCACTTAAAAATTGTAGAAAAACTTGTAGTTTTTATGCTTTGCTTTAATGGATACTTGTTTTTGTTTACAGTGTTGTTTATTGTTGTGCCATTACTAACGTCACGTCATTTTTTATCGTTGCCATATTCCTGTTCGTAAGTTATTGTTATTTATACAATAAAGTCAATTAGCTGTCAAAACGTTTAGAATTTACATGTAATTTGATAAATAATTGTGATATAGAAATATCCGTTAGATGGCAGTAGAAAGCTACAAGTTACGGCAACAGAACTATCCCAGCTGCTGTTTTTTTTATCAAATCACAACCGCAAATTAGTACTGTAGGTTCAAATCAGCATCAAAGCTCCAAAGTAAGGAGCCAAATAACAGCTGCATTTCTTCTAAATTGCAAAAAGTGTAGACCAAGACTACGTTTCGAACCTCCGACCCCTCTCACAGCCAAAAGCGTTACTTTTTTCTACTTTTAAAAAAGCCGCAACTTCGAATACTTGAATGCGTTCTCGTTGACTCAGTCCCTCTTCCCATTTGGAAAAAACAAAACAGTAACTCTTTCAGCGGAAAAAGCACTTAAGTCATTCGATTGTAATGAATAACAGCATGGCAGTTATCTGAATTTGTGACTGTAGCAAAGCAAACAAACTTCGAATGACGTCATCAGTTTGCACATTTTACGTTGTGCTATGACATGCGATGAAGTGAGGTCCTGTAGATATCCTTTGCAATGATGCATTGAGATGTTTAGTGATTAGAGTCTGAAAACTCAAACTTTATTTTGCCGTTGAAAAAATTGATTAGGTTTGGTTTGTTTTAGTTTCTCTGAGCAACAGTTCAAAGTAAGGTAATCACCATAAAAATTGGCGTTGGCAATAAGATACGCAGAACAACAAAAGCGTCAATGACGGGCAAGATAGGAGATTTATTCTTCTACGTATGGGCATGATCTTTCTTATATGGAGAAGCTTATTACGTACGAGTTTCTTTTTAGCTTTTTTTGCTTGACTTCAGTTAAACTTGGCCACCTTGCCTGGCAGGCTGCTCGGACCCCGCCACCTGTCTGCCAAATAAACATGAAGCAATCCACTTCAGTGTCTTGCCCAAGGACACAGCAAGCGAGCTCGCCGACTTGTTCTCCACACTATCCCTTTTGTGCTGAGCACCACGCAATACCATTTTTAAAAGTCTTCTGGTATAACTCGACTAGGGAAATGAACCCGAGGTCTACAGACTGCGAAGCGGACGCTCTAACCACTACACCATCGCGTTGGTAGAGATCAGTCGCTGCTCTCTAAAAAAGTCGCTTCCTTCTTCCAACCCCTTTTGCTTGGAGAAAATTTGCAGACCACTCTAATTACAAAATAGCAGATTATGTCCCGTTTTCTTTAAATCATTTCCTACAGGGGCGTTGCTAGGGGAGGAGTTTGCCTTGGTTGCCACTATTTTAGAGCTCGCAGGGGGCAACTCTCCAAACTCATTTCTCTCTAAATCAAGATATTTTGTCGATGGCCGACAAAACATTTGAATATGAAGCAAAATTTTTCGATCTCTCCCCAGGAGCTACGGACAGAGCGACGCCATTTATCTTCAAGCTTCCCCGTAAATAATTCAGCTGAGCTTTCGGCGAGTGTTTTCAAAGTGTGGTGTAGACAAAATCTAGCTGGGAATCGAACTCTAACTATTGTTTCCAAGAATCGAGTTCGATGCAGAAAAAGATTTAAAGTGAATCCAAACGGCCTGAAGCAAATGCTTGTTGATGGGCTGATTTTATTGGTATCTTAATCTCGTCGTAACGTTGAAAGCGCTGAGCAAACACTGCTGGGACAATGGCAATCGAGGTTAAATCGCGCTTTTGTAAATAGCGAGTAGTTCGATGTAGAATATCGTTGAAACCATCCTGTCCAAACTATACTGATACAGGTAGTAAAAGACGTAACTTTAGCTGTGGAATGAAAAAAAAGTGTATTGTTATTGTGACGTTTCGATTGTCACAATGGCTTTAGCGATATCTGAAGCCGCGCAAGTGATTTTGCTATGCTTGGTTTTCTTTGTAGAACAGTATGAGAGCTTTATTTTGCGGTTACGTTGTAGGCCTCGTTGCTTCAAGCCTACGCTTCAAGCATTCCAGTAATTTGAGAACATGGGTAATCATCTTTAAGGCATTCACTTCGTAAGTGGGCATCGGTACTATACAGCAAGCCTTAATTGCTTATTAAATCACTGTTATCAGGAGATATTGGAACCCATGGCGTTTGAGAGTTTATAAGAATTTGTTGAACTCATTGAACACAAGAAAGGCAGAAGATTAGGAGACTACAAAGTGGCCCCACGATCCTCGAGTCAGCAACTACTTGTATAGATGTTTTTCCGGTTGACCCAAGCAATAGTTTAAACTCTTGAGCTTTGATCAGTGCTACGTTTAATACCTCAACATTAACTGGCTTTGTTAAAACATGAGCACTCTGGTTGCATTATATTTTCTAGTTTCTTTACTTTTTACGCATCGATTTGTAAAATTTGGTTTGCCATAATTTAACATCTGTGACATCACAGGCAACCTTGGGGTTGCTATGACGTCACAGACAGTAACTAAGAAGAAAAAGTAAAATTTTTTGTCGTTCTATTTTATTTTTCGGAGGTAAGTGCTGTTTATTTAATGAGAATAATTCTATTGTTTGAAAAATTTTAAAGATTTTTGTTTTTATTTTTAGTTTACTGGTAAATGATGACCAGGTGTTATGTTTTTTATACGTTTCATCAGAAATTGCTTTGCTTTGTAGGCTATATTGTTCTACTAACGTAGGCTGAGAATTTCTCTATAATTTTTTTTGTAAATTTTTTAACTATGGCACAGTTTATCGATAAACAGTAGTTCATGTTAAAGATCGTCCTCTTATATAAGTTAACGTTAGTTATTTATTGACGAGATGTTTTATCCAAACTATTGTTCCGGTTGGGGTAGTGTGAATATTTTTAATTAACTTAAACAAGCAAGATTATTGGCAATCACTTGGATATTGAAGTTATTTAAATGCTTTATGGTCCTATGCCCCATCACGTCCATTTGATTGGTAATTTTGTAAACAACATTTACATTAGACGTACACGTGACAACAGCATACTACAGTATTAGTATTTACTAAAACATGGTGAGCATTTGTTGTACGTAAAACTGCTGCTTTGGTTAACCCGCAGTTGAAATAACTGGACTTGAAAAAAAAATGGCGATGCACAGTTTTCATCACCCGCATGCCGTTTTTGGACCTGTGAGGTGCCATGACGTGCGCTCCTTGCTAGAATCCTAGAAAAACAAAACAAAAAACTTTCGCATCTCGTAGTGTAAACACCTACTAAAGCACACAGCTACACCCACACAAACGCACACGCACACCGATGCACACGCGCGCATGCACACACACACGCAGGACTCAAGTCCTGGCTAAAGCAAGGACTTTACCTCAATGTCCCCTTAACAAAAAAAGATCTCATTTTTGACGTGTTGTAAGTTGAGTGATAGCGGTGATGTAAATTAATCATATAATTTAACTACTTCTTTGAAATACTTCTTGAAATTGAAGTCTTTTTTTGCTTTAGATCAAACTATTGAAAATCTTAAAATGTTTTCAAACGATGATGATTCGACTGTCCAATCACAGTGGTGTGAGGTGTCTTTGGGAACGGATAGCGAACAGGAGGTCCGGGGCCGCTTGCGGTTTCGAAAAGATAGTCTGAATTCTTCGGAAACGGATAGTGTGGAGTCGGATAGGAGCGAGAATGATGTAGCTGGGACTGCGTCGGTACTACTGTCAGGTACAGGTTCTTTGTGGTTTTTGTCGTTGATTACATCGTAGTTTCAAACGGGCAGCTGCCCAAGTTTTTTCTACTTTTATTGCCGTAAAATTTTCATACCGATAAGGTCCCCACATAATTAGGCCTTAAACAATATGCATGCTTATCACATTGCCCTGCCAATTCGGATGAGCTAGGTTAGTTTGCCTACGATATTACAGTTTAAGTGTTGTTCTAGTACAAGTCGAAAGTGACAGGCAGTAAGGCATGCGATAAATCGGAGAAATCTTTTGGGAATTAAGTAAATTGTTCTTCGTTGCATTTCACAGCAAGTATACAGCAGCTGACATTCCGTCATATTACAGACAAAAATAACGACATCAAGCGGTCAAACGAGTCACTGGCGTATCAGTACGGAATGAAAATGGTGTTGGGGGCAGCAAAAGTTGTCAGCACTGTTGCCGATGGCGGGAAGCAGAATAGGCAAATGATAAAAACTCTTCGGAAAGATCTTGAACAAATTAATAAGAAATACAATTATCTACAAAAGGAATTGGAAAATTCAAAGGTATGAAATCAATATTCTTGCTTCAAGTTTTGCACGAAGAAATAAACCGATTTTTCCTTTGCTTCGAGTCATAAGTAGTACTACACAAAAGATGATCGGAAAAAGATTCATCTCTGAACAGATCATGAACTAAATAAAACTCAGTTTAGAGATGAACATCGAAACTCTTTTTGATCCTTTTACTTGGTACAGTTGGGATATACAGCGTCATAATAAATAGCTCATGACTTTCTTTATTAATCTTTATTAGTGTTTTTTGTTGTTTATTGTATACGCTGTGTTACTGTTTACATCTCTTTCCATTGGTTGAACGCACAGCGTGAATCAAATGACTAGGATAACGCTGAAACCAAATAAAGGAAAGCCTTAAAGCATAGGGCTCTCCGTATGGCACCGGATATAATTATAAATTTCAAACATGTGACCCTGAGCTATGATTGCAACTGATGTCAACCCGGCAATTACATCAACAAGTTTTGCATGTTTATTGCTAAATGCTTTGCAGGAAGGGGGTAAATTTTAGTTGTGGTGCTTTTACTAACCATGTTCAGTGTTTTCAGTTACAGTCAGAAGCATAGCATCACCAAACCCTAAATACCCATAGTCTGGAGCGTACAAAAATTATATGGTCCCTGCATTCAAGTCAGCAACATGTCATCAAAACATGCCTCAGACATTTATTCTGAATGGAGTGTGAACATCCCCACGTTTTATTTACGCCACTGGCTTGGATTTGTGATTTCCAGTTTTCTGTTACAGCAATGGATTGCTTACTACGAAAATATGAAGGAAGGTTTGGAATGTCAGGTTGAAGAAAACAAGAAACGTTACGCAGCTGATGTCAACGTTATGCAAGAGAAAATACAGGTAGATTTGCAACTTCAAAATCTTTTTCTGGAACCGCCGAAGATCCATTTTCTTCTACAAATATGCAACAACCCTTATTTTTAATAAATGAGTTCAAACAAAGAAGGTCTATTACATCAAATTCCCTTGTTTTTTCTGCCGCTCCCAAATTCAACTCGATTTAGGCCCTGGCGTTGGCGCAAGTCACAAAGTAGAGTTTACAATTCATAATGTTAACTTCTTTTTTTATTTCGTAGCGATATGAGGATGAGCTTGGATATTGTCGCAAGCAATTGGCCGAAGCTGTCACTTCAAGAGATAATTTACTGTCTGATGTGCAAAATGCCCAAGCAAGCGTTGCAAAATTGAAATTCCAAGTAAGACGACATCAAATTTAAACCTACACAACGTGCATTTTATGAAACGAGTTTTTCAAATTAAGATTATAATTGTCATATGATGTTTCTTCCGATTTCTCTTTATATTTACGACATAGTATACCCACGAATAAAAAGACAAACATTAAGCTATCACCTCTTCCTAGCCAACTACATAACAGAATGTTGGTATCTGTCATTACGTCAGTGCATTTCTATCAATTACTAAAGTAAGTTGCAATGAAAGCCAATTATCGCAACTTAAAATGTGAATTTGCTTGAAAAGCTAATTCCATCGTGTATAAAAACAGCTTATTATTATATCGGTCAAGCTTTTTTTTAATGCCAAACATTTTTGAAAAAATTAGCCCCCATTTTGCATAAAACATTTCTCGCTAACTCGCTGTCTAACAATGTTCTTTGCATTGGCGTTGTTAATTATTTTCTAAAACACTGTTTTAGGTGGAAAAGGCACAGAAGATGATGACTGAACATGTGAAAACGTCTCGAACTGCTGCGAAATATAAATCCACCACCACTGTTGCCGTTCAAGTGAGCTGCCCGATGTTACTCGACTTTAAAGATTGATAAACTGCTGTAGAAAGCTTACGGTTTACAGCACAAATCTCGTTGTGTTTGCTTTGCTGGCCCCACCTCATCATTGCCATTGAAAGTGGTAACGCAATACAGTTGGCACCCTAAAATCATCAAGAAAAATAGCGAAAATCTAACTTAGCACACTTGGAATGGAAAATGTTTCTTCAAAGATTTCTACCTCTCGAGCACAGCGGGTTTTTAAAGTTGATCTTAAGTTGAGCTTTCTCTTCAGTGGCCATCCACTTCACCTAACAACAGTTCCTTGAACAGTCTTTCCGATCACAGTTTTACTTTTATCAGTAAAGACTAACCAATTTCTTTTTTTTAGGTTCAACTTGATTCCAGCCCTAATCCTGAATCTCGTAGTTTGGTGGAACTGAAGAAAGAATTGAAAAAGAAAGAACACACACTACAAAATGCTCTCAGTGCTTCACAACTGGCTGAATCGGCTAGAGATCAATTACATCATCGACTAATGACGTCATTATCGGAAATGAAGTCACAGGCAATGGTAATGCGGTCGATTCGTGTCGCTTACGACGCTGTAACCTGCGAAAAGAGGTGTTTGAGGGAAGAGCTACGACATAAACAAAGAGAACATGAAGACGTTTTGAGAAAGCTTGAAACAGAAAGAGAACTCCGTCATGAGAAATCCAGTGAACTACGAGAGAAAAATAATTTGCATAACGAGGCGATGGAAGCGAATACTGAACTTCAAAGACAACAACTTGTTCACAATGAAAAGGTATTTAAACAACGCAAAGAAGCTATCGACAAAATAAAAACAAAACACATGGCGGAGGTTATTGTCGATTCTGTTATCAACGAAGCACTTGCGATTCAACAGAAGAGCCTTCAATGCAAAGTTATTGAAACTTTTCAAAATCAAACCCTAAAACTCATTGAACAATTAAATGCATCAGAAGAAGTAAATCAAAAACTCAGAAATGAAATCCTCTCACTGCAAGATGATCTTCACCACAAAAACTCACTTTTGGAACAAAACTACTCACAAATTCATAAATTGGCTGAAGAAAATAATCAATACAGAAATGGCCTTGTTATTAAGGAAAAAAACGTCCAACAACTTCTAGAGGCTTTGTCTTTATCTCAGGAGAAAACTTTTCAAATTGTTCAAAAGTGTCAAAGTGATATCAATGCTAAGAGATCCGAGATCTCCGATCTTCATTTGCAGGTGCAAACCCTGAAGCAAGAAAACGTTGATTTGCAATTCAAAGTTCAACAAATCTCGGTTCAAACAGTTAAAGCTGACGCTTCGGCCCAGACCAATATTCGAAACCAGGATATTGATCAGTTAAGATGCGATTTAAATACAGAATTGAAACGAAATGATTCCATGCGTCTTCAAGCTCAATCTGCGGAACAGAAATCTATAGATCGCGAAAACGAACTTCTTGCCCAAATTAAAGCGCTGCAAACGAACGTCTCTAATTTGACTAAAGATAACAATCATCTTAACGATGCATTAAGCCGAGAGAGAAAGGATTCTCACACCAATCACAGCCAGTATTGTGCACAGTACGAGAAATATTGCAAAGATCTCGAATGGCAATATCAACTTAGAAATAGAGACGCCCGTCAGCTATATCAAGAAAATCTCGAATTGCGACAATACATTGAGAAATGGAATTCAAATCTCCATTGTGCCGGATACAACAAGCATCGAAGTTATTCTACTTTACCATGCAACCAATATTTTACTTCACAACGACAGTACGAACACTATCAGAACATGCAGCAATACTTGCATAATCATCGAGATAGTGGTAAACGTTATTATGCACAACCGTTGGAAACCATCACAGAAAAAGAAGAATACTCTCCAACCAAATCTCATGTGTCGTCACCTCTTCCAAAACCGACGAGCTCATCCCCAGTTTCAAGCAACGAGGCTTCAAAAAAATCAACAGTGCCAAGCTTGAACTTGCACCAACCAACTGCAACTCAAACGGATATTACAAAAATGAATAAGAGCTCAAAGGGAAGCAGTGAAAAAACATCTAAATCCCATGTTTGTAGGGCCCATTGCTTGTCCGATAGTGGCGTGAATACGGCCAGTTCGTTGCAAACCGTCAAGACGAGCAAATCGTCTGTGGAGTCGGACAAAAATACGTTGACTATACAACTTCCTCAAAGTCCGCCTCAAAGACTATTTGGAATTCCCATGTCGGAAGACGTCTACAAACGGATCCTTGCTGGAGAAGACGTTCCCGATTGGCAAGCAGATGTAGTGATTGCTCCGGATGATGGATATTCTTCCATATCTTGCGACTCCTTTCCAAGTGAAATGTTTTTTCGACAAAGTAATAACGTCGATAAAATTACTCATTCGGCGGCCATTTTTGAACCGAAGTCAACGGAGGAAAACCTCCATTATTACGTAACATACAAAGGAGTCGAGTTTGACATGATCGGGCTTTCCGTTTCCCAAATCCGCAACATAACCACTGCTTGTGGCGCTATTGGTAGTCAGAGCGAAATGAATGCTTTTTACGATTTTCTTGCCGCAAAGACGAGGGAAATAAGAGAAGATCCCTGTTGGAGCGGCTACGATAAATTAGAATCACCTGAGGATTGGCTTAGCCTTAAACAAGAAGCTTTTGTGTAACTGAAAGACACAACAACCCTGAGCAGTTAATTTTGGAATGTGAAGCACTGTTACAAAGCCAACTGTGGTGTAGGTTACGGACTGTGCTATAGTTTACGGACTGTTTTGGGGTTGATACTGTGTATTATATTTGCGTTACATATGCTGTAGGCCTAGATTGTTTCTATTTTTTGTTTAATAAATAGTTATTTAAACCTCACGATTTGTTGTTATTTTAATCCATCCTATGCAATTTATTCTTTGCACGCTCGCCTTTGCTCTTGTACAGAAAGTTGGATCAAAAGTTGAGGTGCAATCAAGAAGGAAAGAAACTGTGCGAGTAAAATACGACTGTATTTTGTACATAGTAATGGGAGTAAAAGTAGTCTGTTAGAATTTAATTCATTTAGAGAGTTGTCCGGGATCTATGTCCATGTCTTCAAAATTGGGATTTCGCATCGTCCGTCCAGGTTAAAACAAACTGAATGAAACTTGAAATTGCAAATTGTGGAGTTGATAAACTTGCAAAATCTTTGACGTTTAGCGAAAAATTTCAAGTAGGTTTCTCGCAATGAAACTGATTTTGGAGATAATTCAACTAATCGTTCTTAAAAATGGCTTTAATAGGGTCATTTTCCTGGAGGACAAACCACAAAACATCTGAGTCAGTGTCAACGTTTTTGTGAAAATATTCCAACCCTCATAAAGCCAGAGAATAACTTACAACCGTTTGAAGTGATATCTTACGAGACTGGGATTCTTAATAATAACACCAACATATGGATGGCTGCTACGCACTTTTCAATTATTGCAGCCCAAAACGTATGGCATAGTTTTGGAGTAAAAAATAGATTCTCGACCCTGAAACTTTGTAATACCAAGCTCGCTCATACGAAGAATCATCTAACTGTGCTCTGGAATTGCTTCGAAAAACCGACCTGCAGTTACGAATTTACGGCAAGCCGTAAAACGAAAGTTTACAAATAACTTGCCATTCTTTAGCATCGTCTAGCGGTACCAGTTTTTGTAAACAAAAGCATTCGTGGTTAAACAATCCATTCCAATTTTAAATCAACAAGTTTTTCAAACACAGAAAAGTTGTTATTTACAAATCACTAGATTGCAAGCGGGTTGTTATGATATGTTGAGGTTTTTACTGATCCGGTGTCTTAGGAGCAGAGGCGGGCAAAAAATGGTTGTTATGAAGGAGAAGTTGACTTCGCCGTGGTATACTAGTAATTTTTTTAAACTTCTGGTCAAAAACTCATGAGTTTAATGCTCCATAAAGCACCTTCAATTTTTTGTTAGAAAAGGCATCCGAATTTTGAAGTGCTACGTTATTCAACATAAACAAGCCTGGTTTGAAAGCAAATGTGTAGTGATAAACACTTTGAATCAACACACCTGAGTCTGCAAATAAACGGAAAAGAAGAACGTGAAATCGACAGGAGAGGCTTATGAAACAATAGTGAAATTTTATGTTAAGTTGCTGCATGTTTACAAAACAATGTTTTCGCTTCTTTCAAGGCAAAGTGAATGGCTGAGAGTTTGTACCCAGAGGCGGGCGATTTCTAAATGATTTATCGACAGTGATTTTGTTTTGAAATTATTTTTATCAATATTGCCAAAATGGTCTTGAATGTAACATATATTGCTATTACCGAGATGGATTTTTGGTTGTTGTCGGTAAATTATTTGGATAAGTTATTCAAGCTGTTTATATTAATAAACCCTGATACGATTATTGTCGAAGCAACGTAATTTAACACGCAAGTACTATTTGTGAAATAGAAAAAAAGAAACTGTTAGCCGACTCTGCTAGCGCTGCCGAGCAGGGCTATCAGTCACTTACGTCCGGTTAGAAATACCGATCCAGCAGACTGAGCCGGCTCCACTCAAAGCACGTTTCTGACAACAACAACAACAAAAGTATAATAAATGGAGGCATTGCCTCTACGCCCCTAATCTTGATCATTGCACTCTTGAATAACGACTGGTCCTACTCACAAACATCCCGTCATTATAAAAACTTTTATCAGTTTTCTTCAGTAGGCACAGAGGCTAAAGCGAATTTTGGGCTGGTGCTATAACAGAGGTCATTTTACGATTACAGACATAAGTTACTTAGTGGAAGGTCTATTTCAAAATTTGATGCGACTTTTCTCGTAATGATATTTGTGAAGTCAAGTTTCTTGGCTTAATCTCTGTGCCTTGATAAAGGAGCTATGCTTCCCCTGTGTGTGTGTGTTTACCCCTCCTCTTCCTTGGGATGGAGGTACGGCATGCACGGTAATTCAGGTTCATGCCGTCAACCTAATTGATATTAGGCTAGGGGAAAGATGGCAGCCCATTTCGAACCAGTCTTGAGTGACTGGTAGCCCCACCACCAACAAGGCGGACTACTACTGGTGGGTACCCAAGAGTCGTCTGACATGCTGGGTTGGCAACTTCACAATTATAATCCGGTAAAGTACGGGAGGGCCACCTGTCTGCCACATAAAGGTGGAGGCATCCCGTTAAGTGCCTTGCCCAAGGACACAACAAGCAAACTTGCCGGCTTGTTCTCCACACTATCCCTTTTGATGCTGAGCGCCAAGCAGGGAAGCTGTGAATACCATTTTTTAAAGTCTTTTGGTATGACTCGACTTAGGAATGAGCCCCAGGTCTACCGACTACAATGTGGACGCTCTAACCACTACACCATCGCGCCGGTGTGCTTCCCTTAATCTCTTTTGCATTCGATCTCAGTAACCCACTTGACCAATTTTCAAAAAACTTGACCTATTGACCTATTGCTTTTCTGCTGATTTCGTCGTAAACTACGAATTTTATAAACTACGCTCTTAATATCAAGGCGCATAGGTTTTGCTAATGTTAACTCTTCCTACTTTTATGATAAAACTGCCTCATTGACGAGCAATAAAAAATTACACACCTTTTACTTGTTTGTTTGTTTCAAGCAGTGCATGGGGCATTAATTGAAAATAGTGCGATTGCGTCAAAGTAATTTGTAGGTCTACATCCGGGACGGCGAACCATCAACCTGCAGGTTACAATGCGATCTGTCGGTAGTATTTGAGCGACTGCCTTTGTGAATTAGTTACCTTGGTACCAGTCTGTTAAAATTTGTGAAGGTGAGTCACCTTTCACCTACAAAAAGACACGCAAATTTTGACGTCACCAATCCCAACGTAAGACTCACCCTGGAATGATGATGAATTGCGTCGAGCCAACTTTCAAGTTTCTGCGCACACACACACACACACACACACACACACACACACACACACACACACACACACACACACACACACACACACACACACACACAATTGCATTTTACGATATAGACTCATTTTGTGATAACGAAGTTGTCTCCCGGCTTCTATTGGTAGAGCCATGCGCTTGCACTGCGCCATAGTTACTACATTGCCACTGATCTTCTTTTGTCGTTGTTTACACCTCCTCGTTGGGTTAGCAGCATGGCTTGACGCAAACACTAGCCGTTTTCGCATAATCTTTATTGGTAACACTGGGCAACATCAAACGCCAGGCTTGGCCTTGTTATACAGTCTTACTCTCGAATATGCAGCAGAAATGACCGTAAATTTGAATTAAATCAGGCAGGTAAAATCTATCCAGATTCGAATTTGAAAATTGTCTTTTGTGGGACTTTAGATGTTGAAAATGAGCATTTGAATTTGAAAATTCTCTATTGTAGGACTAGAAGTGTTGAAAACTGTACAAAAATAAATCAACTTATTTCTGTAAAGTTGATAATGATAAACAAGTTTTGTTTCTATTTTGTCTGGCCACTTTTCTATAAACTTTTCAATAAATTACAGTTTTAGTTAATTGATTAAAGTTGTCATTAGTGATCGTAGTACGTTGCTATCAGTTTAATCATTTGTGAATAATACAAAAAGTAGTGTTTAGTGAAACAATGATTGCAACTGTTACAAAAAATCTCCCAATCATAAGCAAGCCTATGTCAGTTGCGCTTAGACAAAATCAATTTTGATTACTAAATGACCCAATTTTAACAAAGAGTTCAAGTCAAATTAGAGACAGTGACTAATATCCCGCTATGACGGTTTTGCAAATTAGTACAAGTCACTACTAAACAGCTAGTGACCTTTTTCTTTCATAACATGATTACAATTTTATAAAATAAGAAATTTTTACTATTCTCTGATCTTTTTCTGCTCTTACTCTACATTGCAACATTTGACACAATAATCGAGACGTCATATCTCGACACAACTTAAACTATTGCAACAAAGCGGTTTGAAAATGTCGCAAAGTTGCGTATATCAAGCAATCAGCAGTTCATTTTTTTTACAATAGCATCCGGACATAGAAAATGCGATGGCTGAGAATCGAACCCATAACTTATCGATTGAGAGCTCAATGGACATCTTCTACGGCAGGGTTTCCCAAATTTTTGATTGTTTGTAGCTCTTGAAGAGGTCAAACATTGATCGCAGAGCCCACAAAAAAATATATAGAGCTTGCATTAACACTTATCAATTGTTATTAAATGGCTAGAAGGCATGTTCTATTTAGTAATTGAAAATGTTTCAATGTTTTAAACTCTGGCTTAATATAAGAAGGAAATCTTACGTAAATAACGTTTGAGAACGCGTTATGTTGCCCGAAATTTAAGTGATCTCCAAAAAAAGGTCATCGCCTCTTTATGCTTTTTGAGAACAATTTCATTGGATCGAAGTGGGCTCTGTACGCACTGCAAACATTGTGCTGTACATTTGTATTGCAATTGTGAAAAGGGCTCCGAGAGCCCGATAAAAAGCCCCTTGTTTGTACTCTTGGTTTTCGGAGCCCCTAAGCTTTTCTTGCGGAGGCCAGGGGCTCCGTACGGAAAACTTTGAAACCCTGCTCGACGGTACAAATCATCATCAGCAAGAGCGCACAGTTAATACATTGATAGTTGGAAACTGTAATCAAGTAAAAGTAAAAAAAGTAGTGATATTACAAGTACTCAAGTAAAAAGTGGCGTTACAAACTACTGTTTACATCACTGCATAAAAGTGAACTATATAAATATCGCAAGTTCATTAGCAGAAGCCATTAATTCAAGAGGCAACTTATTTTGTGATGTGAATAAAGCCCAAGCAATCAATCCAAGATGGTATTTCAAAGTAAATAAGTTATTTACAGTGATGTAAACTTAATTGCGTGCGCAACGTTTTGGACGATAAAGACATGATTCTTATAGAGTTATTTCTCCCCCCTTAGATTTTATTAACATTACGGTATCTCAAACTATTTGTTATATCAATATGATAAGCTGCAATCAGAACTAACTACTGCAATTTGAAATGCAAATTTACTTAAATATTCAAAAATAAGCCTGTATTAAAAATATCATGACTTTGGCCAAATTTTTCTAACCACATATCAAAAATTTCTGGAAAAACTACCCTCCCCCTTTAATGAAATATTTTTCTGGCTAATCTTCTAGCTAAGATTGTCCGTTATTCTGGCCTTTGGCCTAAATCAAAATTTTGTTAAAACAATGTTTCAGGTGGAAAAAAACGTAGGAGATAATGGCTGAACATATGAAAATGTCTCCAACTGCTTCCAAATATAAATCTACCAGCACTACTGCCGTTCAAGCGAATTGCTGAATCTGCTGTAGACAGTGATGCCATTGACAGTAGAAACTGCTGGATGTGGTTTGCCTCGCCGAGCCCTATCATTAATGCAGTGAAAGCTCATGGCATGATGTAGCTCCTGAATCTTTATCAAACCAATCAAAAAACTCACTTAGCACACGCATATTCGTAAAATAAAAGCCATTTTTTCAAAGGCTTTTTTTTAACAAAAAGGATTGTTGTAAATTGATTTAAAGTTATATTATTTTTTCGAGTAGTTACCCACTCCATCTAGAAATCAATTCCTCTTGCCAGGGACATGCAAACTGAGGCTGGCGATCTGAAATTGAGCAGCCCATGAAAGAATGGGATTTGCGACCTGCGTCTACGTATTGCTTTATTAGATAACCTTTAAGATTTACCACTATCGAGATCGACCTTGAAAATTGTTGTTCACCAAAAAAAGTCTTCCAGTTTGTTTGGTGGTAGAAGTTGACAATAGAGTCACGGCCAAATGACTTATCACCAAAAAAATGGTTTTCTGTCGGTCAGCCTGCAATGCAGTACAAAGTCGTACGTCTATGTTCACTGCAATGGCAAATCTTCCACTACTGTCAAATTAACCTACCTGCAAAAACGTTTGCGTACCGCAGCTTAAATGATTCTCATCGAAATTTAGTCAGCTTTGTTTTTCATGTCCAACCCAACTCTAGCCCTGATACTGAATCTCGTAGTTCGATAGAATTAAAGGAGGAATTGAAAAAGAAAGAGGAGGTATGACAAGATGCTCTCAGTGCTTTACAACTTGCTGAATCTCTTGGGATCAAATTACGTCGTCAGTTGATGACGTCACTGGTGGAAATGAAGTCACAGGCAATGGTAATGCGGTCGATTCGTGTCGCTTACGATGCTATAAAGTGTGAAGCAAGATGTATGAAAGAAGAGCCTCGACATAAAACGAGAAAACATTAAGACGTTTTGAGAAAGCTTGAAAAAGAAAGAGAACTCCGTCATGAGAAATCCAGTGAACTACGAGAGAAAAATAATTTGCTTAACGAGGCGATGGAAGCAAATAATGGACTTCGAAGACAACAAGTTGCTCGTAATGAAAAGATATTGAGACAAGACAAACAACAATTTGAAAGAACAAAAATAAAATATAAGGCTGTGGTTGTTGATTCTCCTATCAACAAAGCACTTGTAATTCCACAGAAAAACTTTCATCGTAAAGCTATTTAAGAATTTAAAAAGGAAACCGAAAAACTGACTGACAATACAATTGCATCAGAAGAAGCTGATAAAAAACTCAAACACAAAACATTTTCCCTGCCAAAGAATCTCCACACCAAAAACGCTCTTTTGGAATAAAACAGCGTAGTATTTCATCAACTAGTTGAAGAGAGCGTAAATCAATTATGGTGGAGCAAATCTCGGTTCAAACAGTTAAAGCTGACGCTTCGGCCCAGACCAATATTCGAAACCAGGATATTGATCAGTTAAGATGCGATTTAAATGCAGAGCCGAAACGAAATCACTCGATGCGTCTTCAAGCCCAATCTGCAGAGGAGAAATTTGTTGCTCGCGAAAACGAACTTCTTGCACAAATTAAAGCACTACAAACGGAGCGTCTTTAATTTGACTAAAGATAACGATCATCTTAACCACGCATTAAGCCGAGTGAGAAAACAATCTCACACCAATCACAGCCAGTATTGTGTACACTGAACAGTACGAGAAATATTGCAAAGTTCTCGAATGGCAATATGAACCCTTTGCGGTCGTCAGGCGAGTATATGTCGTATGACGTCAGTACGGTCGTAAGGCGAATATAGCTTGTCTTACTTTGAAATCGACTTTAGGGAGGTCGTAAGGCAACCGCTATTTGCCTGGCTTAAAATGGCGGCAAACTCGTGTAGTTGTCATGGTAATACAGCGTCTCAGTTAAGTACAGCACGTGTGATGAGGAAGTTAGCTGATGTCGAGAAGTAGGTGGAGGCTGGTGTTTGGTATGGCATGCGTCAAAGTCTAAGAGCTGGTTTGAAAGTGCGGGCGCTGGAGTCTGGAGTAAGAGTTTACTATTGTAGTAGCTCGTAATTTCCTTGCAGGTGGTAGACCAGAAGCAAGCATACGCACTACTTACAGCATGGTAACCTTTGCTGCCACATGACTCAAGAAAACCTTGCTGCTCGCATATGCTCTCCTCTAGCGTGATGGGTTTTGTTGTTTTGTGATTCGTTATAGTTTTTATTTGGTTGTAATCAAATGTTTGTAATACAACATATTGTACCTTGCATGTAAAAATTTGTAGCCTATATACCAGTTTTCTGATTGCTTGTAATGGCTCGAAGAATGAGATTGACTAATGGAGTCATAATGGGTTTATTTGTTTCAAGTAGCGTTGAACTAGACTTGGAGCAATCTGATGAAGATATAGGCCTAGACTTTGAACCCGATTTGACCGAAAACTTGAGTGAAAGTTCAAGTTCTAACGAACTTAGTTTTTCTGATGACGGAGATATGGAAGCTGATAGTGTTGATGCCTCTACTAATGTGGGAGATATGGATGTTGATGTTGGAGAATGCATCTAGCGATGCTGAGAGTGATGTCAATGTCTGTGATTCTACTACTTCAAACAGTGTTTGGAGTTCTTACGCACCGACCGACAGCGATTTATTGAAATTGCCTTTCACTGTCAATATGCCTGTAATCAGGCTACCTACCAGTGGACAATATGAAAATGAACTTAGTTATTTTCAATTGTATTTTACCGACGATGTTATCACTGAGTTTGTTCATGAAACAAACAAGTATGCGAAAGAAGAAATTGAAATAACTCAACCGTTGGGCAAACGTTCAATATGGAGAACTTGGAAAGACACAACACTGGAGGAAATGAAGTCATTTCTTGGAGTTGTGCTAAATATGGGCATGAATCCAAAATGTAGCATGAAAGAGTATTTCTCAAGCCAATGGACTGTTAGAATGCCTTTTTTTGTAGATGTTTTTTCTCGTGAAAGATTTTTTGGATGCTACATTTGCAGCAATCAGTTAGTCAATGTTTTCGTGGGGATAAGGCTCAGAACTTGGTGGACCATATAAACTTGAAATGCACAGAATATTTTGTACCAAATGAAATCATTGCTGTGGATGAAAGCACTGTTGGGTTCAAGGGCCGGGTCATTTGGAAATGTTACAACCCCAACAAGCCTACAAAATGGGGACTCAGAGTATACACTATGTGTGACAGCGCCTCTGCTTATATTGCAGCATTTGTTCCATATTATGGGAGGTTTATTACAGATGGTTTAGTTAGACCTGATTTACCATTCACAAGCAGAATTGTATTAGAGTTATGTGGCAAGCTTTCTTCTAATGTGAATGGAATTGGATATCACGTCTTCACATACCGTTTCTACACAAGTCCTATTTTGTATGAAGAGTTACGGAAAATGTCTTTCCATTTCACTGGAACCGTCACGGTGAGTAGAAAAGGGATACCTAATGATATTGCAAAGAAGAAATGTATGCCAAAACAGCATGAAGCTGTCGCTTTCAGGAAAAATGATGAAATAATGGCTCTTCAATGGAAGGACAAACGGGTGGTAACAATGTTGTCATCCGTATTGAATGCAGAGTGTGAAGGTGAAGAACGTATCCTGGGCAATGGCGATTCAACAACCATACCAAAACCTGTTGTAATATCACAATACACAAAATACATGGGTGGAGTCGGCAAGGCCGATCACTACTGTGGAAGCTATTCTTTTTTGAGAAAAACTGCAAAATGGTGGAGAAAGATGTTCTTTTGGATATTTGAAGTGGCTATCGTCAACAGCTTTATTTTATACAACATTAGAAGGAGGGAACGAGGACTGAAAAATGTCACACACGAAGCGTTTGGAAAAAAATCTTGTCCGACAGTTGGTAGAAAGGATTCGGAACAAAAACGTCAGAAAGCGAGGGAGAAATTCCATTACAGAAGGAAGTGAGCGTCTGCATGAAAGGCATTTTATAGAAAAAATCCCAAATGATAAAGCAAAAGATTGTGCAGTGTGCAGCGACAGGAAAGTAAAACGCATTCAAACTGTTTATCACTGCGAAACGTGTGCAAGGCAATCTGGACTGCATCTTGATAAATGCTTCAAAAAGAACCACACTGAACAAGAGTACAGATAGCTGTTGCTAGTCGGGGAATTTTCTGTGCCAATGACGTCATAATGATGTGATAAATTATTTCATCTATATTTTGTTTGAATTACTTTGTTTAATAGCCTACAGAAGAGAAGGAGTAAAACCAAAGAAAAAAACATAAAACAAACAAGAATAGTTACGTAAACAAATTAAAACAATACAATTAATAAATACGACCAGCGACGGCAACTAGGGCATGGACTTCTAAATAGTAACACCTGGACTGGAAACAACAAATTTGACGTGACCAACATGAGGCCGACGTAAAATTAACTTGCTCATTTACATGAAGTGTAAATTTTTAAAAGCTTGTTGTTTTTTGAACATCGGGCAGTTTTATTACTTGAAATTTAATTCTATGCAGGAACCATGCTCAAATCTTAGACTGGTCTACTCATATAGGCTAGCGATAGATTTATCTATTTTCTTTATGCAAACAAGAAACGGAAGCAGGTAGGCAGAAAAATTTGTAATGCTTTGACAATAACAAATTTGTGCAACACAAAAAATCGCAAATACAGCAAATAAATTATGAACCATTGAGGAAAATTAAGCTACAAAAACACCTTTGAATTAACTATGACATAAACCCAGCTTAAGTGTTTAAAATGAACACATTTCAAAACTATCGATATTGTACAACTACATATGACTTGCTTAAAATGCAAGACCTAGCACTTAATTTTTTCCAGTTATCTTATTAATTTTTCGGGAAGCTCTGCTTGACTCCTCTGCGCGCATACTACGCATGAGATTTTTAGCCATGCAGTAAAAAAAACGTGCAGATATACCCTCTAACAAGTTATGTCCTTTGCTGCACATTATTGGAACAGACCAAGGAGATACTACACCGCTTTCAAAAAACGCAATATTTACGATTTCTTTAAATACACTTCGCTGGTCAACGCTGCTTAAAAACCGTTTTTTAAGCTTTTCAACAGAGAGTTCAGCAAATGCCCCCCAGCAAAGCATGCCAACATCAAACATTTCTTTTGTTGGCTTGGAGAGTCCACCACGATTGATATCGTTAAAAAAGTTTATGGCATTTACTGGAACGTTTGGCTCTGCTTCAGGTGGCAAGTACTCAACACTAGCAATGGTAACTTCTTTACAAGAGTCACATCTATTGCTTTTTGCTAGTGACCTACAGCAATAACCTGTCACGTAAAAAATCACAGAGACATCATTTTCAATTGGCATGATATTGAAAGACATGTCAGCATAAAAAGATTCTGCTCTGAAAATGACTTCTGGAATGGCAGTCCTTTCTTCTCTTGCTTTTGCTGCATCTTCAATTTCTTTGAGGGAAATTTGTGAATACTTCAACAACGAAAGAGTTCGAAGTTTTCGATCACTTTCATATAGCTGTCTCATCGATATAAAATAATTGGCCCCGCTTAACTGACGGATGTGGCCAAATCGTCCCTCAATGGTATCCGACTGGATATGTCCAAGCAATACATACTTGAATCCACACTCATTCATCAAGTACTTTGACAATCCAGTGATAGATTGACATGTCTGAGAAAGGGCAAGAGATGTCTCTTTTGTCAAACCCGGAAGCTGCGCACAATAAATAAAATGTTTTTTATTTATATTAAACTCAATAACGTGAACTTATTCTAGCAAACGTTGTGTTGTGCACAAACAGCAATAACGGAGAAAATACATTGTGCAAGTAAGCCAGCAATTGACTTGCAATCAGAGTTTAACCATGGACTCTAAATAAAAGTCCATAGTCCAACGAACACTCAGCTTATTACGTCAAGCAAAGAATAAACTAACAAAAAGGTGTTTGCGCACTCTTTCACATGCACCAACAACAGGTAGATCTGCTTCGAATTTCTGGCCACTCAGGGCGCTGTCTCATTTTTTTAATGTCTGGGCAAGAAAGAAGCGCATTGAATTTGCTGTGAGATTCCAAAGTAATTTGGTACTCTACACCAATAACAGACCAGTAGCATAAATAACCATCTTAAATACAGACTAATTCAACAATGCTCACATCAAAAGCTATTCCAAAAAATTTTTCCGGTTTTTAGAAAAGCACTTTGTTGAAGCCGTGGGTATCTGTGCAGAGGTGGTGGAAACCCACTTCTTTATGTTGTGTTGTGCGCACTTCCTAATGCAAATGAAAAAAAAATGATCACATTCATTCCCATCGTAAGGTTTCTAAAATTGTTACTTGTCACTTACCGAGGAATCTCTCCAAAAAGTAGCATACTTTCCAAAGTCCAAAAGAAATTCCAGTTTCCAATCATGTGGTGATTTCACAGGATCTCGTAAAATTGCGCTTTCCAATAGTTGGTGAAGAGACATTTAAAATTGACCATAACTTTGCAAACAGCTCTAAAACAGCAGCAGTTGGGTAAAATCCATAATGCTTTAAGGTATTAATTGTCGATTCATGCAGTAATGAAAGCGCAAGGTTTACGTTTATTTTTTCAATGGACTTAGGTCTTAGCACTGTCTCTGATAACTTATGAGCAATTCGTAATGGTTTTCCGCACTCATTATTGTATGCTGTTTCCACATCTGCAAGACTGGCAGTTAAGGGGGCTGGTACAAGACAGTGCATGCTAGGTAATTTGAAAACTCGTTTTGCCAAAAAGTTGTTGTAAATGTTTTTTATCACATGAGTTGGATCAAAAATTAAGAAAATTTTTCCACCAGTAAAATTATTCGTTATTGCTTCTTTCCAAGCACCGTCGCAAAGGAAATCTTTGTAAAATTTTCGATTTGCTGCAGCATTATCTACTGAAATTCCAATAACGTTGAAACCCACATCATGGACTAAATGCATTACTTTGTCTAAGCATTGTTTTTGAGTCTCTGCCTTCAAATTTCTCACAGGGTAAATACAGACCATATCCCGATACTTACTGCTAAGTGATTTAATCATGAAGCATAAAGCAGCAGATGCAACTTCACAATCTTCAGTTAAACCAAAAATCTGACCTCCAGCAGCTTCAATTCGCTTTGATACATAAATTTCGTCAATCATCAGGATAACATTTCTGTCAAAAGCATTTAATTGAGAATATCGCATTCTCAAATACTGAGTGTCGTCCAGTCCACTTTTGTGATCCAGTCGCATTGTAATTTTTCTTAAAGTTTTCACAGATGGCAGTACCAATAGTTCTTCCTCTAACAACCGTTTATAAGCACGAGGGCTTGTTGCATGTAGAATGTACGACATCATCAACAATTCAACTGAATACCTTCTTATGTGCTTGCTGCGTAGAACCAATTCCACCTCCTCTAACACAAACTTTAATAAACGAACTTCATGATCATTATCACAAATCTCCAAATACTGATCAATCAATCGAGAAAAATTAAATATGAACTTATCCTTCATTGCTGATTTATTCATGTGTATATTTTTAGCAAAAGCCATTAAATTTGTCACTTGAGACAGCAACTTGACTTTGTTCGATGAAACGATGTGTTTGTATGTTGATGCTGGCACTAATTGTCCATTATGATAAATCCTAATTTCAAGATCTGTGCTGATAGATATTGTTGACTGAACAGATAGCGGGTGTTCTTCAGAAAACAAAATCAAATTGGCTTCTGACTTTGTCTGATGTAAGACAAAGCCATGCGACTGCATGTCATCAGCTATTTTTGCGATTAGCCCAGCTAAATTTTCAATTTTGTCGTCTTTCAAAAATTGCTCCAACTCCATTTGCAATCTTGATGCATCATTTTCATGTCGTGATGATGCCAAAGACAGACCAGATCTAGGCGGTGCATCTCCACCTGCATAGTATGAAGGAACATCCTTAAAAATTGAAGGTAAAACATTGCCTTTAAGACGTTTCTTCACTAGCAAGGCACTTGATCGATTTTTTCTTCGCCTAATTTGTTGATCATTTGATTCTTTTACAAAATCTTCAGGTTTGAAGTGAAGTGAACACAACCAATTTTGCACGAAGAAATAAACCGATTTTTCCTTTGTTTCGAGTCATAAGTAGTACTACACAAAAGATGATCGGAAAAAGATTCATCTCTGAACAGATCATGAACTAAATAAAACTCAGTTTAGAGATGAACATCGAAACTCTTTTTGATCCTTTTACTTGGTACAGTTGGGATATACAGCGTCATAATAAATAGCTCATGACTTTCTTTATTAATCTTTATTAGTGTTTTTTGTTGTTTATTGTATACGCTGTGTTACTGTTTACATCTCTTTCCATTGGTTGAACCAACAGCGTGAATCAAATGACTAGGATAACGCTGAAACCAAATAAAGGAAAGCCTTAAAGCATAGGGCTCTCCGTATGGCACCGGATATAATTATAAATTTCAAACATGTGACCCTGAACTATGATTGCAACTAATGTCAACCCGGCAATTACATCAACAAGTTTTGCATGTTTACTGCTAAATGCTTTGCAGGAAGGGGGTAAATTTTAGTTGTGGTGCTTTTGCTAACCATGATCAGTGTTTTCAGTTACAGTCAGAAACATAGCATCACCAAACCCTAAATACCCATAGCCTGGAGCGTGCAAAAATTATATGGTCCCTGCATTCAAGTCAGCAACATGTCATCAAAACATGCCTCAGATATTTATTCTGAATGGAGTGTGAACATCCCCACGTTTTATTTACGCCACTGGCTTGGATTTGTGATTTCCAGTTTTCTGTTACAGCAATGGATTGCTTACTACGAAAATATGAAGGAAGGTTTGGAATGTCAGGTTGAAGAAAACAAGAAACGTTACGCAGCTGATGTCAACGTTATGCAAGAGAAAATACAGGTAGATTTGCAACTTCAAAATCGTTTCTGGAACCGCCGAAGATCCATTTTCTTCTACAAATATGCAACAACCCTTATTTTTAATAAATGAGTTCAAACAAAGAAGGTCTATTACATCAAATTCCCTTGTTTTTTCTGCCGCTCCCAAATTCAACTCGATTTAGGCCCTGGCGTTGGCGCAAGTCACAAAGTAGAGTTTACAATTCATAATGTTAACTTCTTTTTTTATTTCGTAGCGATATGAGGATGAGCTTGGATATTGTCGCAAGCAATTGGCCGAAGCTGTCACTTCAAGAGATAATTTACTGTCTGATGTGCAAAATGCCCAAGCAAGCGTTGCAAAATTGAAATCCCAAGTAAGACGACATCAAATTTAAACCTACACAACGTGCATTTTATAAAACGAGTTTTTCAAATTAAGATTATAATTGTCATATGATGTTTCTTCCGATTTCTCTTAATATTTACGACATAGTATACCCACGAATAAAAAGACAAACATTAAGCTATCACCTCTTCCTAGCCAACTACATAACAGAATGTTGGTATCTGTCATTACGTCAGTGCATTTCTATCAATTACTAAAGTAAGTTGCAATGAAAGCCAATTATCGCAACTTAAAATGTGAATTTGCTTGAAAAGCTAATTCCATCGTGTATAAAAACAGCTTATTATTATATCGGTCAAGCTTTTTTTAATGTCAAACATTTTTGAAAAAATCAGCCCCCATTTTGCATAAAACATTTCTCGCTAACTCGCTGTCTAACAATGTTCTTTGCAGTGGCCTTGTTAATTATTTTCTAAAACACTGTTTTAGGTGGAAAAGGCACAGAAGATGATGACTGAACATGTGAAAACGTCTCGAACTGCTGCGGAATATAAATCCACCACCACTGTTGCCATTCAAGTGAGCTGCCCGATGTTACTCGACTTTAAAGATCGATAACCTGCAGTAGAAAGCTTACGGTTTACAGCACAAATCTCGTTGTGTTTGCTTTGCTGGCCCCACCTCATCATTGCCATTGAAAGTAGTAGCGCAATACAGTTGGCACCCTAAAATCATCAAGAAAAATAGCGAAAATCTAACTTAGCACACTTGGAATGGAAAATGTTTCTTCAAAGATTTCTACCTCTCGAGCACAGCGGGTTTTTAAAGTTGATCTTAAGTTGAGCTTTCTCTTCAGTGGCCATCCACTTCACCTAACAAACAGTTCCTTGAACAGTCTTTCCGATCACAGTTTTACTTTTATCAGCAAAGACTAACCAATTTCTTTTTTTTAGGTTCAACTTGATTCCAGCCCTAATCCTGAATCTCGTAGTTTGGTGGAACTGAAGAAAGAATTGAAAAAGAAAGAACACACACTACAAAATGCTCTCAGTGCTTCACAACTCGCTGAATCGGCTAGAGATCAATTACGTCATCGACTAATGACGTCATTATCGGAAATGAAGTCACAGGCAATGGTAATGCGGTCGATTCGTGTCGCTTACGACGCTGTAACCTGCGAAAAGAGGTGTTTGAGGGAAGAGCTACGACATAAACAAAGAGAACATGAAGACGTTTTGAGAAAGCTTGAAACAGAAAGAGAACTCCGTCATGAGAAATCCAGTGAACTACGAGAGAAAAATAATTTGCATAACGAGGCGATGGAAGCGAATACTGAACTTCAAAGACAACAACTTCTTTACAATGAAAAGGTATTTAAACAGCACAAAGAAGCTATCGACAAAATAAAAACAAAACACATGGCGGAGGTTATTGTCGATTCTGTTATCAACGAAGCACTTGCGATTCAACAGAAGAGCCTTCAATGCAAAGTTATTGAAACTTTTCAAAATCAAACCCTAAAACTCAATGAACAATTAAATGCATCAGAAGAAGTAAATCAAAAACTCAGAAATGAAATCCTCTCACTGCAAGATGATCTTCACCACAAAAACTCACTTTTGGAACAAAACTACTCACAAATTCATAAATTGGCTGAAGAAAATAATCAATACAGAAATGACCTTGTTATTAAGGAAAAAAACGTCCAACAACTTCTAGAGGCTTTGTCTTTATCTCAGGAGAAAACTTTTCAAATTGTTCAAAAGTGTCAAAGTGATATCAATGCTAAGAGATCCGAGATCTCCGATCTTCATTTGCAGGTGCAAACCCTGAAGCAAGAAAACGTTGATTTGCAATTCAAAGTTCAACAAATCTCGGTTCAAACAGTTAAAGCTGACGCTTCGGCCCAGACCAATATTCGAAACCAGGATATTGATCAGTTAAGATGCGATTTAAATACAGAATTGAAACGAAATGATTCCATGCGTCTTCAAGCTCAATCTGCGGAACAGAAATCTATAGATCGCGAAAACGAACTTCTTGCCCAAATTAAAGCGCTGCAAACGAACGTCTCTAATTTGACTAAAGATAACAATCATCTTAACGATGCATTAAGCCGAGAGAGAAAGGATTCTCACACCAATCACAGCCAGTATTGTGCACAGTACGAGAAATATTGCAAAGATCTCGAATGGCAATATCAACTTAGAAATAGAGACGCCCGTCAGCTATATCAAGAAAATCTCGAATTGCGACAATACATTGAGAAATGGAATTCAAATCTCCATTGTGCCGGATACAACAAGCATCGAAGTTATTCTACTTTACCATGCAACCAATATTTTACTTCACAACGACAGTACGAACATTATCAGAACATGCAGCAATACTTGCATAATCATCGAGATAGTGGTAAACGTTATTATGCACAACCGTTGGAAACCATCACAGAAAAAGAAGAATACTCTCCAACCAAATCTCATGTGTCGTCACCTCTTCCAAAACCGACGAGCTCATCCCCAGTTTCAAGCAACGAGGCTTCAAAAAAATCAACAGTGCCAAGCTTGAACTTGCACCAACCAACTGCAACTCAAACGGATATTACAAAAATGAATAAGAGCTCAAAGGGAAGCAGTGAAAAAACATCTAAATCCCATGTTCGTAGGGCCCATTGCTTGTCCGATAGTGGCGTGAATACGGCCAGTTCGTTGCAAACCGTCAAGACGAGCAAATCGTCTGTGGAGTCGGACAAAAATACGTTGACTATACAACTTCCTCAAAGTCCGCCTCAAAGACTATTTGGAATTCCCATGTCGGAAGACGTCTACAAACGGATCCTTGCTGGAGAAGACGTTCCCGATTGGCAAGCAGATGTAGTGATTGCTCCGGATGATGGATATTCTTCCATATCTTGCGACTCCTTTCCAAGTGAAATGTTTTTTCGACAAAGTAATAACGTCGATAAAATTTCTAATTCGGCGGCCACTTTTGAACCGAAGTCAACGGAGGAAAACCTCCATTATTACGTAACATACAAAGGAGTCGAGTTTGACATGATCGGGCTTTCCGTTTCCCAAATCCGCAACATAACCACTGCTTGTGGCGCTATTGGTAGTCAGAGCGAAATGAATGCTTTTTACGATTTTCTTGCCGCAAAGACGAGGGAAATAAGAGAAGATCCCTATTGGAGCGGCTACGATAAATTAGAATCACCTGAGGATTGGCTTAGCCTTAAACAAGAAGCTTTTGTGTAACTGAAAGACACAACAACCCTGAGTAGTTTATTTTGGAATGTGAAGCACTGTTACAAAGCCAACTGTGGTGTAGGTTACGGACTGTGCTATAGTTTACGGACTGTTTTGGGGTTGATACTGTGTATTATATTTGCGTTACATATGCTATAGGCCTAGATTGTTTCTATTTTTTGTTTAATAAATAGCTATTTAAACCTCACGATTTGTTGTTATTTTAATCCATCCTATGCAATTTATTCTTTGCACGTTCGCCATTGCTCTTGTACAGAAAGTTGGATCAAAGGTTGAGGTGCAATCAAGAAGGAAAGAAACTATGCGAGTAAAATACGACTGTATTTTGTACATAGTAATGGGAGTAAAAGTAGTCTGTTAGAATTTAATACATTTAGAGAGTTGTCCGGGATCTATGTCCATGTCTTTAAAATTGGGATTTCGCATCGTCCGTCCAGGTTAAAACAAACTGAATGAAACTTGAAATTGCAAATTGTGGAGTTGATAAACTTGCAAAATCTTTGACGTTTAGCGAAAAATTTCAAGTAGGTTTCTCGCAATGAAACTGATTTTGGAGATAATTCAACTAATCGTTCTTAAAAGTGGCTTTAATAGGGTCATTTTCCTGGAGGACAAACCACAAAACATCTGAGTCAGTGTCAACGTTTTTGTGAAAATATTCCAACCCTCATAAAGCCAGAGAATAACTTACAACCGTTTGAAGTGATATTTTACGAGGCTGGGATTCTTAATGATAACACCAACATATGGATGGCTGCTACGCACTTTTCAATTATTGCAGCCCAAAACGTATGGCATAGTCTTGGAGTAAAAAAAATAGATTCTCGACCCTGAAACTTTGCAATACCAAGCTCGCTCATACGAAGAATCATCTAACTGTGCTCTGGAATTGCTTCGAAAAACCGACCTGCAATTACAAATTTACGGCAAGCCGTAAAATGAAAGTTTACAAATAACTTGCCATTCTTTAGCATCGTCTAGCGGCACCAGTTTTTGTAAACAAAAGCATTCGTGGTTAAACAATCCATTCCAATTTTAAATCAACAAGTTTTTCAAACACAGAAAAGTTGTTGTTTACTAATCATTAGATTGCAAGTGGGTTGTTATGATATGTTGAGGTTTTTACTGATCCGGTGTCTTAGGAGCAGAGGCGGGCAAAAAATGGTTGTTATGAAGGAGAAGTTGACTTCGCCGTGGTATACTAGTAATTTTTTTAAACTTCTGGTCGAAAACTCATGAGTTTAATGCTCCATAAAGCACCTTCAATTTTTTGTTAGAAAAGGCGTCCGAATTTTGAAGTGCTACGTTATTCAACATAAACAAGCCTGGTTTGAAAGCAAATGTGTAGTGATAAACACATTGAATCAACACACCTGAGTCTGCAAATAAACGGAAAAGAAGAACGTGAAATCGACAGGAGAGGCTTATGAAACAATAGTGAAATTTTATGTTAAGTTGTTGCATGTTTACAAAACAATGTTTTCGCTTCTTTCAAGGCAAAGTGAATGGCTGAGAGTTTGTACCCAGAGGCGGGCGATTTCTAAATGATTTATCGACAGTGATTTTGTTTTGAAATAATTTTTATCAATATTGCCAAGATGGTCTTGAATGTAACATATATTGCTATTACCGAGATGGATTTTTGGTTGTTGTCGGTAAATTATTTGGATAAGTTATTCAAGCTGTTTATATTAATAAACCCTGATTTGATTATTGTCGAAGCAACGTAATTTAACACGCAAGTACTATTTGTGGAATAGAAAAATAGAAACTGTTAGCCGACTCTGCTAGCGCTGCCGAGCAGAGCTATCAGTCACTTACGTCCAGTTAGAAATACCGGTCCAGCAGACTGAGCCGGCTCCACTCAAAGCACGTTTCTGACAACAACAACAACAACAAAAGTATAATAAATGGAGGCATTGCCTCTACGCCCCTAATCTTGATCATTGCACTCTTGAATAACGACTGGTCCTACTCACAAACATCCCATCATTATCAAAAATTTTTATCAGTTTCCTTCAGTAGGCACAGAGGCAAAAGCGAAATTTGGGCTGGTGCTATAACAGAGGTCATTTTACGATTACAGACATAAGTTACTTAGTGGAAGGTCTATTTCAAAATTTGATGCGACTTTTCTCGTAATGACATTTGTGAAGTCAAGTTTCTTGGCTTAATTTCTGTGCCTTGATAAAGGAGCCATGCTTTCCCTAATCTCTTTTGCATTCGATCTCAGTAATCCACTTGACCAATTTTCAAAAAAAAAAATGTTTTCTCTACAACTACGATTTCACATAGTGATAAAGACCTATTGACCTATTGCTTTTCTGTTGATTTCGTCGTAAACTACGAATTTCATTAACTACGCCCTTAATATCAAGGTCGCACAGGTCTTGCTAATGTTAACTCTTCCTACTTTTATGATAAAACTGCCTCATTGACGAGCAAAAAAAATTACACACCTTTTATTTGTTTGTTTGTTTCAAGCAGTGCATGGGGCATTAATTGAAAATAGTGCGATTGCGTCAAAGTAATTTGTAGGCCTACATTCAGGACGGCGAACCACCAACCTGCAGGTTACAATGTGATCTGTCGGTAGTATTTGAGCGACTCCCTTTGTGAATTACTCGTAGTTACCTTGGTATTAGTCTGTTAAAATTTGTGAAGGTGAGTCACCTTTCACCTACAAAAAGACACGCAAATTTTGACGTCACCAATCCCCACGTAAGACTCACCCTGGAATGATGATGAATTGCGTCGAGCCAACTTTCAAGTTTCTACGCTCATTGGTTTTGGAGAAGCTGATACACACGCACACCTCTCTATCTCTCTCTCTCACACACACACACACACACACACACACACACACACACACACACACACACACACACACACACACACACACACACACACACACAATTGCATTTTACGATATAGACTCATTTTGTGATAACGAAGTTGTCTCCCGGCTTCTATTGGTAGAGCCATGCGCTTGCACTGCGCCATAGTTACTACATTGCCACTGATCTTCTTTTGTCGTTGTTTACACCTCCTCGTTGGGTTAGCAGCATGGCTTGACGCAAACACTAGCCGTTTTCGCATAATCTTTATTGGCAACACTGGGCAACATCAAACGCCAGGCTTGGCCTTGTTATACAGTCTTACTCTCGAATATGCAGCAGAAATGACTGTAAATTTGAATTAAATCAGGCAGGTAAAATCTATCCGGATTCGACTTTGAAAATTGTCTTTTGTGGGACTTTAGATGTTGAAAATGAGCATTTGAATTTGAAAATTCTCTATTGTAGGACTAGAAGTGTTGAAAACTGTACAAAAATAAATCAACTTGTTTCTGTAAAGTTGATAATGATAAACAAGTTTTATTTCTATTTTGTCTGGCCACTTTTCTATAAACTTTTCAATAAATTACAGTTTTAGTTAATTGATTAAAGTTGTCATTAGTGATCGTAGTACGTTGCTATCAGTTTAATCATTTGTGAATAATACAAAAAGTAGTGTTTAGTGAAACAATGATTGCAACTGTTACAAAAAATCTCCCAATCATAAGCAAGCCTATGTCAGTTGCGCTTAGACAAAATCAATTTTGATTACTAAATGACCCAATTTTACCAAAGGGTTCAAGTCGAATTAGAGACAGTGACTAATATCCCAGTATGACGGTTTTGCAAATTAGTACAAGTCACTACTAAACAGCTAGTGATTTTTTTCTTCCATAACATGATTACAATCCTATAAAATAAGAAATTTTTACTATTCTCTGATCTTTTTCTGCTCTTACTCCACATTGCAACATTTGACACAATAATAGAGAGGTCATATCTCGACACAACTTAACTATTGCAACAAAGCGGTTTCAAATGTCGCAAAGTTGCGTATATCAAGCAATCACCAGTTAATTTTTTTTACAATAGCATACGGACATAGAAAATGCGATGGCTGAGAATCGAACCCATAACTTATCGATTGAGAGCTCAATGGACATCTTGTCCGGCAGGGTTTCCCAACTTTTGATTGTTTGGAGCTCTTGAAGAGGTCAAACATTGATTGCGGAGCCCACAAAAGATTATATAGAGCTTACATTAACACTTATCAATTGTTATTAAATGGCTAGAATGCATGTTCTATTTAGTACTTGAAAATGTTTCAATGTTTCAAACTCTGGCTTAATATAAGAAGGAAATCTTACGTAAATAACGTTTGAGAACGCGTTATGTTGCCCGAAATTTAAGTGATCTCCAAAAAAAAGGTCATCGCCCCTCTCGCTCTCGCAATTTATGCTTTTTGAGATCAATTTCATCGGATCGAACAGGGCTCTGTACGCACTGCTAACATTGCGCTGTACATTTGTATTGCAATTGTGAAAAGGGCTCCGAGAGCCCGATAAAAAGCCCCTTGTTTGTACTCTTGGTTTTCGGAGCCCCTAAGCTTCTCTTGCGGAGGCCAGGGGCTCCGTACGGAGAACTTTGGAAACCCTGCTCGACGGTACAAATCATCATCAGCAAGAGCGCGCAGTTAATACATTGATAGTTGGAAACTGTAATCAAGTAAAAGTAAAAAAAGTAGTGATATTAGAATTACTCAAGTAAAAAGTGGCGTTACAAACTACTGTTTACATCACTGCATAAAAGTGAACTATATAAATATCGCAAGTCATTAGCAGAAGCCATTAATTCAAGAGGCAACTTATTTTGTGATGTGAATAAAGCCCAAGCAATCAATCCAAGATGGTATTTCAAAGTACGAGGGTCAGTCAATAAGTAATGAGACTTTCTCAATAACTCAAGTTTGCAATGACTGGTAATCAAAAAATGCTTTTTTATTTTTCAACATAGTCTCCCTCCTTTGCAACACACTTGTTCCATCTTGATATTAGATTGTCTATTCCTTTGGCATAGAATTCCGTGGACTGGGTCCTTAGCCAGTTGCTCACAGCAGCCTTCACATTTTTCAAAAGTCGGCTGTCGCTGGGTTCCCAAGATGTTAACGGATGATTACAAAATGCAACGCCTGATGGCTTTCAGAGCATCACTACGCAGATACAGAAAGGAGGGAGATGCATTTCTGTCGAGAATAGTGACAACTGATGAGACCTGGGTTTTTCATTATGAACCTGAATCGAAACGACGATCAATGGAGTGGAAGCATGTTTCTTCCCCAGTGAAGAAAAAATTCAAATCTCAGAAAAGTTTAAGGAAAGTCATGCTCACTGTGTTCTGGAACAAAAATGGGCCGATCACTATCAGTTTCTTGGAAAGGGGCAATATTGTGAACTCAGAGAACTACTGTGAGCTGCTAACTCAAGTGAAAAAAGACATTAAGAACAAACGGATGGGACTTCAATCAAGAGGTGTGATTCTTCTTCAGGATAATGCAAGGCCCCACACAGCAGCAAGAACCCTAGCCAAAATTGAAGATTTAGGCTGGAAACTTCTAACACACCCACCCTACAGCCCAGACCTTGCACCATCTGATTTTCACCTCTTCGGCCCACTCAAAGAGAGTATGAAAGGAATTCACTTCCAGACTGACGAAGAAGTGAAGGCTGCTGTGAGCAACTGGCTAAGGACCCAGTCCACGGAATTCTATGCCAAAGGAATAGACAATCTAATATCAAGATGGAACAAGTGTGTTGCAAAGGAGGGAGACTATGTTGAAAAATAAAAAAGCATTTTTTGATTACCAGTCATTGCAAACTTGAGTTATTGAGAAAGTCTCATTACTTATTGACTGACCCTCGTAAATAAGTTATTTACAGTGATGTAAACTTAATTGCGTGCGCAACGTTTTGGAAGATAAAGACATGATTCTTATAAAGTTATTTCTCCCCCCTTAGATTTTATTGACATTACGGTATCTCAAACTATTTGTTATATCAATATGATAAGCTGCAATCAGAACTAACTACTGAAATTTGAAATGCAAATTTACTTAAATATTCAAAAATAAGCCTGTATTAAAAATATCATGACTTTGGCCAAATTTTTCTAACCACATATCAAAAATTTCAGGAAAAACTACCCTCCCCCTTTAACGAAATATTTTTCTGGCTAATCTTCTAGCTAAGATTGTCCGTTATTCTGGCCTTTGGCCTAAATCATAATTTTGTTAAAACAATGTTTCAGGTGGAAAAAAACGTAGGAGATAATGGCTGAACATATGAAAATGTCTCCAACTGCTTCCAAATATAAGTCTACCAGCACTACTGCTGTTCAAGCGAGTTGCTGAATCTGCTGTAGACAGTGATGCCATTGACAATAGAAACTGCTGGATGTGGTTTGCTTCGCCGAGCCCCATCATTAATGCAATGAAAGCTCATGGCATGATGTAGCTCCTGACTCTTTATCAAACCAATCAAAAAACTCACTTGGCACACGCATATTCGTAAAATAAAAGCCATTTTTTCAAAGGCTTTTTTTTTAACAAAAAGGATTGTTGTAAATTGATTTAAAGTTATATTATTTTTTCGAGTAGTTACCCACTCCATCTAGAAATCAATTCCTCTTGCCAGGGACATGCAAACTGAGGCTGGCGATCTGAAATTGAGCAGGCCCATGAAAGAATGGGATTTGCGACCTGCGTCTACGTATTGCTTTATTAGATAACCTTTAAAATTTACCACTATCGAGATCGACCTTGAAAATTGTTGTTCACCAAAAAAAGTCTTCCAGTTTGTTTGGTGGTAGAAGTTGACAATAGAGTCACGGCCAAATGACTTATAACCAAAAAAATGGTCTTCTGTCGGTCAGCCTGCAATGCAGTACAAAGTCGTACGTCTATGTTCACTGCAATGGCAAATCTTCCACTACTGTCAAATTAACCTACCTGCAAAAACGTTTGCGTACCGCAGCTTAAATGATTCTCATTAAAATTTAGTCAGCTTTGTTTTTCATGTCCAACCCAACTCTAGCCCTGATACTGAATCTCGTAGTTTGATAGAATTAAAGGAGGAATTGAAAAAGAAAGAGGAGGTATGACAAGATGCTCTCAGTGCTTTACAACTTGCTGAATCTGTTGGGATCAAATTACGTCATCAGTTGATGACGTCACTGGTGGAAATGAAGTCACAGGCAATGGTAATGCGGTTGATTCGTGTCGCTTACGACGCTATAAAGTGTGAAGCAAGATGTATGAAAGAAGAGCCTCGACATAAAACGAGAAAACATTAAGACGTTTTGAGAAAGCTTGAAAAAGAAAGAGAACTCCGTCTTGAGAAATCCAGTGAACTACGAGAGAAAAATAATTTGCTTAACGAGGCGATGGAAGCAAATAATGAACTTCGAAGACAACAAGTTGCTCGTAATGAAAAGATATTGAGACAAGACAAACAACAATTTGAAAGAACAAAAATAAAATATAAGGCTGTGGTTGTTGATTCTCCTATCAACAAAGCACTTGTAATTCTACAGAAAAACTTTCATCGTAAAGCTATTTAAGAATTTAAAAAGGAAACCGAAAAACTGACTAACAATACAATTGCATTGGAAGAAGCTGATAAAAAACTCAAACACAAAACATTTTCCCTGCCAAAGAATCTCCACACCAAAAACGCTCTTTTGGAATAAAACAGCGTAGTATTTCATCAACTAGTTGAAGAGAGCGTAAATTAATTATGGTGGAGCAAATCTCGGTTCGAACAGTTAAAGCTGACACTTCGGCCCAGACCAATATTCGAAACCAGGATATTGATCAGTTAAGATGCGATTTAAATGCAGAGCCGAAACGAAATCACTCGATGCGTCTTCAAGCTCAATCTGCAGAGGAGAAATTTGTTGCTCGCGAAAACGAACTTCTTGCACAAATTAAAGCACTACAAACGGAGCGTCTTTAATTTGACTAAAGATAACGATCATCTTAACCACGCATTAAGCCGAGTGAGAAAACAATCTCACACCAATTACAGCCAGTATTGTGTACACTGAACAGTACGAGAAATATTGCAAAGTTCTCGAATGGCAATATGAACCCTTTGCGGTCGTCAGGCGAGTATATGTCGTATGACGTCAGTACGGTCGTAAGGCGAATATAGCTTGTCTTACTTTGAAATCGACTTTAGGGAGGTCGTAAGGCAACCGCTATTTGCCTGGCTTAAAATGGCGGCAAACTCGTGTAGTTGTCATGGTAATACAGCGTCTCAGTTAAGTACAGCACGTGTGATGAGGAAGTTAGCTGGTGTCGAGAAGTAGGTAGAGGCTGGTGTTTGGTATGGCATGCGTCAAAGTCTAAGAGCTGGTTTGAAAGTGCGGGCGCTGGAGTCTGGAGTAAGAGTTTACTATTGTTGTAGCTCGTAATTTCCTTGCAGGTGGTAGACCAGAAGCAAGCATACGCACTACTTACAGCATGGTAACCTTTGCTGCCACATGACTCAAGAAAACCTTGCTGCTCGCATATGCTCTCCTCTAGCGCAGGGGTTCCCAACCAGGGGTGCTCGCACCCCTTGGGGGTGCGAGGCAGCATCTTAGGGGGTGCGAGATAGTCATTCTGATTTTTGTGTTGCATTTTTGTACGGTCATGCTCAGTTCATCCTGTGTTAATTGTTCTGCACAATCAGTATCTAATTACAGCATGGCTAGTGCGCGGCCTTCAATTCTGCCCGAAACGATGCTGATCTCCAAAAAATAAAAAAAGGTCAACACATGCAATTTCAGCCGAGACTTCAAAATTGACCCACATCTTGGCCCGGGACATGTTAATATATTTTAGGGGTGCGAGAACATATCAAGATATTCTTAGGGTGCGGGCCATTATAAAGGTTGGGAACCACTGCTCTAGCGTGATGGGTTTTGTTGTTTTGTGATTCGTTATAGTTTTTATTTGGTTGTAATCAAATGTTTGTAATACAACATATTGTACATTGCATGTAAAAATTTGTAGCCTATATACCAGTTTTCTGATTGCTTGTAATGGCTCGACGAATGAGATTGACTAATGGGGTCATAATGGGTTTATTTGTTTCAAGTAGCGTTGAACTAGACTTGGAGCAATCTGATGAAGATATAGACTTTGAACCCGATTTGACCGAAAACTTGAGTGAAAGTTCAAGTTCTAACGAACTTAGTTTTTCTGATGACGGAGATATGGAAGCTGATAGTGTTGATGCCTCTACTAATGTGGGAGATATGGATGTTGATGTTGGAGAATGCATCTAGCGATGCTGAGAGTGATGTCAATGTCTGTGATTCTACTACTTCAAACAGTGTTTGGAGTTCTTACGCACCGACCGACAGCGATTTATTGAAATTGCCTTTCACTGTCAATATGCCTGTAATCAGGCTACCTACCAGTGGACAATATGAAAATGAACTTAGTTATTTTCAATTGTATTTTACCGACGATGTTATCACTGAGTTTGTTCATGAAACAAACAAGTATGCGAAAGAAGAAATTGAAATAACTCAACCGTTGGGCAAACGTTCAATATGGAGAACTTGGAAAGACACAACACTGGAGGAAATGAAGTCATTTCTTGGAGTTGTGCTAAATATGGGCATGAATCCAAAATGTAGCATGAAAGAGTATTTCTCAAGCCAATGGACTGTTAGAATGCCTTTTTTTGTAGATGTTTTTTCTCCTGAAAGATTTTTTGGATGCTACATTTGCAGCAATCAGTTAGTCAATGTTTTCGTGGGGATAAGGCTCAGAACTTGGTGGACCATATAAACTTGAAATGCACAGAATATTTTGTGCCAAATGAAATCATTGCTGTGGATGAAAGCACTGTTGGGTTCAAGGGCCGTGTCATTTGGAAATGTTACAACCCCAACAAGCCTACAAAATGGGGACTCAGAGTATACACTATGTGTGACAGCGCCTCTGCTTATATTGCAGCATTTGTTCCATATTATGGGAGGTTTATTACAGATGGTTTAGTTAGACCTGATTTACCATTCACAAGCAGAATTGTATTAGAGTTATGTGGCAAGCTTTCTTCTAATGTGAATGGAACTAGATATCACGTCTTCACAGATCGTTTCTACACAAGTCCTATTTTGTGTGAAGAGTTGAGGAAAATGTCTTTCCATTTGACTGGAACCGTCACGGTGAGCAGAAAAGGGATGCCTGATGATATCGCAAAGAAGAAATGTATGCCAAAACAGCATGAAGTTGTCACTTTCAGGAAAAATGATGAAATAATGGCTCTTCAATGGAAGGACAAACGGGTGGTAACAATGTTATCATCCGTATTGAATGCAGAGTGTGAAGGTGAAAAACGTATCCTGGGCAATGGCGATTCAACAACCATACCAAAACCTGTTGTAATATCACAATACACAAAATACATGGGTGGAGTCGGCAAGGCCGTTCACTATTGTGGAAGCTATACTTTTTTGAGAAAAACTGCAAAATGGTGGAGAAAGATGTTCTTTTGGATATTTGAAGTGGCTATCGTCAACAGCTTTATTTTATACAACATTAGAAGGAGGGAACAAGGACTGAAAAATGTCACAAACGAAGCGTTTCGAAAAAATCTTGTCCGACCGTTGGTAGGAAGGATTCGAAACAAAAACGCCAGAAAGCGAGGAAGAAATTCCATTACAGAAGGAAGTGAGCGTCTGCATGAAAGGCAATTTATAGAGAAAATCCCAAATGGTAAAGCAAAAGATTGTGCAGTGTGCAGCGACAGGAAAGTAAAACGCATTCAAACTGTTTATCACCGCGAAACGTGTGCAAGGCAACCTGGACGGCATCCTGATAAATGCTTCAAAAAGAACCACACTGAACAAGAGTACAGATAGCTGTTGCTAGTCGGGGAATTTTCTGTGCCAATGACGTGATAAATTATTTCATCTATATTTTGTTTGAATTACTTTGTTTGATAGCCTACAGAAGAGAAGGAGTAAAACCAAAGAGAAAAGCATAAAACAAACGAGAATAGTTACGTAAACAAATTAAAACAATAAAATTAATAAATACGACCAGCGACGGCAACTAGGGAAAATTTAATCCGACCGCAAAGGGTTAACTTAGAAATAGAGACGCTTATCTGCTATATCAAAAAAACGTTCAACTGCGTCAATATGTTGAAAAAATGGAATTCAAATCTCCATTGTGCCGGATACAACAAGCATCGAAGTTATTCTACTTTTCCATCCAACCAATATTTTGCTTCACAACGACAGTACGACCACTATCTGAACATGCAGCAATACTTGTATAATCAACGAGATAGTGATAAACGTCATTATGCACAACCGTTGGAAACGATCACAGACAGTGCCCGGGGTAACTGGGACCCTCGGGAAGATCAACAGCCCTTTCGACCGAACCCGAACGAGGTCGGGGATCACACCTCCACGTTGAGGCGGCTATTGATTGGTGCAAATCCAACTCCCACCTTTCTTGGGGTCACCTTCGACCGCACTCTTTTCTTCTTTTCTAAACATGTATCTTCGCTGAAGGCCAAATTCTTCCCACGTCTCAAGGCCTTACGCTGTATCTCTGCTTCCTCATGGGCCCCTCTAAGGTATCCCTCTCTCTTTTGTATAAAACTTTTCTCCGGTCCCTTCTCACTTATGCCTTTACCGGATGGTTTCCTTTCCTAAGCGTTACCAATTTCACCAAATTGGAACGCCTCCACCGAGTGGTCAGTCGCGCCATCACCGGCTGCCTCTCGTCGTCCCCTATTCCACTTCTTCTCTCTGAGGCTTCTTTACCTCCACTACGAGTCACCCTGGCTCATTTCATTCTTCTATCATATGAGCGGGCTTTTCGTCTCCCAACCTCCTTTTCTATTTCAGGTTTGGCCAGACTTGGAGTGAAACCAAGACTCTACAGATCGTCCTGGAGAGCTTATGCGTCCACTCACCCGCTCATGCTTCCTTCTACTGCTCGTAGGGAGGCTCTTTTTGCTTGCCCTCCCTTTCCTCCTTGGAGTCTGCCTTCGTTCACGGTGGAGTCCACTCTTTCCTCTCCATGCTCTTGCACTGATCTCCCTCACTCTCGTCAAGGTGCGGCTCTCGTCCACCTTGACCCTTGTAATCTGGTACTCTGGACAGGCGGCTCTGTTCCTTTTCCTTTTGGCAAAGGCGGCTCCGGAGCTTGCCAACTGCTCTCTCAGTGGCACTGAGGCCACTCTTTCCATTTCAGCAGGCCCAGTATGTTCAAGTTTCTCCGCTGAAGCCTGCGCCATTCTGCATGCTCTGTGCTGGTCTCGGCAGCACCATAAAGTCTGCCATTTCTCTTTTCTTCTCCTACTATCTGACTCCCATTCTGTCCTCGCCATCCTGTTCTTTCCTCGATCTTTCCTCTTACCTCAAACTCTCTGGCAGGAACTGTCTTCTCTCTCCTCCTGTTCCATTAGGCTACAATGAGTTCATGGACACTCGTTTCTCCCGGGGAACGACGCGACTGACGAGCTGGCCAGACGGGAAGTGATACTTGCGCCCTCTGAAATCCCTTGTAGTCTCTCTTCTCTTATCTCTCGTTTTATCTCGGACTAGAGGCGTACTGTCTTGTCTAAATTCTTTGACACACAGGTTCCCTCAATTTCCACCGAGGAACTTGTGCTCTCTCGTCTTCACTGCTACTGACACAGCCTTTTGTTAAGTTCTTATCTCTCTAGAATTGGCAGAATCGAGAATTCTTCTGCAGCGCCTGCGGACACTTGTCCTAGGATACTCCTCATCTCATTCTGCACTGTGCAGCTACGGACCCCTTCCGCCGCTCACTTTTGGCGATTTTCTATCTCTCTGCGACCTCTGGTCCAGGCCCTGGGGAGTTGCCCAGCTTCTGGGGCTCCATGGTCTCGCGCCATGCCCCCATCCCTCGGAAGGGGTCAGGTAACAACATCACAGAAAGTGAAGAATACTCTCCAACCAAATCCCATACATGGTCGTTTTCTCAAAATGGGAAAAATGTACTTCCTGTTTCTACTAGCGAGGCTCCGAATGATTAAACAGTGGTGAACTTAGAGTCACAAAAAAGCTCCGGTTGAACCGGACATTGCAAAGACGAAAAAGAGTTCAGAGAGGAGCAGTAATAAAACACGTACATCCCATGTTTGTAGAGCCCATTGCTTGCTTGGCAGAGGCTAGATTACGACAAGCTCATTGCTCACTGACAAGACGAGTAACTCGTCTGTGAAGTCGGATGAGAACATGTTAACTCTACAATTTCCTCAAAGATTATTTCGAATTCTCATGCTGGAAGGCGTCTGCGAACGAATTCTTGCTGGAGAAGATGTTCTCGATTGGCAAGTGGACGTAATTAATGCTTTGATTGATAAATACTTTTCCAGATCTTGAAAATTTTCCCCAAGAGACATGTTTTGTCATCACAGTAATTCGTTAAAACGAATGACTGCAAATTTTGCTATTAAGTACCATACAAGGGCGTCGAGTTCAGTATGATTGGACTCTCCGTGATGTTAATCTGCAGCATAACCACCGCTTAAAGTGCAATTGCTAGCCCGAGCCAAATGAATACTTTTCATGACTCTCTTGCCACTAACATAAGGGAAATGAAAGAAAATCCGTATTGGAGCGGCTACGATAAACTAGGGTCACCAGCGGATTGGCTCAGTCTTAAACAAGAAGCTTTTGGGTAACTGAAAGACAGAAAACCTTAGTATCGAAGTACTGTCACAAAGCCAACTACAATAGTTTGCAGACTGTTCTAGGGTGGATACAGAATATGATATATGTGTTTCATATGCTATATGCCTAAATTGTTGTTATGTATTGATGTTTTTATTTTGTCTTCACGCTCCGTTTTTTTGGTCGATGATTTTTGACAGTCGTTATGCATATGCATCGTTTTGGAAAGCATGATTTAACCATGCTAAAAAGAACGTTGAATAAGGTGTAAAATACGGTTGGGCATATTGCGTTGTTTTTGGAGACTTTGAAAATATCTGTGCTGCCAAAAACTTTAAGTCATATCTTGGCGTGCGACGCAATAAAGCCAATCATCAGAAAATCGCAAAAGCTTTCGACTGCACAGTTTTTTTCAAAGTTGTAGTGAATCCTGGATCACCAAGAAAGTACACACAGTTTTTGTGAGTAAATTTTGGTATAGAAAAATCTGCAGCTTGTAGATCAATGACCAAGCTTTTTAATGACCTTGTACAGAATTAATATGAGTGAAAAAAGAACGTAAACAAATATAAAATTGAGTGGTTCAACTTTTAAAGTTGTTTTCTTAGTGAAACACTAAATTAGCTTTCTCGAGGTGAAATTGAATGCACTAACACATACCTTAAGAGCGAATAAAAACTAGGTGGTTTTATCTATTAAGCGCAGTTTACGCATTAGCATGGCAACTTAATTACCGGTCTCCACAATATTTCGTTTCGGGTAGGCAACAGAATAACCCTGGAACTTGGCAAAAAGGATCTAGTTCATAAGAAGCTTCATCTATCGATGTTTTGCAGCAGTTTCGTTTTAAAACATGGACTTTGTAGTTCTTAGCAGGGAAACTGCAAAATGATTTGTGTGGTTATCGCTTGATGTCTGCGAGTAACTTCTCCTCAGTATCGTCTAACGGTGACATGTTTTAAAACAAAAATCTTTATTAGTTGCAGGATTCCGCCCAAATCTCTATAATCAAAAGGCTCTTTTTGGAAAAATTTTCTTTAAAGGTCTTTTCTGGTCAGGGATCCCCAAGAGTATGAGAAACCAATAATGGCTTTTTTCGTCAAGTTATGGATTCTCTCTGCTAAAAAAAGTTTCCATTACCTTTCGGTTAAAGTGGGATGAGAATGATAAGTGGGAAATGGGCAACAGAAACCGAAGGTTGTTGAAAAAAGTCAACACTTCAATAACCTACACATGAATCACACCGAACTCGAGTTGAATTAATTTAGTTGAAAACCCATAAAACCACACGATCCTTTGGCAGCAGTGAGCTACGTTTCAAGTACGCGTTACATAGATAAGTTAGCACCTTTAAGAACGAAGAATGAGGTCAGTGCTTTCAAGATTTGTTAGAAATTGCAACAAACGAACAAAACTGCCTTAAACAAAAAGCCTGATCGAACAACTTAAAACATCGACAGTGAAAGAACGAAGACCGAACGTAATGGTAAAAAATGTCATGATTAAAACGTGATCAACGATTCATTGCTTTTCGCAGCAAAGTATCGAAATCATCTTCTTGTTCTTCTTCAATCCGGACCTTTCCTTCATCATCTGCCAAATAAAGCGCACAACGGTTAGATAGCGAAATGACGTTTGTGTTTTCTTACTGCATCACGAGAACTGACAACTCAACTTGACGCAACAACTTACAATCCTGACACTCACGTTAGAAAAATTTGGAGTATGATTCATTAAGAAATGATCATGGTCAATGTGTGTTAATTTACAGAAATTTTTTGATCAGTTTTACATTTGATTAAACCCGCTTTAGAGTTTCCGGTACTACTGGCATAGCACATGTACATGTTTTGCCCCACATCTGACCAGTGATTCTTAACGTTTGCCCCTCAAGTCACTTCCTTCCTATCGTAAATTTTGGGAAGTATTTATACAACTTCACTGAAACATTGGAGTCAATACGTAAATCACAAACTCAAAAACTTAAATCCTTATTTTTCCTCCATAATTCTTTCCAAGATCAAATTTCCTTCCGAAATATTTCCTCCATTATGGAGTCAACTGGCTTCCCATCGACAGTTACTGAGCTATCCGTTTTGCAGTCGGTAGACCTGGACTCAATTCCCTCGTCGAGTCATGCCGCCGACTTTAAAAACGGTATTCACAGATCAGTTTGACCCTCAGCAGGAAAAGTAATGTCAAAGATAAGATACTGAATTTACTCAGTGATGATGGAAAGACTGCAATGACTCTCTATTGTCTGAGCATGTTGGCAATTGTTGGCGTTCGAACAACAACAACGGCACTGCCACTCACCCCTGCACTGAGAATAAGAAAACTGTGGTCAAGTTTATTTATCAAACTGCAGGCAAAGCAAACTTATTGTTCGCCTCTGCAACTCACCAAGATCAGCGTACTCCGTCTGACAGAACTGCCTTCTTCCGCCGAAGCAGAGGTCATACTTCACCTCCTCATCTTCATTCCCTTTCTCAATCGCTGTATACGCATCTTTCGTAAGGTTGAAGGTCACAAACGCATAACTGTCTCTGAAGTCGAAAAAAATAGAAATGAATTCGTGAAACAATTAAAAAAAATTCATTGAGGAGTGTAGGAAAAAAGCTACAGCATCACTCTTAAAACCTCAATGATCGCCACGGACAAAATTTTTACAACATGAGAAAAATCAAATCAAAAATGAAAACCCAAAAGCTTAGATGCAGCGAGAACATAGATTTTCTTGACTAATCCAGAAAGAAATAAGTTTTCTAGTGGCCGTGGTTTAGTGGCAATTGCCACGGTCTTCGAAACTGAAGATCAGGAGTTGACATTCTATGAAAGAACCATTGATATTCGTCAGGAAGGGTATCCGGAATTTAAAGAGCCACGATGATCCAGCAAAAAGTCTGATACGAAGACGAGTGGGTAGTGGTAGACATTCACTGAATCAGCAAGTCTGAGCCTGCAAAACGTGGCAAAAATGATGTAAAATCGACTTCTGATGTTGAAAATACTTATTGTTGAAAAACCATTAGAGCTCGTAGTCAGGAACTTTTGATTCAATACTTGCAGCAGTACTTAGAACCTCAACACACCGTGGCCACTGTACCACTTTGCACAGACTCTAAACAGCAGCAATACTGAAGGCAGCATTACTTGATTCGTCGAAAATACAGTTCAACGTCGTCGATTTTCCCAAATTTTTTGAACCGCTGACGCAGCATAAACTTCGTGGTTGAGTTGCTGATCTGTCCAACGTACATCACTCTCCGCTCCCGGATCGCTTGATCCTAAAATAAGGGAAAAATACTATCAACTCATCTTATACAATACGAGGAAAACTTTATAGAACTTCGAAAATGCTGTTTTTGGACTATAATGACAAACTTGTTCGATCCACTGTCACACCAAAGTTAGGAGTGGATTGAAAAAAGTTTCTTTCGAAAATATCTTAAAAAGTCATGTCACTAACAACTATCCCGTTGTTAGCGAGGATTTAACAAAAGAAGCGTTTCGAAAAAGGTCGCTAGTCTGTCGTATCACTTCACCACAATAGATGGAGACGGTAGGATTTCAAACTACCAGACAACCCTAGTTTTGTTTGTGTAACTTTCACAAAACAAGCACCCTTGTCCAAAACACAGCACAAACGACAATCATCTGTTGTTTTTGTTTACCCGACCCCTTCCGAGGGATGGGGGCATGGCGGGAGACCATGGAGCCCCAGAAACCGGGCAACTCCCCAGGGTCTGGACCAGAGGCCGTACAGAGACAGAGAGACGCCAAAGAGTGAGCGGCGCAAAGAGTCCGTAGCTGCACAGTGCAGAACGAGATGAGAGGTGTCCTGGGAGAGGGTCCGCAGGCGCTGCAGGAAGGATTCTCGATTCTGCCAATCCTACAGAGATAAGAACTTAACAAAAGACTGTGTCCGTTGCAGCGAAGACGAGAGAGGACACAGCGAGTATGACGAGGGAGCACAAGTTCCTCGGTGGAAATTGAGGGAACCTGTGTGTCAAAGAACTTAGATGAGACAGTACGCCTCCAGTCCGAGATAAAACGAGAAAATATACGAGAGACAAAAGAGAGACCACAAGGGATTGCGGAGGGCGCAAGTAGCGCTTCCCGTCTGGCCAGCTCGTCAGCCGCGTCGTTCCCCGGGAGAAACGAGTGTCCAGGGACCCATTGTAGCCTAATGGAACAGGAGGAAAGAGAAGACAGTTCCTGCCAGAGAGTTTGAGATAAGAGGAAAGATCGAGGAAAGAACAGGGTGGCGAGGACAGAACGGGAGTCAGATAGGAGAAGAAAAGAGAAGTGGTAGACTTGTTGGTGCTGCCGAGACCAGCAAAGAGCGTGCTGAATGGCGCAGGCTTCAGCGGAAAAACTTGAACATACTGGGCCTGCTGAAATGGAAAGAGTGGCCTCAGTGCCACTGAGAGAGCAGTTGGCAAGAAAGCCGGAGCCGCCTTTGCCAAAAGGAAAAGGAACAGAACCGTCTGTCCAAAGCACCAGATCATGAGGCGGGAGAGAGTCAAGGTGGGCGAGAGCCGCACCTTGACGAGAGTGAGGGAGATCAGTGCAAGAGCATGGAGAGGAAAGAGTGGACTCCACCGCGAACGAAGGCAGATTCCAAGGAGGAAAGGGAGGGCAAGCAAGAAGAGCCTCCCTACGGGTAGTAGAAGGAAGCACAAGCGGGTGAGTGGACGCATAAGCTCTCCAGGACGATCTGCAAAGTCTTGGTTTCACTCCAAGTCTGGCCAAACCTGAAATAGAAAAGGAGGTTGGGAGACGAAGAGCCCGCTCATAAGATAAAAGAGTGAAATGAGTTAGGGTGACTCGTAGGGGAGGTAAAGAAGCCTCAGAGAGAAGAAGTGGGATAGGGGACGACGAGAGGCAGCCAATGATGGCGCGACTGGCCACTCGGTGGAGGCGTTCCAATTTGGTGATATTGGTAACGCTTAGGAAAGGAAACCATCTGGGTGAAGCGTAGGTGAGAAGGGGCTGAAGAAAAGATTTATACAGAACAGAGAGGGACTCCGTAGAGGGGCCCCATGAGGAAGCAGAGATACAAGGTAAGGCCTTGAGACGTGGAAAAAATTTGGCCTTCAGCGAAGATACGTGCTTAGAAAAGGAAAGAGTGCGGTCGAAGGTGACCCCAAGAAAAGTTGGAGTGGGATTAAAACGGAGGCGGGAGCCGAGTAGGAGGAGGTTGGGCTGGAGGTTAGCCTGGTGGGGATCCACTGAAAAGAAGGAGGCCTCACATTTGCTCGGATTGAGAGGAAGATACCAATACTCAGAACAGCGCTCCAATCGAAACAGAGCTCCTCGTGTGGCCTCCACCGCAGTGGGGACCGAGGAGGAGGAGGACTAAGTGGCCAGATCGTCAGCGTAAAGAGAGCAGCTGACGGAAGAAGGCAGAGAGACCGGAAGATCATTGATGGAGAGAGAAAAGTGCAGGGCCAAAAACGGATCCTTGCGGAACACCTCGACGAACTCGAAAGGAGCTGCTTTTGTGATTTTGATAAACCACAGAAGCGCGCCTATCAGAAAGGAAAGATGGAGTCCAACGAGCCAAGCAAGGAGGGAGGCCAGCGGAAATGAGTTTATGGAAAAGGGCGGGATGCCAGACAGAGTCAAAAGCTTTCGAGAAATCAATAGTAGAGAGAATCGTCCGAGAGCCCGGCCTGGGTTTGTTAAACCCATCCGAAATGGACTGAGAAAGGTACAGAATTCTATCTACAGTAGACCGTCCAGGGTGGAAACTGGCCTGACGGGGAGAGAAAATGGAATTAGATTCCAGAAAGAAGAGTAGACGGGATAGAATGATGTGTTCAAACAGCTTTGATACGCAGGAGGTGATAGAGATAGGCCGGAAGGAAGTAGGAGAGTGGAGAAGCTTTCCCATCTTGTGTATGGGAATAATGGAAGATGCGAAGACCAGGAAAGATTGAAGATCTGATGAAGAAAATCCATGCCAGAGCGAGGAAGATGCTTTAGCATGGGATAGACAACTTTGTCTGGGCCAGTGGCAGTGGAGGAGGAAAGGTAGAAGGCAGCCGCAAGAAATTCAGCGAGAGTGAAAGGAGAGCAAAAGGACGAGTGACACTCCTCCGAGCACGTGGCTCGGCGGAGCTCAGTGAGGTAGCCTCTGGCTCTGCTTCGCAGGGCTAAGTGGGAAAAGTGGAAATGGAAAATGAGAAAGTGGGATCTCAGGTAAGCATCATAGACCAAAGCCGATTCCCTGGAAGAAGAATAGTTGGGGAAGTTAGGAGAGGAGGAAGGAGAGCCAGTGATATAGCAAAAAAGAGAGTGTACAGATTTAGGGTTAGATTTAGGTGAAAGAGAAGAGCTAGTCGTCTGCAATGCCTCAGCCTTGGCCTTGGCGATGACTGACGAGGCACGTCGAGAAGCGGAGATGTAAGCCTGGCGGTCTTCATCACTTCTGTGAGCGGCAGCGAAAGCCTTGCGTCTTTCACTAACCGCACTTTCCACCTCAGCAGACCACCTGGATCTAGGAGGGCGTTTGATGCGGCCAAAAGGAATGGAAGATTTGGCCGCATTCAGTGCCAGAATGGTAGAGGGCAGCAGCAGAGGAAAGAGAAAGAGACGAGTATTCCTCTGCAGAAGGACAGTGAGAGTCAATGTAGGAGGCAAAGTCATCCCAGTGATCTTTCTGAAAATTGAAGAAAGGGGGACGCTCGATGGGGCGAAAGACCGGAGAGAGAGGGACAGATGTAAGAATTGGTAGATGGTCAGAACCAAGGTCCTGTAGCTAGAAGAGGAAGCAAAGAAAATGTCAGGAGAGGAGCAACTGCCAGAGGCGCGATGGAGAAGGGTGAGTGTGTCAGGGTCATAGCACATGACCCAGTCGAATACTTCCTCCCCGCGGGGATCAGAAGTAACTTTTGAGTCTCAGAGAGGGTGATGGCAATTGAAGTCCCCCAGAATGAAAAGATTTTTGGAGGAGGAAAGAATGGAGGGAGAGAAGGAATCGGCTCTGCCATCCGTTGGGGAGGAGCAAATAGGGGGGGCGCACACATTATAAAAAGAGAGCGAGGAAGAGTTATTTAGAGAGATGTTGACCTCTACATAATCAGAGAAGGGATCAAGCGAAGAAAGAGAGCAGGTAGAAAGTTCTGAAAAAGATAGGCCCTGCCTGATGAAAATGACAAGGCCGCCGCTGGGGTGCGTGGTATCATGAGAGAGAATGACAGACCGGGAGTGGGTGCGATCAGAACGCAGAGAAGAGAGAATCCAGGAATCCGAAAAGAAGATGAGTGAAGATTGGTTTTCTGGATGCAGATAAGGTCGACAAGATGGAACGAGAGATATTGAAGTAGTTCCGTGCTCCTGGCTCGAAGACCTCCGGCATTCTATTGAAGAACCCTGAGAGAGTCAGGGGGAGAAGAGGCAGGAGGTGCAGAAGAAAAGCCAGGAGCAAGGGATGATGGTGGGGGAGCAGAGGGCGAAGATATATAATGGACAGATGGGGTATAGGAGGTTTGGAGACGAATGTGGTGTGAGAGTGCCGCATTAGCAGAGGGGGGGCCAGATTGCACAGTGGAGGTTGCACAGGCTGCACATGATGCAGGGAGCACCAGAGCGGAGTTTCAGGAAATTAGAGGAAGCATTTTGGCAATAAGGGCTCACAACAACAGTGCCATACTTTCCTCAATGTCAGACTCACTTAACACATGGCTTAAAATTGAGTAAGCCGGGACAAGTAAAAAACCTTAAACGACATAGCCTTAACACTGACACCTACCTTTATTTCCTTATTATTATTTCTTCTCCGCGATGCATAATCCCATTTCGGTTCAGGACTGCGACTTCTATACAAGCCAGACCTACACACAACAAAATATACTTACACTCCCGGCGACAACTACTTTAATAACATGATGAGTCCGACAACATCAACGCTATCCCTACTTTTCCCTTATTTACTGAACTGATGTTTTCTAGCTGCCATGGTGTAGTGTGGTAATTTTTCATAACTTTGCAACAAAAAGACCAGGAGTCCGGAACCCCACAATAGCACCAGCAGTATTCGTCGGAAAGAGCATCCGGAGTGTATAGAGCAGCGCTGCTCCAACAAAATGTCTGGTTCCAAAGCGAGTCGAGTAGTGGTAGACTTACACTGAATCAACACGTCTAATCCAGCGAAATTATTTCTGCCATTCAAAAGGATACCCTTACAGCTACTTCAAGCACGCGGACTTCCTTTTTGGGACAGTTTATTCGATGCCCAAGGAAGTACAGCATTGTCTTGCGCTTAGAAGGCGTTGTGTCGGCGACTGTTTCTGCTTAGTTGCAATGTTTGTTGCAGAAATAAATCGGTCAGCAGTACTTGCACCCAGAAGCGGTTATTTTATGTATCAACAGACCATGAAAAACTGCTCTGGGCATCACCGACCTTTCGACACTGGATGCCGGCGACAAGCTTCCCCTTATAGTTCTGCGAAATGATCGCTCGTGTCTTCTTTCCGAGTGTTCGTATCGCCAAGAACGTCTGCAATAGGAAGCTAATGATATTCGATTATCAGGAACCAGAATTATGATGATGGTGGGTAACGTCTGCGTTTTCTCAGCGCCACATTGACTACATGGATAAATCAAACGATTGTATTCGCAAAAAAAATATATATATATGATGCTAATATAAAATATGGCAAGTAACCAGTACTGAGTTTACTTGCGGCAAACTCTATGATCTAGCTTTTCCCTAAAACGATTGCTGAAATCGGGAACGTCATTAGTGAAATCGTAACTGTTTTCTGCATAAAACTACATCACAACGTTGTTAATGCTGCCCAACCTTGTTACGGCAAAGTGGACCACAGAGCCTCCAGAGCCTGGCAACTTCTCATGGCATGTAGCAGAGCTCGTATGTCGAGATTTGAGAAAAAGTCGCCACTGAGAATGAGACATGAAGAGTCCGTAACAGGTGGACAGCACATAATGAGATGATCAGCGCCAGAGGCGGGTGAACACGGGCGCTGCATGACTAAGTTTCAATTCTGGAGAGACAAGTAGTAAGCATTCAAAAAAAGACGGTGTCCGTTGCAGCGAAGACGAAGGCCACAGCAATAAACCATAACATCGGAAGCGGAACAGCAGTTTAAACAGAGCTATTGCAGAGGCATCTGACGTGAGACCAATGCATTGAGTAGACAAAATTGGCAGTTTACAACGGCTTATCCTACGTGCAGAGGTTTTCGTGAACGGACAACAAAGCTATGTCATAGACTTACTTGGGGGTTCTTGAGCGAGATCTTGACATGCTAGATCGACTTCGTCTCGACCATTCTCGACTGTAGCGCCTGAGAGTAATGACAAGAACCTATTCAATTTAACTAACAAATAATCCATACGTTTGCATTTTACAACGTCTCTTCATTCTACGATAAAAAGTAGTGCCCAGCCAATCATCATTAAATAATAATAAATGCTGGCCAAGCAATCTAAAATTTGAGTAGAGGTAACCAGGCTTCTATAGACCTCATTATAAACAAGGGGTGACCAAAGTTGTTACGGTACATGATGTCTTGATGGGCCACATAACATAAACATGAACAGAAACGTCATTACAACCACGGCCTGCGGAAGTCAATAAACTCAAAATTTTTTAACGGCTACGTCACATCATCAAGCTTATACCAACGTTGGTTTCGGTTGCTCAGAACTCTTTTCGATAATTTTGCAAGTCAAAATCAAGTCAAATTTGTCAAAATTTTGTCCAATCACAATTTACTAACAAAAAACTAATTTACTGTTTATCTACACAATTTTTTAGAAAAGAAGTTTTCTAATTGAAACTTCTGTAACAGTAATGTATTATCGTCCCGAAAAAAATGAATGATTAAACAGGACGTTGGTCACTTCATACGTGTTTGCTAGAAAAGTATTCGTTTCAGAATCTTGAATGTTGATGCGTGAATGCATGATTGCTACGCAATTAATCTAGTCCTATAACAGATTATGTCTCACTACACGTGGTCTTTCTGAACCGAAACTTGCGATATTTAGTGGCATTAAAAAATGCCGTAACAAGCAAAATAGTCTACAGCGAAAGGTAGGCAGATTTGCAGCCAATATTCGGATCAGTTTTTGGCAACCATAACAGGCGATTTTCAGTGCAACATTTGCTACGTAATAGTTAAATGTGACAAAAAGTTTTGTGAATCGTCTGAGAATCTCAGAAAATGTTTGCATCACCAAGCTGGATTTGCAGAGGAAAAGCGGATTTCAAGGTGAGCACACCTTTTCAGAGCCAGATCACTTAAACCTCAAGGAAAAATTATATCTCTTCATTCCTAGCAGCAGATATTCCGCTTCATAAACTGACCATCCAGCTTTAAAGTCTCTGTTTGCTACGATGGGAAAAGTTTTTCTTCGAAAACTGCAACCCGGGCTAGCATTGATCAGTTAGTATCTCAAAAAAATAAAATAAAATTCAAGAGACAGTTCACAACAAAAATTTTTTTAGACAGTGGATGAAGCAGAGGTGGCTAAGCAAAAATATATTAATGTGTTGGTGGGCAGCTTGGAGACTTCAAACGACACGTACTTGACTGTCTTCCACTTGAAAGCTATAGCATTGTAAATAGCGGTTGTATTCTGCACACTGTGGATGATATATTGCGACAACTTGGCACCAAACGAGTAAATTTTGCATTGCTTTTAACAGATGGTGCTCGTTATATGTCCCTAGCTGGTACGACACTAAAGGAATTACACCGTACTTTGACGCATGTCACCTACATTGCACACTTATCACATACCGTATTTGCCGGTGTATAAGTCGACTCGTTGTACAAGTCGACCCCCTAAAATTCGACGGAAATTTACGATTTTATGATATATCCTTTGTATAAGTCGAGCTCAATTGTTTCATTATCTTAAACTTTAAAATTCAACCAGAAATATGCGAAATTTATTGACGAAATCTATACGCCATTTTGAATACTATTTACTTTGTAACCCTGTGATATTACGCGCCGAGAGAGGCAACCACATTATTCTGCTTCTACTGGCTTATAACTTTTTGTGAAGTGTAGTAATTACCATGACATTTGAAGCGATGAATACAAAGTTGAATTTCATGACTCGGTGTATAAGTCGAGGTCGATTTTTTTAGGTCGATTTTTGATCGAAAAAGGTCGACTTATATATACACCGGCAAATTCGGTAATTGTGCTATGCGATTGCGTGCGTATTTTAAAAATATTGATGACGTTACAGCAATGACAAAAGCAGCAACAATCAAAAACAAAGACCGCAAAAAAGATTTCTATGATGCGGGTCTGCAACCTTCTCCAGATCCTGTGATTACACGATGGGCAACTTGGCTTAGAGCTGAACCGTAATATAGTGAATACTTTCCTGCTGTTCGTACAATTGTCAACAATTGAACAGTGGGCGGACTTAAAGTTAGCCGAGCAAAAGAAGCTTTCAAAGTGAAGAATTTGGTGCCAGACTTATTTCGTATTAATCAAAATCGGTCTCTAGCAACTAACGTCGACTTCTTAGAAGCAAGCGGCGGCACTATGAAAAAGTCAAATGAAATCTAATATATACAGCGCAAATTTGTCTGTCTGTGTGTCTGTTTTAACTCCTCTGAAACTGCTAGAGGTACAAGCATCAAGCTTGCAACGACTGATCACCACCCCGTGGTGAGTGTCATAAGGGCATTCGTGACGTCATAACCAAAAATCATTTGCTTAGAATTTGCATTACTTGACAAAGGACAACCGCTTTTTGCTCAAACGAAAACCAGCATCCGACTTACCACATTTCAAAAACTTTCATTTGTTTGGGGTCGAAAATGACGTCACAATCAACGATCTGTTTTTTGTTCTTTCTTTAAAAGTACTCATCGCACAAACGCGATTAAACGTTCTTTTAGGAAATATTAATAAGCTGCTTTTGATAAAAACAACTTTACAACAATTAACGTTTATTTGATTATACTACGAGCAATTCTTTATTTAGGCACTTCAAGCCCCATGAGCATTTTTTCTTCCTATATTTCGCTTGCACGCTTAAACTGGATCTATGACGTCATAATATGTTTCGTACGATTAACACAAATTTGCGCTACCGCAGATCATAATATCAAGATGTTTTCAAAAATTGCAATCTTTTTTGCAAAATTGGTTCATTAAAAAAACTGATTTGTGCCCTTATTTCTCCACTGATTTTCAAACTTTCTTAAACAAATTAAAGGTTATTTCAAGGCAATTGTGATAGTGTAAAATATGTACTATTAATATTAGTTTTTATACTGAAAAAACTGAACGTTAAGACCTGTGAACTGTGGTGTAACTTTTTACCCCTCCCTAAAGTGGTGAGCTCAGTAAAAACAGATGACTTTAATACAAAAACGTTATAATAAAGTACTAACAATTACTACCCTTTGAAAACTTAGGGAATTTTCTTTCTAGCAATATGTGACTCCAATGACTTGTGGCTAAGGATTAGTTTATAATTGCTGATCAAAACTTGTTTGCCATACATGATGTTTCATTTTTAGCTGTACAATTATCCTACTAGACCCAACAAACTAGCAATTGTTAAACAAAGTTAGTTCTTTGATACACTTTGACTACTTTTCCTCACAAGCGTGGTTCTTTTGCATTGCCTGCCGACGTTTTCAAAAAGATCCATCAAAAACTGAAGTCTCCAAATGTTTGTGAAATGTAATCTACCGATTAGAAACACACAAAATTTTAGTGCCTGCAGTTCATAAAACTGCAATTTCTAGAAAAACTAAGTCTTTTGGTACATTTTGTCTATTCTTTCTCGATAGCATAGATCTTTGGCATTATCAATCAATTTTTCAAAAGACTCATCGAAAAATGAAGTCCACAAATTGTAATATGTAGCTTACTCCAAGCAAAACACTTGGTGATCAACCAAGAAAAAAGATGATGAGGGTAAAAATGGTCCTTTCTTATCGTTTGCAACAACATGTAGGGGTCGAGCTTCATATGATCTAAATGTTGAAGCAACTTCCTTTGCGATTGGGCAAGGCTGTCGCAGCAGCCAGCTGATTTGATGTTCTTAACCTCCTCGACATTATTGATGGGGGCTCTCGCTACTACTATAACTGAACTGTGAGTGCTTCATTTCGGGTTGGTGTGCTCTTTGCATGGCGGCGTTTATGCCAGGGCCAAGGAATATGCACGCAGTCAAAAACGTTAGTTCATATTAATTCGCCTGCAGTGATGAAGAGTGGTAAGTAGCAATCCTAATAATAATGGCTCAAAACGCATTGTGAGGTCATAATGTTAAATGGCATCACAATGCTTGCCATTACATAGCGAAATCAGCAGCAGGCAGATAAATTATCCACCATCATTTTCATAGCAAAATAAATGGTAAAGCCGATTACTGATCTTTGTAATTGCAAGGATATCGGTGCAAAACACTAATCTTCATTTAAAAGTAGGGAGGTCTGGATTAGGGGCAAAGTTAAATGTAATAAAATTTCAAAATTAAGAAAAGATCAAAATTAAACAATAACAGCATCAATCTGTAACAGTGGATTAAGAGGGAATGTTTTTGTTTGAAAAGAGCTAAAAGGCGTCTATTGCAATAGGTTGTATGACTTAAGAGAAAAACAGAGCCTCTTTTATGCTAAGGCCAAATTAAAGCAAACAGCGCAGGCAAAATTCCTTAATGTCACCAATATTAATACGAAAGTGGACCCACCAAATCGTCGAAAATGCCTACCACCAGACAGCTCATTTCTTTATGAGTCAAAACGAACACCACTTGGCCTACACCATCAATTTTGACTATGTTTCATCTCCCCCCCCCCCCTCCCCCTTATTCTTTTAAAAAAATTATGAATGATAGTTTGTGTCATCGTTCTTTCTTTTTAGATACTTTCAGTCTTCATTAATAAACCAACATGATCACCATTACATGTACAGGAGCTATGGCTTATATTAACTAAAACATTTTGTTGTGGCTCCAACAAATGTTTGTAGGGTGAAGCTGGTGGAGTTGCATTAATTGATACATATTAAACCGGCCCGGGTAATACTATAGCCTGTCGGGGTTAAATAGCACCATACTTGGGAGAAACATTTTTTCTATTTTGCTTGATAATAGCTTTATAGAGCTACCGGAATCAAACCTGAAAATTTGGGAAGAGCAAGCACTTATTTAATTTCTATGAGCATACCTAAGCAAGGAAAAACAAATATGAATAATAATGCGTAGCCAGTAAGGACTTAGAAAGTTTGAGGCGAAATCAAAATTAACGTCACTGTGTTAAATCGCACCACATGGAAAATATTTTTGTTATTTTGCTTTATAATAGCTTTATGGAGCTACCGGGGTCAAACCAAACATTTGAGAAAAAGCAAGGACACTTTTAAACTCTCCAGGGCACGTCAAGCAGGAAGGAAAGAACATGCTACATAATGCGTAGCCAGCGAGGACTTGAGAAAGTTTAAAGGGAAATTAAAAGAAAACAGCGTCACTGTGTCATATCGCACCACACGAAAGACATTTTTGCTATTTTGCTTTAAAATAGCTTGATATTAAAAATGTGTTCCCTACTTCCAAACTGCGGGAAACGCAAGGGCTTCTAGGGTTCGTGTCAGCGATGAACACAGCACACAGACCTAAGGCATAGCTAGGATCTTGAAATGAGATATTCTATTAGGAAAAAGAACACAAAAGTTGTAGTAAACATCTTATGCGCAGAAAACACATAAACGTGTGGTAACTCTTTATACAAGAACTTGATAGGTAAAGCCGGCTTAACCGACACTCTCAATCTCGACGTTACTGACGGGGTCTCTGCGGGTGACGCCGTCATATATACTACAAAGCAAGGATTTTTTCTTATGCTGATATGCTGCTGGTTATGGTATTTATGTCTATACTCTACATCATTGCAATAAAATCCCAAGTTTAAGAAAAAATTAACATAAAACCATATCTATAACAATTTGTAAAACTGAATATAGAGAGAACAATTGACGCTTTTGTTGCTATGCCTGAAACAAGACCAATAGTGCAGCCAAATAAGGAACTTTACACCACAAACATAAATAGGAAAGGAGCAGCACCAATTGGCAAAATAAGTTTACCATTAAATAGTTTTTTCTTTAATTGTGAAAGCAACCACCATTTTGCCGCTACAGTCAGTTTTGATTATGTACAATCCCATCTCCCTCACAAGCATTAACGATAATAATTTTTGGCAAGATTCTTTGTGAGCATTGCCAGTCATGATTAAGAGACTATAATGATCACAATTTCGTGTAGAAAAATTGTGAAAAGTGCATAAAATTCATTAACTTTTCGCTACTGCTCACACAAGAACCGGATGGGTGAAGCCGGCTGGGCCGGTTGAACCGAAATACTAAACCAGGACATCACTGATGGAGGGCCTCTGCCGGGCAACGCCGGCTAGTAGAAAAATATGCAGTTTCACAATGACCCCTGCTCAATTCAACCTTACATTAAAAAAACGATTATCCAAGTCTGATTTAAAAGTAAGGATAAAATGTACTAACTTAATAATTGCCTCAACCACCTACGCATTATTGCGAAAATTGCCTTTTGTCGTTTGAGCTATTTGTTGTTAGCTTTATGCAGAAAGGTGTATATACACTGCGCCAGCGCTCACGTTCGGTTCGCAAGTCTTCAGTTAGACTGGGGCCACCACGACGGATAGACTGCTTGACCCCACCACCTGTCTGCCACATAAAGATAGAGGCATCGCGTTAAGTGTCTTGCCCAAGGACACAACAAGCAAGCTTGCCGGCTTGTTCTCCACACTATCCCTATTTTGCTGAGCGCCAAGCAGAAAAGCTGTGAATGCCCTTTTTTAAAGTCTTTTGATATGATTCGACTTGGGAAATAACCCCACGTCTACCGACTGCGAAGCGGACGCTCTAACCACTACGCCATCTTTGTTAGCCGGCACGATGGCGTAATGGTTACAGCGTACGCTTCGCAGTCGGTAGACCTGGGGTTCATTATACATATTCTATATATTAATACATCTTCCTGCATAAAGCTCACAATAAATTGCTCAAACGACGAAGAAGATATGATATACTAACAACAAAAAACAAAGCAGTTTTCATACGCATTAATTGCTACGCAGTAGCGCCCTTATTGTAGGGTCAGTTACCGTGCATCTCTTATACGACAAATTGAAATTTTATCAAACTGCTAACGACGAAATGCGAATTACAACTTCTCTAAACTTGTGTAAATTGCCTTTTCTGCAACATTCTAACAAAAATCTGTTTATCCAAACTTAAATAATAGGCCAAAATCGTTGCGTCAAAGTTTAACAAAAATAAATTTAAAAAAATTTTTCTTAGGACAAAATGAAAACGGCCTTAAATTTTAACATATTTACAAACAGCATAAAAAATGCATTAAAAATAGATAAAAAGCATACCTTAGCTTTGGACGTGGAGATCCATCTCGATCAAAATCAGATGAGTTATCTCGCGACGAACAGTAGGAATCGTGAGACAAGTGACGTTTTCGGCTCCTACGGGATTCTCTCACATAAGAGGAAGAGTCAGATTCATCGTCGTGTGTCCTCCTTTCTTTACTCCGACGACTGTGACGGTGATGTTTTTTCTTATGCTTCTTATGTTTATATTTACGCTTTTTGCTTTTTTTCCTAGAAAAAATCGTAATTTATGTAAAAGCAAATCCACGATTCGGTTCCAGCAATTTAAGCTGGGTTTGAATGGTAACCAAAATAGGGGTACCGTAACAAGTTCTGTGCATTTAAGCTAATACTAAGATTTGACAAGTTTGAAGTGAATTCCAAATCTTATTAGTCCCAGATCACAAAAAAAAAAGTGCGGTAGTGTAATAATAAAAGCGTCGGCTTTGTACCCGGTAAACCTGGGTTCAATTCCCTCGTCAAGTCAAACCAAAAGATTAAAAAAAATAATCATAGCTTCCCTGCTTGGCGCTTAGCACGAAAGAAATAGCACAGAGAAAAAGCCAGCAAGTTTGATTATTGTGTTTTCGGGAAATGTACTTAACGGAATCCCTCCATCTTTACGTGGCAGACAGGTGGGACCGAGCAGTTGCCTCTTGTGGGGGCCTTGGTCTGACTCAAGACAGAACATAAGCTCATACGCATAAATGAATAAACCAGAAAAAGGGACTTTACTCAGCTTTTGTGGAACCCAACAATACTGAAGACAATTTTTACTGGCAAATAAAAACTAAATTAAACTGTAAAAGACCAAGAGCGGCTTAACTCTTAGCTGGTTTTATTTTGGCTAAGCCGCAAGTCGGGCGGCTGCTTGCGACCGCACGGCGGCAAGCCAAAACAAAACAAGCAAAGACTAAGCCGCTCTTGGTCTTACTGTAGACCACGCTGAATTTTGACCAGAGCAAGTATCCGTGAAGGGGCAAAACTTTCCGCGTTTTAATTTAGTTTAACATGTTTACTAATTATCTATTTCATAGTTGTTTGGTTCCTCTACACCGGTGATGCTCAAAATGCGGCCAGCGACCAGTTACGTGAAAATTGTGCAATAAAATTCGAGTTCGAACGCAGACTCGCAACTTAAAAGGTAGGGGTGTTCGGAACGAATTTTATTGGGACGAAACAAAACGAAATTTTGTTTTACATGTTTCGAAGTTTATTCATCGTCACTTATTTGTGTCATCAACCTACTTCAAAAATTCAGTGGACGATGGCAAATGGCCACTCGGTGTTCTCAATGAGGCTCGCGTGTAAAGCATGTTCGTCACACGGGTTTAGTTAGCGCAACGAAACGAAACCAAAACAAAGTAATTTTGCATCGACACAAAATAAAATTTCGAAATATTTTCGTTTCGAGTACCCCAGCGAAAAGGTCATGATGGATTATCAGTGACGGATTCTTCTTTATTAGGTTTTGTTGATTTTGTCTTAAAAAAAATATTTAATTTGCAAAATCGAACTTCAAAAAAAAAACATCTCCAAAAATAAAAAGGTCTTACTTTTTGAAATTCATCAATTCGGAGTTTTAAAATGGTGATCTCAAAAAAAAGTTCTTCGCTTTCATTCCAAAGGCGACATCAATCTCTCAGGTATTTTGCCCTTTTAGATAAGGTAACCCCAGCTTACGCCAGTAAGAGGTTCGACCTCATGTTAAATCTCCCAAAGTAGTCTTTCTGCGGCCCGTCAAGATTTCAGATGAGTAAAATGTAGCCGGAACGGTGGAGCTGTGCGCATCTCTGTTGTAAATTATCTAGTCTTGTTGGAGGACAAAAAGTCTTACTACAGATAAATCTAAATATCTATTTCAATAACAGGTTGTGTTTTGACCAGTCATGGAGACTTTCACCAGTACTACTGACAGTACCGATACAGTACATAAGTGCTGGCACAAGTCACCGGTGCGGTTGGAGCGTCCGCTTCGCAATCGGTACACTTAGGTTCAATGCCCTAGTCGAGTCGTACCACAAACTACAAAAATGGCATTTACAAATCTCCTGCTTGGCGCTCAGAAATGGGAGCAATATGGAGGATGAAATATAAAACGGAGTTTACTTTATCAGGATTATAAAAGTGCAATGGGTCTTATGCAAAGAACTAAGCAGGTAGCACAGTTGGCGCCAGAACAACTGCCACAAGCACCCGAACCAAATATGGGAGATTGCCGCGACGTGTGTTTGCCATGGATATAAAGGCGCTATCGACAGCAAGACCAACGCCTCAACGCAATGCAGCGCCATGATTACAAACACCATCATCCAGCACAGAGCTTACCTGTCATGTTTTTTACGATATCGTTCTTTATGAGAACTATCCGAATCATTGCAAACGCTTGAGGCCGAGACTGATCTTTCCAAAGGTTCGATCTCATGGTCATAAAACGCTTGAACGTCGGTTGAAAACTTTAGGCCTCGCTTTTGCTGAACACCGAACAGACCGAGTTGATGGACAGCGGCTCTACAAAACCAAGCACAATTATGAATGCCACATAGAACTTCATGATGCGTCTAAAAAAGGCAGTACAACTGAACTTTTTATGGCACACAGCATAGGCCTAAAGGCCCATTCACATAAGTAGGCATTGTCACCAGATTTATTGAGCGAAGGTCGACATGAAGCACTCGAGGCTTCAGTGTGCAAAACCCATTTTCAATTTCATCATAATCAAAATTTGCACGTTTGGTTGGTTGGTCGGTGGTAGACGTACACAGCATATGATAATTTGATCTATCTGGCCAAATATGACTTTAAAATCACATTGCAATTGCTTTTTAGTCAAAGTATTGGTAACAAAGCTATTCTGCAGTCAGCAGTTCGCTGCACTATCTTCCAGCAAGTACATTCCCGGAAGGCTACAGTTAACCGACACAATGAACCAGTAACTAATGCTATCAGGGTTGGTGAACACTTACTTCGCATGTATTTGCTTCTCCGCACACAGTGTCGCTTTCATTTCAGACACGATGTCTTCCCTTTCACGCTCAATCACTACGTCACCGCTGACGTCATCACTTTCCTTGTTTAGAAGTTCGTGAGGATTTAAGATTTTTTCTGAATGGAAATGAATACGCGAAATTTAGTGAAACACGGAGCAATAATCCTCAGACAGCTTCAAAGAGGCCAGAATTATTGGCTCTACTCAAGATCGCACTTTACCAGAAACGCTATTGCAAAGATCCCCCACATAAAAGAATCTACAGACAGCTAAGAAATTCGTCTGCTAGAGTAGATGTTTTTTTAACCAAATGATAGGCAATCTTAGGATTATAAAGTAAAAGCTAAACCCATTGTACTTCGGACCAACATAAAACACAGCATCACATCAAACAAGGCACACCTGTTTCATGAGATTCGCTTTCAGCATTGCTGTCAGTTATCTCGCCATCTTCAAGAGTATTTTCTCGCTCAGATTTAGCCTAAAAAAGAAAAATAACCAACACGCTGGTCTTGCGGGACTATAGTTAAGTCCACTAGGTTCTGCTGGTATTACGTTAACTGGCTATGGTCAAGTCAGCGAGAGGCGCTAGCGAAGTTATCATACTCGCTTGCGTTCTGCGTTGTTATGTTCCTGGAGAAAGCATTTCGCAGCAATTATCCCTACTCGGTTGCGCTCCTTGTGGTAGAAATACCACAGTACGGATAACTCTGAATCGGGTTTAATACGATTTTTTCGCGCAATCATACAAAACGTTTCCATGTCCGGGAACTTTTTCTGCAACTACATAGCCATCACCAAATACCTTGTACAAAAGACAACTTCAAACAAGTCATGAAATAGCACACCTACACCGTAATCACAAAAAGCTTAAAAGCACCACTACTTAACTCTTACCACGTCTTGCTCTTCCACGTTACACTTGATGATGTCATTAGATATTTCATGACCTTTTGAATTTAAAGTTTCCACTTCATTATGGTGATCATTTAACGCTGTTTTAACTGAACCCTCTTTCTCTGTAGCTTGCATAATGCATGTAGTAGTATCCACCGTTTCATCAAATGCAGACGGATCGGAAAAACACTCCTCCTCGAATGGGACTACCGGATCGTTTTTTTGGGTGATAAGCACTGGTATTTGGTGGATGACCTCAGGGGCTTGATTGGTGGACGATTGTGCGTTGGCGCTGTCGGTTTCCGAACTGGCAACATGGAATGAAAGTGCAACTGGGTGTGAATCGGACTGAATTATTTCGTCGTTGTCTAAAGACGGTGGCAAAGGGACTGAAGATTTATCTTGCTCACTAGCATCTACAGGGTTCATATTTTCATGCGATCGACTTTCAAGTGCAAGTTGGTTTTGTTTTAATTGGCAACCTTGCTCCTGGAGTGGCGTGCCAGGCAAGTTCTCATCAGACGAATCGACAGACGACTTTCTACACTTGGAAGGTTGGGCAGCAAAACATTGCATAGGTTTGAATTCTTCGTTTTTTTTCGACATGTTTTGTTTTATTTCGTGAATTAGGGAAAGCGGAGATGGGACAGCCGCCGATTGTTTTTTGACCGGTTTAACAGTGTACGCTTCTGAACTGCATAAATGAGTATTGGCTTGATTAGATGACCGTACGGTGGCGTTGTGTTTCGTTTGCAAGCTTGATATGGCTTCTATTAGTTTCTGTAATGTTTCCTGCTGTTGCGCAGCGGCAACTGGGTCTGCTGGAGTCGGGGCCTGAAAATATTAAACGTATTTGTATGGCTATATACTTCTCTCCTCCTGTCACAAGAAGCCCGCTGTTAATAGACGACCGAGCAGCTATATTTCCGACTCTGGAGTCTACATTAGCCCTACGAGCAGGAAAAATTGCCATCATAAGTATCTCTTTCCAACTGCACAACAGGATCGAGCCCTAGTAAGCTTTGAACCCTCAACTACAAGGTTGTAAGCCAGCACTCGATAGCGATTTTCGGGCACCCACCAATAGCAGTTAGCCATGTTGGTGACGGGCTATCTGCCCGTATTTCGTTTTTGAGATTAGTTTGAAATGGACTGCTACTCTTTCCCAACCTGATTTTGATTTAACTTGAGATGTGAGCTAAAAGCACAACCGTTTCATTACGCGCTTTCATCCTAAGTAGACGAAACAACGTGCCATCGAAAGAACGAGTGACTTCTATAGACTGGTTTGGTGCCACTGCAAACCTTACAAAACCGAAACTAAGTATTTTTGGTTTTATGTTGTTACAATTACTACAGCTTGCGCCTTTTACACAACAAATACAAAATACTCTAACTTACGGTTGTAAAGTATGTAAGTGAAAACCATACTTTAATCATTTATATAACAAAACGCTAACCTTTGGCTGCCTGTTTAATGTCGAAGAAAGAATCTCTTCCAACTTGCCAGTGACGTTATTCAACACGACAGCTTTACTTCCGTTCGTTTCAGATGATGAAGCAGGCTTGTGAGGCGATTTCGCGCAATTATTATTTCGTTTCGAGATGTGCAGGTTGGTATTCGAGTGCCATTTGCTGGAAGAAATCGGTTTTAACACTGCCATTTTTTGTCGGCTTTTGGCCGATCGCCGAGGGTCGACGGATGGATTTGACTTCGATTCTGAAGGACTTGAATCTGGTTTACCAGTCGAGCAGTCAGTTGTCGTTGATTTAGCCAATAAATCAGCAGTGATTTTACGATAATCAATGTCTTTATTAGAATGCTCATAAGGTAATGAAGTATTGGAGGCCAGATGCTCGATGTCTTGTTGGCTTGTGGAGACTTTAACAGTGGCGACAGTCATGGTGTTAATTGATGAACTTTCAGGAGAGGTCGACAAAGGGCTGTCACTTTCCAATGCCTTTACCTGCCGTACATTCTCCAACTGAGCCAAATATTCTTCGAATTCTTGTAATTGCACAGCACTTTTTGGCTTTGTTTGCGTCTTAACCGCAGTGAGAGGATCCAGCAAAGGTGACGGGGGCTTGGGTGTCTGAGATTGAGGCACAGCAATGAGTTTCGTCCCGGGCTTACCTCCCTCCATCACCATGAAGTTGTTGACCTTCCGAGAAGCTCCACGAGGAATTTTAGGAGACGTGGTGGGGCTATTCGGGGCACTTCTGACACCGAGTCGTACCCGTTGTAAGTAGTCCTGCCATTTGACAATCTTGGAAGGGGGAATTACTTTTGAGGACGTAGGAGCTGTTGGCTCTTTTTCGTGATCATCCAAAGGGGTATTGGGGGAAACAGGGTTGCGATACCAATAGTTGTGATCGACTAAATGTCGTTCAAGTGGCATCTTCTCCGCATTTATACAATTCTTTTCCTCCTTCCTTTTTTGTTCATTTTCTCCCTGCTGACGTTTCTGCTTACGTAATGGTTCTATCAGTATAGCTCCCGGTCGTTTATGAGCTGCTATCCGGAGTGTAGCAATGTTTTCTTCACCTGTGGAACAACATGTGCACATTTTATGTAATTGCTATGCTTACACACCACGAAATAGCCAACATTTTTTTGCAAGAAACTTTTATAGAATGACAAACGTCGCAAACGTAATCCGCGTATATTGACTTCATAATCTTTTAATTACAGCATCAACGCCGATCATGAAATATAGAATACTGCACTTCGCATTCTATCGCAGCTCTCTACGTACGGTTCTCACTAATGCTGAAAATAGGCAATAAAGTCAAAATGACCCATTTTAGGCTGCCAAATATATTCAACTGCTTACCAGTTGTCAACACTTCTGGGCTTTGAAGTGAACTTTCTTCAAACAATTCTAGCAAAGATTCGGAGTCCGCGGCAACGATTCCTATTTAAATAAATAGTTTATTAACAGTCCTAGCCGAAAAAACGACAATTTAAATTCAACTGACAAGCTCACCTTGCACGGTCTCTTTCAAGCTGCCAGAAGCGCATTGAGTTAAAGTTGTCGAGGCGCCTATTGCCATGGTAGAATTGCTACAAAAAAGGTTAAAAATTTGATTACACAAGCACAAGGACGTCGGTCGCTACACCTGGGTTCGAATCCCTTGACTAGTTCCATTACAACTTAATTTTTTGCTACCTACGTGTATACGAGGCAATACTGAAACTTCGCTGTTTTTTTGAAACCGCAGTGATACGGCTGCGGATGATTGGCAAACGGAGATGATTGGCAAACGGAGGTATCCCGTCAAGTGCCTTACTCGAGGACACAACAAATACAAATACTAAGCCTGGTGTGCTATAAACATATTATTTCCATTCTATATCGGCAGAATTTTGCAATACGCGTATCTGCGTGTTTAATTGAAACTTTTACATCAGGAATTCTTAGTACTTTATCGGGTGCAGCAAAGTCCTATGAAAGCAGCACGACTTTGTGTCCCTTACGTTGTCTAATTTAAACCACAAAATAAAAAAGCCGAATCAGCGATGATGTTACTAGCAGGGCTGCAAACTTGAAAGAGCTCGGTTACTTTGTTGAACTCGAAAATCAAAAACACCCACCTCGAAATATATCGACTGCAGCACCAACCAAAAAGACAACAAGAAAATAGACCTTTAACCCGATTTTAGAAAGAGCTTGCCAAAATTTTGGCCTAACTAGAACTAGGTAAATTTGATACGCATAACTCGCAGACACTCTGATAAAAGCTTTGCGAACTTGAGCTCAGATTAAGATCGATCGTGCGTGCGGCCCTGCCCATAATGCGTTCGATGAAACCCAGCATAACCTTAGTCGATAACGTAGCAAACAAAAAAATTATGTGAGGCCAACTCAGTGAGAAAATAAACTTGGCAGCCACTAGGCCAGGATTCTATTCCCCTGCATTGTTCCCTTTAAACGCGAAAAAAGTGCGAATTTGCCCAATTATGCCCGGCGGATTCGCAGTTAAAATTCAACAGGGCATAAAAAAAAGTCCGGCAGTTTTTGGTAACTTTTTACGTTTGTTAAAATTTTTGTAATTTTTAAATACGTGGAAGTTAAATGCTGTTTAATGCGTGGGAGACGGTGAATGGGAATGAAAGGTTGGACAGCCGCTTTCTTATGGCAATGCAACGTCTCACGTAAACATCGCCTGGCTATAACGAAACAACGAGTGACGGCGACTTAACATATCGCGCATGCCATTACCAAACTTCTTTAGTATCACAAATCAACCCCAAAGCAGGTAACATAAAGCAACCCGGGGCCAATTTCTACCGCAGTTGAAGAGCAGTAACAGCAAGTAGGTCTCAAACTTCACTTTAACACAAGACATTAGTTTTCGAGGAAGTTTAAAACTGGAATTGCTTAACTTATGATTTCTTTACTTTTCAACGCTAATTTCAATCGTGCTTGTTAACCCATTAATGCCGAACGGGAACATTCGTGCCCAGCTAATAAAAATGGCTGTAAAAGTAAAGGCATTGCATTTAGCTATGTTTCGTTGATAAGGTGTGTACTCTGAAGGTTCAGAAACCGTACGGAACAGGTTTTGTTTCTCTGTCATCAAGCATGCACGCGCAGTAGCCGGCTAACCTTGACCAAGAAAGGAGTGTATGTAACATGGCTCTACCACGCCTAAGAAAAGGGTATGTACCTAAATTACTGAAAACATTTTACTACATCCAATCATAGGAATTTGTAGCTGAATAATGCACCAATTACATATAAATCACAAATGATTAATAATGTTGATAATATTGAATGCATAGAGTAAAATGTAAATGGCGGGAACCAATGTGCCCGTTAGGATATAAAATAAAGATTTTGCTCTACATGGAAGTTGTGACACTTTCTGTTCTATGATGTGCATAGATTTATTTTAATTGCTTTCCCGTTGTGTCATACGATATTATAATGAGAAATTAACAGGTGTTTGCTATTCTGTAGCTCCAAAATATATATTTAGAAAACTATTCATGATAATAATGGCCTGTTTAGCTGTATGTAAATTCAGATATGCTTCATAATAAATTGTCAGTAACTTCAAATCATTGTAACGAGTTATGTTTTATATTGCAAGAAGTGATGAGTGATATTTTCAAATATTGAAATAATCTTATTAGATGTTTCTTTTTTCAGGTTGACCCTGGACGAGATGAGTGAATTGCTTCAGGAAGAAACTGATGATGACAGTGATTTTGAAATCAATGTTGCAATCGAGCCTCCCATTGAAGAAGCAACTGCTGATACTGACTGCGACTCTGATGCCTCTGACAGTGAAGTTACATGCAATCCCAATCATTTACCAAGAAGAATCTTACTTTCCGAAGTACTTCCTGACAAAAGAGAGGATCAAATGCCGTCTCCTGATGGTCAGCAGAGGAAGAAGAAACTCCGAAAAGAGAAGGTAGTTTGGCACAGAGACGAAACAAAAATTACTGATAGTGTTGGAGATTATGATATGCAAACAGAAGAACAACAAGTTGTGAATGAGAGTATTTTGGAATGCATCGGCCATTTTTGGACTGATGACTGGTTGAAGTTTATCTGTGAACAAAGTAGAGTTTATGCACACCAAAAATCTTTGCAATCTGACGTTATGACTGCTGACAACCTGAGAGTGTTTTTTGGAATACTAGTACTTTCTGGCTACAACAAGCTTCCACATAGAAAGATTGTATTGGTCATCAAAAGAAGATGCTCAGAATCTTTTAGTGATAAATTCGATGAGGAGAGACACTTTCGATCAAATAATGAGATGCCTTCACTTTACTGATAATATGAAAGTAAATACGGACAGGTTCTTCAAAGTTCGACCTATATTTGAACACATAAACAAGGTAATGATGCACAACCGTTTTCAAGGAGAATTCATGAGTGTTGATGAAGTAATGGTGCCATATTATGGAAGACATGGAGACAAACAATATATTAGGGGAAAGCCTGTGAGATTCGGTTTTAAATTATGGGCTGCTTGTGATTCAAATGGCACTCTTTTGCATGTTGAGCCATACTGCGGAGCACACACAAATATTGAAGAACATGGGTTTGGCCACGGTCCAAACATAGTGTTAGACATGGTGAAAAAAACTAAGCTGCAGAAAGGACAACACGTTGTATGTGACAATTATTTTGGAACTGTGGCTCTTTTGAAAGAGCTTGCTCGAAAAGGTATTGCCGGTACAACAACTCTGCGAGAAGATCGCTTGTCTGGATGCCCTCTTACTGCAAGACAAGTTATGAACAAGAAAGTAAGAGGTACAATGGAGGAGGCATACACTGATTGCGTGTCTCTCGTCAAATGGAAGGACAACAAAGTTGTAAGTGTTGCCTCAAATAAAGCCAGAGCTAAGCCACTGAAATATGCAAGGAGGTGGGATCGGATTACTAAAAAGCATGTGGAAATTCAAGTACCAAATTCCATCAGATTGTACAACAAGCACATGGGAGGCGTTGACTTATTTGATCAGCAAGTGTCAGCTTACAGAGTGCGAATCAGGTCAAAAAAATGGTGGTGGCCCTTGTTTGCTTGGAGAATAAATGCTCAAGTTGTAAATGCTTGGCGTCAGTACAGACGAATAGATGCTAACATGAGCCTACTAGACTTTTCCAGGAACTTAGTTATAGCTACATTGAAGACCTATGGAACCACCAGAAAGGCAACAGGTCCTAAATACAGTACTGGTAGTGCAGAAGAAAGTGTGCGGTACAACGAAAAAGGCCACTGGACTGCAAGAGGAGAGCATACACGCAGCAGATGCAAGCAGTGTCAAGGCAGAACACCTCACATATGCAAGATGTGCAAGGTCCCCTTGCATCCTGAATGCATGGAAAAATACCACACTAAGCCATAGATACTCTACTAGTTAGCTTTTGAGAAATAAAAAGGATTCGGTATGCATAGAGCTAACAAAGGACTATATTTATATGTTTATTTCAATTTTTTTTCTAAAATCATTATCTTATTGCCGAATGGGCACATGTGTTCCCAAGCTGTATTTTTCAGATTTTCAAATAAATTTTCGTTTTGAGTGTTTCAGCTGTTTATTAACATTATAAAGAGTCATTTGGCATGAAAAATTATGAAAAATTCATATTACATAATTCTCGGCATTAATGGGTTAAGATAAATTGAGCGCATAGCTCTCGGTTTCACTTCAGCGTACAAAACGCCATTTTGTAAACCAGAAATAAATAACCTCTCACTTGATATTTATAAAAAACTAGAAGTAAAAAAAGAGTACGATTTCTAACCAATTTTAGTCGCAAATCCCCTCCAAAATATTTTTTTTCAATAAAATGCAGCTGACAGCCACGTGCTGTGATAGTTTACCAGCCATGATTGAAATAAGCCTGCAAACGAGAAGAATAAAATATAAAGTGCAGTTTCAATTTCTTTAAACACGTTTTTTGTTGAAGTCCAGCCTTTTTTCAATTGCTCAAAAGGAAAACTTTTTCTTGACTTGTTTTTTTATTTTAGTCGGACAACGCTTCTGAAATTTACTTTGATAACTTTTTTGAGGTCGAGCATGAAAACGAGAAAAAATATGACCCGACCACATGCCTCTGTGCATTTCCAAAATGGGCAAAATGCCAAAAACGCTCATCAAAACGAGAAAAACGTATAAGCGGATTGCATGCTTTTGTGCATTTCGAAAATGGGCAAAATGCCAAAAACGATTTGAAACCAACAAATGCTCATCAAAACGAGAAAAAATATAACCGGACCACATGCCTCTGTGTATTTCCAAAATGGGCAAAATGCCAAAAACGATTTGAAACCAACAAATGCTCATGAAAACGAGAAAAATATAACCCGACCACATGCCTCTGTGCATTTCCAAAATGGGCAAAATGCCAAAAACGCTCATCAAAACGAGAAAAACGTATAAGCGGATTGCATGCTTTTGTGCATTTCGAAAATGGGCAAAATGCCAAAAACGATTTGAAACCAACAAATGCTCATGAAAACGAGAAAAAATATAACCGGGCCACATGCCTCTGTGTATTTCCAAAATGGGCAAAATGCCAAAAACGCTCATGAAAACGAGAAAAATTTATAACCCGGACACATGCCTTTGTACATTTCGAAAATGGGCCAAATGCCGAAAATGGTTGAAAAGCACTAAACTAAATAAAAAGTTTTATAATCGAAGTGTCTGAGGGGAAATTGAAGGATGTTGCTGTACGCCAGGGGTTTCCAACCAGGGGTGCTCGCACCCCTTGGGGGTACGAGGCAGCATGTTAGGGGGTGCGAGATAATCATTTAGATAAAGTAAGGATAAAGTAAAGACAAGTGCAATACATCTTGATCATTTGTTTGGTTTATTCCCCAAAACAGCTTTTTGGCCAAAGTCGGGACGTTGAATTGAAGGCCGCGCACGGCTTTTTGGCCAAAGTCTGGACGCTCAGTGTTAGATCGCGCCCTGATGGTGGAGTGGATTTCCAAAAAAGGAAAAGAAAAGGTCACCACCTTCTTCTTCTTGTTGGCAGCGAAACCAGCCGACAACGACAAGAAAATGGTGGTGACCTTTTTTTTGGAGATCCACCCCACCGACAGGGCGCGATCTAACACTGAGCGTCCAGACTTTGGCCAAAAAGCCGTGCGCGGCCTTCCATTCAACCCGAAAGGATGCTGATCTTCAAAAAAAGGTTAACACACGCAATTTCAGCCTAGCCTTTAAAATCGCCCAGCCCGGGACATGTTAAAATATTTTAGGGGTGCGAGAACATATTGAGATATTTAAGGGGTGTGGGCCTTTATAAAGGTTGGGAACCACTGCTGTACGCCAACCAACATTAACGGTAAACCGTAAGCTATGCAAAGTTAGCTTAGCGCATACACTGACTAAACAGCACTAGGCACAGCAAGCATCTGTTTTTACTCCTTCAAAATATGTTACTAAGACTGGTGTAACCGTTTGTTCAGCAATGTCCGCCAAAACTTGTCCGGCGGTTTTTGTACATTTGCTAGCAATTTCGCACTCGCGCCCGCGGTTACGCACTTACTAAAAACTAAAAGGGAAAAGTGTTCACTTGTCGATTCGTACCAAAGAGTTTGAAAAGGAGTAGTAACAGCTTGCCTGCTCGACGCTCTTCACGAAAGGGAGAATGTGGAAAAAATTGGTAAGCTCACTAGTGTTTTTAAGGAAAGCACTTAACCGGATACCTTCATCTCTTTAAGGCGGACAAGTGGCGGCGTCAAGCAGCCTACCCATCGAAATGACCTGGTCTGACAAAAGACTTGCAAATAGAGCATGATGAGCTGATACGCATAAATGAATCACACAAAAAATGTAATTGAACCGCCTCAAACCTTGTCAGAGCTGAGGTTGCATTTCGATTTGGCGCCATGGCACATTTACTTGCTTCTGTCATGTCCTGCATTTTCTCGGTACCTGCACTGCCATTGCTTTTCTTGCTAAGACACCCAACTGGCAGGCTCGAAGACTTCGACAAGGCTAAAGATTTCTTTTTCAGTGTATTGGTTGGTTTTGCTGCTTCTATAAACAGCAACAATTAAAACTTACACTTTGGTAAGAACACCACATTCAACTTTTTACACTAAATTCCATTTCAACTCATGGAATTTTTCAAATTCTGTACCACAAATCAACTCTTCATGGAATTTGTATACAAAAGTTAAGAGTCTCTCAAATAAGCCGAATATACCAGATTTCAGTTCAAAGCAAAGTTCAGACGCCAAGATAGTCATGTACACGCTTCAGTTGCACAACATAACCTTTCGTCGAGGAAAACCTTAGCGGTTAAACATATTGCAAGTTTGCAACTTGTGTCCAGACCAGTTTCGGACTTGCCAGGGTTGCACCACTTAGTTTTTGATCACTTGGCAAATGCTGAAGACAAAGTGCACCCTGCCTTTGAACCTAGTAGTTTTATCAAAAAAAAAACACCACAGTTGCAAAATATAGTGGCTTTGGTAAGTGCATACCTGTGGAATTGCTTTGCAAAGCCTTCTTTTTTTTGGTGACTGTGGGAATACGTTTCTCACTATTTCTCGGTCTGCCTCTTTTTCGTTTTACTGGAATGACAGCCTGAATAAAAAGCAAAAACACTTTCAGTTCTTTGCAGTTTGCTAATGGGTTGGGCATCTAGCTTAATACTACTTGTAGTAACCGAGTCGATCTACCGATGCATTTACATATGACAACAACATGCTTGAGTTATCAAATACACAACAAACAAAAAGTGTGGAAGACTGCAGGATGACCACGTGGTCTTTGAGCCAGCAGCCTCACACACGTGTAATCGTACAGTACATGTCATTGCATTTGAGAAAGCAATTGTTTAAACTCAAAGCATGAGCTTCAAAGCAAACTACGGTTCCCATCAGACATGCTGTATGCAACGCATCTCTTCAAGCGATGACTTGTAAGACTTCCCTCCGCAAGGTCGACATTCAATCTATCCATCGTGCCACGCTGCTTGTACAGTAGATGTCACAGACACATGTATATAAGTAACCTCCATATTCTTTCTTAGATTAATGCTTCAACTTCTTAAATGTATTTGCTTGTTACACAGCGTGGCCTGAAAAACAAGGCAACACTGGCCCTAGACGTGAAAAATTTGTACAAAATCATGAATATTTCAGTAGTGGAAAAACCTCAGTCGGCAGCGTGGCGGGATGGCTCGGGGGTTTAGACCGGGCATGTGCAACATTTTTTACAGGCGGGGCAAATAATAAATTTTGAATAGGAACGCGGGCTACATCAATTTTTTACAAAATATAGTAATATTTACTTAGATGCAATCCATGACAGATTTATTCGACAATTTATTGAAAATCTAAGAATAAGTCGTTAAAAGATGAAGAAAATAATTCAGTCCAGTGAATTCAATTACAGACTAACGTGAATTTTGCTGTTGCAAACATTTCCGAATATTTCAGAATCATCTTTATCAACCGAAATCATTTTTGGTTGTGCTGGTAGTGACTTTTTCACTTATTGGCTTTATCAACTCGCAATTGGCCTAAAATTTCAACATATTGTTTCGAACGCAGGGGGTTGCAGTGTCCCTTGATTTAAATACTTTTAGACAAGCAATTTTGGTTTGGCAAATCAGACAGATCGCTTTTTCATTTTGCTGGATAACAAAATACTTTACCAACCATTCGTCATTACTTTTGGTTTCTACTCATCATGTACTTGTATCGAATAGAAACTAAATGAAATGTCAAAAATCATTGCTTTCCACTGCAAAGAAGCCGAAACTAACACTTGCAACCAACCAAATAACACAAGTAAAAAAAACGAAGGATGAAAATGTTCACGTTGAAATCAAATGCGACAGTACCTATTACGAGAGTACCTATGCGGCACCAACAGCTCTTTGTCAACTACCAGCTACAGTACTGCAGGCCTACAATTACGCACAGCTTGTAATGAAGTGCTAACCTCGCGCAGTGAAATAGCAGGGCATCATTAAAGCTTCAACTTGTCGTTACAGAGTACGCGAAAATTTACACTCGCTTTGATATAGAGTTAAGGGCCACATCAAAGAGTAGGTGTAGTAATTGTAAAATTCTTTACGATTTACTGTATTACCAGGTACCATGCGGGCCGCACATAACATGGCGGGCCGCCTGTTGCACATGTCCGGTTTAGACATAAGCGCTTCGAGAATTACGTTACATACAGCGTGGCAAAACGGAAGAGATCTTTGCAACTCACGCTTCGAGTTCAAATGACGGCTGGCGCCGAACGCGAAAAATAATGGGTGACTGCCAACTCGAAGGCCGTAATCACTTTGCAGTCTTTCAAATCTCTATTCCTGCATCGTTCGACGAGTTGAACAAGATCCCAAGGCCTCTGCGACAACCATACCTTCAAGAAATTGTCATCGCTTGTTGTTAAGTCAAAGTTCGATTCCTCAGAACTTGCTGCAGGAGTTGACACCACGTCGACATCAACCGTCTGAAGATCCACATCCACACTGAGCGCTGGAATCAGCTCTTCGGTTATAGCAGGAGGGTCTAAACGCCCTACAAGGGGCTGAAGATCGGAAGCATCGGCTTTATAAATCTTCAGCAAACATTTGTCTAAAGCAACCATCAAATCGTCTTCATCTTTTCCAAAGTCTTTACTCTGAGACATAATTTAAACTTTAGTATGCAAAGTACTATACCCAAAAGTTTACAACGAAATTTAAAAGCAAAATAGGTTAACAATTACAAAAAAACAATTTATCAAATTTACAAACAAATTTTTTGTCAATATGCAACTGATTTTTCAGCAGCAAGTTGTACAAAACTATGCACAATAAAATTATAACCTACATTAATGCATGCGTTTGCAAACCCACAGAAAAAGGCTCAAACATTTTAAAAGAAAACGAGCTACGTACATGAAATTGTTATTAAAAAATTGGTATATTAGGAGAAATCGGAAGAATGCATAAAGAAATAAAAATCAACCTACAGTTACACGTGCTAAACAAAAAATGTTTAAAATATCCAAGAAAAAGCCGCACCTTTATTTCAAGCTGGGACAGATAGTTCTCGTGAGCTTCAAACGAGTCTGGCGCTGCATCACTGGCGCTAACCACGTGAAGCACGTCATCTAAATTTCCCACAAAGTCTGGATATCTTTCAAACGCAAACATTGCTACTTTTTGTAATCATAATCTTCTAAATAATCTGAAAAAATTGATAAACAAATGTTAGTCAGTGTATTTTTGTTTTCCAGTCTCTGAAAATCTTGTATCAGTTATCATAGAACTCCTTCACGTTCAGACCTGCTTAGGAGTTATCAACAGCATATTTTAATCGCAAGCAGCGCAGTTGTGAAGAAAAACTGCCATAGATTGCCTTTCGACAAACAAACCAACACAGCCTTGGTGAGGCTTGAACGCCCAATCATTGCTGCCATAGTCGGCGGTCCAAGCCCCTAAACCATTTCGCCTACTAGGTGTAGACCAACTGAGCATATTATATCCGGTACTACAATGATCTGAACTTAAAACAACCCTTTATATACTGTATAAACGCAAAAGATGCACTTTAAAACGCTTCAAAAATCTGTCTAGGAATATAAATCTTTGCTTTACTCATGTTTAATTTCAAACGGACAAAAAACCAGCTGGAATAAAAGCTAGATCTCTTCTGCTTGACAGCTGTACTGCAATATAAACAGATTACTGAAATTGCAAACTGTTTATGAATTTATCGATTTGCTGAAGAGGCGCCAACGTTTGGTAAAGGTAAGCTGAAATGTTGTCGGGAACTAGCCACGTGTACAGCATTTGTTGTAACAAGCGTCAAGTGCTTAGCGACATTACGAAGTTTAATTGCCCGTTGCGCCAGATAAAAGCATAGGCAACCACACATTGTGGGAAATTTTCGCGTGCACATACTATGAACTAAACTATTTTTGCTGGGTTTTATTTTTGCAAATGAAGTCCATCACAGCTCACGCTCACTACAAAACAAAAAATGCTCTGACCTATGTTTGTTAAGTGTGGCAGAGAAATTCCGCCTTCTATGTCAAAACTTCTATGTCACGACTAAGTATGAAACCAATACTTTTATGCACTTGTGCGTAGATTAGCTTAATGTTTGGTGAGATGTATGCTGCCATAATCCTCGTATTCTGCGCTTGAGTTACGCCGCTGCTTGTGTACTGATTGCTGCAACAGCTGCGAGCCCGAGCCAAAAATCGGATAAAAAAATTAAATGCCTTTTCACTAAGTAGGGTTCGCATCCGATTCTAGAGTGATCCAAGAAATGACAATCCACAACAAACTAACAACACGATCGCCAGCCGTACGAAAGCACAGCACAGTAGCATACTAGAAAACCACTCTAGCGGAACGACTATAAGCCGGTGGCCGTTTACAAGACAAAGCCAAAGCAGTCGCGGGAAACTTGCGTCAACACGTGTCGCTTACGTAGTTCGCCCATTGAGGCGTAGCAAAGCATACAGCATTGCTATTACTCAAACTTTAAAGAATAATATCGTAATCTTTAGATCTAGAACTTTGGCTTGGTAACGTACAGCCCTATTGATGATGAACTGCTTCTACAATCTCGATAGCCTGGGCATCCCACGATCGTCATCAGTCTATTTTGTGTGTTGCACAGTAAGACATTATGGACACAACAAGCGAACTTGCAGGCTTTTTCTCCACATTTCCTCTTTCGTGCTGAACGTCAAGCAGGGGAACTTTGAAATCCATCACTTTAAGTGTGAATCGAACCCACGTTTACCGGCTGCAAAGCGAACTGTAACCACTATACTGGTACTGCTTCTTGGTACCTAACAAAGTTCAAGAACACTGTTGATGTCATAACACTTATTGTAAAGTTGCGGGAGCATTGTGCTATTATGGGAGCGACTGATAACAAACAGGGGTTATAATAAACTGCATTCAGTCTAACTACAGTTGGAAGAGCCGACAAACCGAAAAATAAACCAAACTTTTAGCATTTTCAAAGCGATTAGATTTATATTGAACTAATGTCTTAAGCGCAAATGCTGAAGCTTTGGCTGTTGCATAATTTGCTGAAGATATTGCAGGAAACAAAACTTCAACTTAAAATCATGCAGTATACAAGACAGCGTCCAGGCCACAAGAAAACTTCTACAATACATACACAACTAACAGTAATACTTTCAAAATAAACTTGCAAGAGTAATACCACTCTCAAAACAAATGGTATTCCCAGATCTCAAACTTTCAAAGTCGGAGATCTACGAATAACATTGTTTAGCGTAAGGTATTATGTCGTAGAATACCAAACAGCGCGAATTTATTTTTTGATGAACATAACATGTGTCCTAGCACTAAAACAATAGCTGCAACAAAAAAGCACTACAAAACCGGAAGGATATTCAACTATTTTCAAACCAATCTAGCAATTAACCACAACATTGACGTCTCTTTCTTGAAATTCTGCAAATCTGCATAACAGCTTATTAACTCATAACGCAACACACACTGACCAAGATCACGACTTAATTGACACTAGTAACAGCCGCTAGCGAAAGCTTAAGAACCACTTTTTAGTCAAATAAAAATATCCAGTACAAGTGCAAATTTACCGTTTATATTTGTTCGCACTTACTTAAACATTTTTGTTTACAACACCGCAAATTTCATCTCAAATTTTCGAGAAGACTAAACGTTTTCGAAGATTTTAAACCAAACTGAATCTGTTCGAAACGGCAAAGCAAACAGCTACATTCTAACAATCTAGCATTGTGAAGGGCTGGTGCAAGATAACAATACAATGGTAAAATAAAGACACAATGGCTTTTAAATTCAGCTTGCATCTGAACACAATGCAAAAAGCTACCATTAATTACTGGGTCCACAGGGACCACATGAAACAGTTTTTTTACATTTTAAAAATGAACTCAGCAGAACTACACCAAATACTTTGCAAATAATGATATTCCTAGATCTGGAGTTCTTCCAATGAAAAATAAGATTCACCCGGAAATAGCCGAAGAACAATATGGCTTTCAACCAGACAAAAGCACTAGAAACCCTACATTTTTCCTAAGAATATTGTCTGAAAGAGCAATTGAAATGCAACAAGATCTGCATGTTTGCTTTATAGATTACAAGAAAGCATTCGACCGCCTAAAACACGAGATAGTACTGAAAAAGCTACGAGGTGGGCATAGACGACAAAGACCTCAGGATCGTTCAAAACCTGTACTACGAACATGAAGCTTCAGTGCGAGTTGGGAACACAGAAACAGAGACAGTCCCAATCAAAAAGGGTGTACAACAGGGATGTGTAGCTTCACCGGATTTATTTAATCTCTATCAAGAAATGTTATGCGCGTTACAACAAACACGGCCGGAATCAAAGTTGGAGGTATAAATAGAAACAACATCCGATACGCTGACGATACAGCACTCATTGCAACTTCACAGGTAAATTTACAGAGACTGGTGGACAGAGTAGTTGTGGAAAGTACTGCTTATGATATGGAAGTGAACGCAAAGAAGACTGAACGTGGGGTGATGACCAAAAAGGAAAACGTTCCAGAATGTAGAATTACGATCAAAGGAGAAATGGTAAAACAGGTGAACAATTCTAAATATCTTGGATCAAACATAACATCCGATGGAAAATGTGTGACTGAAGTGAAATGTAGTATTGCGCAAGCCAAGCGAGCCTTTGTTGAACTGGGCAATATTCTAAAGAAGAAAAAGATGACAATACGGACGAGAATACGGGTTCTAAAATGCTATGTACATTCCATTTTACAATATGGCTGTGAAGCTTGGACCTTGAGCGCGGAACTAAGGAGCGATCAACGCATTTGAAATGTGGTGCTTGGGTAAAATGCAAAGAATATCGTACGTTACCAGAAAGACAAACGAAGAAATATTACAACACGACAGAAATTGAACTTTTGAAGAATGTAATGAATAGACAACTGCAGTTTTTTGGGCACGTCATGAGGAAAAAGAAACTTGAACATGTCGTAATACGTGGAAAGATTCGAAGAAAACGCGCACGAGGACGGCAACGCCTGAAATTTATGGATCAAATGAAGGACGTGTTGGGTGGATCGACTGAAGAGATACTGCGGGCCGTGAACGATCGAGACGGCTGGAGGAACAAATACAGGGAAGCTGTCGGAAGGCTGGCCTCAGCCCATGACACTTAAAAAAGAAGATCTAGAGTTTTAGAAGTAATGCGGCACTAGCATGCAAAACTGTGCAACATTTAGTCAATGATAACACGCCCTGGGATTGAAAACGTAGTTGCAGTTAAAAATTGCCAAACGAATTAAAAATATTTTACTAATATCAAGCCACTAAGGTAATTACTGGCCAACGTGACATCTCGCCTCACTAATCGCAACAAATCTCCATAACAGCTCAACAACTCGTAATGGAACACCTACTGACCCCAATCAACTATTAACTAATACCAGCAACAGGTACAAGCAAAAGCTCAAAAACCACGAGTTGGTGAGCAAAAATAAACCCCAAAAGCGAAAAATTGTGTTTGTCATACATTCGCAGTACAGCACTTTCAAAACCTCTGCGTCGCAACTTAGCAAAATTTATCTAAACTTTTAGAAAATTGGCTTCGAAGGCTCTACAACCGAACTACACTGTAGGTCTGTCAGAGACCGCAGAAGTATCATAACACGCTGTGACCTGCAAGCGTACGATAAACAGTGCATAGGTGCAACAAATAGATGATTTTTAGCTCAATTTCGCAACTGAAAACAACGCAAAAAAGCTGCTATTAATTACTAGATCCAAAATAATAAATAGCTTAATTGGGAATAGTTGTTACTACTGGGTCGTGAAGAAAAAAACTTGTTTATTCCAAACTGGCTCCACATGTTGAGACCAATTTCACAACCATTGAAGTTAAAGAGATTTGTCAATAGGTAGGTTGCATAACAACCAGATTAACCATTTGGAAATATCACTCCCAAGCTATTCAAACGAAGAGAATAAAAATTAAAGTCGTTTAAAAATTCTTGGAGGTTCAGCAACATCTTTGAAATCTCTAATCTAATGCTATTGTTCTAGCCTGCTTTAGATTATTTTATCGACAATAATTTTTCGTTGTAGCGATTGCATTGCCATAACTTAAGCATGATTTAAGCGCAAAAATCCCAAATAGTGGCTAGAGTCAAAATGCTACAAAACTGTTCGTCAAAATTTTGCTCGAGAATTTCAACTGTGCTTTGATAATGCTCCAAAGCAAAATTTCATCCAATACATTGCACCAAAATTCTCAACTAAAGCCATACTCCTCGCCTGCAGAAAGGAGAAGTTGGGGCAACAATCACTGTGAGATCCCCTGAAAACAGAACAATGTCTGTACCTTTGTTCATCAGAGTCCAAGAAAGTCTGTCAAATAGTCGACACCAAAAATTAGGATCACAAAAACTTCCTATAGAATACATTCCTCTTAATGCATTATTCCAAAACCACAAAACTTTTTTGACCAAAACGTTTAAAAATTTCAATTTTATGCCCACTAATTGTTATTTTATAAGATTTCAAATTGTGGAACAAACTACGCAACTTTAAACACAGCTTTAAGCAGGGATTAGCATTTAGCAGTAGAACTAAATGACAAAGAGTGAACAGTGTAAGCATTGCATACAATTAGAGCCGGCATACTGAGCAGTAGAAGACTTTTTCTCAGTAATACAGCAGTTCCTAAGTCTACTTTCTCACCAGTACTCATCGCCAAACACACATTTTTCATTTTGGTCTTTCACACATATAGAATTATCTTAAAAGAAACGACTGCATGAATTACTGTTTTCCAGTACATTTTTCAATTTCAACCCGCTAAAAACATCTGCACCATAATAGACGGAGCGCTCTTAAATTGAACTACAGTCAACTTCGGATATAAGAGATTCAGATATAAGGGATTTTCGCTTATAAGAGACTACGCAAAAGGTCCCAAATGATTTTCAATATAAACTAATAAGTCGGTTATAAGAGAATTCGGTTATAAGAGACTGATTAAGCTGGTCCCGGCGGATCTCTTATATCTGAAGTTGACTGTACAAGCATATTTTACAAGCTTTATCCGATAACTTGTAACATCCTGCTTTGTTTGAGTATTTAACAGGCCTTATTGTACACATATTAATAGATAGTTAGATACTTAGATTTTGATTGCATCTTAACCACTGGTTGTTTCTCAAATTAGCAAAAATTGAACAAAGATAAAACGGCCATATAGCTTTAAAAACCCAGGAAAGTAATGAGACTGTACGCATGTATAGTTTACGCCCAAATCCTTGGCAATGACTCCATGCACATGGAAAGAGTGCTTTGGGATCGCTAGACACTCTTTCATCACAACCTTAATGGCTTCTATGCAGGATATGTTCCTTTTTTGACTACCTTGAGTTAAGTAATCAAGAAAAAATCACGGGGAGCCAGTTCTAGTGAGCATGGAGACTGTCCAGCATAGGAAAGTTATTTTGGCTAGGAATTCCCGTATGCTCAAGACATTGCGTGCCAGACTATTGTCATGCTGAAGTAGCCTTCATTTTTTTTCATACAGTTGTAATCTTTTCTTTATGCATGTACCATTCCTTTCACATCAAAGAAAGCAATCATCACTTTCTTTGGTCTCACTGACGCTGGGCTCTTCCACTGAAGGCTATGGCACTTGATGGGTGGATTACACTTAATATCCTTGACGTTTCACCTGTGATTACTGCACACACTTTCGGTTCAGTTTCACATTGTTCCAGGATGCTACTCCTTCTGCTCCTCATTCAGCAACCTAGAAACCAAATTTTCGAAGATGGTCCTCATCCCCAGATCTTTTGTAATGTTTGTTCACGCCCTCTTGCAGTTTATGTCCAACTCATTTATGATTATTCTGATAGTTAGGCGGCAATCTATGTGCATCTCCTGGCTTACATACTCAACACTTTCCTCAGTCCTGCTTGTGAAAGGCCTCCCACTTCTGGGGTCATCTTCTACATCCTCCCTCCCCTTCTGAAACCACCCGTGCCACACTAAAAGTCTAAGCTCTCAACATCATGTCATTCCCATACACATCCTGCAATAATCTGAGTGATTCTATTGGAGCGTTTCTAAGCTGAATAAGAAACTTCAAGTTGATTCGTTCTTCAGAGCTAATAGCGTTGCAGAAAAACTTGGGGACATAAATTTCTCCTAACGATCAAAGAGTCACTTCAAACAAAAACCTGTGAAAAAGCAAACGGTTTACACAAAAAAGCTGAAACTACAGTTATACCTTCATGATAAGTTGACCTACATTACAACGCAAAGCGCTAGTCCCTAAGGAAAACAAAACTTGTGTAGACACACAGTTTCCTTACTTTTTGAATGCATCCCATTACTTACAAATCAAATACCAAGTATTGTAGAGTAAAATTTACACTACGAAGAATATTAATTTCACCTAAAATATTCTCTAAAGGTTGGGGACACAGTATTCGTTTTTTGTCCGATTTTGTAAGTTTTTTCTCTTATGCACTTATGTAAGAAAATTTTTATCTGCTTAGATCTTTATATGGTATTAATTGGAATACTTTGTGGTCAGCACATCTGGTTTGGTACATAAATTTTGTACGTCTTCCATATACACTTTGCAGACAAAATCGAATGTTTGGACAAAATCGGATGTTTGGGCAACAACATATACTGTGAAGCACCATATTAATATTCAAGTGGCTAAATATTTTCATACAAAAATGCACGAGAAAAATGTATACAAAAAGTGGACAAAATCGAACACAAACACATACTGCATACATCTACCTTAAAACTGAACCAAGCAAAATAATTAATACTAACAATTGAAGAATAAACATAAACTGGCACAATTATCACCTACCCTGCCTCCCCCACAAACACTAGACACCAAATCAGTTTTAAAATATTAGATAGTCAAATTAGAGCTGTTCAAACCACAGACACATCTATGACAGGCACATACTTTTGGCAGGGGTCCCTTCAAGTCTTTGACAACTTTGCAAATGCCCAAAAACCTTGGCCATACCTAGAGATTAAGAGGACAAGGTCACAAATTTTCATCTTAGTGAATATGATGATCTTCATTCATAGAAAGTTAGTTTGATTAAAAAATTGGGCATATTCAATTTTAACCTCATAATCAAGACAATTGACATGTTTGATATCACTCCTACTTTTCAAAGGGTCAAAGATAAAAGGAAACACTAAACTTTTGATCTAGGCTTAGCAATGCAGTATGATATCATATTGTGATGTCAGCATAACTATTCGTGGCTTCTTATCAGAACGATCATATTCATTTTGTGAACTGCTAATGCTATCATTCATCTCCTCTTTGAAAAGCTGAATACATGACACACTGCAAGGTTGTATCATTAGAAGAAGTGGGAGGTTTGCTTAGGCTGATACTATTCTAGGTGCACATGGGGTGACAGCTTCTAAAAACACTTATGACAAAGTTAGGATAAAACTAATTTTTTTCAAAAAATTAGAGGTTCAAATTCAATTGAGAGACACTTGTTGAGATGGCCAGGAACTTTACTTCCTGAAAACATCCATCCTGGCTGTCAAAAATTCTTGTGATGCCTCACATAGGAGCAACACTAACACACAAAAACCCAAATTTACAAGTTCACATGGCAACACAAAATTATCTATTTAGAATAATGTACCAATTAAAGTACGGAAATCACAAAATTTATAAAAGTTAAAAAAAAAGTCTAAAAACCATAGATATAGCCATCCAACGTGGTTAAATTAGATAATTGAATTGTGTTAAACTGTACATCCATTCATTTCATAACAAAGCTGGTCTAAAGATTAAATTGAAAAGAAATCAACTAAACCCAAATTAAACTGGTATACAATACAATTCTCTGGGAGACATTGTACTAAACTTCTTGTTTTAGTATATTGCTTTTTTAGATCAAAGAAAGAATCAGCTATATTGCCAAACAACACTAAAACACAGAAACAAGGCAATTCACACAAAAATATGGAAAAACTCCAATTAAGGAAGTTGCAGGAATAAGCAAATTTATAAAAGACAGTGGCTATTTTGCCATCGACGGTATTTTACATTTGGAGACTATTTTGACGTAATCATTCACATGTGTTTATATTGCCATATTTGCTAGATATCAGCCAGTGACACTGTGATGTAGGGCATTGCACTGGTCTTGAGATACCATGGTTGCGGGTTCAAATCTCAGCTGGCAGGGCATTAAAAGAAAGACAGTGTACACCAAAGGGGCAGGCCTGGTATGTAAATGTGTGGGGCAGTGTACAGGGTAAGGGGTAGACGTTGGGGGTGCAAAATTTTTTTCATTGGTTATTAAAATTGACCAATCAGAAACAATCACATGTTTAGTATGTCAATAAGATTGACCAATCACAAATAACTCACAGCAAAATAGTCTCTGAGGGTAAAATGCCGTTGACAGCAAAATAGCCACTGCCTTTACAAAATGCTTAGTGGAACTTGACTCAAGTATCTAATTTTACTCAATTTTTAGTTATACTTCAGTTTTTATCAACTTTCATGAATTCTCATGTTTCCACACTATTTGCACCTTTTCACTAGGTAATTTTCCATATTTCCTAAATCAGTGATTTTGTTATTCCTTTTTCAAAACGAATTTTAGTGTTTCCATATTTTCATGTTTGACATAAATTTCAGTCATTAATTCCATAACTCAATAGACCTATGCACTTTTGTATTTCCGTAATTTCAGAAATTTCTGTATTATAGTGTTGTCCATATTGATGAATACATGGAAATGCATACTACTGAAATGCAGAATTATGGATCAGCATTTTAAGGTTATAACTGCTGTAAGACCAGAGCTAGAATTAACATCAAAAGTGCTACAGAGGTTGCAAGGTTGGTATGATCAGCAGTGTTTATAAAACCCAAAGTTTATCAGTTTATTAGGAAATCAATCATCAAAGTGCTGGTAAGTCTACATCATTGTGTGAAATCATGGTTACGAAATATACAATCAGACATATAAAAAAGTTTTTTTTCTAAGCACAGGTTATATCGCAAATTCATTTGTAGACCTGCTTTTTCTAATTTCTGCAATTAAAAATTATGGATTAATTGCGAGTTTCTGCAAATCTGCATTTCTGTATTTCAGTGTTGATTTTGCATAGCCTACACAGGTAGGTTGTTAACAACTGGTAAACAAAAAGAAACTTGTTGCATTGTCATTTCAACTCTAATTATTATTTAATCTAAGCCTATTTTCTCACCAACTTTTAATTTTTTGTTCTTTACCTTGATATATATCCAAAAAACCATTAAAGTTTATGCAGCTACAGCTTGAGATCAATAAAAAATTGTTACCAAAGCTTGCAACTAGTCAATCTTTTAACACAAAAAACATAAAATTTGGGTTAGGTCTGTATCAAAACCCACCTATTATTTACTCTCATCAACTACTAAATAAGGCTTACAGTACCAGTGCTCAAAACAATATTTTATTAGCATTTTGCAGTATTTACACGCTTACGGCCTTGCATATCCACTCTTTCTCACTTGCATAAAAAGTACCAATACACAATTTCACTTATTCTTAATCCTGTAGACCTAGACTGTTAAGTGAAACCTGACTGCTAGAAGTACTCTTCTAAATTAGCACCATTAACCACATAATTACAATTAGCCTGATAAGACCCTTACTGCAACCAGCTACAACTGTAACTTATTTAATAGTAACCAGTAATCCATCCACCACTGAACCTTTCCTCCACTGCCACCGCGCCATTGAAGAGCGCAGTCAAGAACGAACCAAACCCATTTTTTTGACGACCCATCCAAGCTTAAAAAAATCAGCATGTCACACGTGACAGTTTAAATAGAGCGTGACGAATGGAATCCTTTTGAAATCCGAATGATATCCGTAATATCGGCTATTGCTTACTACGAAGGATTCGCACTTTCGCATCTACTAATTTAACTACTAAAACCTCAAGAGTACATTTGCAACAGTATAGAGACATTTTAATGAAGTGTAAATGCACTTATCATACAAAATAACGCAACATTTATTGCAGAAAAAATACCACCAATTTTTTAAAAAGAGGCGAAACGTGGACGTTTCGTAAAAAAGGCAAACAAAAACATGAAACATGACAAAGCACGTGAAAAAGATCTAGTGCTTCATGAAATGGTTAAAGCAGGTGGGGGTATTCTCTTTGAAAAACTGAGTGATCATTATAAATGACAGATCGAAACTCAAAAAAAGCGATAGCTCAACGTTGTAGCGCAATGGCAGGCATCTGACTGTAGCCTCGGTTAAAATGAGTGCACTCGGCGACTAGTCGAGCACTTCTATCAAGACAGCCACTGAACTGAGATGGTGTTCCATATATAAAGCCAAGTTGTTGTTGGTGACTTTCTGCTCATGATTTGTAATTAAAGTTGCTGAGTTTGATACACAATTCCCCTCCTCAAGCACGCGCAGCTAGGCGGAGACATGCAAAAGAACGGAAGACGTTGCTGAGGTTGCAACTCGCCTTCTTAGCCAATCTTGAGAGAGTGAGGCTAGCCGGTCGAAGTAAGTGAGATTCCCGCCAAGACATTGATTGGAAAGTGGTCTTGGCGTTTGGGGCTTGGCGAATCGACGATGACTTGTGCTGCTTGAATGAAGAGGCTGCCGGCCAACCACATCAGAGAAGATGTACCTTCCTCGCGAGGTCACCATTGTAGCTCAAAGGCAGGCATCTCACAGTAGTCTGAGTTGAAATGAGTGCACTCTGTGTGGTGAATAGTTACTTCTATTATGATAACTACTGAATGAAGCAGACGTTCCATATATAAATCGAAGTTGTTGTTGGTGACTTTCTGCTTGTGGTTTGTGGTTGAAATTGCTGAGGTTGCTACTACGCCATTATTATCTTACTTTTCAAGACAAACAGAATAATTTCTCAAAAACAATCACCAGCATCTTGCTGTACCATGCAACGCTCAATTGCAACATGTCAATAATCCGCAACTGGTTTCCACCTTATTGGGTCTCGTCAGGCAGGTGTAAAAGTCACTCAATAATAAAAGTGCTAAGCCTAAATCACAACAAATCTGCGATTATGTGCAAAGTGATGACGCAGTACAAAGTATTTAGACCTATACAGCAATACCCACATCAAGGGAGTCTCATTTAAGGACCCGCACACATGATAAATAGAAAAATCGCTTACAAACAATCGTTCTTGTAGGTTAATAGATTGTTGTATGGCACAATATGACGTTGATGACTGTTTTTAAGCGATTTTTCAATTCATCTTAGCGTGATGCTGAAGGCAGATCCCTCTTAAATGGAAGATTTAAGATATTTGATACTTGCTAGCAAGCAACTAGCATTATTTACACTTTGTAAATTAATAAAGACTAAATAATAATTCCACACCCTTTTAGGGTTTACCGATGTGACTTTTTGTCCATATCATGTGTGCAGGTCCTACAATGACAAGTTATTTGGTGGTATGTATGCTTTGCGATTTAGCAAAATCCTCTCATGAAAATAATAAAAAAAGAAATCATTAACATAAATGATGTGCCTAACCTGATCTTCCTGTTGCTTGCCATGCAGCACGCTTTCGAGAAAATTGCTAGAGTTAAATATTAGGACCACTACCTTCCATTTTTTTGTAATTATACCCATTTGTATAAACTAACGCCTATGGTTGGTTGCATGTTGCTTGGCACTGGCATAAACACAGCCATGCGGAGTGCAAATGAAGCCGAAATAAAGCGCTTACAGTTAAGTTATTACAATAGCAGGGCCCCCATCAATAACGTCGAGGTTAAGAATATCAAATCAGTCGGTTGCACCGGCTTTACATAATTGCAAGAAAATTGTTTCAACATTTAGACCAATGTTTCCCAAACTTTTTTGTTTGTTGGCACAGTAAAAAGCTAGACAAATTTCGCGGCACAACAGCCACATGAATCTATTCATACTGATCGCCAGCAGCATTCCAGGTGACAGAGCGAAAGGTGATGACCTTTTTTTTTCTGTTCGAAAATCACCCTTATTGACCTCCAAAAAAAGGTCATCACCCTTCTTGCTGTCACCTGTAATGCTACTCGTGATTCATGGCAGTTATCGACCATTAATTCACGGCAGCATTTACTCAATTTTGTTGATTTTGACCAGAGATATTCCACCTATCCAACTCCGACATATCCGAGCGATTCCGTTTCTGTTGCTAAGAACTCAATAGATATAAATAGAAAAACTAAATCAGCTCGAAACTTTATTTATACATTAATACGCTAAGACAAATTGATTCTATTTGAATAGGTACTGATGATTCTTTATGGCGAAATGCATTTGTCTTAGCGTATTAATGTATAAATAAAGTTTTGAGCTGATTTAGTTTTTCCATTCATATCATATTTTACTCTATTTTGTCCGAAAATTTCTATAAATATTAAGTATTTTAAAAAACCCGCCACAGACCTCCAAATCTTCCGCGGCATACAATTTGAGAAACATTAATTTAGACCAGGGCTTCTCAAACTATGGGTCGCGACCCCATTTGCGGTCGCGAAACAAATTGACTGTATTCATCAGAATCAAAAGCTTTTGTAACCCTCACGAGGAAATTAAAAAGTAGACCTGTAGTAAAATAATTTTGTGTTGCATTTTTAGGGGTAATTCCTTCTTTACGCTTTCAGTTGTATACTACAATGTCTGCCTGAGCTTTCAAGTAAAAATAATCAAAAAGTCGAAACAAGTTATTCATTGTTACTTCCTGTTTGTTATGACATACTGACCGATATCGAACTTGTTGACACACGCAGAGACGTAGCAGCCGCCCCCCAAACCCCCCAATTGGGGGGCCCAGGCCAACTTTGGGGGCCCAAGTTAGTCTGAAATTGCTTTTTGGCTACGTGACTATTTTCAGTTCAGCAGACTTGTTTACAACCGATTTAAACTGTAGGAAGAAATTGGCTTGTGACATCATAAGTCAATGCAACGTCATTTTATCTCGCACAATCTAGAATATTTCGATTGATTTTCTGGTAGAATCTTGAATATTCGATTGACGTAACAATGCCCTTGTTACGCAACAATCATAGAATGGTCTGGAATTCTGTTTGGCTATAAATACCGGGACAATATATATACACTGCAGAGTGCAGATAAAGTATTTTATTGACATTGTATAGAATGAAACGTTCAAAAAGTGGTGCTCAAAAGAGAAAAGAAGCAGCCACTGCTCGAGATGCTGTAGCGAAATTGCCCAAGATGACAGATTTTTTCAAGATTACTGAGCAGAGTAGACCTGGCACTAGTACCGAGAGGGATGAAGAAAACTATAGTGTACAAGAAAAAGAAGACTATGACGATCAGCATCAAAGTGATTGTGAATTTCCAGAAAATGTAAGTTGTGATTTACCTGCCAATACGCAACCTTCAATATCAAAAATAACTGAATCTCAATTTACCCCTATCCCTGATGACCCATGTAAATGGCCTGAAAGTATTTCTGATGCTCAACGATGTGATATAGTAAAGCGTGGACCACATCAACTAATAATGAATTTTCCATATAATAACACAACTCCAAGGCGACGTTTTTCCTCCAACCATTATAAACGTGTGTTACCTAATGGTGAAAGTGTTTCACGGTCGTGGCTAGTTTATTCTGGGGAATCAGATCAAGTTTTTTGCTTTTGTTGTAAGCTATTTGGAAAAACACTAAGCCCCTTTTGTAGTGGTATAAATACATGGGAGGGTTTTTCGAAAAAACTGAAAGACCATGAAAACGGCATTTCCCACCAAGAATGCTGCAGTCAATGGATGTTGCTAGCTGAAGGGATAAGAAATTCATCCACTATCGACAAACGCGAGATGAATATTTTTTTCAATGAAAGACGTTTTTGGAGAAATGTTTTAGAGAGACTTATCGACATTGCCTTGTTTCTATCGGAAAGGAATCTTGCTTTTAGAGGATCTGAAGAAGTCTTAGGATCTCCTCACAATGGAAATTTTCTGGGTATATTTGAGCTTTTGGCAAGAAGAGATCCGATCCTAAAAGAGCTTCAAGACAGAATCAAGAATAAAAACACTAAAGATCACTATTTGAGTCCTACCATACAAAATGAACTAATTGAATTGCTAGCGACAGAAGTTGAAAAAGAAAATTTACAGCAATTGAAATTGGCAAAATATTTTTCTATAATTTTCGACTGCACTCCAGATATGTCACATCATGAACAAATGTCTCTCATTCTCCGTTATGTACTATGTAATGAAGAAGCTGCTGTTGTTAAAGAAACAGTTTTTGGCTACTTGAGAATAAGTGACAGTACTGGGAAAGGCTTGTTGGACGCTTTCTTAGAAAAAGCGATCGAACTGCAACTCGAATTGTCTGATTGTCGAGGTCAGTCATATGATAATGGTGCTAACATGAAAGGAAAACATTCTGGGATCCAAGCAAGAATGCTAGACATCAATCCCAAAGCTGTTTACGTGCCCTGTGCAAACCATACCCTTAACTTAGTTGTTGTTGACAGTGCTAATTCATCGACGGAAGCATTGAGATTTTTTGGAGTACTTACAAGGTTGTATGTGCTGTTTTCGTCCTCTGCTCAGCGTTGTGAAATTTTGAAGAAACATGTGGAGCTGTCCATAAAGTCACAATCTGATACTCGTTGGGAAAGCAGAATTAAATGCATCAAACCTCTTCGATACAATTTAAAAGAGGTGTTGCTGGCACTGAAAGACTTGGAAGCCATTTCCATGGAAAGAAAAGATGGAAGAGCTGCCTCAGAAACAAAATCGTTGATAGCTCATTTATCAAAATGGAGTTTTCTTTTGTCGGTGTTTATTTGGTATGATATCCTATTCCAAGTCAATAAAGCAAGCAAGATTCTTCAACCGTATGGAGTCTCCCTTCATACAATGGAAACCGAAATCCAGGCAACTGAAAAGTTTTTGCAAAACTATCGCACAACGGGTTATGACAGTGCCGCAACATCTGCTGTTGAAATAGCACAGGAATTGGATATTGATCCTTCTTTTCCTCCGTCAAGGAGTGGAAAGAAAAGAAGATTGTTTGATTACCAAGGTGAAGAGGAACAACGAGCTACTCCTGAACTGAAATTTAAAAGCAACTTTTTCTATCCATTAGTAGACCAGGCTATTATGTCAATAAAGGAGCGCTTTAATTTGTTACGTGAGGTTTCTTCCGCCTTTTCGTTTTTGTACACACGAGACAAACTTTTGCTTGTGCAACAAGAAAATGCTCTTCTTACTTGCTGTAAAGAGTTCCAAAAAAAGTTCGGTGACATTGATTCTGATGAAATGAGCTCTGAGCTACAGTGGTTTGTTTTAATTTTACAAAAAAAACGCAATCTCAATACGGCTCAAGACTTTCTGAACTATCTTCTAAAGACTCATTTATTTGAATTGTATCCGAATGTGTACATCGCACTTCGAATCTTACTAACTTGCCCCGTGACTGTTGCCAGCGCTGAAAGAAGCTTCAGCAAATTGAAACTGATCAAAACTTTTAATAGAACGTCTATGACAGACAGTAGACTATCTTCATTAGCCATGTTGTCAATCGAAAATGACTGCGCCCGATCTCTTGATTATGACAATGTCATAACAGCATTTGCGAACAAAAAGGTTCGCTCCAGACTATTTAAATGATACTGTGTTTTTATAACTTTTTCATGTTTTTCAGTGTCATTGCTTTCGTTTCGCAGTGTCTGCATAAATGTCCTACTGAACTCTGGCATCGGTGCCGAATTTTTTATGACTTGCACCTTCGGTATCGGCATGCTTTATTCTGACATTAGCCTGTTTACTTATGTACAAATTGTGGTGTATTTTCTTAATGCAGCTTTTTAATTTTACACCTCTAAAGTGATATGACCTGTGCGCAGGGGCTCTTGCGCTTACTTTGGGGGGGGGGGGCCCGAAGTTGGAGTGCTACGGGACTGGACACACGGCTACAACTTGGAAGGAAATTTCCTTATTTGAGGAAATTTTCTCATTTGATAAAATTTGACTCTAAAAGTCAAAAAAACGAAACTAAACGGAAATGATCAAGACAAAAAAATCTAGGAATAACAAACGTAGAAATAAAAAATATAAGTGTCGAAAATGCATTTTTGAACCTCTGCAATAGACCAATAAGTGCCAGAATTTCATTATTACGCCTATGAATCAAAGTAGCAAGTGTCGGTATTTTATGCATAAATCTCGTAATAAGAACAATTAGCACAAAAAACTAATTAATACGCTTTTAAAGAAACCAAACAAGTCTTCGAAATCCGTTACTAAGCATCTGAAACAGAGTAATAACAATCGGAATTTCATTTACAAGCCTCTGAAATACAATAGTAAGTGTCATTTACACACAATCATATGATATTAAAAGACAATGATAAGTGTCAGAATTTCATTTACCAGCCTCTAAAACAGAATAACAAGAATCGGTATTTTATACAAAAGTCTCTGCAATCCACTCATAAGTGCCGAAATTACAATTACCAATGTCTAAAACAGCAATAAGTGTTGGAAATTTCATTTACAAGTCTCTAAAGCACAGTAATAAGTGTGGGAATATCGTTTACTAGCCAACAAAATTCAGTAACAAGTGTCAAAATTTCATTTACAAGCTTCTGAAATACACTAATACGTGTCGGAATTTCATTTATAAGCCCCTAAAACAAAGTAATAAGTGTCGAAATTTCTTTTACCGGCTTTAAAAATGCAGTAATAACAGTCTGAATCATTTATAAGTAGGGTGACCATGCGTCCTCTTTTTGGAGGACATGTCCTCCTTTTTGGTAAAAAGTAATTGGTCCTCCGAGGATGTTTCGAAATGCCTTTTTTGTCCTCCTTTTTAATAAAAACTAGTTTGGTCATCCAAAGTCGTTCAAAATTTCTCTTTTTACGTTTACCCTGTGATTAAAAAATTATGTCACTACATATTAGTTTAAGTGATAATAAGTTTAACTGGTAAGGAATGATAAAAGGGAGTTTCCTAACGGTCTATCTCAGGCTGACTGTTGCTTTAGGTTTGAAAGAGTAAGATTACATTGAAAGCGGTACAAATACCGGTAAGTTTCCAAACTGCATTTCTTGTATTTTACGCAGCGGAGGTACGGAGATAAATTTTGCTTTGTTGTTCTGGTCGATTGACCTAATTTCAAAGAAACCATTTCGGTACATATTTATTTTAGTTTAAAAAATTAAACAATATTTTTAGTTGAAAGTTTATAATTATCATTGCTGTGATTTTTGAAAAATAAAACGAAAAGCTAAAAAATAAATGCGGTATGCCAAAAAGAAAATCGAAGTTTACTGAAGAGCTTCAACGGAAGTATCCATTTTTTAGAAAAGGACGAGATGAGTTCGAAGCAGAATGCATTACTTGTGGCTACGGAACTTTTGTTTCTGTAGCAAATAAAGGCAAACTGAGCCTAGACATCAGTCCCGTAGCACTCCAACTTCGGGCCCCCCCCCCCCAAAGTAAGCGCAAGAGCCCCTGCGCACAGGTCATATCACTTTAGAGGTGTAAAATTGAAAAGCTGCATTAAGAAAATACACCACAATTTGTACATAAGTAAACAGGCTAATGTCAGAATAAAGCATGCCGATACCGAAGGTGCAAGTCATAAAAAATTCGGCACCGATGCCAGAGTTCAGTAGGACATTTATGCAGACACTGCGAAACGAAAGCAATGACACTGAAAAACATGAAAAAGTTATAAAAACACAGTATCATTTAAATAGTCTGGAGCGAACCTTTTTGTTCGCAAATGCTGTTATGACATTGTCATAATCAAGAGATCGGGCGCAGTCATTTTCGATTGACAACATGGCTAATGAAGATAGTCTACTGTCTGTCATAGACGTTCTATTAAAAAGTTTTGATCAGTTTCAATTTTCTGAAGCTTCTTTCAGCGCTGGCAACAGTCACGGGGCAAGTTAGTAAGATTCGAAGTGCGATGTACACATTCGGATACAATTCAAATAAATGAGTCTTTAGAAGATAGTTCAGAAAGTCTTGAGCCGCATTGAGATTGCGTTTTTTTGTAAAATTAAAACAAACCGCTGTAGCTCAGCGCTCATTTCATCAGAATCAATGTCACCGAACTTTTTTTGGAACTCTTTACAGCAAGTAAGAAGAGCATTTTCTTGTTGCACAAGCAAAAGTTTGTCTCGTGTGTACAAAAACGAAAAGGCGGAAGAAACCTCACGTAACAAATTAAAGCGCTCCTTTATTGACATAATAGCCTGGTCTACTAATGGATAGAAAAAGTTGCTTTTAAATTTCAGTTCAGGAGTAGCTCGTTGTTCCTCTTCACCTTGGTAATCAAACAATCTTCTTTTCTTTCCACTCCTTGACGGAGGAAAAGAAGGATCAATATCCAATTCCTGTGCTATTTCAACAGCAGATGTTGCGGCACTGTCATAACCCGTTGTGCGATAGTTTTGCAAAAACTTTTCAGTTGCCTGGATTTCGGTTTCCATTGTATGAAGGGAGACTCCATACGGTTGAAGAATCTTGCTTGCTTTATTGACTTGGAATAGGATATCATACCAAATAAACACCGACAAAAGAAAACTCCATTTTGATAAATGAGCTATCAACGATTTTGTTTCTGAGGCAGCTCTTCCATCTTTTCTTTCTATGGAAATGGCTTCCAAGTCTTTCAGTGCCAGCAACACCTCTTTTAAATTGTATCGAAGAGGTTTGATGCATTTAATTCTGCTTTCCCAACGAGTATCAGATTGTGACTTTATGGACAGCTCCACATGTTTCTTCAAAATTTCACAACGCTGAGCAGAGGACGAAAACAGCACATACAACCTTGTAAGTACTCCAAAAAATCTCAATGCTTCCGTCGATGAATTAGCACTGTCAACAACAACTAAGTTAAGGGTATGGTTTGCACAGGGCACGTAAACAGCTTTGGGATTGATGTCTAGCATTCTTGCTTGGATCCCAGAATGTTTTCCTTTCATGTTAGCACCATTATCATATGACTGACCTCGACAATCAGACAATTCGAGTTGCAGTTCGATCGCTTTTTCTAAGAAAGCGTCCAACAAGCCTTTCCCAGTACTGTCACTTATTCTCAAGTAGCCAAAAACTGTTTCTTTAACAACAGCAGCTTCTTCATTACATAGTACATAACGGAGAATGAGAGACATTTGTTCATGATGTGACATATCTGGAGTGCAGTCGAAAATTATAGAAAAATATTTTGCCAATTTCAATTGCTGTAAATTTTCTTTTTCAACTTCTGTCGCTAGCAATTCAATTAGTTCATTTTGTATGGTAGGACTCAAATAGTGATCTTTAGTGTTTTTATTCTTGATTCTGTCTTGAAGCTCTTTTAGGATCGGATCTCTTCTTGCCAAAAGCTCAAATATACCCAGAAAATTTCCATTGTGAGGAGATCCTAAGACTTCTTCAGATCCTCTAAAAGCAAGATTCCTTTCCGATAGAAACAAGGCAATGTCGATAAGTCTCTCTAAAACATTTCTCCAAAAACGTCTTTCATTGAAAAAAATATTCATCTCGCGTTTGTCGATAGTGGATGAATTTCTTATCCCTTCAGCTAGCAACATCCATTGACTGCAGCATTCTTGGTGGGAAATGCCGTTTTCATGGTCTTTCAGTTTTTTCGAAAAACCCTCCCATGTATTTATACCACTACAAAAGGGGCTTAGTGTTTTTCCAAATAGCTTACAACAAAAGCAAAAAACTTGATCTGATTCCCCAGAATAAACTAGCCACGACCGTGAAACACTTTCACCATTAGGTAACACACGTTTATAATGGTTGGAGGAAAAACGTCGCCTTGGAGTTGTGTTATTATATGGAAAATTCATTATTAGTTGATGTGGTCCACGCTTTACTATATCACATCGTTGAGCATCAGAAATACTTTCAGGCCATTTACATGGGTCATCAGGGATAGGGGTAAATTGAGATTCAGTTATTTTTGATATTGAAGGTTGCGTATTGGCAGGTAAATCACAACTTACATTTTCTGGAAATTCACAATCACTTTGATGCTGATCGTCATAGTCTTCTTTTTCTTGTACACTATAGTTTTCTTCATCCCTCTCGGTACTAGTGCCAGGTCTACTCTGCTCAGTAATCTTGAAAAAATCTGTCATCTTGGGCAATTTCGCTACAGCATCTCGAGCAGTGGCTGCTTCTTTTCTCTTTTGAGCACCACTTTTTGAACGTTTCATTCTATACAATGTCAATAAAATACTTTATCTGCACTCTGCAGTGTATATATATTGTCCCGGTATTTATAGCCAAACAGAATTCCAGACCATTCTATGATTGTTGCGTAACAAGGGCATTGTTACGTCAATCGAATATTCAAGATTCTACCAGAAAATCAATCGAAATATTCTAGATTGTGCGAGATAAAATGACGTTGCATTGACTTATGATGTCACAAGCCAATTTCTTCCTACAGTTTAAATCGGTTGTAAACAAGTCTGCTGAACTGAAAATAGTCACGTAGCCAAAAAGCAATTTCAGACTAACTTGGGCCCCCAAAGTTGGCCTGGGCCCCCCAATTGGGGGGTTTGGGGGGCGGCTGCTACGTTTCTGCTAGACATGCTTGTAGACAGTTCAAAGCATAAAAAAAGCTGTCCGATTTACATTTTTTTGTTCATTGGCATCATAATTTTTAAAAATAAACTGCTGTATTTGTACTAATTATCAAAAGCAGCCAGTGTCCAACAAATGTCCAGAAAAGTTTTCCCAGCCTTGCATAACAACTTGTAGGACTGATAATCATTATTATCAAAAAAATGTCCTCCTTTTTGGTAATGAAAATATGGCCACCCTATTTATAAGCCTCTGAAATGCAATCATACTTGTCGACCTTTCATTTTCAAGCCACTGAAATACAATAGTAAGTGTTGTTTACCAGCTATTAAAATACAATGATAAGTGTTGAAATTTCATTTACCAGCCTCTGAAACGGAGTAATAAATGTCAGTATTTCGTACAAAAGCCTCTGCAATCCAATCGGAATTACATTTACCAGTCTCTTAAGCACTGTAATAAGTGTTGAAGTTTCATTCACAAGTCTCTAGAAACACAGTTTCAAGTGTCGGAATATCGTTTACTAGCCTGTAAAATTCAGTATAACGTGTTGGAATTTTATTTATAAGCCTCTAAAACAAAGTAATAAATGTCGGAATTTTATTTACCGGCCTCTGAAATACGGTAATAACAGTCGGAATTTCATTTATAAGCCTCTAAAATATAGTACAAGTGACGAAAATTTATTTACCGGCCTTGAAATACAGTAATAACAGTCGGAATTTCATTGGGTGTCGGAAATTCATTAAACGGCTTCCGAAACACAATAATAAGAGTCGAAATTTTATTTATAAGTTTTGGAATAAGTGTCGGAAATTCATTTTTTGAAACTCTGCAACAGACCGGTAAGTTTTGGAATGTCATCATTAAGCCTCTGAATTAATATAGAAAGTGTTAGAAGCTCATCTATAAATTTTGGAAATAGAGTAATAAGTGTCCTTAAAATAAGACCAATAGGCGTCGGAAACTCATTGATATGCTTCTAAAACAGCGCAATAATGTCGAAATCCATTTGTAATCATTTAAAACGTAGTAATAACGGTAGGAATTTCATTTGCAAGCTTCTGAAATACAGCAATAACCTTCAGAAATCCATTTATTAAGCCTGCGAACTAGAGCAATAAGTGTCAGATTTTCATTTACAAGCCTTGGAATAAGAGTAATTAATGACGAAAAATAATGGGTTGTGATGAAAAATTTTGTGTGTACGGGAGTAATGCTTTAAAAATGTGGCTATCAAGGGAGATTTCGACATTACTGGTTTACAGGTTTACATTACAATTTAGCTTACGTTGTTGTAGATATGTTTTTATCAAAAGCATCTTGTCAGTATCTTCCAAAAACGTCATCATGACCTTACAAAGCCTCATGTCTGTACCATCTAACCGCATTTGCTTTTGCCAGCCCATCTACAGTTTTGTTTAACCCCAGCATGGCCATCTATTCTTCAGTACTTTTTTCGTCTGTAACTTTCCAACTGCACAAGGTTCTTAACTTCTTACCATAGCTCTGTCGGTCCTTCTTAAAATTTCTTTTTTATTTTCTCTGAAGCACTATGGCGGGCTTCTATACAAAATTGCTGACTTTGCGCAACTGCGGTAAGTTTTACCTTTCTTTTGCAGAGGAAACTTTTATATCCAAGTAGAAACTCTCCACATTTCCTGAATCTCACCCAGCAGATTTTTACTCTTGCTATGACAGCCGCTTCGCAACCACCACTAGGATTCAACTTGTTTTTCAAAAACAAGATCATTTACGGGATCCATCCTATCGCACATTTTCTATCAAAGAAAGTAATCCTTCGATCATTTCTCTGCATCTTGATCACATAAACCAGATTTCCAACCTAGTGGTATCTCTCTTTATTTTTGCACATCTGCCCAGAACAGAGTTTCTGCGTTTTGTGCACGAAGCTGCATCGGCCATCATTCTCCCACAAACTCTGTATGAATCTATCTTACCTTTCTACAGTCCTTTTTTCGACCCACCAACCACCACGGTTGTTTCTCTGATGTTGACTTTCAATTCCTTGTCTTCATGTGCTTCCATATAATTTTAAAACCTCTCTTTCAAATCTTTCTTGGGTTTGCTCATGAAAATATCGTCATCTGCAGTTAATGTTTCATTGATCACTCACCTTCTGGCAATTTCTGTAGTAATATCTACAACTACAGCAAACAACCTGCGAAAGCACAGATTCTTGACATACAGCAACCTTTACTTCAAACTCCTTTGAATACGCAGATCCTACTCTTACTCTTTTTTTGCTCCATCTGACAAACTAATTGCAGTTCAAACCAGTACTTTTATTAAACCCATCTTTTTCATGACCCACTTCATCACCTTTCTTGAACTCTATCAAATGCCTTTTCCAGGTGAAAAAAAAACAGATTTACAACTTTTCCTTCTTTTGATATTCCTCTTGCACTCTGTTCACAATGAATATGTCATTCACAGTTCCTTTCACTGAAATAAATGAAGCTGTGTTATAGCCAAATTGATTAATAAGATTTGCATTGGTCTTTCTAACATCCTTTCAACAGCTTGCATGGCATGTTTTAGCAGTTTTACTCCTCTATATGATCCACAGCTAATTATATCACTTTTTCCTTTAAAAATAGGCAAAAATTATATCAGTTTTCCACTCATTTGGCATTCCCTTACCATTTAACACGCGCTGACACAGATCCATAATCACTTTAAACCAAATTTCACAACTTCCAGTCATTATCTTCACACTTACTTCAGGTAGTCCAGTTGCCTTTTATGACTTCATCGTTTGCATTGCTTACACGATTTCTTGGCGAGCAGCTCTTTCAACCCGTCCTTCTACTATACCATTTCCACCATTTGCTCCCATTCATTCTCTTCATTCACAATCTTTCCATGTGTTCCTTTCAAATTATCACCCTGTCTTTTTCAATAAAACCCAATGGTCGGTCTCTTCCTCTTAAGCATCTTCCTCCTTCAAAATCTTTTTCCTCTTGTAAGATCACGCACAGCTGTATTTCATCTACCGAACTCCAGTAACATTCCTTCCTTCCTCATTTATTTTCCCAAATTCCTTCTTCCCATACATACCCTCAAAACCCTTAACATTTTTCCACACACCCATTGAAATCCCCTTTGATGATTATGATTTCTCTAGAATTTCCTAAGTCCCATTTACTAGCCATTTCATCATAAAAGCAAACTTTGTCTGGGTCTGGTCTTCCGCTTGGTAGTCTATGCGAACATATTGTTCGAATCACTTTTTTCCCTAAAGTCAACACAATCGCCATGTCTCTGTCGTTTTTTCTTGTAACTTCCACTACGTTTCTAGATAGTTCCTTTTTCACCAAAATTTCAACCCCTCCAGATGCAGTGTCATCTCTTGACTACCAGACTTTATACTTTCGTCCTTGAGTAAAAGCAAAGGAAACTCCTTGCCTGTGTGTTCGATGAATTAAATATGTTCTTAACGAATTCTCAAACGCTATGGACTTTACTCTCTTCTAAGAGCAATAATTTTTAAGACTAGCATGGTTTACTGTATACAGCAATGCTGATACCCAATCGCTAATTACGCTCGTAAATATCCAAAACTTCCATTTACGCAAAATAACCTTTGAAACAATAAGACCTGTAATGAAACAGCAAATTATAGCTCTGATATTAAGTTCTAAGAGCAAAAACAAGCTTTACAAAATCACCGTTGAGGGCTTCGAGCTAAAAGCGATAAGTCTTAATCTTTTCAAAGCGACAATAATAATCAAAGCACCAAAAAATGCTTATCGACAGCAATAAATTTTTTCGATGAAATCGGTAAGAGATTTGCTAATTGCACAAGCCTAATTTCACACCATTCGAGGTTATTTGATAACTGTGTTTAGCTTACACATTAGGTAATCATTCGTAGCCAGCATGTTTTGATGTGAGTTGTTACGCACTTGAAGAAACGTTTTTGATGACTTGGTTTCCAGAGGCGTAAATTTTAAAGGGTCGTGGGTTTAGAAGCTCTTTGAAAATTTGCTATAGTATTCTAATGATAATTTCTCCCTCCCCAAAACAGTGAAGCTGAAGTTATGTTTTCCGATTATTATGTAGAATGAAATCCCCTTCTCCACATAACAAAATTTTGTGGTGACTAGGCTAAATGGGCAGCACAATTTTTTTATCACCAGGACTACGGGCATATATTGTGAGCGTGATTACAAACTATGTCATCGCAGGGACCCGAAAATTCTCAAAACAAAGCAAAAGTGAAGAAAAACCTTTGCGTCAAAAATTACTGGGCACATATTTGTCAGTACGCACAAAACTTGTTGCTTGTGAAATCTTGAGGCAGCCTTTCTACATTTTCTGTGCTCCCATCGGTCATAGACACAGTTAGAGATAGCGAGCCTGCAACCTATTGATTTCTTTGAACCCGATTGCTCATTGAAAATATTTTTGAGCAAGAGTTCACAAAAAATTAGCCGCAAAACTCTGCAGACGTGAAAATTGTTTACTTTCCTACAATCTGCTGTTCTCAAACTTTGAGTTTCATCAACTATATTTCACTTGGGTAATCTTGGTCTTCCCCTCTTTTTTTCCTATTTTAAGTTTGACTGGATATAGCGTCAAAATCTGGCTATTCAGATCTTCCTGTAGAGATATGGCGAGCAATCACAAACTCGAGCCATCTTTTACCTTTTTCAGGCAGGTTCTTATGGCTTGTTGCATTCTCCGTTTTTGAATTTTCTACTTTCGACGTAGAAGTCACTTTTTTTCACTTTATGTTCTCACTCCAACACTCCTCTTTCTGTTAAGGCGGTGCTATTGCCCTCTTCGATTTTCTTCGCAATCATGATCTTGATATTTGGAATGATGGATCTATCCTTTCTTCTTTCGGCAAGGAAAGTTTGAAGTTTTTGCCTACTGTGCTTATTTTGTGGAACTGAAGTCACCGTTTCCTACATGGCTGGCACAGTTTGCTGGAGTTCATCTGCTGAAATTTAATTGTCCCTGTAAGTTTTTTGCTTGTCTGGGCAGCTCAAACAAATCTGCCACTTTCTCTCTCAAGCTCTTTCCGTCTCCTTTATTTTATTCTTTGGCATATGAGTCAATAATTTTTTGGTGGCAATTAGACTCGGCCTTTAAGTGACTCATTTTTTTGATTAATGATATTGCCAATTCTATTATTTACTCATATGTACAAGCTCATTCTCTATTTATAAATTTTTTCTTCGGCCGTGCCACTTCCAAGAGTAGACTGACTGACCGAACTACCTGTCAGCCATATAAAAATAAATATTTCACGCTAAATGCATTATCCCAAGACACAACAAGCGAACTTTTGTTTTTTCTTACACTGTTTTTTTGGTGCCTCGCATCAACCAGATACCGTTTTCAAATTCTTCGGTTGGACTGGACAACATAATTGAAACTTTTTCTACCTACTGCAAAGCGATCCCTCTAACCGATTATACTTCCGCTCCGACCGATGAGCTGGCTACACTAAGTGCACTGTTTTCTATTCTCTTCTTATCTCTCCCAACGACTAATTTCTTCTTTCGCACAAGAGGCCACTGTTTCATTGACATCCCTCAGAATCCTCCGAAGAATTTGTGCTTCCTCGCTGCGTTTGCTGTGGCCTTGCTTAATTTTGCTGCAATGGACGGTCTTCATTGAATGCTTATCTTTCTAGAATAGGGAGAATTGAGAATCTTTTGTGCAGCTTTTACAATTACCCTTATTTACCTGTAGGTGCAAATTCTCTGGTCAGTCATATTAAAAACTTAAAAGCGGCTTTCAAACTGTGAGGCGAAGTAATAAAGAAATTAGTGTGAAGACGTTTTCTTAAGGACACGCACGACTTTTGAGTCTATCAGTAGCAACGCATGAGGTTACAGTTTCAAGTCATCAAGTGAACACAGATTAAAGATGTTTGAAATCCACAAATCTGGTGCCTAACAAAAAAAACAGAGTTGCTATTTCACAAATTGTATTTTTATTTTCCAACGATTGCTTCACGGCAATAATTTAACGAGTTGAACGAGCAATTGGCGGAAATAAAAAACTAATTATTTGATTAGGAAAACACTAAAAAGCATGCTATAAAAGATCTCAAAAAAAGATGAAAAACAGTAAAGCATAAAAGAATAAAAACAGCGTCATGGAACAAACAAAACGATTTTATTTATTTCAGTACACTCGCAACCAGTATCGCCAAGCATACAAGGACGCAGCAAAAGAACACTGCTCATTGAGTTGCCGACACCTTTATCGATAAAAGCCAAAGCATTTGGAATAAGCATGACAGTAAAAACCAGTGAAATAGTTCACTCAAGTCCGTAATTACTATTATTTGATTACAGCAGTAGAACGTTAATTGAGAGCAACAAAATAATAGTCTATTAAACAGCAACATTTACCAACATAATTTGAACGAGTATTACAGAAGTTTGCAAAAATAAAATTAAAAATTTTCATTCATTCATTGTGGTTAGAGCGTCCGCTTCGCAGTTGGTAGACCTGGGGTTCGTTTCCCTTGTCGAGTCATACCAAAAGACTTTAAAAAATGGCATCCGCAGCTTCCCTGCTTGGCGTTCGGCATTTAGGGGAGGTTGTGGAGAACAAGCCGACAAGCTTGCTTGATTGTGTCCTTGGGCAAGGCACTAAACGGGATGCCTCCGTCTTTATGTGGCAGACAGATGGTGGGGCCAAGCAGTCTACCCGTCGTGGTGGCCCAGTCGGACGAAAGACATGCAAACCGAGCATGAGCTCATACGCGTGAATGAATTAAAAATGATCGCTAGTTAGCTGTGTAGTTATAAATTTAGTTAAGGGAAAATTTATAGGGCGAGTTTCCTTGCCCCAACTATAGGAAAGGGTCGGACTACAAAAAACAAACAAAGTTCCAAATCTCATTTTTTGCACCAAACATCAATTTAAAAAATTTTTGAAATCGATTTGTCTTGGATTTTTCCACCCCCATTTTAAACACGCAACTGCTATCAGCCACCAAAGCTGTGAGTTGAACAAGCTACGACTTTCATACTATTTTGATACATGTTGCTGATATCAATTATATAAACCCTTTTACGTTTTACCAACTTATTAAACATAGCTATTAGACTATCCACATAAAAAGTACAAAACGGCTCCTGTTTTATCAGTGATAACGAATCTGAAACACTGAATCATATTCAGTACAGATCGTTGTTTACATTGTAATAATCGTAGTCAAAACATTTTGGAAACTAAAGAGATTGCGAAAGTGTAAAAGCATGAGCTTTTTTTTAACATATTTTGTACACAATTGTAATCAAAGAAATAGGCCAACTGAAATTGAACCTGACATCAAGCTGTGATGACTTTGACAAATTTCATCCACAATTTGCTTAGGTCTTACAAGAAATTATCAAAACAAAGTCCATTTTTTGAGAAATTAAAACATGGTGAATTCTTCTGCATTCTCCGTATTTTCCCGCAAATCAATTGCTATCGATACGTCATCAGTTGTTAGGTGATCATGCAATCCAATCATACCCACGCCGATGAGTTCCTAAAAATTCAAAAAACGGACAGTAATTAATTAAATATCCTGCTAAGTGAAATAGAGATACAAAAAATTAAATAATAAAAAAAATTTTCTAGTGTTCTTCCACGAGATGACACAGGAGGTCAGTTTTTCTTTGCATTTGCCGCCTGTTTTTACTCAAGTGATTGCTGAAACAGTAGCAGCCGAAAGTTGATAGAAGTTCTCATTTTGTGTATTTCCTAGTACAGAAGATGAAAAATATCAATTTCAATCATTTAAGCATGATGCTTTAAATGCTAAGTTTTAATCTGCGGCTCACAAAGACAGGCTGCACTACAACACAGGTTGACTAGCATGAAAGGGATTGAAGAATAGAGTACCAAAGGGGGTTGGGGATTAAGCACCCTGAGCTGTGGAAAATGTTCCCTCGAACCCACCTAGAACTACCCTAACATTAAATCGCAAGAAAAACTTCAGCATGCACCCATATAAAAGCAGGAGACATTTTAGCTTTAAATTGAAAGCAAGAAGCAGCCAAGTAACAATACAACACGTTCAATTACTTAATTAACAAACAATTATGCAATTTGTTCAAATTAACCAAATACTAAATCAAAGCGCTGATCTCAACCAGTATCATATACAAGAGAATAACTTTTCTCATAAAACAGGCACAAAAATGTAACATGCTTGTATACATCTTGGTGTTTCAACTGGTTACCAATCGGATTTTCACTGGACTATGCAACCTCACTTATTTTTGAAAAAAGCGTCGGATTTTAAGTTAACTATAAATAATATTAGGTGAACAAAGTTAAAAAATCAGGTCTTAAATTGTCAGAGAACAACCAAAATGTCGTTTGACACGTAGTGCTTTGTAGTTTTGTATATTCACCACAAGCGTTGCAAACAGGTTGCCGCAAGGGAAATTATCATGACGTGCCCTTTCTAAGTTCACAACAACGTAACATGAGTGAACAAGATATTTAACGTTGTATTTTTTTAACTGGAAACACTGTTTCGTCACTATTGCATTCCAGCCCCAAGATATTGCATTTTGTGCTCAGAAAAAAAGCCATTTGGCAATGATTTTCTATGCTGATTCTGACAAACAGTATATTTATCACAAGTAACATAAGCATGATTTGAAACTCGGAAACACCAAAGCATGGTTAAGTTTTACTGTCCTGGCCTTGCAAATGTGGAGGATAAATGCAAAAAAAGTGTAAAAGAAATTAACTTTTAAACATGTTACATCCAAAAAGATCCACGTTGGCTTCTATTTTTTTGCGTTGGGCGACATGAAAATGGTAAAATACCTTCATACCTAATTGTACCATATAGCTCAAAAAACACTCAGTAATGTTAATGGTTTAACTTCGATTTCCAATGAAATGTATGGCCGCTTTCGTGACTTATTTTGATTGTATTTCATGTATTGATTGCATGCAAATTTCATCAATCATTGGACACAGTACCTTTGAACTACAGGTTTTGTGGGTTCAGAAAGTGTTGGTGGCAAGGGTCTTATTCTAGATGAAGCGCGTCCCAAAAAAATCGAATGGCCACGCTGTGCCCCAATCAATGGCTGAAAAAATGAAGTTTCTATTGGCAATACTAAAGCATTAATTTTGAAAACGAATACATTAACAATTAGAATCGTCCTTTTTGCAAGGACTTGCTAACAACCGAGCTATTTCGTACACCGAATTAAGAAACACAACATTCACAACTGGAAAACAAGCAGAATCTGGTTCTTACACTGGCATCTTCGGTCAGTTTCTCGGAAAGATTCGTAACCATGACGTACATGTCGGGCCGGAAACGAGGATCTGTGTTCCAACAACTTTCCATTACAGAGAATCTGAAATGCATCTTTCGGTAAACGATACGACGATCACGTCTCTTCCTCGGAATCGATGCGCAGTGTGCAGCTGATCCAGGATTATATCGAAGTCCGAGATCACGATCGGCAGTTATTTGAAATCAATTATAAACGCAAAATGATAGCCAGGACTGCTATTGGTAGGTAGCCGCTAATGGACTCTTACGATGTGCTAATTGAGCAGCTTTACCATTTGAACTTGGCAGATGGACCAAGAGTTAACGACATTGCAACATCCGCTCACATAACACCTTAAGGCTAATGAGCAGTGAGCGATGAGCCGATGAGACAAGGTAGACCAAAACATTGCGGTCAGCGTCTAACTGTTTTTGAAAAAACAATTGGAAATTCAAAACCAAGTTTAGGAATACAATTCAAGCCAATGCATTAATGAATGTTCTGTTTAAACGGTCATTTGATTGGCTTGTGATATTTTTTTTCTGATTAGCTTACAACAACTGACCGAGCTCTGTTATACAAAGACAAATCACGTGTGAGGGAGATCGACGAAAAGATGGGAAGATTGCATACAAGAAGTTCTTGAAGGAGTGGGATTGGCCAAGGAAGATGCAAAGAACAGAACGGCTTGGTGAAGAGGAATTTGTTCGATCAGCTGCAACCCCTTACCTTAAAGGACAAGCACGAAAAAAAAATGTAGCAAGGAGTACGTTTTGTTTGATGCTACTCTCATTAATAAACATGATTGGAAGTGACTGGAATTTCACAACTTAAACAAGGGAACCTACTTCTTAGTTAACACAACTTACAATGATTCAGAGCAGTCGTTCGGGCGTTGCAATCTATTGTCATTTTCCAAGTAATTCTTCACTTCGGAATCACTGATCTCAGAATACGGAGTTTTTCCTCCACTGGCTATCTCCCACATTACAACTCCAAACGACCAACTACGAACAGAAATAAAATGACAGCATAAAACTGTTTACGCTTGTTTGCTTGTTTATCTTCTTATTGAAAAAAGTACGCACAAACAGTGGTCGTTTTTGGCAAAATTATAATTGAGCAGTGATATAGATGAAGAAACTGGAACGCTATAATGATGACCATGATCGGATGCTCATGCGTTTAAACCTCGCGATGACTTCATAGTGGTGCTCGGGAAAAAACACTTTTGATACTTGCGACTAAGCAAGGATAAAACAAACAAAAAGCGGGGATCACATGAACTTAGAGCTCATCTCTCCCTGATTAAGACGTTGCGAGTTTGAATACGCGTAGCTAGGATATTTCATTCACGAATATTTTCCTCTTTCTAGGTGCTTAGGGCAATTATCGTGGTTACTTTCTGCTGAGGTGACAAGCTTGCAGAAGAATTGAAATAAAAAGTTCAACTTAACCTAGTAACTTGGTGGGAAAAGTAACAAATTGATATTTAAGGTCATAAGAAACGTTGTTGTTCTTCCGCTGTAAGAACAGAAGAACATTTTCACATTGTTTGTTCTATACGAGATCTATCCATAAAGTATCCGACCCTATCTCCTCCCGCCAAAATTAATGCCAAGGCAGCAAAGTGGTTTTGGCGGATTGTAACGTCACAATCACTGCACACGCATAAAAAGTTTCAAACCGATAGTTGGTGTCTTTCTCTTTTTTTGAAGCATTTAGTGCAGTCGTATAGTGCATGATCGTCAATTTTTTGCTCGCAAGTGTAACGACAGAAAGCATCGAACAAAGATATTGCACCAAGTTCTGCCAAAAGCTAGCTAACAATCAAATGGAAACAATTCAAAAGAATCAGCAAGCTTGTGGAGATGAGGCCTTAAGTCAAACTCAAATAAAGGAATTGTTTAATCGCTTCAAATACGGTCAAATGTCAGTGAAAAGTGAGGCACGCTCAGGCAGGCCATCCACGCGAAACGAGGAGGTGATTAAAAAGATTCGCCAATGCTGACCTGTTTCTTCGATTCCCGCGGCATAGTGCATTATGAATACGCACCAGATGGCCAAACAATCAATAAAGAGTATTACTTGGAGATTTTACGTCACCTTCGTGATGCTGGGCGAAAAAAGCGGCCATACCTGTGGACAGGGAAGAACTGGCAGCTTCACCATGACAATGCTCCCTCTCATTCCACCCTTGTAATCAAAGGTTTTTGGCCAAAAAGCAATGCGGCACTTGTGCAACAGCCTCTTTACTGATTTGGCAGCATGCGACTTCTGGCTATTCCCCAAGTTAAAAACTACGCTAAAAGGGAAACGCGATTTCAGTCACGTGAGGACATTATGGAAAGAAACAACGGCGGAGCCAAGGAGCATCCCAAAGGAGGAGTTCAAGAGATGCTTCCAAAAGTGGCAGAGGCGCTGGGAAAAGTATGTGCACTTGCAAGGGGAGTATTTTGAAGGAGAGTAAATAAAATTTGTGATATTCATTGTGTTGTGTGTTCTATGCTCTGAGGTCGCATACTTTTTAACAGACCCCGTATACACCCGAAGAACAGCAACATTACTTACAATTTCTACTACGCCTGAAGTACAAGAAAAGCACAAGAAATCTTCCGAGTTATGCACTATTTTTGTTATCCTGCCTCAACCGCAAATTGCTTTCTTGGAAGCGTAGCGCACTGGACGTAGCAACAAACTTGCGATCGCAAAGCTGCGAGTTCAGCACTCAGGACGTTCGTTTGCGTGGTAAAGTTAAGCGGCCACTAGCTTTCAATTCACGCTTCGAGTTTAAACTAAAGCTCGCGTCGAATTTAACGACATGTAAGGGTGGCATCTGACTCGAAGACCTCGCAGTAATTTCGGTCTCCCAAATGCATTATTCCGCTCGTGTTCAATGAGTTGAAAAGTTTTCATCCTTTTTGTTTCACTAAATTACGACCAAGCAACTCACACATCGGAAGCTGAGCTGCTTAAATCTCCATTTAACACTTCAACTGCTTGCCAACGTAGTCGGTTGTCATTTTCCTGTATAAAACAGAAAAACGTATATTCTCTCAAATCACAAAAAGAATACCTTTTAGTTAAACATCGACCAAATGTGTTCACAACCGCTTCCGAGTTGCCGGTACATCTGCCACAGCGCATTTCAAACACAAGCAGTGTAATCAAATGCACAAACCACACGGGGATTGAATCTGTAACCTCGTGATTGCAAGCCAGCGCTTTATCGCGGCGAGCCACACTGATCCTGCAATCATTAGGCCTGAGTTTACTTTCCTTGAGCGTATCATCGAATGCCTTACAATGGATTTTAAAACGGCAATTTTGTCAACAGCCTTTCGTAACACACTCATTTGAAGAGACATAACGTCAAACGATAAGAAGGACCACGAAACAGTTTTCTATGAATCATAGATGCGCTATTCATTTAGACCAGTCACAATCTGTGCGACGATACTCGAAACAACGGGCGATAAAACACCGCTTTCAAATGATTGCAAAAAAAAATTAAGCAAAATTCGTTTGCATGTGTGTTTTTTAAAGAAAATTAAGGGGTCGCAAGCCATAACAAAGTGGAAACTACATTACTGTGTTCACAGCCTTCTCAGCTCGGCGGTCAGTAGCAAGAGTTGAAATTTATTGAGTAAAATAAGAACGAGCCGCCTATGCTTCAGTTGATTAGAGCTCGAAATTTAAGTGGGATGTTTTATTGTTAACACAAAAGCTTGAAAGAGGGCTTGAGACAAGTGAAGAACACTTCAAAATGATTTGATACCAAAACAGCAATAAAACAAAAACCGAAAACTTATTTTGCTAAACTGAACGACTTTTTAAACAATGCCTGGTAGTTGCACACGACAAAATTCAGATGTTACTGCGGCTATTGTAATGTCTATGACATAGTTTTTAACAAGGGCTTCATACCATAAAGGAGGTACGTAGCAAAAATCTTTAGCGAAGCAATTCTTGAAAGCACTGTCTCAAAACAAATCTAAACTTTTAAAGAGAAATTAATGCTTGAATGTGCTTTGTGGTATTATGACAGCAACAGAGCTTTCAATTGATCTTGCAATGGTGAGGTAGAGGCATTATTTCCCGCGCAATTTCTCTGTTGTGTCTTTTGGATAGACACTTTCCATGTCATCACCTGCCTTGCCAGAGTGCTTGAGGCGGTAATGCACTGACCCAGCAGCATTAGCAACTCCAAAGCAAGTCTGAAAACAACGTTGCTCAATGCATAGTTCCAACAGTTTTCCCGCGACGAAAGGAAGAAATGTATGACTAATAATGACAACATCATTTCCAAATGGGCGTTTTTTCGTCAGTGAACTGTCATCTTTTGTTTCTTATCAAAATAAATCATTAACGTCTTACAAAGCAAATATTTCAACAGTAAGTTAATTGAGCAAACCTTAACGAAGGATATTTCGTTGTTTTCGAAGTCGCACAGTTTCGGATTCATCTCAGCATCCAGCATCACATATTGTGCTTGTAAGTGGCAGTGAACGATATTTCTGAGTTAAAAAAATAGAGTTGTTACGCAACTGGCTAACCGATGAGGTCAAAGGTTAGCAATGTGGAATCATCCAAAAATGGCGTATAATGCACCACTCCAGGCATCTAGATGCACCTAGTCAATCCTATCTGCTAACTTTTGATTACAAAGCCACGAATAAACAGTTTTACGTGAATGTCAATCTTTCTTTCAACTTATTGTCAAAATATGGTTTCACGCAATTTTCTGTGCGAAATGGTACTTACAAAAAAATTATTTACCAGGATAACTTCCAAACCACTAATCAAGGAAAAACAAACTACAACTTTTCAATATTTTTCAAAACAGAAAAATTGTCGTCGGCACCAGTGAATGTCAGTTCAAGATCACTCCAAAATTAACTGGAGGAACTCAAGTCAACGCAGATCATACGCACAACAAAGCTGCAACCAAGCAATAAGAAAAGATCTGACAGCTATTTCGCAAAAGAACATAAACCACTTTCGTTTCTATCACCCAATACAGCAAGACCTCTTAATGTTCAAAATAATAAGGCCTATACCAGTTGACATTAATAAATGAGAACATGGTTTTTCCTGGCTTTGTTTGTCCAGCACTCAGGATAAGAATTTGAAATGACACATCAGCCTATGTCACATAAGCAACAGATAATAAAATCAACTACAGCCAAATTGAAATAAATTTCGTCATAAAACTATATTTACAAAGTGATAAAGTGAAGTACGAGTTTTCACGAGCTGCCACTCGTTATGATATTAATTATTAATTGAATGCATCGCAGACTGGTAGAGACCAAACTAAGCCTTTTGAGTAATGCTTATGCGGGATAACAAATCCTGGTTTTGTCGCTTAGTTGCAATCTGAAATGTGACCACAAACTACAACTAAAAAAGGAGTGAAGAAAGGAAATCAAAACCCCACAAAAATACCTAATCCATCGTCTTTTTTACTTCCAAATTGTTCAAAAATATACTATGATACTGAACTGCCTATTTTCATGTGTCCACGATTAATACTTAAAAAGTTTTGTCTTTTTTGTTTCTAATTGGTTGTAATTACGCAAATCCAATATTCAATCCACAGATAATCCCTGAATGCTGACATGATCACGGAAAACTTACTTGGCATGGAGATACTGTAAGCCTCGGCCAATGCCCGATATAATGTGCATCTTTTGAACTGGAGCGAGATCGGGTTTGCCGCTACTAGACTGCATGTATTCATGCAAATTGCCATTTTCGGCGTACGTCAGCGCGCAGTGGAGTTCGCCTGAAATTGAATTTTTGTAACCGGTTCGATATCCAAATTTTGAAACTAAAAAACACTATCGCACTTTTTCTTAGCATGGCAAGAAAATAGTAGACAAAGGTTTTCATAGAAGAGTAAAATATCAGCTGACATTCAAGGACTTGTGACTGTAGGAATTTCGCACCGCTTTTCATTGGCATGCGGGTATGGCGGGAAAGCCTGCAGATTCACAGGTCGCACAATTTTATCACGGCCTCGATCAGAGATCGTGGATTAAAAAACAATTAAAGAAAACCTTAGATCCCGTGCACAATCACTGGATGGTTTTAATTTTTTGTGAAACGATTGGTGTTTATTGTGAAAAATGCATTGCAGTAGCAAGATATGACCGCGAGAAAACCTTGGTCGGACGATTGAGAATGGTGAGCTACGGGCAAGACAGCATAAATAGAAGGGCGCGCGACAGCATTATAGAATGCCACACAGATTAAAAATTATCTGAGGTGTAAAGTAAATGTTAAGAGCAGATTTCTGCAAATTTTTGAGTGAAACCTTTGCAAATTACAGAAAAATTAAGAATAATTCCATGATCGAAAGCTATAACAGATTGTTTCAAACCCGCGTTGTAAAACTGCTTGAAGAGGAATTTGAACAACTGAAAAAGTCTCGTGTATCTGAGAGAAGTAGCTCAACATCATTTCAATTTTTATTAAATTCAACCATCCGTTTTTTTTATCACTAGAAACCTCACAAGCAACCCTACCTTCTCCTTCGTACATTCCACAAAACTGTAAGACGTTGTCGTGATCTTGTTCGCAGGCTTTTTGCAGCAAACGGATTCGAGCCTGCATGCTACTTGACTCACTGAAGGAAGCTTGAGAAAGACTACAATAAACATCAGTTACCTCTAAATATTTCACTGATAATGATCAAGAATTACAGGGTACCACCAGGCCAAAATAGCGAAGATGTTACCGGCATGTTGAAAAAAAGCAAATGATGACCATTCACCAATGGCGATCCGCTTTGATAGCGAAAGGAAATCATTAAATCACCTTGCCTCAACGTGGTGGTGCGGTCCCCGACCCCGTTTGGGTTGGGTCAAAATGGCTGTTGGCCTTCTCGACGATCCCAATTATCCTGCGCACTCCCCTCACACAAACCATATTTTCGCCCAGCTGCTTTTTGAACGATCACAAAAGAGCAGCACGCAGCCTCTTTGAAATCGGTCGCCGGTTTTCTCTCTTCTCCTGCCTTTCTCTTGCCCGTCCTCTCATTCTTCTTCTCTTGATGAGCGGCAACGTTTATCCTAACCCTGGCCCCTTCTTTCCCGGTTCAGTGTGCGCTGGAAATAAGACCTTGAGGAGTAGGTCGGTGCAATGTTGCACCTACTCCGAATGGGTTTATTTAAGGTCCTCACTACTTTCATTCTCTAAATCATAATCACCTACCAACATTGTGTCTTCCTCTTCGGACTCCTCCAGCTTGCATACCTCCTCTTTTCAACCTGGTTCATCTGAACCCTTTTTGCTAATGCAGCACTCCCGCCTCACCCTCGCCTTCAAACCTCTTACCCTTCTTCCACCCACTTCGTATCTTCTCCCTCTGCACCCTCCCCACCGCAACATGTTCCAGGCTGTTTTTCTATACCTCCTGCTTCCTCTTCCCCCTGACTCGCTCAGGGTTCTTCAATGGAATGCTGAAGGTCTCCAAGCCAGAAGCGCTGAACTACAATACTTTATCTCGCCTCATCTTGTTGACCTTGTCTGTATCCAGGAATCCAACTTTAACTAATCTTTCTCTTTCCGGATTCCTGGATTCTCTGCTCTGCAATCTGATGGCTCTCACTCCCGGTCTGGCATTCTCTCTCCTGGTATTATGCACGCTAGCGACTGCGTCATCATTTTTGTCATGCAGGGCCTATCCTTCTCTGAACTTTCTATCTCCTCTCTCTCTTCGCTTGACCCATACTCTGATTATGTAGGAGTCAACATCTTTCTAAATAACTCCTCCTCACTCTCTTTCCTTAATGTTTATGCTCCCCCTATTCGCTCTTCTTCGACGGATAGCAGAACCGACTCCCTTTCTCTTTCGATTCTTCCCTCCGTCAAAAACCTTTTTATTCTGGGGGACTTCAACCGCCATCACCCTCTCTGGGACTCAAAAGGTACCTTTGGCCCTCGTGGAGGGGAAGTATTCGATTGGGCTATCTCATCTGACCTCCTTCCCCCCAATGACCCTGTCATATCTACTCTTCTCCATCACTCCTCTGGCAGTCACTCTTCTCCTGACATCTCCTTTTCTCCCTCCTCTCTCGCCCTCTCGTGGTCTTGGGAGGTGCTTCAGAACTTGGGTTCTGATAATCTACCGATTCTATTAACTGTCCCTCTTTCTCCGATCTTTCGACCCAACGAACGTTCCCCCTTTCTTCAATTTTCAAAAAGCTCGTTGGAATGACCATACTTTTTACTTCGACACTCACTGTCCTTCCGCAGAGGAATACTCGTCTCTTTCTCTTTCCTTTGCTTCTGGTCTCTTTATTTTTGGAGCACTAAATGCGGCCAAATTTTCCATTCCTTTCGGCCGCGTCGAACTCAAACCTCAAGCCTGGTGGTCTACTGAAGTGAAAGAAGCGTTAGTAAAAGACGTAAGGCTTTCGCTGCCTCTCATAGAAGTAACGAAAATCGTTAGGCTTACATCTCCACTTCCCGACATGCCTCGTCTGTCATCACCAAAACCAAGGCTGAGGCATGACAGACCACTTGCTCATCTCTCTCTCTCTTAAATCTGACCCTAAATCCTTTGTTCTGTCGCTGGCTCTTCTTCCTCATCTTCCTCCTCCCCTAAATTCTCAACTGTTCCTCTCCAAGGGAGTCGGCTTCGGTCTTCGTCGACTACCTGAGATCCCACTTTTCTGTCTCTCAGCCAAAGGCCTTGCAGGCTACCTTTCCGAGCTCCGCCAAGGCACGTGCCCTGAGGATTCTCAATCGTCTTTCTGCTGCCCCTTCTCCCCAGCTGAACTTCTCGCAGCTGTCTCTAACCTCTCCTCGTCCTCTGTTACTGGCCCAGACAAAGTTTCCTATCCCATGCTAAGGCATCTGCTTTCTGGAATGGATTTTTCCAAGACATTTTCAATATTTTGGTCTTTGCATTCTTTTTCTTCTATCTGGAAGATATCTTCTATTCTACCCATCTATGAGAGAGAGTCTCCCGACTCTCCTGCTTCCTTCCGGCCTATCTCTCTCAAAGTTTTTTGAACAAATCATTTCATCGCGTCTACTCTTCTTTCTGGAATCTAATTCCATTCTCTCTCCCCGTCAGGCCGGTTTTCGCCATGGGCGGTCTACTCTAGAACAAATTCTGTTCCTTTCTTAGTCCATTTCGGATGAGTTTAACAAACCCAAGCCGGGCTCTCGGACGATCCTCTCTACTATTGATTTCTCTAAAGCTTTTGACTCTTTCTGGCATCCCGCTTGTTTCCATGAACTAAAAATTTTCACAAACTGATTTCGGCTGGCCACCCTCCTTGCTTTGCTCGTTAGACTCGATCTTTCCTTCCTGATAGGCGGGCTTGCGCGGCTTTTCAAAATCACAAAAGTTGCTCCTTTCGAGTTCGTCGAGGTGTTCCGCAAGGATCCGTTCTTGACCTTGTACTTTTCTCTCTTTTCATCAATGATCTCCCTGTTTCTCTGCCTTCTTTCGTCAGCTGCTCTCTCTATGCTGACGTCCTGGCCATTTGGTCCTCCTCCCCCTCGTTTCCTGCTGCAGTGGAAGCTACATAAGGAGCTCTGATTCGACTGGAGCGCTTGTCTGAGTACTGGTGTCTTTCTCTCAATCCGAGCAAATGTGAGACCTCCTTCTTCTCAGTGGATCCCCACCAAACTAACCACAGCCCTACCTCCTCTTAATCAACTCCCGCCTCGGTCTCAATCCCACTCCAACTTTCCTTGGAGTCACCTTCGACCACATTCTTTTCTTTTCTAAACATGTATCTTCGCTGAAGGCCAAGTTGTTTCCTCGTCTTAAGACCTTACGCTGTATCTCTGCTTCCTCATGGGGCCCTCTAAAGAGTCCCTCTCTCTTCTGTATAAATTTTTCCTTCGGCCCCTTCTCACTTATGCTTCACCCGGATGGTTTCCTTTCCTAAGCGTTACCATCTTTACCAAATTGGAACGCCTTAACCGAGCGGCTAATCGCACCATCTCCGGCTGCCTCTCGTCTTCCCTTATCCCTCTTCTCCTCTCTGAGACGTCTTTACCTCTCCTACGAATCATTCTGACTCATTTTGCTCTGTCATCTTATGAGTGGGTCCTTCGCTCCCAACCTCCTTTCCCATTTCAGGTTTGGCTAGACTTGGAGCGAAACCAAGATTCTACAGATCTTCCTGGAGAGCTTTGCGTCCACTCATCCGGTCATTCTTTCTTCTACTTCTCGTAGGAAGGCTCTCTTTGCTTGCCCTCCCTCTCCTCCTTGGAATCTGCTTTAGTTCACCGTAAAGCTCATCCTTTCCTCTCCATTACTCGTGCCCTCTGCAATCCCTTGTAGTCCTCTCCTCTGATCTCTCGTATCCACTCTTGTCTTTTCTCGGACTGCAGGCGTACTGTCTCATCTAAATTCTTCGACACGCAGGTTTCCTCGAATTCCTGAAGAACTTGTGTCCCCTCGTCATGCTTGCTGTGTGCTCTCTCGTCTTTGCTGCAACTGACACAGCCTTCTGTTAAGCTCTTATCTCTCTAGGATTGGAAGAATCGGAAATCTTTCGAGCAGCGCTTGCGGACCACCGTCCCAGGATACCTCTCATTTCATCCTGCACTGTCAAGGTGCAAATTCTTTCCGCCGCTTACTCTTTGGCGACTATCTGTCTCTCTACGACCTCTGATCCAGGCCCTGGGGAATTGCCCGGCTTCTGAGGCTCCAAGGTCTTCCGTAATGCCCCCATCCCTCGGAAGAGGCCGGGTAACAACAACAAAAAAAATTAGGCTATGATTGGTGCGAAATTGCTGCTACATTGTCTCAGCGTGATCAGCATGTTCTTACTTGCTTGAATAAGTTGGCGGTGTGAGTTAGATGCTCCGATTCACACCGAGTCTTTAGAAAATAGAAATGCAAGAAAACTTGTTGTCATTAATAGCAGGTCGTGAGTTTAACCCACGATTGAATACATGTAGTTACTTTTCCGTTATTTCAGCTTCTTAGCGAATGTAATAAGCAGAAAATTCATTGGAAGTAATTTAACGATACTTGGAAACTTCGACACAGATCTTGACAACTCATTCGACGTAAAACGTCAGCAAGTTCTTTACATCTAATTAACTTACTTGATTGTTTTTACAACAGCTTTTTGGTTTTGTTTTTCGATTCCATATTGCAAGATTGTCACCAGCTTCGTTTGATTGTAGCCTCCGTCCTGCAAATTACGTTGCAAACATGCAGCGATGAGCATCCGATTAAAACTCCACTGCAATTTAATATGCGGGAATACCGCCACTGCGGTGCAAAAAAACTTTGGCGAACCTGTTGCACAGCTATTTTAAATTTGAGCCCCAGATACGGTTGTTGGTAGTAATTGTATGTATTTTAAATGTACTTGAACCATGTTGTGCTTGCTTTCGGTGCAATTGCAGAGTTCAATAAATGTAGGAAAATATTGATAACATCGTCAGGTTTTTTATACTTGTTAGATTTCTGCAAAGACATTTATCGTCATATTTGAGACTTAAATATGTGCGAATAAGATTGAGGAATTTAACTTTCGAGCTTAACAGATGAAGCAATCGCAAATCTTTATCCATAAAAATAAGCAAGATTTGTATTACTTTGTATGCGTTCAGGCTCATACTATAACTATTCAAATGAAGAAATGAAGTGATAAAAACTTGAAAGTCATCTGTAAAGTGGCCTTGCGTTCCTCGAGTTAGCAGCCATTTCTACATGCCGTTACGGTTGCCGCCAGTCATAATTTGAGCCCAAAAGTGAGTTTTATTGCAAACGGCGGTTAAATTTGGCCGTGCCCCACGCAAAGCATTGCTCTGACTGTCTCATTCGCAGTCATTTGATGGCAAGTAAATCCATTGCACCCAGTTGCCAACTTTTTGAATATGATGGAAAATGGTTTACTACACGAAGGGCAGTACATAAAATGGAAATGAAATGCAGTGCTAAGAATTACAACTTTGCCGCTTTCAAAAAATGGGAAAGTTGGCAGGTTTACAAAATAAAGTATAGTTCACTATAGAAAGGGGAGATGCAGTAAAGAATCGCACTTGTCCATAAAAATCCTAGTATCCACTAAAAACGCTATCAATCAGTATATCTTTGTGAATGTACACGGTACACAGTTGATGCCATTTGTTTGTCTTGATATTGTATCTCGTCTACGCCCATACGAGGTCAACGCACGACTACCAGCAATATAACAAAAAAGGATGTCGGAAGCGCTTTATGGCAACTCGGTTTCAGACCTGCTTCGTAGTTATCGGCACTGAGGGCGCAACACAACTAAGCAAGGAAAGCACCGACAAGCGTCTTCCCAAAAGCACGCTGGAGTGTACACCACACAGGCATTCAACCGATAATCCAACGACTTCAGGTCGATGCTTTTTCGACGTTTTTGAGTTTTTTTAATACGACTTCGTCATTATACGATTTACGATACGATACGTTTCTTAATAAGATTTCGTCACCGAGAGTAAACGATGTTAAGTTTTGTCACTCCCACTCTCCAAGTATCGCGAATTCCGAAACAGCTCTGCACATTTCTGCTACATTGCGGTCGGTTGAATTAGCATGCATTCATTATCAACAAAATTACCTTCAAAATTTTCTCCACTACAATTTGCGAGTTCTTGTAAGCAGATTCATAATCTTGAATCGTGTCGTCATCAATCTTTGCAGGAGTAATTACAGGAACCACAGGAGCACTCGTCTGCGAGAGATCCTGTTCCACATTTTCACTACCAGCAGAGGCAGCGACAGATGCAGCAGCCATTGCTGCGGCAGTTTTTTTGCTGGAAAAAATAAAAGTACTTTTCTTGTACAACAGAAAATTGGCCGTCGTTTGTTGCAGCTGTCTTGGCAACTAAGCCACACTGTTACAAGTGCAAAACAGCTAGCAATTGCATCAAAGTCAAGTGCTGCTGTGTTGTCTAGCCACAGAAAAACCATGAACATTATGGATAAAATATGTTTGTTTAGATGCGCTTTGAAAATGCCAGCTGACTGTTCAAACTTTGCATTTCTGCAACACGTTCGGCAATCACGCAGAAAAGACGCCGTAGAGTCTCTTTTCCAAGGCATCGCAATAAAAATGCCGTGCGATATTTGAAATCTAAACTCGATTGAGGCATAGGCTCCTAATCAAGTTGTGGTGGCCTTAACGTTCACGGATGAAGAGCTTGAGAGCGTACAGTGAAACATCAGGGAGGCACCAAAAAACCGCAGTCAAAAGAGGTCAAGTTGGAAGGATAATTGCGTTGCTGCAATAAAGTTAAATGCATCTCAATAGAAAGTTGCTTTAAAGTGGTTATGACGCAAGAGCAGTCGCCAACTGATTTCACTTTACGAATCATGTTCGTTATGTAGCTGAAAAGCGTTTACAAAGTTGCTCCCAAAGCACATCCGCATTTATCACAATTTTGCTAGCGGTCGGTAATTTGCGAAAACCTTCAGTGGCACTTTTTTTAAAGCAAGAATTAAATAGCGCCCCAACAATAAACTGCCAAGCAAATTAATACAAAGCATTTTCCTTACATTTCCTGTGCAAAACCGGATACTTCTTCTTCCTTATCATCGTCATCACTAACAGCAGGATCTTCCGGTTCCTCCGGATCAGGAGAGACCTCTGCTTCCTTATACAAGTTCACCTCCGGTTCCTCCGGACCAGGAGAGACCACTGTTTCCTCATATGCGTTCACCTCTGTGCCGCTGTCTTCATCGGGTGACGACGTTACTTTTGCGTCACTCTCGGTGGTGAAATTAGTCGCACTCGTGAAGTTGACTGAAATGCGGAAGAATATTATCAGTTCGTTGAAAAATAGTGTTAGTCTGTGATGCTGCATCAAGCAAATAAGCGACCAATCACGTCAAAGTTTTGTACCAATGAAAAGGAAAATTTACATTATTCTTCTTTAAAATGTGAATTAAGATACACATGTGGAGTATATCAGCTATTATGTTGTCGGCAACGTGGTGTGATGGACGTCTGTGAGTTCAACTCCCGAAGCACTGCTTTGCAATCGGCTAGGCCCAGTGAAAACTTCGATTGCTTGCTTTTCGGGTTCAGCTACGGCTTGCGCTGACTACAAGACCAATGGAGAGACAGCTGGACGCACAGACCGCAAGGCTATCTTGATATCTTCCATACCATTCGTTCATATCGTGTTCGATGAGTTAAATTAGTTTCCAACATTGCAATGACCTGATTCGGCATAGGTCGCAAGCAACATTTACAATCTTTAATGTATTTTGATTGATGTTAATAGTGCTAACGGTAAAACTTCTTGAAGCAATTTGTGTTACTCAGGGCAACAGCATTAAACCAGGAATTGGAAAAGCAACAGTTTAAAAGCATAATGAAATTCAAACTGCTTGGTCATTATTCTGCATCACATAGAGTAAAAGACTAAAGAAGTATTGGAGTGTCGGTCGGCCACAAAACACTTGTTGCTGCATCAAATATTTTAGCTAGCAATCAAACCTTTACACAAGGAATGTTTTGCTAACGAATATTAATTCAACTTCCCGTAGGTTTAAAATACTGAATTATACTCTCATGAGTTTTGAAGGTCAAATTTTATATCAATACAAGAGACTAGCGATTCGCTTCATCGCAGACAGCGCAGACGGTTTTGACCCATCGGTTCTCGTCAGCGCAATTGGTCTAGAACTTTACACTAGTAATACTTAATGCATATTTTGAAATTAAAGTTTTAAGGGCAACATATCTCGACTAACAAAAACTTGAAACCCGCTCCCTATAAAAGCAAACTGTTGCCTAATTCACAGAGTTAACATTTACCTTCATTTTCTGACCGCTTCTCTTCATCGTCGATATTATTATAGACGGGGTTAGTGTAACGTTGATCGGAAACAGGCTAAATATACACATATCATGGAAAATAAATAAAAGATTAGACTTGCAGTCGAAATGCTTCCAGTTCAACCCTCACAAATGACCAGAATAGTTGTTAATGATGGCAGCTGACCAACAGTCAACACTGAAGAAAACAGGAACACAAATTGTTCAGTGCAAAATCGTATAGTAATTTTCACGTCGCTAAAGAATCAGTAAGAGTTTAAAATCATTATATTTTCTCCAGGCAATTGCAACAAAAACCTGTGACGACCTAATAAAACAATTTAACTATGTCTCAGACATGCAGAAAAAATTCGGAATTTCCATCACTTAATTGCGGCTAAAGTCACAGAATTCTGTCTGCGGTATAGAATAAAGCCAAGTTGAGGGAAGAAAAGTGCTCTAGGCTTGTTAAGTGCCTAAGAGACGCTTTTCTAAGAAATTTTTGCACATTTTCGCGACTTAAAATGTTTGTTTCCCCTAAACAGTGCTTTTCAGCATAAGATTCAAAATCCAAAGTGGAACACAAAAGACCTTTCTGCGTAGTGTTTTAATTACCGCTATTGACAAGAAAACGTGACAAGATGTACACAAGGGGGACTAAGCCGAAAATACCTACCGCCCTTAAAAGTATAGGTACGGTTACGTGTGAAACAACCAGAATTACTTACTGTTGTTTCACGGCTACTATCAAGCAGCTCATTTTTTTCTACGTCTTTAGTTCCCCCGGAAAATGCTTTGAAAGCGAGCAGAATAATAATTACGATGCAGACAACGATGGCGCCAGATAATCCGCCAGTTACTCCATAAAAAACTGGTGACGAAAAGTAACCAACCGGTGGAGGGCAATTATTGTTTCCTTCTGCAAAATGCATTAAAATGAAAAATATATGTTATAAAACATAACCAGCCTGATTTCTTTTAGAGCACACACGAAGTATTTTGGCTGTTTTGTTAAACATGTTCACTAGTCAGACATAAATACGTGGGGTTCAATCCCCTTGTCGAGTCATACCAAAAGACTTTAAAAAATGGTATCCACAGCCTCCCTGCTTGGCACTTGACATTTAGGGGAGGCTGTGGAGAACAAGCCGGCAAGTTAACTTGTTGTGTCCTTGGGCAAGGCACTGAACGGGACGCCCCCACCTTTATGAGAAAGACAGGTGACCCAGGCACTTCGAAAATGGAAACTCCCAAGCAATTGCGGTCGTCCCGTCCAAAATATAGTGATACAATTCGCTTTCTCGAGAATGGAGGATAAATATGGCAAATAAAAAAAATATATTCTGCGCTTTGAGTATTCGTGAGAAAGCAGTTTCAAGAACATGGTTGGGGGTAAATAAAGCTTGCTCTACAGGAGTGCTCCACTCTCTGTTTCGTCCATAGACTGCTGTACTGAACATTGAGTTAGGTTAGGTGTACGAGTGTGTGTGTGTGTGTGTGTGTGTGTGTGTGTGTGTGTGTGTTTACCCCTCCTCTTCCTTGGGATGGAGGTACGGCATGAACGGTAATTCAGGTTCATGCCGTCAACCTAATTGATATTAGGCTGGGGGAAGATGGCAGCCCATTTCGAACCAGTCTTGAGTGACTGGTAGCCCCACCACCAACAAAGCGGACTGCCACTGGTGGGTACCCAAGAGTCGTCTGACATGCTGGGTTACCAACTTCACAATTATAATTCGGTGAAGTACGGGTGGGGCCGCCTGTCTGCCACATAAAGGTGGAGGCGTCCCGTTAAGTGCCTTGCCCAAGGACACAACAAGCAAGCTTGCCGGCTTGTTCTCCACACTATCCCTTTTTTATGCTGAGCGCCAAGCAGGGAAGCTGTGAATACCATTTTTTAAAGTCTTTTGGTATGACTCGACTTAGGAAATGAACCCCAGGTCTACCGACTACAATGTAGACGCTCTAACCACTGCACCATCGCGCCGGTAGGTGTACGAGTCGCTGGCAGTATCGACCCTTATGGATCTTCAAGCCTTTCTGCGATTGAACGAGCGGATGGAGGCATTGTTATGAAAGTATCCAAAAAAATTAATGACACTGTGCAACAATCAGTAAATCATTTCCATTTAACCTCTGAATATACGAAATTGTATCAACCACCCGCGTTTCTGCTTGTCATTTTTGGTAAATTAAACAGCGCATCCGTTAGCGAAAAAGCTACTTTAAATTGAGATTTATGTGCCGGTGAAAGCTTATTCATGCTGTGCAATAAAGTGTACATAGGTATACTGTGCTGTGCTGAGTCAAATTGGCAAATGTCAAGTGCATACGTATCAAAGAACTTTAGTGCTCAGTTATTTCCTTTAGCAACCTTCACGTTACAAGCCGCTTTAATTACTCAAACTTTTCAAGCGCAATTCTCATTTTACAATAGGCTGCGATTACACTTGTAAAAGCTGTTGAAATTTTTCTACTCAAGTAGGAATTGATTTTCAAGTGCAGACGAAAAATCCTACATTGTAGAAATAAAGATAGCAATCAAGGAAGTATAAAAAAATTGTTTTTGGAGTGAAGATTTGAGAGGGTGACATTTACCTTCCCAGCTTTCTCCGATTACCCAGTTGACATCTTTGTTATTCATCCATAGGTTTTAACGAAATCACATTGCTCTCAGCTGCTAGGCTTTTTTCAAAAAAACTAGGGAGTTTCTCTAATTTCAAATGCCGCAGGTTTACCGTGTTGAAAACCGTGCCGATGAGGAGGTGGTCTAACAACATGCTTCAGACATCCGAAAGAAAAAGTTCTTTGTCGGCAAATTTAGCCCCGCCTACAGTAATGTCTTTGATCACAGCCAAACCATATTCATTGCGATACCTTTGTAAAGCTTGTGACTTAGCTTTTTCTGGAAACCTTTGTGACATCATGCACGTTATAGCTGACGACATACAGAGGCCAATAAAATGCATTATACAAAAGATTAAGCTATTGTTAAAAAAAGCACTTGATATATTTGAATTTTTTAAATATTAACAAACTCATCAGTAAACTTAAACTCATGCTTGTCAACTAAATATAACTCTTGGCAAACACTGTGTAATTTAATCAAACATTAATTAAAAGCATACAAAATTTTGATCAGGTAGCCCAGTGTTTCTCAAAACAAGCTTTTTAAATATGAATAGAGAAAAGTTTGAAGACAAAATTTTTAAATTCTGGAAAACTGTGTGACTTAAAAAGAAATGTTTTTGCTCCTTCCAGCCGCCGTGATGATTAAGAGTTCGAAGACAAAAAAGACTAAACGAAATTACAGTGAAATCCTGGTAGGCCAATCACAATTGGGACTGCTTACAAACGCTCGTGCTATCGAATGAAAGTAAAATGCATTTCAGCAGGTAGAAAAATAATCAGTACTGGTGAAATAGTCGTATTACAGAGATCTTGCCAATCGGAGCTTACTGTAAAGCTTTGAGAAACACTGATGTAGCCAGCTCATGGATCATAAACATTCTAGACACAATCTACGTGAATACAGCAATAAGCAAATGCACTAGCAAAGTGCAGCCACTAACACACTACAGAACATACAAACCGTCATTTAATTAGTAAGCCATTGGTACAAATGTACCTAAAAAACACTGCCACATTAAAGCATGCATGCATACACGCATGCAAATCAGGCGAATGATAAAGCTGCATTAACAACATTCTGGTGAAGCTCGGAACAAACTGCTATTTGTTTTATTGTATAAAGTCATTGAGAAATTACGTCATAAATTAAAACAAAAAACAATATGGTCAGCTTAAAGAAAGGTGCTAACCGAAGAAAGAATAACGAGCTGGGATGTTAATGATAAAAAAAAAACAGAACAGGGCCAATAAGAGAACCTTGTGGAACACCTCGGCGGGTACGAAAAGAGCAACTTTCGTAGAACCCCCTACTGTTAGTCTGAACGTAGCTTTACGATCGTAATAATTTATAAACACAAGCACCGTGCATCACTACCTTGTGTAGTCGTTGTGATGGGGCATCCTGGGCAAGGAGGACAAGTAGTTTGATGATCTGAAAACACAGCCATGTTAATATAAAAGTGATGTAGTACCAGAGTTTCAATTATAAGATCGTGGATGCAATTCTTGGGTCCATCTGTTTGATTTCAATTCAAGAGCTATGAAAGATCTTTAACTTTTTTCTTGTAAGACCGCAGACCACAGATCTCATGATACTAATTGGTGTTCAGACAAGCTGCTGAAGAGTTAAGTTACTTGACTCTAGACGCAAAATAACTACAGCGTCACTAAAAAATAGCTGTAAACCAGAAAAAAAGAGCGTGTCCAATTGATAAAAACGCCCCAATAGTTGTGATCCCTTATACAATTCAATCAATCATCTGCAAGTCCTAACCCCTAAAAATGGCCAAGCTAAAGGTTAAACTTAAAATCCAAAACGTGCGAGAGCTGGCTAAGCAAGAACGTAGTTGAATGAGATGTGGCGTTATTGCATTGCTTAACAATAGCTAGTAATCTAAAATGGGAAATTCAATACGTAATCAACATCAGTCAACATCAGAGTAGGAAAAATTATAAAAAATATAATTAATTAACAACAACCTCATAAGTACTTATATATGCACCTGTAGTGGTTGTGACATCACAAGAGCATGTAGGACATGCTTCAGTGGTGACTGTAGGGCAGGGTTCAGTAGTGGGACAGGTTTCAGGCTCGGGTTGAGTAGGGCACGGCTCCGGAGTGGTTGCTGTCGAAAGATTGTGATGGCAATGTTAAGCTATTCTAAACTAGTTTGTGGCATTCTGCTACTACACATACAGCCTATTTACAAGATCTCCACTTTGAATCACAGTTTCAGACCTGTGCACTGGGGAGTTTTGAGCCAGCGGTATTCAAAATGCAACCAAAAAGAAACTTACAGCTCGCACGGCTGAAACCGTCATTCAAAATGAACTTAAAACGAGCTAGCAATCGTATTTGCTGCAGATTTGCTTATGCACGTAGGGGTATGACTCAGGGGTCGTATGCAGTTGTACAGGTTCGAGCGTGTAAGCAACGTTAAGAGGTGATGAAAATTGAGCAAGAATTTTGCAAGTAAATGTCTCGTGCACAAACAGATTAAAAAAGTTCTAAAATTTTTGCTAGCTGTGTATTAACATGCAAGGTAAGTTGAAATTGTCTCGAGAGTTGTGTCAGTTGGGCATGACTCGCATGTTATGGCTGACAATAAAACAAGTTTTAAAAAATGGTCTACATATGTCTTAACAAAAATGTAAAAAAATTAATACCCTCAGTAGTGTATTCACAGGTAGGACAGGTTGGACATGCTTCTGGAGTTGTTTCAGTAGGACATGGTTCGAGAGTGCCTAAAGTTGGACATGGTTCGGGTGTGCCTACAGTAGGACAAGGTTCACAGGTAGTGGCTGTCAACAAAAAGAGGTTAAAAAATATGCGTTTACGTCTTAATGAGAAAACAATAAAAAACCTTCAACAGTCGTGTATTCACAGGTAGGACAGGTTGGGCATGCCTCTGGAGTTGTATGAGTTGAACATGGTTCGGGTGTGCCTACAGTAGGACAAGGTTCACAGGTAGTGGCTGTCAACAAAAAGAGGTTAAAGAAATATGCGGTTTATGTCTTAAACAGAAAAACAATTAAAACCTTCAACAGTTGTGTATTCACAAGCAGGACAGGTTGGGCATGCTTCTGGAGTAGTTTCAGTCGGGCATGGTTCGGGTGTGCCTAAAGTTGGACACGGTTCGCAGGTAGTGGCTGTTAATAAAAAAAAGGTTTAAAAAATGGCCGGTATTTGTTTTGAATGGGGAAAACAATTAAAAACCTTCAACAGTTATGTATTTACTTGTAAGACAGGTTTGGCATGCCTGTGGAGTTGTCAGTAGGCATGGCTAGGCGTACTACGTAAAGTCGGACATTGTTTGCAGGTAAGGGCTGTTAACACAATCATTGCAGCGGCGCAAAATCGCAAGATATTGCAAAATAGCTATTAATGATGTAAGAGAACTCTATCGCGTCTTCGCAAGATACCATGTTCTGCCAGCTTTTACAATATTTTAATAAGATCTGTTAAAGTTAAACAGCAAAGTAATGGTTATAAATGGTATGAAAAATTAATAAACTTTCCCACACCGTTGCAGAAGAATACAATTAATAATAGATAGCTGCCTGAACTAAATTTTATAAAACAGTCAGCGCGGCGAAAGAAAAAATTATAAGAACATTAGAAAGCACTTTTGACGGCAAGAATTGCGTTTCCAAATTCCGCTCTATAACTACTGCTCTGTGATAATGCAATGTGAAGTAAATTTTACTGGATCAAGCTGCATTTACTGAAATTTTGATTCAATTTAGTCACAAAAGACATGCAAGAAAGTGCTAAAGACTCTTATAATAATATGGGAGATTTTTAAGCTGCCTTAAAAAGTTCTACAACATCAAAAACAGGCTCCACACAATTACACCATAAATTAGGCAACTCTTCTAAACAGATAGTGAAACAATCAATCAATTACAAAACAAAAAAATACCTTCGGTTGTAGTCGGCTCTTGAGTTGTAGTAACTTAAAATATTTTAAAGTTACAGGTTTATTTGAACCTTTAAGAATAAGACTGCGGAAGACAGCAATTCGAAATATTTTTTATAAACTCGATATATCAACATATTTCGTTTTCCTTTACCCTTTTACAGGTTAGGTAAAAGATTGAGTATGGCTCAAACCATTACTCTAGAAATGGGGTCTGATTTTTGCTTAAGCATGTTGCAAGATCTTGCTTAAAACTTATTCTAATATTTCTTAAATTTCAAAACAACTCTGAATAAAGCTTTAGCGGGTACATCAGTTCATTTTGTACCGCGAAACAACAGTTCACATTTTTCAAATAATAGGACCATACTTGAGCTCATCGGCTCAAGACCCCGACTTCACTTTCAATCTTAGCCTTAATTACTGCCACCAGCATCACCAATATTACTTCCGGATCGCCTGGAAGTCATGGCTACATGGCATGGCAGCATATTTAGTAAAGAAAATGCTTTGAATAAGTCAAAAGCTTACCTTCAACTGTTGTTGTATCTGGCTGTGTAGTAGTGGGCTCGGGCGCAGTGACTAAAAAGAATCTCCCCAATAAACGTATACTCAACGCCTTATGCACGGGGGGAGGGCGAAAGAAGGGGTGAAAGAAGAATTCAAACCTCCCTTGCCAATAAGCATAAAAATCGTACTTTTTTTTAATACCTTGCCTATAGTCTAGGAGCATCTGCATGAAAAAATAGGGCAAAACTTGAGAGCAAATTAGTAGCAACGTATTTCAGAAAATGTTCAAAAAGTTGTGTTGAATAACATATTAAAAGTACCAGAAAATTCTTTTTATGGCTTTTTCGATACCCACGATTATATATTACGTATTTTTGTCATATTTTCAACTTCAGGCGTAACTAAAATTCAAATGTTAGGACAAAAATTTTGGTTTTGTTTCATTCATTCGGTTTAATCATTCTTAGAAAACAAAAAAGAAAATCAATAAATAGAATTCAGTAATGCAGGCGAAAATGACAACAAGGGCTTCAAGCCAGTTCCATCCAATGTTAAACACGTAAAACAAATACAAACATGAGCAAGCTAATAATTGACATATCCATTAGACAAGGTAAATACCCAGTTTCTGTGACCTAACCGAGCCCATTCATTGTAAAAAAAATATAGAATATATGTGAGAGCAAATGTTTTATACATTTTTTCTCAAATGAAATAGAACGATTAATGAAGTGATCGAGCATATAACGCACAGAAGCTGACAATAAATCATATCTTAATTCATGAGAAACCTTTAACCATGCTTCAGATCCACGCACCTAAAGGGATGTCTTTTCAGATTTTGCATTGGTTTGGTAAAAAAACATCGGGTTTGAGTAGCAGACAATAATTTGAAGTTTGTAATTTTTAATATAGTTTAGTTTTCGGCAGCAGAAATGCAATTTTGCCATCTATGTTATAGCTAGGCTAAAATATAACTATTAAAAACGTTTTTTCTGCTTTTTACTTCTAAAACTTAATGTTAATGAGCGGAAAAGGGGCCATTTTTACCACCCCCCTCCAAAGTTGTTTTTCTCGTATTTTAAAACGATACTTTTTCAAATTTTGGCTTTTAATGTACGATACATTATTCATTACATGATTTTATAATGTTTGAAGTTAATTGAAAACGGACTAGTTACTTATTTTAACTACTTATTTGCCGTAGTCAACTCGTCACATGTTGCCGTTATTTGGGCAATCAGCAAATCGCCGAACACAAATGGAATGGCGGAACTATGAAGTCAAAAAAAAGCTTAAAAATCAGCTAGAAAATTATACGATGTCAATTCGACGTAAATGCTAAATAATATCTCATGCCCAAAACTAGGGTAAAAGTGGCGGTTGCCGTGAAAACAACTCGCAAACCGAACAAAATCAAATTATTTATTAGAAGCCAGTTTATTTTCGTTGGCCTACGGGCTGTTTCGGGTATCTAAAACCGGCTATAGCACAAAATACACAGTTCAACAAAAACATATGCTCCCCACTACCGCTCAGACTGCATTTTGAAAGGTCTCAAACGTTGCTATGGTAACAGATCGACATTAAGCTCGATGTAAACCTCACGTTTCCGATCAAAACCCTCCTATGCTTTTGATTCATAAGCGTTTCGAACATTTCAGACCGAATGAGCTACATTGCCCAACAATAGCTCATGCATTCTTTGCGATGACCATCCGCCGTTGTTGTGGCACAAGCCACCGCTACAAAGATAAAAAAACAACTGACTGCAAGAAACTCGTCAAAAAATTGTTGAAAAAACAAAAATCCCGTTGTTCCGCGGACATTTTGACCATCACAGAAACCTGTGCCAAAAATCCGGCCTAGCTCCATAACTTCATATTCATTCCGATACACGCTGCATTTTTGGAATGTGACACGAACCGTAGCAACGGCAACTAAACGAAGACAAACTTTACGCAACACATAATTTATACGTTAAATACGAAGCGACTGGTGATTTGAAAGCATTTTGGCCATCTCTAACGGCTTCTGCCATAAATCCTACCCACTTCAAAACAGCACTTTCATTTCTTACACACCACATTAGTTTTGATTATGGTAAAAACCATCGCTATAGAACATGTACAACAAATTATGTGTCACACTCAATTTATAACCGAAAAGTGTGGGATCTTCCAAACCACCAATAGCAACAAGAAGCTAGTACAAATGCCAATGTAAAATGGTTGATGCTGGCAGTGTAAAATAGGAAGAAGCAAATGCGGACCTACTCATTGTCCTAATAGCATGAGACTTTGAAGAATGTGAGCATTAGTCAGTGATTGTTGCTGGTACTGACACGAATTTACTGGTAATAGTGGTGACACAAGCAGCAATCGAGAATATGCATATGTGGAGCCGCACCTATACACTATCAAAGAAATTCAAAATCACATAATAACAACTAAAATGTACTTGATGGTACTGCATGCTGTAACTGGTCGTGATGCTACGAACATAAAGTTTTGTTTAGGTGAAAAAAGACGTTTAACATAACACATACAAAATACGACTTGCAGGAGACCTTTGTGAATGCTGACAGCACCCTCTAAGAAGCGCAAACTGCAAGCGAAAATTTTATTCTAAAGATATGTGGGGGTGATGAATGAATATCCCTCGATACATTGCATAGGAGCAAGGAATTAGCTGAACCTCTGTAAGCTTATTACTGCAGTTCATTTGTTTACCTCCGAACAGCGCTGCTGCAAATTAGCATTTGCAGCACACTTTCTGAACTGTCTAGAAATGGATGGAAAGTTTGGCTCTATCCAACAGACTCGAGATTGAGGTTGCAGGGACAAATCTTCATGCCAATACGGGTCATTATAATGAACCAGGGAACCCACTTAATACTGTATATGTTGTGGATGCGATTCTGGTCGCTGTGGAGGATTGCGTAGCTGCAGAGAGCTTGGTGTGTTTGTTCCTGGTAGCAACTGCAGGGTAAACTTGCAACAATGCTGTACCGGGTTTATTGAATGCGAGCCAGGAAAAGCCAGAAATGACCGACGTATTTTTACTGAAAATGGCTGGTGATGGGACATGATGATGATGGCAATCGAGAAGAAGTGAATGATACTGAATTTGATGATAATGTCAAGGCTGAATCCAACTTACACAAAACTTAAAATAATCGGAACATGAGAAGGTGGGAGCGCAGTATAAGAACATACGTCATCACTTTTTTCTCGTTTGGCGGGTAAATCGAGGAACTGGCAGGGTTTTAACATTTTATCATTAAACCCATCTTAATCGGTGTCTCCGTCCATATGTTATGATTTCGTAGAACGCTTTACACATAAAGCCAGTGCTGTGTTAGGAATTTACAAAAAAGCTAAGTAATTTTAAAATTCAAGATTTTAATGGTGAGAGCACGATTTCCCTTCTCCCTTTCTTCCCAGCACCCGTTAAAAATGGGATTTCGATCCAAAAATATAAAGTACCTTTTTCAATAAGTACATTTTAGTCTAGTAATAAAATAAGTGATAATATTGCGTTCATGCAGCTGAAAATTACTTTTTCTTCACTGATATTTGAATTTGAGCCATACCTGAAGTCACAAATATGACAAAAATACATAACGCAAAAATCTTGAATATCAAAAAAGCCACACGAAAGATTTTCGGAGACTTTGAATATGCTATTAAGAACAAATTTCTGAACATTTTTGAAATTCATTTCAGATTGAAACTAATTTGTTCCACGTTAAGTGTAATAGTTCTGGACTTGAAACACCTAAAGTGACGGTTTTACAGTTATTTTTTTCACTAATTCAACCTTCTTTCACCCATTCCTTTCACAATTCATAATCAAACGCGTTTACTATCAGCATCAAAAGTTCATAAAAGTATGCTAACAACGCATCAAAAGACAGCAAAATGAAATGACTACACAATGTTTGCCAAGGTTTACAAGCTGCACTAACTACTGCATAGATGACTGCAACTGCTGCACTAACATATACGCAAATTGGCATGCACGTCAAGACAATATCATTACACAAAATAATGTAAAACTGTATCTTGCATAAAAACATAAATTTAATGTATAAAGTGTACTGTCGTTATTCCTTACCAAACTGAATAAAAATGGAAAATTGTGTGGACTCTCGGTTTGGTGAATCCACTTCGGCTTTAAGATTGATGGCGACGATCTAAGAAAATATATTACCACTGACCCTTTGCTTGATTTAAATCACTGCCATGAAAAACGTGCTACACTCCACTATTACAAAAACAAACAAATGGAGGACAAAAATGAAAAGGTATTAAAGCCATTGACCACAAGATCAACAAAGAATTCGGTAGAGCAAGTAATGATCTTACGATCTTCGAGTCAGCAGCCATTCGCATCAGTTATTGCGCTCGGCGCAAGCTATAGTTTTGAACCCAGAGCGTGAGCTTGAAAGACAAACGACATCCTACATACAAGCGTCGTTTGAAACAGTTAAAATAAAGCAAACAAACGGTTAGAATGCGCTTGGCTTCAGTGTAGACCTGGCTTAATCTTCTTTGTGCTGAACCCTCAGAATCCAGCAACAAGTTTGACACTCAGTTCATTGCGTCATGCTGCCGACCCCGTCATAGCGGTCAGGGCAGTAGCTCTTAACCGGTGACAGAGTGCATATGTTGGGTAGGCTATGGCTTGTTATTCAAACTTTAGCAGTTGAGAAGGGTACCCCTGAAGTTGAAAAAGAATAATATAAGAGCTTCGCAAACCTCTACTTAGTTTAAAAATGGGTCACTAAAGTAGTTGAGGAACAACTAGACTAGGACATGACATGGAGAACGAAGCACTAAGCGCATGGCAGTTCCCAAACGCACATCACACAAAAGACGGTGGTTTTGCAATGTCAAGTCACACAAATAAAAATTTCTATGGCATATACCGTTATCTCAGAAGTACTATAAAGCGACGAGGCGCTTGGAACAAAGTAAACTCTCCCATCACTTGTCACTTGGAAAGGTTCAGTTATTTCATAAGCAAAAGTTGCCTAAAAAGAAAAAATACAGAGTTGGTACAAAGTCTGGTTCGAAAGCGAGTGTGTAGTGGTAAACATATCATACATTGAATCAGCAACTTTAAGCCTGCGAAACGCGGAAAAAATGACCTAAAATTGACTTTCTTTTTCACTCTATTGGTGAGGTAATATACACTTGTGGTAGCTATAAATCAATATTGACGCAAGAAGTTTGCATTTTTGCATCGCGAAACGTATTTTATTTTCTATATTCCATCAATATCATCTCACTATTTACTGCCGTCGAAAAATTTTGCATCACCACTGCATTTGAAACAAGTATTTTAAAACAACTCAAGAGGTAAGAAACAAATTGAAACTTTTTTCACCAGTGAGGTCACATTGCGCATACGGTGACCATAAATTGGCCGGGGACTTTGAAACAAAACATAATCTATAACTAAATACTTGTGGTACTTAAGCTTTAGGCCTTTCGCCAATTGTCGGTGATCTACTGCGCTGATGAAACTCCATAGGTCGAAACAATGTGCACTGTCTGTAGCTACGCTTTGCAGTTTATTGTTGACTTCTTTTATCCATTTAAAAAACTGATCACAGGGCGGTGGCAGCACCAATGTTGTAGCTCTACGCTAGACGTACTGCACCTGCGATAACCGACACGCCAACTGTGGTTGAATGAGGGCACGCTTTTGCATAATGCTGACAGAAGTTCAACTACAGTAGATCTAATTTAGACTGCGCAAGTGCGAAGATCTGAGCTATGCCTTATTTTAAAGCTTCTGGCAAATTGTTCATATCCAATTTTACTGATGAGGCCTCAGAGGTCGAAGCAATTTGCGTTGTTGGTAATAACGCTCCAGAGTAAATTCCTGCCCTCATGAATAAATTGAAATCAGCGCTCAGATAATTCTTTTTTTATTTCAATACATCAAATAATGTCGCTGAAACCTTTTCCATAATGTAGTGATTAGCCTTCATTCAAATGCAACAGGTTGTTGGTCAAACCCTCAAACGGGCCACACCAAAGACTTCTTAGTTTTCCTCTTCTGCGCTCAGCTAGAAAAAACCGTGAGGAAAAACAGTCGGCAGCCGCGTTTGATACGCTCTTGAGAAATACAGTGTGTCCGTCAATTATCGCTACAGTTTCAAAACTTCAACAAAATTTTATTTTTTGAGATATTTTCATTTGGTTTGTTTTATTATAGTAAAGGGACAATTATTTCACTTTTTTTTTCTTGACAGGTGCTTTTTGAAATAATCAGGTTTGAAATTATAATTTATTTGTAGATTCAGCAAAATCTTTTGAATTTAGCAGCGTAAGCAAAATTTATGAAAATGAGCGCTCCGCAGGAAAAACGTTCCGAGCGTTTGCTGGTTCATACACATGACATGCAAGCCCAGCGCAATTTTCAACGCAAACATTCTGCGAAGTCTACTATTTAATCATGCCATTTAAAGTTTATGGAGTCAGGACGGTGCTTCGCCTTATTGAAGCCTTGAAATCCGGCATTTTCTGAACAAGACCCTTCCAGACTGGTGGATTGGACGTGATGGTCCCACCACTTGGCCTCCTTTTTCCCCCGATATTACACCATTGGATTTTTTCTTGTGAGTTTACGTAAAAGACATGGTCTACTGAACCAAAGTCCCATACATGATTGATTTACAGCACCGAATAACTCAAGCAACTACTGGCCTATAGTTGCTGTAGATATGTTTGCAAGAACATGGCAAGAAATTGAACACCGGATGGATATCCATCGTGCGACTAATGGTGCTCACGTAGAGGTGCACAAATACATCTAAAAAATTTGAAGTATTTCCTGTTACCTTGAAAACAAATAAAAATACCTCAAAAACTAAAATTTTGTTGAATTTTTAAAATAGTCGTGATAATTTACGAGGCAGATGGGTGGTGGGATCAACTAGTTTACCCGTCTATTTTTCTGGCTAAACCAAACATGAGCTCACACGCATCAACGAAGGAATTAAGTTAAATAAAACTGTTTTGTCACAATATATCAGTGTACCAAATCCATATTTCCCACATACACACTGTAAAAAGCTGTAATTGATTTTACAAAGTAACCGATAACAAAATATGTATATTGTACTCATTCGCTTCATATTAGTAACCGCAGTTGGGTACTTATCGTTATACATTGGAAACGAAAAAATCCCATACGATTAATTGACTGCTTATTTCAGCTCGGTTCGTAGTTGTTCGCACTGCCGTCACTGCGCCTATCTATCACAGATCGGAAAAATTGGCGTGAGTGAAATTTCCAAGAAGAAAGCATTGTAGAGCCAACGCTTTCACCGAGCTCTGGAACTCTAGGTTGTGATTTATCAAGTAGCAAAACAAAAAAAGATAAATGCAGTAATACTTACATCAGGATCATCTGGGTCACTAACGTTCAGTTGTAATGGAATTTCGCCCTCTTCATCTGTGGTAACCACAGCTGGATAACGGTTAGTATTAGCACTTTCTGGTATATACCCAGTACTAGGAGTATTTTCGTCAATGACTGGTTTGTTATCATCTGGGGTTATGACATCAATCTAATAAATGCATATTCATAGTTAAAAAAAGTTTAAGGTTGTACCAGATATCTCGTTTTACAATGTTTTAAACTACAATTTAAAGCTCCATAAGTGAAATGGTAGTTGCAGCGATTTAAAGCTCCTAAAATGTAGTAGTAGCTGCAGCAATTTAAAGCTGTTAAATTGTAGTGGTAGTTGTAGCAATTTCAAGAGGCTAAGGTGCAGTGGTTGTTGTAGCGATTTAAAGCTTCTAAGAACTTTGATGCAAAAAGCGCGCAGTTCAAAACTGCACTGACAAATCACTGCTGTGAGTTAGGAAGCACTTCCGGAGTTGAAAGTGCTAAGTTGATCCAGGGAAAATGGTAGTTTGAAAGCGAGTGATTAGTGGCACACACTCACCAAACCAACACATCTAAGCTCTTCAAAGAGGGCGAAAATGAAAGTTAAAGTCAAATTTTTGCAATTTAATACTCCGCATTGACATGCAGTATTTAGACTTTGTTACCAGCCAAACCCAACACAACAGATAAAAGCAAGAGTTTAAATGATAATTTAAGACTAACCAATTTAGCTGCATAGTGAAGTCTGACTTCTATAATTTTTGAAGCGAGGGAAATTTACCACAAAAATACAAAATAATAGATGATCTACTTTTTAAAGTCACCTTCACAGTTCTGACTATTCATCTCCAACAAGAATTCTGGTGGCGCCTCTCACCAGTATATGTACCATCTTTTTTGTTAGTTAGCTTTCAGTTATATGTTACATCCTCGGCCCGCAAGATACAACAAATTATGCTCAGACTCACTTCGGAGCTTTTGACATTAAATATAGCAGGTATTCTCTGTTTGTCAAGTGTATTGATCTCATAAACAAATATAACCCTTTTTTCGACAATTTTTTTTGAACTTGACATTTCTTCCCCTTAATAAACGCGGAGCTTGGTGGGGATAGAGTAGACAATATAACTAAAGTAAAACAAAAATTTTGCATGTTATATAGATATAACATTTAACGTATTCTGATTAACCTCCCCGGTTAATAAGGGGAGCGAAACGTCAAGTTTATTACCAAATTGTCGAAAAAACGGTTATATCTGTTTATTGTATCATCATTGACAGCAACTTGGCACAACGCTTATTTACCACGAGTACTGTATTAAGCATAGAAAATGCGATGAAGTGCCTCGATCGTTTAGGATGCAACAGCGCCGGAATCAAACGCGTATCGAGCAAACAATCTTTTGTGTAAATGCCAGCGTCTTTACATATTGAGCAATATTTTCGACTGCATTTTTGATAGGACCAGTTGATGCTAGGACTGCATTTTGACTTACAACAAGATAATTAATAGCCAAATTCCCGTCATCTTCTTCAGTTGCTTGTACAGCAATTCTGAATTGTTTTACGCCATTATCAACCCCTTTTGTCATTCTGACCTCTGCTGTAGATGGATCAATGGCAAAAAATTCAGAGTATGAATCAGTACCTGAAATAACGCAAGAAACAAAATGTCAAAAACCTATAGACTAACACTGTCCTGCGTACATTATTTTCAATAGTGTACGATGATTTATAGCAAGCATATTTAAAATTTTCCCTCTGGGTAATACTTTAAAAAAGATTCGAAAACTGTAAACAGATGATGAACAAAGATACACAAGTGGTAGAACAACACGACATGCCAAAAAAATTGGGGATGTGCAAAACGGATATAACAATGAAGACGTTTAGTAATGAACTGATAGGCACTAGGTGGTTGGAACGGCCAGGCCTTCCAGGAAAAAAGGATAAGGATGATGATAAACTAATGCTTTGCTTTCAAAAAAACGCCTCAAATGCCTGGTAATTGTAGTTTTTTGGTGAAAATAACAAAAAAAAACCTGGAGGTAATTGTCCTTTTCATTAGCAGAATAATTTGATAAAAAAAATAAAGAACGCCTTCAATCCTAAACATTAATATTTTGGCTACATAGTCTAGAATGCCGTGGGATAACTGCTTAAAAGTCTCCTCCTGTACACTATGAAAATCCAATTTTTCAAGCTTGTGTTTTGTCCCCGATGTTTTGTCAATTTTATGTCTTTTTTGTCACGCGTTTTGCAGATTGAGAGGCGCTGATTCAGTGCATGTCTACCAACAACCCTTCGTTTTGCCAAGAGTAAAAATATGTACTTCCAAATTGACAACATAAATTCTTGGAGCACAAAATTAAGCTTCATGCACTAAAATTCTCACCACTTGGAAAAGAATATGTGATTTTAGATCCAACTCCTTTATCTCCATCTGTGGCTGATATAGCAGGATCAACGTCAACAATACCCTTAAAATATAATGATAAGCATAATATGAAAATGCTCACTTCTAATGTATTTCAAATTTTTTTTTATTTTTTGTTATAAAATTTCAACGTCTACTATGCCATATAGAGAGCAATAGTAAAGTTTTAAATTTAATAATAGTTCCCAAAGCATTCGACAAAGTGGTCGAGTTTGCCATTTCTTAAATGGTAGCAGGTAAGCCAGAGTAAGTTGGTGTCAAGGCCATCAGAGTGGTTGAAATTTTGATTGTCATGGCATCTAAAGCAATTGAGATTTTGATTGCCACTATGAAAGATCGTATAGATCTAAAAATAGCACAGGATACAAAATCCTATTTCTTACCTCATTTTCATTCTCCCGCACTGTAGCACGATACAGAGGTGGAACGCAAACATCGTCCACAAAATCACAAGGTTCAAATTGTGGAGGCAAATTGTCTTCGTCAATAACATTAAACACAACCTCAGTATAAGCGGTTTGATCAAATGGTTTGCCCTCGTTATCTGGGCCCTGAGATGTCGCAGATCTAAGTTGTAAAGAAATTGAATAGTTTGAAAAACGAGGTAAATAGTCAATAACAAAATATTTTTAGTTTTTCACCGGACACTCTCGAAAAACTTCATAAATTGACTTTAATCAAATACTTCCAAAGCATTTTGTATTACACTTATCAGGTAACCATTTTTCTTTACATAATATCAAAAGAAAAGCTTCTGAAGAATCCTAATTAATGCAATCTTAAACCTTTGTACCAGAGTTATCTTTTTAATTCAGCAGTCAATAACTGGTATAAAACTTTCTTTTTAACTATTCTCTAAGCTTATTTAATGCATTTCTGCAAACCTAAGCATTCAATATGTTGGTGCACATCAGTTGCATCGAAAATTTATCAAAACTTTAGATTTAATCTACATTGTAAAGCACAATGCTGGCGGCGTGTGTGCCTGGGTGAGTGCGTTTTAACTTCTCCAAAACTACTGTGCATACAAACATGAAACTCGGTACGATTGATCACCATCGCGAATGAGTTTCATAAGGAAGTTAGTGACATCATGATGACGTCACAATTGAAGATAAACGTTCCAAATTATGAATTTTTGACAGAAGAAACAACTTTTTCTTTAAAGGAAAACCAACATCCGACTTTAAAAATTCTCATTTTTTTAGAAACCAACATGGTGTCATAATTAACCATTGGTTCTAGAATTTGTTGTCACTAGTTTTTCATAAAAAATACTGACGGCAAAAAGGCGGTTAAAAATTTTTCAGGAGATATTAACGAAATGCTTTCAATGAAAATAATCTTTTGCCAACTGAAGCTTTATCGACAAGATAACAAGCGATTTAGCATTTAAGCCAGTGGTTCTCAACCTTTCTGTCATTGCGGACCTTTAAATTGCCCTTCATGAAATCGCAGACCCCCACTATAGATTTTAGCCTAAATTTAATACCTTGTTTACACTGCAGCATAATCATTCAACCCTTACCTAGTCAAACACAAAACAAATGTACATCATTTTATTTATTTTAAAACGAACGCACTTTAATGCGATTTTTGGTGTTGTATATTACAAACAAGTCTCAAAATAGGTGGTGGTGTTTTGAAAATTGCTATTCTCATATCATCTTCCACGTCTAGCTGGTTGCGAGCCTTTGATTTGATGTGCGTGAGAGTAGAAAATCCGCTTTCACAAAGATAAGTGGAGACGAATGAAACAATAACGCGCAATGCTTCCGTTGATAACTTTGGTTAGGACGACAACATGGAGCGCAAAAACTGAGACAGTGATTTAGTCATGAACATTTCGATGTACAGACATTTCATCACCCGACACTTAATCACGATAGGGTTCGGGTATAGGGTTAGGGAAGAGACACTCAATCACGTTTGGGTTAGGGTGATCGATTCTAGTCCATTTGCAATATCGTCGAGTTATAAAGTCCACGTTATTAAATGTTTAGTGATTAAATGTCCGTGATTAAGTGTCGGGTGATTAAATGTCGGGTGATGAAATGTCAGTAATTTGAACATTTCACGACCAGCTGAGTTATTTCTGAATTCCAACAGCTCGTCTTGAACTTCTTCAGGAATAGTTGCTATGTCTATCATTACGGAGAATGAATTTTGAGGAAAAACATGGGATCCTTCAGCAAGATCGGGAGAGTACTTCTCGAATTCATTTTCCAGCGATTGCAAATGTTCAATAAAATTTCTTGCTTTATTAGTGAACTAAGATTAGATTCGGGTTTTCAAACATTGCGAAGTTTCCCTATTTAAGTCTGCGATTCCAATTATGCATCTGAAGCCACGCAAAATGTCTCCAAATTGTAACACGTTTGTATCAGGTCCTTGAAGTCTCAAGTTACACTTATTCAACTGTTCAGTAATGTCAACCCGGTAAGCCAGACCCTGTAGCTATGTTTCGTCCTTAAAGAAGTCGACGAAGACATCACTTCCAGAAAAAGCTTGATTTCGGTTTAGCTCAAAGAGGCGGGTAACGACATTCTCTTTCGAAAGTTATCGCACAGCGGTACAATACAAGAGAGTTTCATGGTCTGCGTCCATTTCTTTGCAAAACCGTTTGAATAGACGAGAGGATGTGGCATTCTTTTTGATGAAATCAACTATTGTCACAACAGAGTTAAACACTTTCTTCAAAAAGTTTGGAAGAGTCTTGCAGGCAAGAGTATACCAATGTATCATGCAATGTATTCCTCTAACTTCCAATTTTTTTTTACTTTCATTTGGAAACCAGATTTGCATCCCAGCATTACTTCTCACTGCAAGCCTTCTGCATCAAAAAATTTTGAGATGCTATCCACTAAATCTTGAACAGTAATTGAAGTTTCCCAGACTTTGCAGTACAAAAACTCTTCTTTGACCTCCTCCATATGTATGTAACGAACAAATACCAAGAGCTGTGGGCATGATACAACGTCGGTTGATTCGTCGACTTGCATGGAAAGCATGGGGGATGATTTGATTTCCGCTATGACTTGCTGTTTGACGACTGTTGCCATAAGAGAAATGTGCCTCTTTATTGTGCCGTTGGATAAAGGCACTTGCTTATTTTTCTTTGCACTTGTTTCTCCTAAAATCAATTTAACCATATTCACTGCGCAAGGTTTTATGAGGGTTTTTCCTATGTTCTGAAGTTTTTTGCTTCGCTATTTGTAATGCCACTTCAAAAGAAGTCGTCAGGTTTGCAGTGGTTTGTTCTTGAAAATATTCACTAGCATCTAGTTTTTGCCGTTTCAACAAAAGTTTTGTTTTTCAAAAAAACTTAAGTCTTTTTCCACATGCTCTGGGTGCTTCTGCTGAAAGTGAGGTTTAAGCTGTGATGGCTTTGTTGCTTCGTTGCTGAGGACAGTATAGCATAAAAGGCACTGCGGTTTTTCTTTGCCATCATCTAACACAGAAGTAAATCCCATTTTAAGGTAACTTTCGGAATACTTTCTGGATTTAGCCATTCTAAATAAGTTTCAATCCAGGTATAAAAATTATTTACTTCACTAACCGTTACTCTCTTGAATGAATAAATATTATTATATCCAGCTGTGTTGTACAACTCGCAGTTGATCAATGTACCGTAATTGTAAGATCACAATGGAAATAACAAATGGCAACAATTTTATGTGGCTACATCATAAACCGATTATTATATTTCTAACTTTCCAACGCAATCAAATCAATTTGTCATTTTCAAAAATGAGCATTTATCAATAAAATTACAAAATGCAAATTCAGAACATTTTCATGGACCCCCTTGAAAATGATCTGTAGACCACCGGTTGAGAACCATCGATTTTAGGCGCTTTTCAAGAACTCTTTTTTTTTGAACGCTTCAATAAAGCTTCATTTTATTATCATGTTGAGTGACGTCACAATACTGTGCGATACCACTTTGGTGAAAGCAACACTAGGCAGCAGCTGTACTTAGTAATATCATCCACAGTTATTTTGAAAGCAAGCGAAAATATTTAAGCTTATTACTGACACGTTGCCTGATAAAGTTCAATTGCTTATTACAGCCCTAACATCCCGGTCTAAATAGGGTCTTACAAAATGCTATGGCAAGTGCAAAAATTATATCAACTGAACTGTAGGTGGACTTCCAATTGGAATACGTTTGTACTACAGTCATGTCGCGCGTCTGAATACTCTTAACCCCTAAGGCATATTTATCACGTTTAGCAAAGTGGAACAAAATGCCGAGTTTTAATACGAAATCTTGCAGAGTTCAAAAAAAATAATCTTTTTTAACACAAAAAAGTTGTTCGGCATGTGCTCCACTTTAACCACAATCTAACTAATTGTAAGACCTGACCTGCAGGTGCTGGACACTGACGTCGGAGTTGCTTCAACCAACACTGGTTGCATTTATGTCAGGAACAAGAAACATACATGCGAGAGATTTTAAGTTTTATAAATAGGCCAATACAATTACAAAAAAAGTTACATGTAGTACGCATGTTAATTTATACCTTTTTCATTCACGCGTATGAGCTCATGCTCGGTTTGCATGTCTTTCGTCAGACTGGGCCACCACGACGGGTAGACTGCTTGGCCCCACCATCTGTCTGCCACATAAAGACGGAGGCGTCCCGTTAAGTGCCTTGCCCAAGGACACAACAAGCAAGCTTGCCGGCTTGTTCTCCACACTATCCCTTATGTGCTGAGCGCCAAGCAGGGAAGCTGTGAATACCATTTTTTAAAGTCTTTTGGTATGACTCGACAAGGGAAATGAACCCCAGGTCTACCGACTGCGAAGCGGACGCTCTAACCACTACGCCATCGCGCCGGTAATTTATACCTTATTTTCAGTAAATTCATTAGTCACTTCAGTGTCCTTCCACAACTTTGAATTTATGCCCTGTGCACTTATTGAAGTGAAGACATGAAAGTTTGTGAAATCATATTTGCTGTTTGTACGTAAGCACAACTTTGAATCATTAGTAGGAAGGCCAGTAATATGGGCATAGTTTATGAAACTCAAAGCTTGAGGGGAAATCAATAGAAAAAAATAGGGCAGTTAAGTCTATACCACTGTGTGAAATCATAGTCATCAAATATCTAATCGTACCCACGGAGGGAAACTTTTCCTTAAAAATGCATTATTAGGCCAACCGGTGGTTCACTGCATCAAATTTGAGGCAAGGTTTTGTGAATTGATAGAGAGTTTGAAAGACCAATCATGATAAAAAATACAACAGGTATTAGGGGCATAGGGGCAAAGCTCTTCTCTCCATTTCTACCCACTTTTCGTTGCTGCTTTCGGAAATGCTATCAGGGTACTTAAGGTTTTAAAGTGACATGCCAACTTAAGGTTATTAAAGTGACATCACAAACGTCCATCTTTCTTGAGCTGGAATCTTAAATGCTTCAATTTTGCGAGTGCTCTTTTCGGCGAGATCAGGCCAGTTCAAAAATTAGGGTACTGCTTTCATTTTGCAGTGATTTAACGCAATGATGATAGTACATTTTCAATAACACAAGCAGCCGGTACTCGTTGCACATTACCTAACGCTCAGTAAAATCCAACACACAAAAAACGCTATATTTAGCTGAGTACTTGAACTCGACACATCCCAACCGCAAGGTTGTACAATAATACACAAATCTTTACTTACATTGTTAACCGATGTTTGTTGTTTTGTCTATAATCTAAGGGTTGATTAAGCACAATTTGACCATTCGATCCACCTATAGTGAAATAACCAGATGGCACCGCTTCTTCAATTTTGTATTCTATATTGGAAGTGTCGTCATCTCTGGCAGTCACAGTCAGAACCATCGAATTGACATCAAGAAACTAAAACAAATGCCAGTAAGTGAATAATATGAACAGATAACAATTACCATAGCAGTAACAAAGAAAAGTTTATTTACTGCATGTGAATGCAATAAACTTTTAAATAGTGAACTTTGCACGACGCTGCAAACCAGGTCAAAGATTAATTGCATTTCACTTGAAGGAAGCATTACAGTGCTTAAAATAAGGATGGTGAGAACAAAATGAATTAGCAGCTTAATTTATTAAATGTGGAGTTCGAAAGATAAACTCAGGATGCTATGTGTAAAGCAAGGGTTATTTTATTTAATTTCATCTTCGACGTCGTTGCTGAAAGCGAACGTGAAAAAATGTACTATTTTGGATTTTGTTGAACCGCAAAATCTGTAATCAAAAGTCTTAAGGCTGGTTTGCATTAGGCGTAAATTGCAGGCGTAGCGTGAAAAATTCTTTGTTTCTCTATTTAGAGAGATGTAGTTCCCAAGCTTTTTAGCTGGCGGCCCCCTTTTGCTTCCTCGAAATTATGGCAGACCCCCATCCATTCTTAAAACACGGTATGTTAAAAAAGTTGGTTAAGAAATTTCAAATGCAGTTTCATGAGATGCCTCAACTAGGTTTTTGTTTTGTTTAATATGGCTTTGAAAATTAAACTTTTGTTGTTTTAAACAGACCTTATTACCGTGGAAAAAGCTTATATCCTTCAACGCATATGGTGAATATTTTGAGTAAAAATGGCGCTTTAAGTTGTTGAATTTCAGACCTTTCACTGCTAAAACAATATCTCAAAAGACATAAACGAAACGAAATGAAGTATTGTCTACTCATATCAACTGAAATAAATCCTAATTAAAAATAATTTTTGTTGTATTTTCACCCCTTACCCAAAAATCTGTTGCAAAAAAATCTATTAAAAGTTTTTTATTAACATTCATTCTTTTTACCCACTAAAAACAGCTCCGCACTATGACTTGTATTTCAATTGCGGCAACTCGCGAAAAACAAAATTATTGGAATAGCACAAACAAGTAAAACAAAAACAGGCAAACCATTTAAAAGAAAAATCGACTAATATTAAACTAATTTATCAGGCGATGAGTTTGTAGCAAAAAGAACAAAATTAGTCTATCAGTAAAAAATTAAAGATTGCTTAGCATACTTTTTAAAACTTCCTCATGGGCTTCACTTTGGAAACCACTGTCTTAAGTCAATTCAATCTCAGCAATTTTATGGGCAGTTGTCAATATGGATAGACTGGCAAAAGCAAATGGAGTGTGATGATATCAACATGTTGTAAGATGGGATGGTAATGCGTTGCGAAAAGTGTCAGGTTTCGAAGCAGTTGGAAGGCGTGGGCGACCAAAAATGACGTAAGACAGGCAGAAAAGCAGACCAAGAAAACTGGGTAAGAAAAATTACTATTAACTGAGCAAAATGGTACAACACTGTTTTTTAAATTGCAAGAAATATACCGGCCACCTCAATTAGCAGAGACAAAAATAGAATTTTAAAATTGGAATCTCTCTCTCTCTCTCTGATCAAGTTAGTAAAAATCATAATTTTTTAAGAAATAAATCAAATCAGATTTTTTAGTTTTGAATAAATTTTGTTTTATTTGCATTTGAGTGAATGGTGGTTGTATACCGATTACATAAGATATCAGCTACTCTGTAATATTCGACGTAATGTTGTTTCAACTCAGCGAAAATGTTTTACCCTCTTTGCAGACGTTTAGGCTTTGCATGCATTGAACAATAGACTACACTGTGCTACTGCATTTAAGTTAATGAACTCCTTTGATTCAATGTTTACAGACTTTTTTTTCTTTTATAACAACTCACTATGAAACAAACAACATGAAACACAAAAAATTTCGCCAGCTCAAATGTAAGACCAAATATATTAATAATCGCAGCTTGTTAATTTACATAATCAAGCGCAATTCTGTCTGTGTGTGTGTCTGTTTTAATTCCTCCGATACCACTGGACGTAAAAACATCAAACTTAGCACGATTGATCACCAACCCGGGGTGAGTGTCATAGGAGGCTTGTGACGTCATAATAACGCACAATCTCACAATCAAAGATAATTTTTTTAAATCGCATTTCTTGACGAGAAAAGCGATCTGAGTTTGAACAAAAGTCAGTACTCATCCTACCAACTTCAACAAATTTCACTTCTTTAGGTTCTCACATGACGTAATAATTAACGAATAATGGTAAAGTGTGATTTTTTAATTTACTCAAAAAATGCTGATTGCAAGAACGCAACTCAAAAAATGCTAAATGCAAAAACGCAATTAAACACGTTTTTGGAAAATCAAAATGTGCTTTTGATAAAAACAAATCTACAATAATTTAAGCTCAATTGACAATGCAACAAGAGATTCTTTATTTAAACATATTAAACCACATAAGCATGCTTTTTCTCCTTTTGTCTGCTCGCTTCAAACTCGCTCTACAGTGTCATAATGCTGTGTGGTACCATCAATACAGCCTTTCGCTAACAGAGATCATGATATGACGATTTATTTTCAAAAGATGAAACATTCTTACAAAATCAGTTTATATAAAAACTGATTTTTGACCTCAATTCTCAATGTATTTTTCAAACTTTTAAACAAATTGAAGGCTAGTTCAAGGCAATTTTGATAATATATGATTTGTATCTTTGCTACATGTTTTTACACTAAAAAATTAGAACTTCAACACCAATAGTGTAAGTTTTTACCTTTTTTCAAAAAGTGGTAAGCTGAGAAAAAACAGGTAAGTTAAATATGTAAAGAATGTGATAACATACTAACAATTAATGTCCTTTAAAAGTTTAGAAAATTTTCTTTCTAGCAAAATGAAACTCTAATTAGTTAGGGCTAAGGATTAGTTTATAATGCCTAATCAAAAATTGGTTGCACTTCTAGACAAAAATGATTTTCCACTTTTAGATAAAAAAATTTTCCACTACATCTAATTAAATTACAAATTTAGGTAAAAGTTGGTTCTTTTGTACATTTCGACTATTTTCTATTGAAAGCATGATTCTTTCGCATTGTCTTTCTACATTTTTTGAAAGATTCATTCCAAAATGAAGTCTTTGAAAATTTTGAAATGTAGCCTACAGGTCAAAAGCACTCAAAAATTTAGTATCTGGGCTTCAAAACATTACAATTTTTAGAAAAACGAAGTCAAGTTCTTAGGTACATTTCGACTACTATTTCTCAAAAGCATGGTTCTTAGAAATTATCTATCAAAAATTTCAAAAAGATATACTTAAAAATAAAGTCTCTAACAACTTGACAATGTAGTTTACTCCAAGCAAAACATTGGTAATCTCCCTGAAAAAAGGATAGATAAAGATGGTCCTGTTTTATCGTTTGCAACAACATATTATTGCCCACCTACATATCGTTCAAACGTTGAAGCAATTTCCTTTGCAACTTCGTAAAGCAGGCACATCTGGCTGATTTGACATTCTTACGATGACATTGCCAATAGGGGCCCTGCTATTGTAAGAACTTAACTGTAAGTGCTTCATTTCGGCAAACCTTCCCGAAATGAAGCACTTACAGTTAAGTTCTTACAATAGCAGGGCCCCTAATGGCAATGTCGAAGTAAGAATGTCAAATCAGCCAGATTTGACATTTACATGGCTGTGTCTATGCCAGGATGAAGCAACATGCACTTAGCCAGAGGTTTTAGGTCGTACAAATAAGCATAATTATGAAAAAGTAGTTGGAGGTGATCTTAATATTTAATAGATTATTTTTGAAAATAAACACATATCGATCACCTTAGCGTCCCCCCTCCTTACCGCACAACTTTGAAATTATGCTTCCACGAACTTCATAAAATGAACAAATAAAATTTTTGAAATCGTTGGCTGTTTTAATTGTGAGGAAGGCCAGTTCCTAAGAACAAGACACGGCAAGCAACACGTAGCCAGTAACCGAGACTTTAGGAGAAATATAGTGCCTATGCGCAACCTTCTATTATGTTTTTCATTCTTAATTGAACGGTACTTTCGATATTGAAACGTGAATTGGCTATGCCAACAATAAATCAACTTTTCATCGCTGTTCTCACAAATATCAATTGAATGAAGCGGATCGAACCGATATTGTCAAACTTAACATTATTGCAATAACTAAACCGCGAGTACTCCATTTCTGGTTAGTTTGCTCTTTGTGTGCTGCGTTTATGTCAGGACTAAGCAACAAGCGCCCAGTCAGAGGCTTTAGGTCGTACAAATAGGCATACAATTACAAAAAAGTAGCCAGTGGTGGTCCTAATATTCAATACTATTTTCACAACTACTGATTGGGTAAAACCAACGCATCCCGTTGAACCATTATTCCTAACCTTGGCGTTACCGATGAGGGTCCTGCGGGTGACGCCGGCAAAGCCGACTAGTTTTACGTAAAGTAAAAAAAAAGAAATACTTCTGTGTACATTTTATGGGGTAAAAACTCCAAAACACTAAGCTTCGTAGCCAGTGACCACAGTTATTCTGGGTTTAGTAATTTCTATTTAAATACAAGTTTTGTAAAAAAATTAACAAGCTCAAACATAAAAAATGTAAGAGACTGAAATTATTCTTATAGGTGTTTTAAATCGTGACTTAATTCGATCAACACTGCTGGCCAACCAAATTTTGTAAGCAAGTAAAATCGTTTGACTTTGATCGCTTTTAATTGATGAGAAACAGCAGAATAAGCGAACCTAAAAGATATTTGCTGGGGTTAGAATTAAGGGATGATCTTTTTTGAAGAATTAAGAATTTAGTTAAAAGATAATATTGATATATTTTTTGAAGAGAGCAATTGCCACTTTGCTAATTGCCCCTATCCTGGGTGGCTATTCTATGGTCTTCGTAAGAACACGATATATTTACTTTTGGCTAATTTTGCCAAAAATTTACAGTTCTGTATTCTATGCAGTTATTGCAACAAAAATATGGTGACATGAATTGTTGGGAAAAACATTGAAATATTCCTAATTGTGATACCTCTGCAGGAAAACGTTCGGTCATGCTATAATGTGACAAGGTAGCAAGATATATTTCTGTAAATTTTAGTACATTAAAGTTACGAACAAATTTCACTATCAAATTCTGAAGAAAGTTTGACAAAAGAGGGATTTGTAAAGGAATAACATATGAGGGAGAGGGATATAAGATTTTTAAGCAATTTATTAAAAATAATCCATTTACCGAGTAAAAGAAATGGTAACGATTTGATTGAAGAAAAAACAAAAATATCTGTAAATGCTTTTTGGTATCAGCAAGCTTTCATTATTGACAATGACTTCTTAATACATGCATTATCACTGCATGCTGTGTCAAACAACTTAGTGTCATTATGAAGTATCGGTACCACGAGCAGCTCGCTTGGCTTATTAAATAAACCTTGAAACGCAACTGGAACAGCAGATGGGATACTTCTATTTGATGAAACACATTGCAATTTTGAGTAACAAAAATGACTACCGGTTTGGTGTTACGATCTGCCCCACTAAAACCAGCAACTGAATTTCAGTTGGTTTTTGGAGCTCGACTCGGTACGCTTTCAACTTGTCTTGTTTAAACATCCCTCTTTACAACAGCCTTTTTTGCTAACGATTTCAAATCAGCTTACTTCTTCTTTTGCTTCATGCTTAAGGCTGAAAAAGTGGCACCAAAAGCAATGGTTTGGTGCAAAATATGATCCGATTTTGATCAACTGTTTTAGATTTTGACGGCAATAGGACATTGAAAAGACCATCACAATTAACTTCTACCAAATTAATCAATTTGCTACTTTCTCCCATAGTTCAATTGCCTCAAAGATGCTGTCTTTTAACTATTCATTAATTTAGTGAATAGGCTACAGGCAACGTGTAAAACACTATAATGTAATTTCTGTATGGATTCAACAAGTCTTCAAAATTCACTACACACCATCGATAGGCTAGCTAACTGTTGTTACGTCACAGACACTATTTGTTGAAGTTGAGATTAAGAATTGCACTCAGCCAAGAATGCTTTATGGAATAGCACTGCCATATTTTCTTGTTTTTATCAGGAACCATTTGCGCGATGTTCTTTCATAGACAACCAAACAAAAAGTGTCGGCGTTTGCAAGAACAACGTATAATTATCGCCCTGGTTTGTTCGTGCCAATAGCATCTGCTTTATGATTTTCAAAACTTTGCAAAATGAAAATTATAACTAAGTTTCTATTTGGAAACATAAACATTTATTATAAAAGCTGCCTAAAATTTATAGAAAAGTAATCCACCTCTTTTAAGTCCTCTTCGTATGAATTTGGGTCAAAAACAATGTCATTAGCAGAGTTGACTACTTCTATATCCACATTTACTTCATATGGCAGCTAAATACAGTTTTTTAATGTTAGCAAAATGGTATGTAAAACTTAGCAAATGCAGATCTCACTGTTATTGTTCCATCACTACACGACACAGATCCTTTTATCGGGGAATTGAGGGCTCTGGTGATATTTATTTCACCCAATACTTTCAATATCTCGCCATCTAGATAAAAGTACTTTGATAACTCAGCATCAATTGACAGCGAAATGTTATTTTCAACCCCATCAACATCACCATCAAAATTAAAATTCACTGCTGGGGTATCAGCTGGAGCATATTCATAAACTCTGCCACTTCTAGTTTCAGGAAGGCATTGACCTGCAACAAAAAAGAGTCATTATCAATGTTTACCATTTGTGGGTAAGTCGCATATTTCTATCCTCCGGTTATTGAAAAACCTTTTTGTCAGTTATGCCAGAATACCGTCGTGTTTAGACCTACGTTGGAGTAACTAATATCACTGGCACCGTGCATTTTTTGCCACAAGCAGAGCAACTAAAGCAGAAAAATTGTCACAAAGTGCTTTCACAGATTGGTAGAAAATGTAAAGATAGCTAAAAATAGCATATTCCAGAAGCTTGGTTTAATTAGAGCTTGAAAATTGACAAATAAGTGGACTAATGTTTGAGTTTTACAATGTAAATGGGTTTCTTATTTGAACGAAGTGGGATTAAATTTTAGGATAAATATAGCTTCCACAGCCGACTAATGAAAAGATATGCATTTTTTGGCTAAATTCCTATCTAGTCACAGCTTTCAATCAGCTACAAAAGGGCTGATCATTTCTGTCTTTTTTTTCTGACAATTATTCCTGAAGAGTAGCCACACAAAAAGTTTCAGAAATATGCTACTTCAAAACACCTTTCCCAAATGCACAAAAACATTATCATCATTAGGTTCAAATGTACAATCCTCTTTTATTAAATACATTGCTTTATCCACTCAAACACGATGCTAGCAATTTTTACTTTAGAATCTACTTTTAAGTAGCATGTGCGATGGAAAAAACAAAAGTAGTGGTATTCAAAGTAAGTATAGTGAGCATTGTTAATTGCTATTTTTCCATGATTTCAAAATGGTAAATAGCGATACTGTGAAGTCAAAAAAATGGCATTTACTTAAAATTAACAGCAGCATATATGCCACACAAGCCAAATTTTTTAAGGCTCATAACAAAATGACCTGTGAGTCCCACATCTTAGGAGAAAAACTATTATTTATATGAGTTAAATGTGGATGAGGCCTGCTGTTGTACAATTCAGCACTGCTGGCATAGAGCATTTCTATCACAATTAGAGGTATCTATAATGAGCTTTACTTTTCCAAGCAAGAAATTATGCACTCAGGCATTGAACTATCATTGACAAATTGATGGATTGGAATGAATTCTAAACTTTCTTATCAATTAACTGCGAGCTTAGCACTCAGAAAGGATAAATAACTCATTGCAAGTAAGATGAACTGAGAGTTCAGTAGACCGTAAAATGACCACAGAGTCTTCAAGTTAGCAGTCACCCTTACATGTTGTTAGCTGTTGGGGCGAACCAAAGTTTAAACCCAAAACACAAGTTAAGAGAAATACCAGTTCTGTTTAGCCATGTTGCATGCAACATAACACTTTGAATGCTCACTAGCATCATTCTGATTACAAGTCTGACGTTCATTCCGCATCACCACACTGCCCTCAGTGTGTTACTGTGCATGCTCTATTGCTGAGAAGGGCCTTTGTTTCTCTTCAAGTTTAAGTTTTGGGTATAAACAATGGCTTACATTGACTCCAGTGGTATGTATGAACAACAGCCTATTTAAGTACTATACAGTCACTTTACAGTCTCTCCCAATTTCCAATCATCATATGTTAGGTGAGACAAGCCAGTTCTTATCAAATTGTTGACTTTACGATGCCAATTCACATTCCAAAATCACCATAAATCTTAAAATGAGGGACTTAATGATATGTGTGATTTTGTTTTGCACACCAATAGTAGTGACTTAAGATTGGTAACACTGTACTACAAAGGAAACCAAAAAAGTATTATAACATAGCTTTTTGCAAAAAAATATCTATTTTATGGTTTAGAACAAATTGTTTGATATAGCAGTCATTTCTCGTTTGTCGAGTGTAACAATATTAAAACTAAATCAATTCGTTCTTTCAACAAATTTATTCTTCAAAATTAATGTTTTGCTCCCCTTAGTTACTGGGGAGCTTCTTCAAAAAACGGTAGATGTTACTAGTGTAACGTATAAACTGTACAACATAAAGATATAAAGACAACCTGTATAACTAAACACTAAAAATTATTTACCAACAGGGCAGGTAATCACGTAATAACGAAAACATTGTTACATCACAGATACAGGAGTGGGCAAGTAAAAAGTGTTGTGAGATACATAAGACATTATTTATTGGGGACAAACACACTATAAACAGCCAAAAAATTTGCACCATCATTGCGATTAAATACATTGCATGAGCAAGCCTTTTGAATTATCAAAAAACTCTCCCCAACACGACGTCTGTATGCATGTGATTATGACTTCAAAATACTGAAGTCAGAATATGTCAAAATACTGAAGTCAGAATTGCATGCATACAGACGTCGTGTTGCGGAGAGATTTTGATAATTCAAAAGGCTTGCTCATGCAATGTATTTAATCGCAATGATGGTGCAAATTTTTTGGCTGTTTATAGTGTGTTTGTCCCCAATAAATAATGTCTTATGTATCTCATAACACTTTTTACTTGCCCACTCCTGTATCTGTGATGTAACAATGTTTTCGTTATTACGTGATTACCTGCCCTGTTGGTAAATAATTTTTAGTGTTTAGTTATACAGGTTGTCTTTATATCTTTATGTTGTACAGTTTATACGTTACACTAGTAACATCTACCGTTTTTTGAAGAAGCTCCCCAGTAACTAATGGGAGCAAAACGTTAATTTTGAAGAATAAATTTGTTGAAAGAACGAATTGATTTGGTTGTAATACAAATTGTTTGCTTCTGATTTAAACTACAATTTAACACAAATTTTGTCACAATACTTTGTACTTATTGGCATATGATGCAAATGAGCCTTTAACCAATCAGAAAAATAACAGAACACTTACCAAAAGAATATTGGACTCCACTTAAAAGTAAAAGAAAAGCTGGCAATAAATAGCAGCATTTCATACTTAACTGCTGCCAGTTACTTTTCTTCTCTTTAAGAAGTTTTACAGCTTCACGTTTCCAAGTGAAAATAGATAGTTTAAAAAAAACTATAAAAAAACAACATAAAAATAGTACCAGGTATAACATTCGTCAGTAGCATGGCACAATAGGTCATATGTGAAGACTTTTCATTAAAAGACTGCGATTTGAGTGTTTACAACATCATGTTGCATGGACAAGTGAATACTGCAATGGCACTAAAGCTCATGTTTTGATTTCAAACCACAGCTTGCACCGACTGTAGCAAGATAAATGGATGATTGCTAATTCAAAACTACAACATAATATTGCAGTTTTCCAAACTCTTGTGCCTGTTGTGTTTGATGAGTCCAAAAAGTTCTCATTATTTCACCACAAATCATGTAAACCTCAAACAAACCAGTTTACAAAAAAATTCCACACAATGATCAGATAGCATATGCAAAATGCAAACATTATAAAAATAAACTGAACATATTAAACTGAGGTATTTTGGTTAGCAACTTAAACATGTATTTCATGATACACTATGTTGTCTAAGATTATCTGTATTAAGGCTGGATTCTCATAACATTACTTAAATGCCATGGTGTAGTAGGAAGACATTGAAATAGTTTCCAGTTGCCTCTCTCAGGTTTTTTCAGTAGGGATTGCCACCCCACCACCTGTCTGCTGCATAAAGGAGGCATGCCATTTTGTGTCTTACCCAAAGACACAAGAAGCGAACTTGCCAGTTTTTTTCTCTACACAATTCCTTTTTTGGTGAGCGTCAAGCAGGGAAGCTGTGAACGCCAATCATGCTAACCCGATTAAATGAAAAATGATTACAGTATATTATCATAATTCTTTTTTTTTGGTAAAAAATAATTTTTGCATCAAGTTAGAGTTTGAGTCATGTATTTTCATCATCCAATTGCATGATTTTGTTGGATACATTAGAATGTCATTGCAGATGGGTCTGCTTTCATATTGCAGATGCTGTTGGCACCGCACATTTTTACCACAAACAGTACAAGCAGAGGAATTGCTATAAACGGTCTGTTTTGATAGCAAAATAGCTATCTTAATCACTCAATCATTGCTACAGTAAACAGTGCTCCAGCTAATTCGTATACCCAGTAAGGTTTAATAAAAGCAATAGTTACAATTTTTTACAGTTTAATTGATATTTTCCCAAATTTGTAAAATACTGTACAAAAAATGTGCAATAGTCAATTGTTTGTAATGCCGTTTTTGGATGTATCTGCTAAAACGAATCTGTATGGGTGTGATCAATTTCCCAACAAAATCTTTGAAAATGCAAATTATCTTAAATAATAATACCACAAACACTATTATCTGTTTTTGTTTTGCTTCAACATATTTGCATTCAAACTGTGCAATAATTACATTGATGTGTTTGTAGGAAAAGCATTCAAATGCAATTACTTCAGCTAGATTGCACTATTTGTGGTCAAAATATAATGCACTACTAATTCTGGTAATTCTGAGGCGAGTCTGAACAAAAAAAATTTTCTTATATGCATGATATAAAGTTTTTTTGTGATTAAGAAATAAAAAACATATATGGGTCATTTTTCTATGTTTAACCTATCAAAAAGTGCCCTGAAGCATTTTTAACCAAACAAATTAATTACCAGTAACAATTGACTTTCTACCAAAGTACTTCTGTGGATTTTGCACTGCTTGTATTCTACGCACCATAACTAGCTTACATACTTTTTTCTGCACATGCCAAGTCCTACGATTTAAAAGCTTTGACTTCTTGATTTTTAAATTAGAAAAAAGCAACTAATTTTCAGGGAGCATTCTATTAAACTCTTGCTGCCACCTAGCAGCTGCTAATCGCATACCAAATTAGTCTTATTAGGCCAAAACATTAGCTTTTCCTGGACTTGGCACATCATTTTAGTACACGCTAAAAAAAAGTGAATGCCATTTATAAAATGTACAATATGATATCACATATATGTACCAGTAATCATGCTATAGCTATTTTACACACAGAATTATTTGCTCAGGCAGTTACTTGACAATTAACTGCAACAAATTCTGGTCAGTAAAATGATTAATCAGATAATTAAGAGATTTGCTTCAAAAAGAACATAAAAATTTTAAAACTAAATACCCTGATGGTCTTGTTTCCACAACAAACTGACGCAATGGCATAGTGGTTGGAGCATCCGCTTTGCAGGTGGTAGACCTGGGGTTCATTCCCCTTGTCGAGTCATACCAAAAGACTTTTAAAAATGGTATCTATAGCTTCCCTGCTTGGCGCTCGGCATTTATGGGAGGTTGTAGAGAACAAGCCAGCAAGTTTGCTTGTTGGGTCCTTGGGCAAGACACTTGAGGGACGCACCACCTTTATGTGGAAGACAGGTGGCCCAGACACCTCGGAATAACTCCTAAGCAAGTGCAGACGTCCCGTACAAAATATAGCGATACAATTCGCTTTCTTATGAATGGAAGATAAATATGGTAAAAAAAAACAATTTTGAATCTCCTTACACAACAACACCACTTTAGTGGAAAAATTAACATACGCTATCCACCACTGATGCTGATTAAGACTCAATATAGATTGGTGCAGAAATCAAAAACATGAAACAAGTCCACTCGTTTATCAAATCAAACTCTCCTCACAAGCTGTTTTCTTCTACAGCGTGAAATAGTCCTAATACTGCCGCATGTGCTCAAACTAACTTTTACTCTGCATTTACATCAGTCAGCACGGTCCTATTTTTCCAAGCTACAGTATTGAGAGTTTTCACTTTTTTAGATTACTTTAAAAATTTCAAAAATGAAAAAGTTATTGTGCACAATTGTATATTATGATACTTTACTACAAACTCAAATAAATTTTCGGTAAAGAGGTAGACTGCTGTGTCTACAGGGTGTATCACAAAGATATTCACCCCCCCTACAGCCAAACTGGTAATAGGTATGACCAAACTATATAGCACATTGTGAAGCTTATGTTGTTAGAAATTAATGTACGTTTTCATTTTTTCCAGATACTTAATAATTATGGCTTTTGCTGATAATGAAAAAATTAGGTATGTTGATAGAATTTGATTTCTTCGACAACAGTCAGTGGCCAGGTTCATCACCAGATTTAAATGCAACTGAAAACTTGGGAGCTATTCTGAAAAAACATGTTGAAGATAGAATTTTAAAGATTCCTAGCATGGAAAGAAATTCAGTGGAAACCTTAAAGACTATTATTTCAGAAGAACTAATTAAAATAAAAGAGGAACCTGAAATCTTTGCTAATCTTCTTAAATCGTATCCTGCAAGATTAGATGCTGTTAAAAAAAACCATGGTGGTCATACTGATTACTAGTTAGGATTGATTTAATGTACGAAATAAATTTCTATTTTAATATAATTTATAACAATATTTTTGTTTTTTTCCTAGTCATTTTGGATTGAGCTCTAGGGGGGGTGAATATCTTTGTGATACACCCTGTATACTACAAAGCTGGAAAACTTAACAGACCTCACACGTAAAAAATTTTTTAATCAAATTTAAGATAAAATGTTAATACAATCAGCAAATGTTATGCAAATGTTCATGATATACTGTCTGAAGACTATTGAATCGATACACTCCAATTAAAATCCGCAAACAAATTTATTCCATCGTAGTCATTTATCGATCACACAGAAATTTTTATTTTGGTTATAAGCAAGAGTTCTTCTTCAAGTAGGGAATTTCCCTAACATGACACCAACATAATGCGGGTATGACGGTATTGCTGCCATCTTTTTGTAGAGAAATAAAGCATCTTAAAATCCATACTGCTGTTATAGCAAGCAACATTAATAAATCCAAAATCATTTTGATTAGTAAAACATCCTAAATTTTGAACATTTTCGACTTTCGTAAAGCCTTTTTTCAAGAATAAAGATATGACGTACGGTACTTGGTAGTAAATTAAAACTGTCCAAAATAATTTCAAATGATACTCATTATGAAAATATGATATTTCTAAAGCCTGTAAAAATGTAATCAATTTTAAAATAAATGAATAGCTAGGACAAATCGGACGCAAAAATTTTTAAATCCGTTAAGATTGTAGCATTACAGAACAGGCAAGTACTTCAAAATTATGCAAAATGTCCATTATGGAATGTGGTGGCGCAATGACGTGAGTGAGTGCAGTTGCTGTAAAAAAAATTAATATATGTATAACGAAAACAAGGCTCCACTTGCATAGCATTATTTATTAAGACTAAGACTACAACGCTTTATGAGCAAAGCTTTGTGAATTTTTTGCTTCATAATCTGAATTACATTTCCTCAGTACGGTAAAAGACTCAATGTTATATTCAAAGCTGGAACAGGTGATGCATGAAAAAATGTGACTCTTAATTGAGCTTATTCTTAAGTCTGCTAAATTTAAATTTTTCCTTGCTCTAGTAATCAAATGTCGGGAAGGCATAGTCTACCAATGTGGGCCTATGTCAAGTTGGTATCACGCGAACAAGTAAATTTGTAAACAACATTTGAACATAGAGGCAAAGGCGTTACTGATTTTAGTTGAAAATATATATCCCAATTTATTTGTATAATACAAAGGATTCAGCTTTACATCAAACTGTTCTAGACATAGTAGAAAAAGATTTTTCGTAAAACGGACTGACGCTTCACGAACATACGGAACAAAAATAGGACAAAACTCCACATCATTTACCACACCCATTTTATCAACGGGAATATCACTAAGTTTGGCTTCAAATTTATTTTAAATTTTATCAAAATACCAAGTCGGACTGTTATTTTCATAAAATAAGCGCTTCAACTTCCCGATCTCGACTTCAAATAAATGCTGGCTGAAACAAATAGACGTTACTCGATTAAGTAGTCACGGTACATGTCTCGATTTTCACTGTACAAGTCTCGATTTTTTTCACTAGATTGCCGCTTTTCATTACACACTTAAATCTAATTCATTTTCTCGAATTTGAACATAAACATCCAGAAACAGGAGCGCCTGCTTTGGTTTTTTTATGGTAAACTGTATGTATGGATAATATTTTGTCATGCCTCACCTGCTCCAATTTAATGTAACATTGATTCTTTTACCGTACTGAGGAAATGTAATTCAGATTATGAAGCAAAAAATTCACGAAGCTTTGCTCTTAAAGCGTTATAGCCCTAGTCTTAATAAATAATGCTATGCAAGTGGAGCCTTGTTTTTGTTATATATACAGTGCCGGCAAAAAAATCTTTACATTGACCAAATATCTTTCCAATTAAGTCAAACGAAACGATTTTAGAATTCAAGTCTTTTGTTGTAGATAAAATATAATGTCAATCAGTATTTTGTCATCTTGCCTTTAGATTTAATGACCATTTGAACTTTTTTGGGTATTGAATCAGCAAGGGCAGCAAAGTAGGTAGAGCCCTGTGCTACCCACAGTTTTTTCAGCTCCGGTTGCAATTCATTGATATTGCTGGGTCGCGTCTCTGGAATCTTGTTTTTTAGGAAATTACGGACATTTTCATAATATTTAGGTCTGGTAAATTGCCAGGCTGTCTAAAACATGGATGCTATGGATGTTGAGAAATTTTGTCACGATCTTTGAGTCGTGAGCTGGGGCACCATCAGGTATGAAATGATCACATTGATGAATTCTCCAGAATGTGCAAAGATGCTCTTTTAAAATGTTGATATAAATGCTTCCTTTCACTGATACATTTTTAGTATGAAAGTACAAACCAGCCCGGCCCAAATTTCCACTGAAAACTTCTCACACCATTACTCTTCCAGGGTCTTTCATGGTTTTAACCGTGAATTTTGGGTCATATCGTGATGCACTTCTCGGACGACGCACCATCTTTGGGACTCCCCTCACCATTGTAAAAGTGCTATCATCACTAAATATCACTTTTCTCCACCTTGCAGCTGTCCATTGTCAATATTTCTGGTAAAAGTTGAGCCTTTTCTCCTTCATTGCAGCAGTGGGCATGAGCTTCTTAGTTGCACGGCGACCTGGTAAACCAAGATCCTTCTGGAGTCGATGGCGAATTGTCTTGGTTGAGACGTTGTGGAGAAGCTCATGGTGCTTGTTTTTTAATTTAACAACAGTTATAGACGGATATGATGGTACTTCATGCTTCAAAAGCTTATCCGTTCTTGGTGAGGTCCTCTTAAGTGCGCCAGAGCACGACTTTCTCTTCGGTATTATCCCGGGTGGTAATAACGCAGCCGGCCTTTTTAATTGAAAAAAATGCCTCTCTTGAGACCCCAATATCTCTGGCTACAGCAATCACAGAATTTCCCTCCTGTAACAATGTCAAAACACAAACTTTTTCTGCCATTTGCATTTTCTTTTGACCTATTTTTGTGTCTGAGATAAATTTTACAAGACCTCAAAATTTCAAAAAAAAAATTTTGTCCACTTTCACCGAACTACTACTATTCACCAAGCTGTACAACTATACAAAGTCCGCAGAACAATGGGTAAGCAGTGAAGCATACCTAGATAGTAGATTATGACATAAGTATAAACGTTATTGTGATGCAATGTTTTTGGCGGAAATAGTAAGTTAAATACGCGTGCTTATTTTTCATGTAAAGATTTTTTTGCCGAAGAAATGTAAAGATTTTTTTTTTTGGTGGCGCTGTATATCAATTTTTTTACAGCAACTGTACTCACTCACGTCATTGCGCCACCACATTCCATAATGGACATTTTGCATAATTTTGAAGTACTTGCCTGTTCTGTAATGCTACAATCTTAACGGATTTAAAAATTTTTGCGTCCGATTTGTCCTAGCTATTCATTTATTTTAAAATTGATTACATTTTTACAGGCTTTAGAAATATCATATTTTCATAATGAGTATCATTTGAAATTATTTTGGACAGTTTTAATTTACTACCGGTACCGTACGTCATATCTTTATTCTTGAAAAAAGGCTTTACGAAAGTCGAAAATGCTCAAAATTTAGGATGTTTTACTAATCAAAATGATTTTGGATTCATTAATGTTGCTTGCTATAACAGCAGTATGGATTTTTAATACGGGTTTTATCAGGGATGTACTAAATTATTGATATGTGAGGCTTTACTCTGGTATTATTCATTCCAAAAGTAGCCTACTATTCCATTTATCGTTGCTTCGATGCTTTTCAAAATTATTTACAAATTGATAAAAATCCTCAGCAGTTCGTTTTACATTTAGCCACAGGAGGAAAAGTAGGGGGATGAAACCCCCACACTTTTTATCTTTCTCCACCTAATCAGAAATATGAAAAATAGGAAAAAATATCGCAAAAAAAGCAAATCAGGGAAAAAGATCCTCTTTAAAAAGGTATTCACTTTGTTTTTGTGCTAAAAGTCGCAAAAAAGTCACTCTGTGAAACTTAAATCTCCAAAAAATGTCTCGATCTATGTTATTAAACAAAAATGTTTCCCCCCCCCCAAACAAACAAAGTGTTACGCCTATGCTAGTCAGAATTCTTTGCAACAGTAAATGTAGGAAAACCCTTCTTTTACTCTGCACATTTGATTACCTACGCAACAACTTAGCTTTTGCCAGGATAAAATAAACGAGCATTCTTCCTAACTTACTTCATCACACTGCTGACGTTCGAGGCATCTGGTGAATTCTTTTAATTTAAGCAACAAAAGACAAATAACTAAGAGCTGTTTACGACAACGAAATCATTTACTTGTAACCAAATATACGCACACATATAGACTACATTTTCTCAACCCGCTTTTTTTCTGGGATAGTCAAGAGGGTAGCAACTCCAGCAGTTTCGCATAAACTTTACGATTTTGAGCAACATCATCCGCTAACACAAAGCTAATTCAATTCCAATTCTTGACAAATCAAGCTTTTGTAACTCATCCGTCTAGTCGACCAAGCATTTTTTTAAGTTTTAATTGATAAAAAAAAAAAAAAATTTGACGTGAGTGTTTTATGTTGTAGTAATAGCCTGTTCTTATCGCCAAATCAAGGCAAAAGAATTCTTTCAAAAAAGCATCGGCTTCATATCAAGAAAATTTTCAAATTTTGTTGCTGCAAATTTTATTCTTTTATAATGACGGCAATAGTGCTGACGGTGGAGTCATGGGGTAGGCTGTCTACATACCCGGGTCCTGAGATTTTTAGCAGGCCAAGATGAATGAAGAAGCACGGATATGCTGATCTGCCCACTCCTGACAAAAAAGCTCAAAATTCGAGTTTTATGGTTGACTTCCAAAACAAACAATCTTTATACTTAAAAAACAATAAAAAGCATCCATTATAAAAATTAATTTTGCAGAAAACCACAAAAATCTTTTTTAATGTTCAAATGACAAATAGAAAAAGTTTAAGAGATTTTCTCATAATGTAAAATGAGTACCAAACAAAAATATACCATGCAACGAATCTCCCAAATCTGGTAGCTTACTGGGCCTTGGTCAACCTCTTAACAGTCCTGGTAGTACCCTACAACTTCGGTTTTTTTAAAAATCTCATTTTCGCAGCTTGCACATGAGATTGCACTTTTTTGGTCATCAGACCCAGAGACGTAGCAGCCGCCCCCCAAACCCCCCGATTGGGGGGCCCAGGCCAACTTTGGGGGCCCAAGTTAGTCTGAAATTGCTTTTTGGCTACATGACTATTTTCAGTTCAGCAGACTTGTTTACAACCGATTTAAACTGAAGGAAGAAATTGGCTTATGACATCATGAGTGAATGCAACGTCATTTTATCTCGCAGAATCTAGAATATTTCGATTGATTTTCTGGTAGAATCTTGAATATTCGATTGACGTAACAATGCCGTTGTTACGCAACAATCATAGAATGGTCTGGAATTCTGTTTGGCTATAAATACCGGGACAATATATATACACTGCAAAGTGCAGATAAAGAATTTAAAAGTGACATTGTATAGAATGAAACGTTCAAAAAGTGGTGCTCAAAAGAGAAAAGAAGCAGCCACTGCTCGAGATGCTGTAGCAAAATTGCCCAAGATGACAGATTTTTTCAAGATTACTGAGCAGAGTAGACCTGGCACTAGTACCGAGAGGGATGAAGAAAACTATAGTGTACAAGAAAAAGAAGACTATGACGATCAGCATCAAAGTGATTGTGAATTTCCAGAAAATGTAAGTTGTGATTTACCTGCCAATACGCAACCTTCAATATCAAAAATAACTGAATCTCAATTTACCCCTATCCCTGATGACCCATGTAAATGGCCTGAAAGTATTTCTGATGCTCAACGATGTGATATAGTAAAGCGTGGACCACATCAACTAATAATGAATTTTCCATATAATAACACAACTCCAAGGCGACGTTTTTCCTCCAACCATTATAAACGTGTGTTACCAAATGGTGAAAGTGTTTCACGGTCGTGGCTAGTTTATTCTGGGGAATCAGATCAAGTTTTTTGCTTTTGTTGTAACCTATTTGGAAAAACACTAAGCCCCTTTTGTAGTGGTATAAATACATGGGAGGGTTTTTCGAAAAAACTGAAAGACCATGAAAACGGCATTTCCCACCAAGAATGCTGCAGTCAATGGATGTTCCTAGCTGAAGGGATAAGAAATTCATCCACTATCGACAAACGCGAGATGAATATTTTTTTCAATGAAAGACGTTTTTGGAGAAATGTTTTAGAGAGACTTATCGACATTGCCTTGTTTCTATCGGAAAGGAATCTTGCTTTTAGAGGATCTGAAGAAGTCTTAGGATCTCCTCGCAATGGAAATTTTCTGGGTATATTTGAGCTTTTGGCAAGAAGAGATCCGATCCTAAAAGAGCTTCAAGACAGAATCAAGAATAGAAACACTAAAGATCACTATTTGAGTCCTACCATACAAAATGAACTAATTGAATTGCTAGCGACAGAAGTTGAAAAAGAAAATTTACAGCAATTGAAATTGGCAAAATATTTTTCTATAATTTTGGACTGCACTCCAGATATGTCACATCATGAACAAATGTCTGTCATTCTCCGTTATGTACTATGTAATGAAGAAGCTGCTGTTGTTAAAGAAACAGTTTTTGGCTACTTGAGAATAAGTGACAGTACTGGGAAAGGCTTGTTGGACGCTTTCTTAAAAAAGCGACCGAACTGCAACTCGAATTGTCTGATTGTCGAGGTCAGTCATATGATAATGGTGCTAACATGAAAGGAAAACTTTCTGGGGTCCAAGCAAGAATGCTAGACATCAATCCCAAAGCTGTTTACGTGCCCTGTGCAAACCATACCCTTAACTTAGTTGTTGTTGACAGTGCTAATTCATCGACGGAAGCATTGAGATTTTTTGGAGTACTTACAAGGTTGTATGTGCTGTTTTCTTCCTCTGCTCAGCGTTGGGAAATTTTGAAGAAACATGTGGAGCTGTTCATAAAGTCACAATCTGATACTCGTTGGGAAAGCAGAATTAAATGCATCAAACCTCTTTGATACAATTTAAAAGAGGTGTTGCTGGCACTGAAAGACTTGGAAGCCATTTCCATAGAAAGAAAAGATGGAAGAGCTGCCTCAGAAACAAAATCGTTGATAGCTCATTTATCAAAACGGAGTTTTCTTTTGTCGGTGTTTATTTGGTATGATATCCTATTCCAAGTCAATAAAGCAAGCAAGATTCTTCAATCGTATGGAGTCTCCCTTCATACAATGGAAACGGAAATCCAGGCAACTGAAAAGTTTTTGCAAAACTATCGCACAACGGGTTATGACAGTGCCGCAACATCTGCTGTTGAAATAGCACAGGAATTGGATATTGATCCTTCTTTTCCTCCGTCAAGAAGTGGAAAGAAAAGAAGATTGTTTGATTACCAAGGTGAAGAGGAACAACGAGCTACTCCTGAACTGAAATTTAAAAGCAACTTTTTCTATCCATTAGTAGACCAGGCTATTATGTCAATAAAGGAGCGCTTTAATTTCTTACGTGAGGTTTCTTCCGCCTTTTCGTTTTTGTACACACGAGACAAACTTTTGCTTGTGCAACAAGAAAATGCTCTTCTTATTTGCTGTAAAGAGTTCCAAAAAAAGTTCGGTGACATTGATTCTGATGAAATGAGCGCTGAGCTACAGCGGTTTGTTTTAATTTTACAAAAAAAACGCAATCTCAATACGGCTCAAGACTTTCTGAACTATCTTCTAAAGACTCATTTATTTGAATTGTATCCGAATGTGTACATCGCACTTCGAATCTTACTAACTTGCCCCGTGACTGTTGCCAGCGCTGAAAGAAGCTTCAGCAAATTGAAACTGATCAAAACGTTTAATAGAACGTCTATGACAGACAGCAGACTATCTTCATTAGCCATGTTGTCAATCGAAAATGACTGCGCCCGATCTCTTGATTATGACAATGTCATAACAGCATTTGCGAACAAAAAGGTTCGCTCTAGACTATTTAAATGATACTGTGTGTTTATAACTTTTTCATGTTTTTCAGTGTCATTGCTTTCGTTTCGCAGTGTCTGCATAAATGTCCTACTGAACTCTGGCATCGGTGCCGAATTTTTTATGACTTGCACCTTCGGTATCGGCATGCTTTATTCTGACATTAGCCTGTTTACTTATGTACAAATTGTGGTGTATTTTCTTAATGCAGCTTTTCAATTTTACACCTCTAAAGTGATATGATCTGTGCGCAGGGGCTTTTGCGCTTACTTTGGGGGGGGGCCCGAAGTTGGAGTGCTACGGGACTGATCAGACCTATCAATAATTTATGAAAGTAGACGCATGACGATAGGAACAAAATGCGATTTAAAGACCGAAAGCTTGGAATTTTTAGGCAGCTCTCGCTTCATGACAATTTAAACGTTAAAGCTCATGTATTAGGCTTCCCCACTTGCTTCTGGTCTACCGATTCGAATATTGAGTTCTTCGGTTTGCTCAACTTATCACTTAGCCTACAAATGTAATGCCAAGATACTTGAACTTCTCCACCTGCTTCAAAAGTATTTTTTAACCGTGCAGATCTTCCTGATCAAATTTTCACGAAAAGTGAATTACGGAAGGCCTACCTCAGTTTTTATACATATTTTTTCCCTACACTATCACTTGCAAATGCAAAACAATCGAGAAGACATTAGTTTGTTTGGATTCAGATTTTGATTGAGCCAAAAGTATTACAGTACATCACCTTCAAAAGCAAATGAATGATTTTGCTATTTCTAATTTAGACACCATTTTCAGCAAAACCTTGCTTCTCAATCCGGTTCTGTTGTGTACACTGTGAAAAAGACTGGTAAGAGTACAGGCTCTTGCCGAAGTTCAATATTCACAGTAAACATTTGGGCTCATCACTTTCTATTTAAATTTGAAAGTGACTTTTTTGATCGATTAACTTCTTGAATTAGTTGGTTTTATCAAGGATCTCGCTTCCTACAAGTCTTTGCCATACTTACCCATTGATAAGCGCTTTTCATATGCGTAAAGATCAGGAGCATCATGCCTGCCAATTACATCTTTCACGTAACGTTATCCGTATTAATGTCTGCTTTGAGGTCTCCCACTAAAATAGCAAACTAATCCGGCCTCCTTTTCAGCAGAGCAGCCTTAGCTTCATTAAATAAAGCAGGCATTCCTCGTATGTCGAGTGTAATGATATTTCAACCAGATCACTTCGTTCTTTCGACAATTTATTATCCAAATTTAACGTTTCGCTCCCCTTAGTTACCGGGGAGCTTCTTCAGAAAACGGTAGATGTTAATAATGTAATTATTAATTATTATTAAACACATTATTAACACCTACCGTTTTTTGAAGAAGCTCCCCGGTAACTAAGGGGAGCGAAACCTTAGCTTCATTGCCAAATTCATCATAATGTGCCATTGAATTATCTCATCATAATGGCACTTGAACCTGAATAAAATAGAGCCATTCCTAATGAAAGCAAGTAGACTCCATCAAACTCCTGTTTGGCTGTTTCAAACGTTGGTGAACCCACAGAATGTTTTGATGTTGCTCGTTTCAAACACGTATTGGCGGGGTTCCGAGAATAGCTTGTGGGAGAAAATGTAGATTACATTTTGAACGAGCTCTTCCATCTATGACTTAAACGCAGACCTTTCAAACCTTCGCACTGTCCGATGCGGTATGAGTAAGTTTTACCGCGGGCCATTTGCAGGGGTCGTCAGTAACAAAGTAGTTTTACTTAAATAAGAGCCTGAGTAGTTTTTTTGAGTACGTACTTGAGTAGACCTGAAGTAGTTTCAGTATCTTCTGCATCTGCTTACACTTGCGTAGATTAAGGAGAGAGTAGCCTACCGCTACTTCACTAGCTAAAACTTTTACTTTAGTAAATCTAAGAATTTTTGTCTGTTAAATGGAGTAATGCAGTAAGCTAGCATAAAAAAGCTAGCTTTAAATTCGACGTTTTATTTTCTGCAAATTCCTCGTTAAAGTGGGTCATTTTTGGTTTGAAATTTGAAAACCAACTAGTTGACCAACTTCTGTTTGTTTCCAACTAGGCAAGGTACGCCGAGACATTATTTAGTTGTCTCGTCTTAAATTCCATTACGCGTAGATTGCGGGCGTAGCGTGAAACAAAAAATGTTTCACGCTACGCCCTCAATCTAGGCCTAGTGGAAACCAGCGTTTACCGTTTGATTTGAAAGAGTTTTTGGCTCCAAAAATGAATTGAAATATTCTCCAGATTTTAATTTTTTGCAGATTATTTTATCTTTCTTGGCATACTTTAGTTTGTTTACATACCAGCTACTGCTCTTGTCCAGGGGGTAGCCTCAGGGGCAGTGGGACAATTGTTTCAGAAAAAGCTATAAAAGTTTCTTCAGGTTGAACATCCTGATCTCCTTTAGAAAAGTTATCATGTAAACTTAATTTTAGCCCATATCTGTAAAATTTACTTAATACCACTGATTCTTGCCAAAATTCTGTGAGGTATCTATAATAATCCAAAAAGGTCATTACTAAAAATGCGGTCCAAAACAAAAAAATTTGCTCCTACGCATTCAGGAATTTTTTGCAGACAACATCATTTGGCTCTACTTTTTTGCACTAAATTCCAAAAATTACATGTTCTAAGTTTTCGTTTGGAAGTATAACGCCAGGACATGGGATAGAATGAAAATGGAAGGCATATTTTGGTATCAAATATGGAAGATGCCAAAAACCGAAAGGAATGGAAGACTTGGGCAATACAATGGTCTTCCATCATTTCATCTCAATTCCATCACATAACTATTTGCCATGGCAAGCAAACTTTGTGAAACAACATTGCATGAAGATTTTATACATTTCCATTGCTTGAACTGAAAAAAAACATTTAGTTTTGTTTTGCACCAAAGCGATCGACGACTGTTGGCCGCTGTCAGTAACAGATTGTAATATTTTCGCACATCAGTAATTTTACTGCAGTTCGCTTATTTAACCTGCGCTACATCGTTATGCATGTTTCAACCAATGCAAAGACCCTGAAGAGTCTGAGAAACACAAGTATTACGTTTTGGAAAAAAAACAGAAACTTCTGGACTTTGTGTTTGGTAGACAAAGGAGTAAAAACGCATCTGGTAGACAAATTTTGCTTGGCAATTGGAAATTTTTAATTTGAATCCATAGCGTCGTTGTTACCGTGTCGTTTGTTACCTACCATAACAAGCTACAGATTTTTTTCAACGTCATTTATTAGTTGAACCGAAATAGTTTTTAGATTTGTCTCATGAAGCTACCTTATTCTTAAGTGTAAACAAAACAGCAAGCAGCGCTAGATAACATAGACAGCCTATAAACAGTACCGGTAAGGTGGTAATTTGCAAATGGCAAAAATGGGATTACATGTTTAGCTATTATGACCAGTGCTTCTAGGAAATCTATCATAAATGCAAAGATGTAAAATGGAATGGAAGATCAAAAGAAATTTTGGGAAGGAATGGAAAATTTCTACTATAGAATGGAAGAAAATGCTCGGATGGAAGATAAAAAAAAACGTCTTCCATTCCAATCCATCCTATCCCCTGCTAGTCGCTACGCGCTTTAACAATTTTACACATTAACAATAATTCTGTCAAAATAATTAGACAACAATCAAAAAATATTTAACTAAATAGACTCGCAAAAAAAAGAGGTAACCACTAGAATAATTAACCTAACCTTATTAGGTTTCTTCAAAAGAAAAAGTCTTCAACCAAAATTGAGGTAACTTGTATCGTAAATCTTCTAAAAATAGTAAAACCCCTAACATAGTCTCCTCCGGAGCGAATTCTCTTCTACAGTGGCGCCATTGCTTGCACCATATACAAACCTTTGCCGTGTTTAGAAAGATGCAAGACAAAACTGCTCAAAAAAATGGAACTACTTTCTACTCTTACTGCTCAACAAGTTTAATTCGAAACTACTTTGTTACTTTTACTTGAGTATATTTAGAAATAAGTAATAATGCTTGTGCTCGAGTAGGTTTCAGCGCTACTTTGACCACCTCTGGTCATTTGCTACATTTACAACGGATTGCACTTAGTCTATTTCTCTCTTTTCCAAAATACCGTCATGGGTAACCCGGCATGGTCGCAGAGGAGAAACGGACAAACAATTTGGTTTTTCTCCTAAGATCATGGAAGACAGTTTTCTCCACCATGAAAAGGTGGCAACCCTTTGGGTAAGATTGCGCTAGTAATAATTCACCATTAACCTTGATTAAGTTAGCAGTAACTTAATTTTGAAAAAGAAAGCAACTTGAAAATTTTTGAGTAAAGAAGTATCCTACCGATAAGGCTATATTTTCAGAGGCCTGCTTTTAAATCTTTTTATAGCCATATACCAAAAAATATTCATCAATTTTTGTTATATTAAACAGTAGTTGGCAGTTGCTATTATTTAAAAATTTTTCAAGAAAACATAAACGTTTTTCTGGACCAACAGCTCCTATCACTGTAGCCTTCGACCTCATCTTGGTTGAGATTGAATTATTCCTTGATCTGGTTGTAATGTTGCTCCTGAAGTTGTCTCGCCAGAACCTTATTTGTTACCGATAATCTCACCCGGCACCGATTTAGGGAGAAGAATGAGAAGGTAATGATTCGTTTCAAAGAAGTTAAATAATGCATTTTAGTGCCAATAAGTTTTAAGCGCTAGTAACTTAACAATCACTTTTTGTTTGCTTGTCGGTAAGTCATATAGACAAATGCTGGAACAACTTTATAGCAATTTGCAAGCCCAAGAAGCATAGCCTGCGCCTGACAAATTTTTTTGTTTACTTTAATGACAAATTTATCTTTTGTGTAAATAACCCCTACAGCCGTTGTCCATGTGTTGTCGCAATTACACCACGAGTTGCAAAGTGCTTGGCGGCTGCACGTGGTGAATAGAAGCAATGCTTCTGCGGCGAAGAAGTTAGTTTTGTAAATGTAGGACAAGTGAAGCATAATGGTGAAATAACTCTTTAGAATAGAATTGTAGGAGCTGGTGTTAGCCTGTTTAAGATATTAATTTAATTAATTGATATTGAGGCATATGGGCTAACTGCAATCAGTTAAATAAAATACCACTTTCACGATCGGTTTTGTTCCTATTAGAACTCGTCAGGTGGGCTCAGGTATTTAACCGACGATCACATAAATTGCTTCATGCGGTTAATACCACTCGGCCATCGGTCCTTTCAACTGATGCTGTTAATTTTAAGCTTATATATAGTGCACGCTCACTATAGTGAGCATGATGCGATATATGCTTTAATTCCCTGCCAAGCCAGTGCCTTTATTACGTTATAATACGAATTATAGGAGCTGGTATTAGTCTGTTTAAGATATTAATCTAATTAATTGATATTGCTTGGCGCTCAGCATTTAGTGGAGGTTGTGGAGAACAAGCCGGCAAGTTCGCTGGTGGTGTCCTCGGGCAAGACACTTAACGGGACACCCTCACCTTTATGTGGAAGACAGGTGGCCCAGTTTTCCCTCTGAAAAGAGGGTTGGTGGCAGGAAGGGCATCCGACCGTAAAACAAATGCCATGTCATAAAAATGCAGATATCTGCTGTGGCGACCCCTAATCGGGAATAAGCCGAAAGAAAAAGAAGAAGAAGATATTAAGGCATATAGGCTAACTGCAATCAGTTGAAGAGCGTGCACTATATATAAGCTTAAAATTATCAGCATCAGTTGAAAGGACCGATGGCCGAGTGGTATTAACCGCATGAAGCAATTTATGTGATCGTCGATTAAATACCTGAGCCCACCTGACGAGTTCTAATAGGAACGAAACCGGTCGAGAAAGTGGTATTTTATTTAACTGATTGCAGTTAGCCCATATGCCTCAATATCAATTAATTAAATTAATATCTTAAGAATAGAGTAACCCAAAACTAAAGTCGTAGTCTATCTTAATGATTACTAGGTTTGTATCAGTCCATCAACTGGAGTTGATTTTAGTTTTTGATGCCAACAGCTTACCTGAGACCTCACCAGTGATGATTTTCAGAAGTTTGGCGCGAATCTTCTGTTAAATTTGAAGAACTCGTAGATACAGCGGAGGAAAGCAACTAGACCAATGAATTCATCAGCATGCTAGTTTCGCTTACCTCAAATAAACCTCAAATAAGAAGAATTCGGAATGTAAAGGCAGTCAATAGTTACTCATCTGATGTAACACGTTTTTTTATTTCTGCTTTAACAAAGTCTTAGCACATTTTATTGACGTTTGCTTTTTCGTAGTTCGAATGACCAGTGTGTAAGTTGACCAACAACCAGGGCACGATTTACACGCAAAGAAATTTGATTGTTATTACAAGAACAAAGTGCAAGTGTAAAATCATGTCAAAATTTTTTTAGATTTGACAAATGACATTTGACAAAGATTTGACAATTATTGAAGTTAACGACCCTGTTTTTGTAACCGGTAATCATTCGAATTGCTTTGCCTACATGCATGTTAAATATGTAAACTGGAGCCCAATTAACGCGAACAGATCGGTTTCAAACTTCACGCAAGCGTTTGAGCAAACCCCTTGTTATTTATTTTGAATATCATCATTGACCCTAAGCTAATAGCTTCATTTGTTACAATAGGCCAACTATTGTAGGTTACTTAGTTTTTCATAAATAGACGAGTTTTTGTCAAAAAATGGCTTTGACTGAAAGTTTGACACTCAACACCGGATTAAAAATGCCTCTCCTTGGTTACGGAACATGGCAGGTAACATCAGTATGAGTAGTAGGCTTACAGGTATAGGAAAGTTTGTGATTTATGTCGGAAGAAGAAGAAAAGTTCGACCGAAAATGAATAAAAATGTTACATTTTTAATAGATGTTAATTAAATTTTCGAATAGGTTTTTGAATAAATATTTCTTTCTGCTAAGTCAACTGCTACTCTTTTCCAGGAGTAATGCTATTCTTAAATAGCTTAAGGTTATGATCTGTGGGCATATTGTAGCATGTGAGTGTGCTGTTGATAAGTTGAATAACGAACTGAGATTTACATTTTTTTGTTTCCGACAATTTGATGTGTAAGCAAAAACAATTTTCACGATGTTTAGATTTTTTCTCTCCCCTTCATCGAAACTAAATCAAAAATCTTTCAATAAAGTAAAGCTACCCAAAGCCATATTACGAAATACAATGGAGATTAAAACATAACATTTTCGAAATGCTGGCACAGAAATCACTGCGTAACAAAAGGAAATAGTTTCATGCTGCAGATGGGATTGACTTTGAAATAAATGATGCGGGAGTTTTTCGTTTAAAGACTCCGTTTCATTTCAATAAATTGGTTCGAGTATGCTCCAGGGCAAACCTTGATCTAAAAGATAGATCTATTGTCTTACAGTCTCACAAACATTAAGCAGTTTTACACCGATGTTCACTTTAAAAATTCTAACCACCCACCGGTTTCTTCCGCAACTCTGAAATTGTCCCGTCCGCAAAAAGAGTCCACACCTTTGCGCTAGAGAACAGTGATAATTGAAAAGGGCCTCAATTGTTTTTTTCCTTTTCATATTGCCTGGTATGCGGCCGTATTTCGTCAGGTATTGAAGCAAAAACTTATGCGTAAACTCTCAAAATAAAAAAAAACGCATAAATGCTCCTTCGCTCACTTAAAAGTACTCGGAATCGGAATCCACAGTGAGAATAAATGACTGAATCCAGCTCGCAAAAACTCAAAATTAGCTTTCAAATAACTTCTATCATCGGTTCATCAGTTGAACGTCTTCCAGCAAAGTGTTTGTAAAACTGTAAAAAATGATAAAGTGTACGCTGACTAATACAGCTTTGAAAAAACTGTTTTGCCAGAAACTTTTCGAGACACTACTTGCAGGGACTTTAAGGGAAAAGCAAGAGTGAACGAGTTTCTATACCTCAAGAATTTAGACGATAGGAAATCAAGGCGAGCAAACAGTAGGGCTTGCATAATCGTGCTCGTAATTTTGAAATACGACTGTCTGGAGGAAAATGTAGTGGGAGGCGACATAAGTTGATAAAAAAACACCGTAATTATCCGATCAGTTTAAGAGTGTAAACCGAGTTTTTGTGTCAACATAACGTGGGGCGCTTCGTTTTGATATCAATAGCATCTAATGGAAAGGTAGAAAGAGCTGCAAGCTTTAGTAAGAATGGAAAAACGCTTGTAGTCTTAGTTTGATGGGCATTGTTTATTCTCCAACAAATGCCAGCCAATGGCGCAGTCACAGTCCAGTTTGATTTCTTTTCGTTGGTACTGTCTGTCAAGTTGAGATGCGTGTGGACGTGGACGAGTCAATTTCTGTTTTAACCATATGGAGATACATTACTCTATACGATTCTGTAGTAACTGAGATGTTCGTCCGTAACGACTATCACAATGGCACTTAAATTTATATATGACAGAGCTTTTCTGTGAGGTAAGTGGAACATTTCTGCGAGCTTCAGGCTGCATTCCGTTTGATGTAAAGACCAAGCGGGTGGCAACTAAAGTATGGCAGCTTTCCATGGCTGTTTTGACGCGTTTTCCCAAGTTTGTGAAGGCTTTGCTGTCCTTGAAACTCTTAAGTACACCAGACATTTTGAAGCTGAATCACTCATGATTGGAAAAATGATCGATTTTTTTGGTAATTTGAATGTTGACTGCGTTTTCTTAGTCTTGATCTGTTTATATCATCACTGAGATTGCGTTTGGTGCAAGTTATTAAAGCTCGATCCATCAATTGAAGATACTATGTTAATCAATGTTTAATATTTTTAAGGTTCCTGTCAGCGAAATGCAGAACAGTGTTAAGGTCGCAATTGGCGCAGGTTATCGTCATATTGATGGGGCGTGGGCATATCAAAACGAAGAAGCTTTAGGAGAAGCCCTTCTAGAACAGTATAAAGAAGGAAAGACAAAACGAGAAGATATTTTTATTACGAGCAAAGTAAGTCCAAAAATAAACTAATTTTTCTATTTCTTCGCATAGCTATGTATTTTAAATGAGACTTCTCAATTACGTCATCAATTGTCCGTAGTTTTGACATGGCGGTCATAGAATACTTGTGGACCCCGAAGCAAACTCGTCTTAGGGGTTTCCTCAATTTTATAAATGTGCTGATGTGCTGATGCTGATGTGCTCCTCAGTTTTATAAAGTTGATCTCATAAAAAAAAGATTTCTTACTTGAGAAAGTATAGAGACACTGATTTTATCTAGTGGTCACTTAAAACTGTTTAAAAAAAGGCTGCGATGCAAAAACGAGCAAAACAATTGCTTTTTGCAAGTTGATTTGCATGAAAAAATCGATTTTGGGAAGTTTGTTTCCAAAGAAAAAAGGGCGCAACATACCTTCCAATGTTGGAACTAAACCCGCGTCAGGCTTTCAAAACTTCTGTCAGTTGCTATGGTTGTGTTTAGCGATGGCGATTTTTAATTTCAGCTTTGGAGTATTTTTCATAAAGCCGAAGACGTTAAAAAGACTCTGAAAGAAACTTTAGGCTTTCTTAAAACAGATTACATCGATCTCTACCTGATGCACTGGCCATGGGCTTTTGAAGTAAGTAGGCCTTACAAACTGTATAGTTATATATTTTATGAGTGACCCCTTTTGCCCTCGAGAATGCGTGATCCACGAAAACAAATTTTATTGTCGTTGGGGGGTGCTTATAAGAGGGCACTGGTTTACACCTGCCCTCCACATATTTCAAAAAGCTTGGACTACCATAATTTCATAAAAGGAAATTTAATTTGATTTTTGCAGAATGTCAACAACCAGGTCCTACCAACAGGAGGCGACGGCAAGTTCCTCTTCGAAGATACGGACTATGTAGAAACCTGGAAGGTCAGTTATAGGAAAAAATCATTTACTTCAAGTTCAAATTTGATCATATCATTAATTAAAACTCAACTTTGTAAGCTAATTAATTGGAATGACGCATTTCAGAGAAGGCATTCGAAGATTTAAGGGGTATACAGGGGAATGATTTAAGCAAAAACTCATTGTATATTCTACCCCAAATATTTTGAGTCCGATCCTTAACAATAGAGTGTGTACCTTTTCGGAGTGACTTACCGCTTCTACGTTCTTTGTTAACAATTCTTGGACCATCAGTAAAAGGAGGGTGGTTGTCTTACCCTCAATAGTTTCTCAAAAGTTCTTCCTAAAGTTTTACACTTCTGATTAGGTTCTTTAAGACTTTTAAGGCACTTAATAACTTGAACATTTGAAAATTTGATTTTTTGGTTTTATGATATGGTTGCATTTTCTCTTCTTCAGATTCACAGCTACAGTTGAAATAAAATCAGAACAAATTGTTTAGATATTTTTCACAGCTTTGAAGTTTTTGTGTTCTGCATGATTGCTTGATATTGCTGGTACTTAAAAAGTTGGGTGCTAGTTGAATCTGGGAAGCATAAAATTCGTAAATCATATTTTCAAAAGCATGACAACACAGCGGTGCTCTGGATTGAACCAACCACTATTTGATCGTGGCAGCCACAAATATCTACATAAGGTTCTGTTGTATCTATCTCGCTTCGGTGATTTGGTTAAATATTTTGTTTTAGTTCAAAAACTGTTGCTTAAAAGTAGAGTTTTCAACTATTTTTATTTATGACTCCCTTCAATGATTAATAATGCTTTCTTTGACCTTTTCCTGCACCATTTTTAAACGTATAAACTTAAGTGTATACCGGTGTTAGTTGATATTTTGCCACCTTCAGTAAAAATGTTGGTGATATTTCGTTTGGAAACCATTGTTTAAAGGAAATGCAAATTGAAATGTTTAGGCAATGGAAGCTGTGCAAAAAGAAGGATTGGCAAAAAATATTGGAATATCTAACTTCAATGAATATCAAATCAATCGACTTCTTAAAGAATGTTCGATTATTCCAGCTGTTCATCAAATAGAATCGCATCCTTATTTGACAGAAGAAAAAATGATCGCATTTTGCAAAAAATACGGCATTGCAGTCACTGCATACTGTCCGCTTGGCTCCAAACAGCGTATGGGGTGAGTCCACAACTGTGATGAGCGGTTAATGGACAAAATGAAAATATGCCCATCTGTAGTTAAGACGAAACGTCAGCAACGTGGTTGAGTGGATTAAAGCTTGGTCCTGGTGACAGTGATCGTGTGGTGAATTCTCAAGCTGTTCATGTCGTTGTGTAGTTTATGGGAAGAACCCTCGATGGCAATTTTTCTTTTTGATAAAATTACGGGAAAAGAATAAACCGTACCAGCATTAGGCTACTAGAAACTCTGAACCTAATCTGAACATAATGATGTTTTAGCGCATCCTAAAAAGATATTTCGTGATCAGGGAATTACGTTATATTATTCAACTGAATACGCGGCCTAAGCTTTTCTTTTTTAAACCGTATCTGTCGTTACTTAAACCAGAGGTTCTCAAACTTTTGGTGATATGGAGCCCATGAAGAGGTTGACCATTATTTACGGAGCCCCACAATAAGGACATGGTGGTCTCCAAAAAAAAAGGTCATTGTCCTCTTGGCGGACGGAAAATTCGTCTACGAAGACTGTCAAAGGCTCTTTTCAAATCGTTTTCATCTCCAAATTTTTGTTAGAAAACCTAATTGTTCAAACTTCGAGACGTTCGAAAACCGAGATTTGACTGCAAACGAATAGCTGGCGGAGCCCCTAGGTTTCTCTCGCGGAGCCCTGGGGCTCCGTACGGAGCACTTTGAGAACCAATGTTATGAACTATCTACAACTCCGAAAGCTATTCTTGAATAGGTCCTGGCTACTCCTATAAATTTGAAGTTAAAACTCCAAGTTGCTGAGTTTAACACTCGGTGCCGCATGACTGGACAACAAAAAGTATCAACTTCCAAATTTTAAGTTCACGGTTTGGTGTAAATGAACGGAGAAAAAAGGAGGCAAAGAGGTGCTGCAAGCGCAGAGAGAGAGAGAGAGAGAGAGATGAAAACAGATTATCATTTCCTTTTTTTGAGTTGAAAACAAAGAAATGTTTACGTTCAGTAGGCTAAAAAAAGTGCTCATACAAAATACTTAAAAGTTTATAAGGCACTGATCTTATTGATCTTCCCTCTTCATAAATATTTCGTGACATGAGACCATCTTTATGTAATTATTACAGATTAAATCCTAATGATCCAATTGTGATGGATGATCTAATTTTGGGTGAGATAGCAAAAAAACGTGGCAAGTCCGTGGCTCAAATCATGCTACGGTTTCAAGTGCAAAGAGGAGTGATTGTGATACCGAAGAGTATTAAAGTGGAACGAATTAGGGAAAATTCAAAAGTATGTTCAAGCTCAGTCCCAGTGTTAATAGTCTTCCCTTTTATCCTAAAACGGAAACCATCTACAATGGTAAAATTTTTTTACATTATTACAAAGGGGAAGCATAGACGAATCTAAAGAGAAGAAAAAAAGCCATGCATGCTATTCCAAATTTTCAAAAAAAAATTGAAAAATCGAAAGTGACAGCCACACTTTGAAAATCACTTAGAAATTTTTGAAATAAGCTGCAAAAAAGCGGAAGAAGGCAACGGTTTGAGCTTTTTCCAAATTTTTTTCTATGTTTGCAGTTAAGGGGAGGACCACTTACGCATACTGACCATAGTGCAAAATAAAAAGCAAAAGCGATTTCAATAAGACCCACTGCATTTGCTTTAGCCTTTTACGTTTCAAATGATATTCAATATGTCAACGACCTATTTTGAAAATACTGCGCATTAAATAAAGGTTCAAAACAAAAGTGTAACCGGTTGTAGAAGGAAATCATTTTGATTTAAATTTTCTTTTTTCAAGTCAATCCAGTGAGACCGTAGTGACTAAGTCTACTCTGCAATATAAACCGATTCGGAAAATAAAATAAATAGCTGCATGATTACTAATGAAGTATAGCTGTAGTTTGGTATAGTTTCTATTGCTGGCCTTGGCGCCAGTTTTTGAGCCATTCCTGTTTCTTAAGCAAGACTTCTTAATTCGATTAATTGTGTTTGCAAATATATTTAAGTTTATCACTTTGCCTATTTTTTCAGATTTTTAATTTCGAATTGACAGCTGAAGAAATGAAGCAGATAGCTGGGGTGAACAGGAATAAAAGATTATGTGGAATGCCAATGTGAGTTAATTTTTAATTTTGAAATATTGATCAAGGACCAAAATTAGATTCAGAAATGGTTGTGTGTGGGCTATTGTTTGATATCAACTGGCCACTTCTTTACATCAAACAGCTCGCTTCTTTGTCCTCTGGCATTTACAATCGCCACAGTTGAGGCGCGGCTCCGTGCATTTAATTCCTAACAATTTCCTGCAGCTGCTGTACTAGAAAGGCTGCATGCGACTTCCTGCTTCAGCAGGAAGCCACTGCTACTGTTGTAGGCAGTAGCGCAACTAGAACTCCCTGAAGGAGGGGGCAGTTTTTTGCACAATACAGCCCGAAGTGTTTAGTCCATAGACTCAGTTGCAGTTTAGCCCATAGACGCATCTAGAGGAGCCATGGCTCCTTCAAATCGTTTAAATCCGATCGAACATTGAGGGTCCTTTTTCAGTCAACATGAATACAAAACGTCTGTCTCAAAAAAATGCTATCCAATAGATGTGAGTCAGAAATCGAAAAAATTAGGGGTCAGAAAATATCTAGTTTGTCTCCAAGAATGGTCACACAATAAATTTGATATCTTGCGCATCTCCCCTGCCTAAAATTTTCTTTCGGTTACGCCACTGGTTTGGCTACAATTTTACGCAAAAATTTATCATTTACTTGGTCAACATTAGTGTTGGGCTCTTGGTGAACATATCTTACTGTTATGCCAATCAATTTAAACAAATTTTATTTATTGCGGACTGCATATATTCTACTCCCATCAACTCGTTATGGTACTGATAGGTGTCGCGTTTCAATAGAATTTCGTTCTATCTCAATCTTAATTTACTTCTTAAAATTGAGGCGACGTATAGTATCGCTCGAATAATTAAGTCTGGTTGTAACTTAATAGCTAGGAAAATATTGGCTTCCATTAAGATACTTTAACCCACCCACTTCTCGATCAAGAACAGAACTAATATGTTCACAAACCACTTTAAAACTTCGAATTCCTTCGCTTGTCAAATACAAAAACTAAAGCACTTTAATATATAAATATCAAAGACTAACCACAACTAAAACCACCAAAGTAATCGCTTAATTCCTGTCACAATAATCACCTCAGAACAACGCCTTTTTACTGCACTCTACTCTCCCTCTCTGAACTACACTCTCTCTGAATGAATAAAAAAATCTCGCCGCCTTATATATACGACTGGAAAATAATCTAGAAATTGCTACAACATCACGTGACACAGGAAAAACACCGTTAATAAATCATGTAGTCGGTAATAATAAAAAAAAAGAAAAATTTTTGAGAAGAAACAAGAATCACTAGAATACATTGGAATCGGTCACGTAATCAACCATTGTGACGTCAGAAAATGCGTGTGAGTTACAAATCTATTAATAAATGAGAAAGAAAAAAGGTATTTTTCGAAAACAGTTTAGCAAGTTTTGGGCTTCAGACAATTCAGGTTTACAAATAAAATGATCACTGCAAAATAAAACAACAGATTACAACAACTACACATATATAAAAACTATTCTTTTAACGCAAATTGACTTATTCGTGACAGTGGGTTATGTTCCCATTTTTACTCAAGTTCTCTGATGTGTTCTCTACAAAAATGGCCTTTCACTTCTAATTAAAAACAATATAGCCTTTAGTCATTACTAGTTCCAAGGTTTTTGAAAGGTCTTGGTAAAATCCTGCTTATAACGACTTTAAGAATTTCTCAAATTTAATGTTAGAATCACGGACTCGTCCAGAAAAATCTGAACTTTTTGCAACCACAACTTAACCACTTAAGAAACTTTTTTTTTCAGAAAACCGGTCAAAAAAATCCATTTTTTTTTCTTGTTATGAAATTTATATTAGTAGCTGAAATGAAGGCACAATGTTTGGAAGCAAATTTTTTATTATTTTTTCCAAAAAAAATTTTTGAAAAAATCCTAAAAAATTATCCTGAGTTAACTCGTTCATGTTGAAAAAAGGTAATAAAACGAATTGTAGACAAATACATATAAAAAATCGGCAGCCCGTAATAACTCGGGATAATTTTTTGAAGACCCTATAGGCTATCCCGAGTTAACTCGGGATAATTTCTCAAGTGGTTAAACAAGTGGCCACGTTATTTACCTCAGGGCTACCTAAGTCATGCATTAAATATTCACTCACAAACGTTAACTTGGCTATTTCTATGTATTATTTATCTCCCTTATCATTCATTAATTCTAGCAATTGAATTCTAAATTCTTACAAGCTATTGCAGCAGCCTACGGCTATAACTGCATTATGACGCCGATCATTGGCCCAGCAGGTAGTGTTGAATGCAAAGAGAATGCGGGAGATGCAACCCCCACCATTCTTTTCGAGTTATGTCTTCGTTTACTTAAAAAACTATGTTCATAAGTTTGTAAGGGTTTAGATCATACGCCTCACTTCTAACATCAATTAAAGATAGATCTATCCTAGATAGAAAGTGCAAGCCCCTAACCAGCTGTTCAAATGCACGTTTCTGCTTCACTTCAACATTGTTTCATAAGTTTGAGTGTTTTCTATTACGTAAATTTGTACGTATTCCCCTCAACAGCAGATCGAAAATTTGCATACATCCTTCTTCCTGTAACCAGCTTATCGAATGTATGATTTTGTTCTTTAAAAACTAATTTATGCTGCCAGAATCTCCTACCCCTCGATCCTCCTATTTTATTCATATCGATTTCTTAAATTTGACAAGATTGCTTATATTTTTGAGTGCATAAAACCCCGGGTCCAAAAAAATGATTGTCGAATAAGTTATATGGTTTTTTTTGATTTGATCACTTTGCAAACCATACAGCTCACTTGTTTACGTGCACCTTCTCCTTTGCCGCTTTAACTTTTTCCTCGCATTCCAAACTAAAATATCGCGAGTTCGCTCGCATCTACCAACTTCTCAAGACCCTCTCCTTCTCCACTCCCCCCTTGGGGCGCTATGCTTAGTCATGGTTAGTCTTCGATTACGTAGTGTGTAATCGTAATCGATCTGGATTTTAAGGAACCAAACAAAAATCCAAAATAATGCTTTATTAAACATAATCAAATTAACATAACAATAATTAACATAAACAAATCCACCGAAGCTTTTCGTCCCCTCACGGGGACTTCATCAGGGCTAAATAAAAGAAAAGAGAACAAACTTTTACTCTTAAATTTAATATGGTATTAAGATACTAGTCATTGATAATTCAGTTAGTAACGTTTTAGCACTGTACCGCTCAATGGAACACCTGTAAGAGCGACTTGGCTCCTTGTGAATAACCAAGTTTTATGTTAAGGGATGGCTTAAGGCGTTTGATTAGAAACGCTTCCATTAGTTCGGTTTCAGTGCTGAAACGGCACTTTTTCAGTAATGTAAAGTTTTGCTCTGCTGGTATTGTTTCTCTGCAGGCTTTGCACTGATCGCGATGGGATTTGATAGCGGAGTTAGATGAGCTTAAGTTATTGGAAAGATGGTTTTCAATTCTGACGAATAGTTGTCTAGTCGTCATACCGATGTATGACGTGTTCTTATCCCAAGAACAAGTATATTTATAGACGACATTCGAACAGAAAAGAGCGGGTAAAGGAAATTTAAGGTTAAAATAAGAGATTATTTTAAAAGTTTGATAAGCTACTTTTATATCAGTGCTCAGTCTGTCACGAAACAATGCAGCAAGGCGTTTACTAAATTTGATAGACGGGGTACCAATATATGGGAGGGTTAAATAAGGACTTAAGTTGGGGGTATTATTGGAAAAATCCGTAGGGGATTGTTGGTTCTGGTTTTTGAATTTAATCTTAAATTTTTCAATTACATTTAGGATGAAAGATGTTGGGTACCCGTTCTGTTTAAATAAAGAGATGATACGGGTAATTTCGGTTTTTAATAACGAATCATTTGAAGAGTATAAATAAGCACGATGTAGTAAGCAATTAATGAGGCCTCGTTTCCAAGATAAAGGTGCTATGCTGTCGAAATGTAATAGTACACCGGTGAAAGTTGGTTTACGGTATACACAGATATTGAATTCTCTGTCGTAAATCGTTAATTGGACATCTAGAAATGGTAGTGAGGGGCCTGAAGCCTCCTCACATGTGAACTGAAGGTTAGGGTATCAAATTTAGTAAACGCCTTGCTGCATTGTTTCGTGACAGACTGAGCACTGATATAAAAGTAGCTTATCAAACTTTTAAAATAATCTCTTATTTTAACCTTAAATTTCCTTTACCCGCTCTTTTCTGTTCGAATGTCGTCTATAAATATACTTGTTCTTGGGATAAGAACACGTCATACATCGGTATGACGACTAGACAACTATTCGTCAGAATTGAAAACCATCTTTCCAATAACTTAAGCTCATCTAACTCCGCTATCAAATCCCATCGCGATCAGTGCAAAGCCTGCAGAGAAACAATACCAGCAGAGCAAAACTTTACATTACTGAAAAAGTGCCGTTTCAGCACTGAAACCGAACTAATGGAAGCGTTTCTAATCAAACGCCTTAAGCCATCCCTTAACATAAAACTTGGTTATTCACAAGGAGCCAAGTCGCTCTTACAGGTGTTCCATTGAGCGGTACAGTGCTAAAACGTTACTAACTGAATTATCAATGACTAGTATCTTAATACCATATTAAATTTAAGAGTAAAAGTTTGTTCTCTTTTCTTTTATTTAGCCCTGATGAAGTCCCCGTGAGGGGACGAAAAGCTTCGGTGGATTTGTTTATGTTAATTATTGTTATGTTAATTTGATTATGTTTAATAAAGCATTATTTTGGATTTTTGTTTGGTTCCTTAAAACCTGGAAGAAAAGTTCCCCCCTATCCGAAATTTATTAATCGATCTGGAGAAATGTAATTTATACATTGGATATGTACACTGATGAGGCTTGACTGAGATTTAAATTTTGTTTTTGATTTACTAAAACTGTGTTTGTAGCATTTTTTTAATTTTTGAGAAACAACGTAATCCTAATCAAAACAATTGCACAACAAAATAATCGTTATCGACTTAAAAGAATGCAATTTATTTATCTCTGGTGCATAATATCTGACAATACTAACTCAGAACAAAAGAGGAGAGGGGCGTGGTACCGTGGCTGCGCCCCTCTCTGTTGGCTACCTCTGTTGTACGTTATGGCTCTTGTTTACGTTGGTTATTTTCTATTACAGAGTGAAAGACGCCAAATACTACCCATTTCGCGAAGATTACACGGAATAATAAAAACTAAGATGAAAACCTTTTTCTAATGACACCAAAGACGAGCGAGATTGTGTTAATAGACTAACTGTGACGTCCTGCTGTAAGAAAAAAATAAATTGAGACAAATTGTACATCTGCAGATGTGTGTTTAAATCGCAATTCTGCTTCTTCACTTTTTAGATTAAAATTAACTCAAATGTATTATTGAAGACCGCTGAAGATTGACACCAGCACACTTGTACGCCGCTCATTCGATATTCATTTCTATCCAAACCACGTTGACAAATATCCATCATCAGGTTTACTTCTCTACCGGCAGATATTAACTTTGCAAATGCTTCTCAAAGTTTAACTGCCTTTTCTGGATTCAATTCTTGCATTGCTTTTAATATTTCTTCACAAACTTTCAACATTGTTTTTAATAGGTATCTCAATTGATATTTCCACGCATCAGCTTCATTCGTCTGATCTCAATCATTAATTTATGATCTCCTCAATACATTTTTTCATAGTTTCTCTGTTTCTCACTAAAACCAAGGCTTTCGTCTATTCTTTTCCTGCATCATCCTCCTCTATTATCTTTTTTTCATAAACTTTATTAATTTAAAAAACCTCTAGCTAATGTTTTTAATTTTTTTTAGTGACCCTTTTCTCTGTTTGATTTTTTTGTGTTATTACATCAGACCTTTTTTTCCTCCTATCGATTCACGCACATCTTTCTATGAGACAGTTTTTTTTGTTTCATTGCTTTCTTTACCTCCTCATTGTACCACCATATATCTTCATGATTCCTTCCGTCTTCTCTCACTGAGTTTACAACAAACCATTAAAGTTTCAACTTTAAAAGAATTCCATTCATTTATTGTGTCAGCATTGACTACAACACAGTCTCTTGAAATCTTGCTTTCATTTTGTTTTATTTTAAGTTTCACACAACTTTTTCAACACTTAAAAAATTGGATCGTAGGAACAAAATCTTTATCTTTTTCTTTTCCTAAAACTGTCATTGTAAGTTAGTAGTTTATTGTTGCAAGTCCAAAATTTGGAGGTAAAAGAGACGGTTTATCTCTTTTTTACTTCAATTACGCTCTACCTAAGCAGTAATCACTAACTACGTGAAGGTTTTTACAAATTTAGAACCAGGAGAGAGAATTAACAAAAAACTTAAATTTACATGGCAATTTCGAGCAATTACAAAGATATTTTCCATTCAATTACATGCCAATATCCTATTAAAAACGTATTTTGCAAATTTCGTGTACTCGAAAACCACCGGCATTTTATAGCGCATTGGCTGTTTTGCGTGGATTGACACATCGTAGCCTTCATTTTACTACCTATTGAAGGCGGAGAGCATTAAAAGTTAAATAGTTTTCCTTTAGCTATGCTTGCTCTCAAATTAAAATTGGCAACTTGAAGACAATTGGGTGAAGGCTCGTATCAGTGTTCTATTTTCGAAAAATAAAACTGCACGTTTCCAAAATAAGTAAATTATTTGAGTAGGTGTTTCAGTAACAAGATACTTACTAGAGTAGTTTCATTTTTGCCTACTTCCACTTTCACTCTAGTAGATTGAATAGGAAGTAAAGCTACTTAACCCTACGTCAGTACCCTGGGGTGTTGGAACGTCATTAGTGCCATGGGGTGTTTCAGCACCCCATTAGTAAAACTGTTGTCAATAAGTAGTTATCATTTTTACTTACGTAGATGCTGAAGATTGACGCGATGGCGTAGTGATTAGAGCGTCCGCTTCGCAGTCGGTAGACTTGGGATTCATTCCTCTTGTCGAGTCATACCAAAAGACTTTAAAAAATGGTATTCACAGCTTCCCTGCTTGGCGCTCAGCATTTATTAGAGATTGTGGAGAGCAAGCCGGCAAGTTCGCTTGTTGTGCCTTTGGGCAAGGCACTTAACGGGACACCCCCATCTTTAGGTGGAAGACAGATGGCCAGTTTTCCCTCTGAAGATAGGGTTGGTGGCAGGAAAGGCATCCGACGGTAAAACAAATGCCATGTCATAAAAATGCAGATATTTGCTGTGGCGAACCCTAATCGGGAATAAGCCGAAAGAAAAAAAAGATGCTGAAGATTGGATCTTTCGAATTGAAATGCGATATGCTGGCCAAAAAAACAGCTTTAAATTCAAGATTTTATTTTTTGAAAATCCTTAATTAGAATAGGACATTTTTGGTTTGAATTTTGAAAAGAAACGGGAAGGTCTTCTACTGTTAACTGCTGACTAGGCAAGGCGCAGTAAGTTATCAGTGAGCCAAGTTATCAAAACTTTTTGATTTTAAAAGATTTTTAGAGGCAGAAGTAAATTAAGTATTTTCCAGTGTTTAATTTTTTGCGGTTTGTTTTACCTTTCCAAGCATACATTAATTTGTTTACAAACCAGCTACTGCTCTTGTAAAGGAAGTAGCCAGGGGTACCAAGGAGGCAATTGCACACCAAAATAAGTTATCACGCAAGCTTAACTTCATGAAATATCTTTAAAATTTGCCAATACCTCTGATTCATACCGAAAATGAAAATAAACGTTATCAAAAATGTGATTCAAGATGCAATAATTTTGCCTCTTTTTCTTCAGAAATTTTTACCTGACCATTCCATTTGGCTCCAGTTTTTCTACGCTAAAATTTAAATATAGTGAAAATCTAAGCTCTTAATGAGGAAGTAAAGTACGTTGGTCTCATTGAGCCGCTTCTTGTTTTGACGACTATTAACCATTAACAAAAATTCTATTAAAAACATAAAACTACAATCAAACAGACCAACATGAAAAATAGTAGTCACTAGAATGATTATGCCAATGTGTCTGTACCAAGTTGCAACATTTAGGTCTGCATCAGCAAATATCAATTAGTTTGGCATCTTACACTCCTTGAAATAAAAAAATTGACTTTCTCTCTCCTTCTTGTTACAATTTGCCTCACCTGAGACAAAATCCAAACGGTCACCTCAAGTATAAAACTTTCTCCAACAAAAAGCCTTCAACCTAACTTTACAAAGTTTTCTTTAAAATAAAAATGTTATCAACCTAAAAAAAGGTAACCCCTTTTGAGAGTTCTCTAAAAACAGTTTCGTCATCTAAGAGAATGTCTCGCGCAGAGACACTGTTTTATTATAGCTTTGAAAAAAGCTGTTTGGGCCATAAGCTTTTCGTGACGCTCTCATCAGTGGCGGTATCGCGTCAAAAGGGAAGATCTAGAGTGAATAAGTGTGTTATATGTGAATAATTTGGACGTTACGCAATCAAGACAAGCCAATGATAGCGCTAGTATTGCAAAGCGCGCCAAAGAAAGATTTCGCAATTGCGAAAGTTAGAGAAGGCGCAGCAGGAGGCCAAATGCCACGATTATCGAAAGAGTTTGAGAGTGTAAACAAACTCTTTCTGTCTGCATAACACCGGGCGTCGGGTCTTGATATAAGTAGCCTTTAAAAGATTAAGATGGAAGGAGCTGCGCGCTGCGGCGAGGATTGAAAACCGCTTATCATCATAGTTTAATGCGCATCGATCATTATCTAAAAGATGCTGACCAATGGCGGAGTCACAATCCGGTTTGGTGTCGGTTTGTTTGCACGATCTGTGTGGTTGAGATCGGCGTGGACGAGTCAATTGCTGTCTTAACCATTGCGGAACATGTTGCTTGATGCGATCCTGTAGTCGTTGAGATGTTCGCCCTACGTACCGACTGTCACAGTGGCACTTGTATTCATATATGACAAAACTTTTCTGAATGGCAGGTAGAACATCCTTGCGGGCCACAGGAAGCATGCGCTTTGACGTAAAGACCAAGCGGGTGCTGACGGAACCATAGCAGCTTTCCACGGCGGTTTTGACTTCTTTTTCCAAGTTTGTGGATGGCTTATCTATCCAAGGGACCCTCAAGTACACAGGACACTTTTCAGGGCCAAATTGCTTAAGGGTGGAGAACTGAGCAATTTTCTCGGTGATCTGTGTGTTGATGATGTTTTTAGGATAGCCATTGTCCAGTAATATCTTCTTGATCCGTTCTATTTCTTCATTGAGTCTACGCTTGGTGCAAATCATTAGAGCTCGATGCACCAATGTAGATATTAGACTTATTTTGCGTTTGAGAGGACTAAAGGACTCCCAACGCAAATACTGGCCAGTGAAAGTGGGTTTCCGGTATACACTGGTCTCCAAGCCAACATCTGTTCTTTCGACGTAGACATCAAGAAACGGTAGACATTTCCCTTTCTCTTTTTCAAAGGTGAACTTGAGGGATGGATGAAGCCAGTTAAGTTTGGTCAGGAATTCATCTGCTTCAGCTTCGTGATTGAAGATGGCAAACGTGTTGTCAACATATCTGAAGTATGTTGAAGGCTTTTGCGTTTGAGAAAATAACTTTTCTTTATAATATCCAACGAAGATGTTGGCCAAAGCCGGACCAAGTGGTGATCTCATAGCTACTCCGTCTGTTTGCTTGTACATGGTGTTATTGAAGCTGAACTCAACTGAGGATGTAGCGCTCTTCATCAATTCAACAAACACGTCCTTTGGAATGACTGGTCGGGAATTAAACTGGTCGTGGAGGGCTTCCGAACAGATTTTGATGGTTTCATTAAGGGGAACGTTGGTGAACAAGCTGGATACATTAAAAGAACACATGAAGACATTAGGGTCGATGTCAAGATTTTGCATGGTCTTAGCAAACGTAAACGAATCTGATATGCAGTGTGACGAAAACCGCTCTAACACAGGTTGTAATAGGCTAGCCAACCACTTGCCAAGTTCATGATGGGACGAACCTGTCATAGACAGTATTGGGCGAAGTGGAGTGCCTTCTTTGCCTTCTTTGGCCAACATCTTCGTTGGATATTATAAAGAAAAGTTATTTTCTCAAACGCAAAAGCCTTCAACATACTTCAGATATGTTGACAACACGTTTGCCATCTTCAATCACGAAGCTGAAGCAGATGAATTCCTGACCAAACTTAACTGGCTTCATCCATCCCTCAAGTTCACCTTTGAAAAAGAGAAAGGGAAATGTCTACCGTTTCTTGATGTCTACGTCGAAAGAACAGATGTTGGCTTGGAGACCAGTGTATACCGGAAACCCACTTTCACTGGCCAGTATTTGCGTTGGGAGTCCTTTAGTCCTCTCAAACGCAAAATAAGTCTAATATCTACATTGGTGCATCGAGCTCTAATGATTTGCACCAAGCGTAGACTCAATGAAGAAATAGAACGGATCAAGAAGATATTACTGGACAATGGCTATCCTAAAAACATCATCAACACACAGATCACCAAGAAAATTGCTCAGTTCTCCACCCTTAAGCAATTTGGCCCTGAAAAGTGTCCTGTGTACTTGAGGGTCCCTTGGATAGATAAGCCATCCACAAACTTGGAAAAAGAAGTCAAAACCGCCGTGGAAAGCTGCTATGGTTCCGTCAGCACCCGCTTGGTCTTTACGTCTAAGCGCATGCTTCCTGTGGCCCGCAAGGATGTTCTACCTGCCATTCAGAAAAGTTTTGTCATATATGAATACAAGTGCCACTGTGACAGTCGGTACGTAGGGCGAACATCTCAACGACTACAGGATCGCATCAAGCAACATGTTCCGCAATGGTTAAGACAGCAATTGACTCGTCCACGCCGATCTCAACCACACAGATCGTGCAAACAAACCGACACCAAACCGGATTGTGACTCCGCCATTGGTCAGCATCTTTTAGATAATGATCGATGCGCATTAAACTATGATGATAAGCGGTTTTCAATCCTCGCCGCAGCGCGCAGCTCCTTCCATCTTAATCTTTTAAAGGCTACTTATATCAAGACCCGACGCCCGGTGTTATGCAGACAGAAAGAGTTTGTTTACACTCTCAAACTCTTTCGATAATCGTGGCATTTGGCCTCCTGCTGCGCCTTCTCTAACTTTCGCAATTGCGAAATCTTTCTTTGGCGCGCTTTGCAATACTAGCGCTATCATTGGCTTGTCTTGATTGCGTAACGTCCAAATTATTCACATATAACACACTTATTCACTCTAGATCTTCCCTTTTGACGCGATACCGCCACTGATGAGAGCGTCACGAAAAGCTTATGGCCCAAACAGCTTTTTTCAAAGCTATATTAAAATTCTGTACCACCAACAAGATTTTTGTGGACACTGTTTTGTGGTGGTATCATTGCCTGCACCATATACGTAATCATTTATTTGATCAGTGATGCAAATAAAACTACTGTTTAAGTTGGCACAGAGGTTTCCTTCAAAAGTTTTTCTAGCACCCTGAGTGGTGCAAAAACCCTCAATAAAGAACCACTGATATAGAGAGAATTACCGGGCTAAACTGCCAAAAAATGAAACTAGTCTCTGCTTTTACTATTTAAGTAGCTTAAATTGCAATTGCTTTTTTACTTTTACTCAAGAAAAATACTGATTAATATTTTCCACTTTTACTTGAGTATTTTTTTGAGTAAGTAACAATACTTTTCCTCAAGTACATTTTTTACTACTTTGACCACCTTTGGTCAGTTGTTAGCCTAAAGCAAGTCTTTCCAAATATGTCGCATCGAAAATTGATTGAGAAGTGCTGGTCTTCAACAATTGGTCAATTACATCACACCAATCCTACCAGCATGATTTTTGGAAAGTTGTTCTCAAAAAAGCACTAGGTCCAGTCCCGTAGCACTCCAACTTTGGGGCCCCCCCCCAAAGTAAGCGCAAGAGCCCCTGCGCACAGGTCATATCACTTTAGAGGTGTAAAATTGAAAAGCTGCATTAAGAAAATACACCACAATTTGTACATAAGTAAACAGGCTAATGTCAGAATAAAGCATGCCGATACCGAAGGTGCAAGTCATAAAAAATTCGGCACCGATGCCAGAGTTCAGTAGGACATTTATGCAGACACTGCGAAACGAAAGCAATGACACTGAAAAACATGAAAAAGTTATAAAAACACAGTATCATTTAAATAGTCTGGAGCGAACCTTTTTGTTCGCAAATGCTGTTATGACATTGTCATAATCAAGAGATCGGGCGCAGTCATTTTCGATTGACAACATGGCTAATGAAGATAGTCTACTGTCTATCATAGACGTTCTATTAAAAGTTTTGATCAGTTTCAATTTGCTGAAGCTTCTTTCAGCGCTGGCAACAATCACGGGGCAAGTTAGTAAGATTCGAAGTGCGATGTACACATTCGGATACAATTCAAATAAATGAGTCTTTAGAAGATAGTTCAGAAAGTCTTGAGCCGTATTGAGATTGCGTTTTTTTTGTAAAATTAAAACAAACCGCTGTAGCTCAGCGCTCATTTCATCAGAATCAATGTCACCGAACTTTTTTTGGAACTCTTTACAGGAAGTAAGAAGAGCATTTTCTTGTTGCACAAGCAAAAGTTTGTCTCGTGTGTACAAAAACGAAAAGGCGGAAGAAACCTCACGTAACAAATTAAAGCGCTCCTTTATTGACATAATAGCCTGGTCTACTAATGGATAGAAAAAGTTGCTTTTAAATTTCAGTTCAGGAGTAGCTCGTTGTTCCTCTTCACCTTGGTAATCAAACAATCTTCTTTTCTTTCCACTTCTTGACGGAGGAAAAGAAGGATCAATATCCAATTCCTGTGCTATTTCAACAGCAGATGTTGCGGCACTGTCATAACCCGTTGTGCGATAGTTTTGCAAAAACTTTTCAGTTGCCTGGATTTCCGTTTCCATTGTATGAAGGGAGACTCCATACAATTGAAGAATCTTGCTTGCTTTATTGACTTGGAATAGGATATCATACCAAATAAACACCGACAAAAGAAAACTCCATTTTGATAAATGAGCTATCAACGATTTTGTTTCTGAGGCAGCTCTTCCGTCTTTTCTTTCTATGGAAATGGCTTCCAAGTCTTTCAGTGCCAGCAACAGCTCTTTTAAATTGTATCGAAGAGGTTTGATGCATTTAATTCTGCTTTCCCAACGAGTATCAGATTGTGACTTTATGGACAGCTCCACATGTTTCTTCAAAATTTCCCAACGCTGAGCAGAGGAAGAAAATAGCACATACAATCTTGTAAGTACTCCAAAAAATCTCAATGCTTCCGTCGATGAATTAGCACTGTCAACAACAACTAAGTTAAGGGTATGGTTTGCACAGGGCACGTAAACAGCTTTGGGATTGATGTCTAGCATTCTTGCTTGGACCCCAGAATGTTTTCCTTTCATGTTAGCACCATTATCATATGACTGACCTCGACAATCAGACAATTCGAGTTGCAGTTCGGTCGCTTTTTTAAGAAAGCGTCCAACAAGCCTTTCCCAGTACTGTCACTTATTCTCAAGTAGCCAAAAAATGTTTCTTTAACAACAGCAGCTTCTTCATTACATAGTACATAACGGAGAATGACAGACATTTGTTCATGATGTGACATATCTGGAGTGCAGTCCAAAATTATAGAAAAATATTTTGCCAATTTCAATTGCTGTAAATTTTCTTTTTCAACTTCTGTCGCTAGCAATTCAATTAGTTCATTATGTATGGTAGGACTCAAATAGTGATCTTTAGTGTTTTTATTCTTGATTCTGTCTTGAAGCTCTTTTAGGATCGGATCTCTTCTTGCCAAAAGCTCAAATATACCCAGAAAATTTCCATTGTGAGGAGATCCTAAGACTTCTTCAGATCCTCTAAAAGCAAGATTCCTTTCCGATAGAAACAAGGCAATGTCGATAAGTCTCTCTAAAACATTTCTCCAAAAACGTCTTTCATTGAAAAAAATATTCATCTCGCGTTTGTCGATAGTGGATGAATTTCTTATCCCTTCAGCTAGCAACATCCATTGACTGCAGCATTCTTGGTGGGAAATGCCGTTTTCATGGTCTTTCAGTTTTTTCGAAAAACCCTCCCATGTATTTATACCACTACAAAAGGGGCTTAGTGTTTTTCCAAATAGCTTACAACAAAAGCAAAAAACTTGATCTGATTCCCCAGAATAAACTAGCCACGACCGTAAAACACTTTCACCATTAGGTAACACACGTTTATAATGGTTGGAGGAAAAACGTCGCCTTGGAGTTGTGTTATCAGAGACGTAGCAGCCGCCCCCCAAACCCCCCAATTGGGGGGGGGCCCAGGCCAACTTTGGGGGCCCAAGTTAGTCTGAAATTGCTTTTTGGCTACGTGACTATTTTCAGTTCAGCAGACTTGTTTACAACCGATTTAAACTGTAGGAAGAAATTGGCTTGTGACATCATAAGTGAATGCAACGTCATTTTATCTCGCAGAATCTAGAATATTTCGATTGATTGTAGCGAAATTGCCCAAGATGACAGATTTTTTCAAGATTACTGAGCAGAGTAGACCTGGCACTAGTACCGAGAGGGATGAAGAAAACTATAGTGTACAAGAAAAAGAAGACTATGACGATCAGCATCAAACTGATTGTGAATTTCCAGAAAATGTAAGTTGTGATTTACCTGCCAATACGCAACCTTCAATATCAAAAATAACTGAATCTCAATTTACCCCTATCCCTGATGACCCATGTAAATGGCCTGAAAGTATTTCTGATGCTCAACGATGTGATATAGTAAAGCGTGGACCACATCAACTAATAATGAATTTTCCATATAATAACACAACTCCAAGGCGACGTTTTTCCTCCAACCATTATAAACGTGTGTTACCTAATGGTGAAAGTGTTTCACGGTCGTGGCTAGTTTATTCTGGGGAATCAGATCAAGTTTTTTGCTTTTGTTGTAAGCTATTTGGAAAAACACTAAGCCCCTTTTGTAGTGGTATAAATACATGGGAGGGTTTTTCGAAAAAACTGAAAGACCATGAAAACGGCATTTCCCACCAAGAATGCTGCAGTCAATGGATGTTGCTAGCTGAAGGGATAAGAAATTCATCCACTATCGACAAACGCGAGATGAATATTTTTTTCAATGAAAGACGTTTTTGGAGAAATGTTTTAGAGAGACTTATCGACATTGCCTTGTTTCTATCGGAAAGGAATCTTGCTTTTAGAGGATCTGAAGAAGTCTTAGGATCTCCTCACAATGGAAATTTTCTGGGTATATTTGAGCTTTTGGCAAGAAGAGATCCGATCCTAAAAGAGCTTCAAGACAGAATCAAGAATAAAAACACTAAAGATCACTATTTGAGTCCTACCATACAAAATGAACTAATTGAATTGCTAGCGACAGAAGTTGAAAAAGAAAATTTACAGCAATTGAAATTGGCAAAATATTTTTCTATAATTTTGGACTGCACTCCAGATATGTCACATCATGAACAAATGTCTGTCATTCTCCGTTATGTACTATGTAATGAAGAAGCTGCTGTTGTTAAAGAAACATTTTTTGGCTACTTGAGAATAAGTGACAGTACTGGGAAAGGCTTGTTGGACGCTTTCTTAAAAAAGCGACCGAACTGCAACTCGAATTGTCTGATTGTCGAGGTCAGTCATATGATAATGGTGCTAACATGAAAGGAAAACATTCTGGGGTCCAAGCAAGAATGCTAGACATCAATCCCAAAGCTGTTTACGTGCCTGTGCAAACCATACCCTTAACTTAGTTGTTGTTGACAGTGCTAATTCATCGACGGAAGCATTGAGATTTTTTGGAGTACTTACAAGATTGTATGTGCTATTTTCTTCCTCTGCTCAGCGTTGGGAAATTTTGAAGAAACATGTGGAGCTGTCCATAAAGTCACAATCTGATACTCGTTGGGAAAGCAGAATTAAATGCATCAAACCTCTTCGATACAATTTAAAAGAGCTGTTGCTGGCACTGAAAGACTTGGAAGCCATTTCCATAGAAAGAAAAGATGGAAGAGCTGCCTCAGAAACAAAATCGTTGATAGCTCATTTATCAAAATGGAGTTTTCTTTTGTCGGTGTTTATTTGGTATGATATCCTATTCCAAGTCAATAAAGCAAGCAAGATTCTTCAATTGTATGGAGTCTCCCTTCATACAATGGAAACGGAAATCCAGGCAACTGAAAAGTTTTTGCAAAACTATCGCACAACGGGTTATGACAGTGCCGCAACATCTGCTGTTGAAATAGCACAGGAATTGGATATTGATCCTTCTTTTCCTCCGTCAAGAAGTGGAAAGAAAAGAAGATTGTTTGATTACCAAGGTGAAGAGGAACAACGAGCTACTCCTGAACTGAAATTTAAAAGCAACTTTTTCTATCCATTAGTAGACCAGGCTATTATGTCAATAAAGGAGCGCTTTAATTTGTTACGTGAGGTTTCTTCCGCCTTTTCGTTTTTGTACACACGAGACAAACTTTTGCTTGTGCAACAAGAAAATGCTCTTCTTACTTCCTGTAAAGAGTTCCAAAAAAAGTTCGGTGACATTGATTCTGATGAAATGAGCGCTGAGCTACAGCGGTTTGTTTTAATTTTACAAAAAAAACGCAATCTCAATACGGCTCAAGACTTTCTGAACTATCTTCTAAAGACTCATTTATTTGAATTGTATCCGAATGTGTACATCGCACTTCGAATCTTACTAACTTGCCCCGTGATTGTTGCCAGCGCTGAAAGAAGCTTCAGCAAATTGAAACTGATCAAAACTTTTAATAGAACGTCTATGACAGACAGTAGACTATCTTCATTAGCCATGTTGTCAATCGAAAATGACTGCGCCCGATCTCTTGATTATGACAATGTCATAACAGCATTTGCGAACAAAAAGGTTCGCTCCAGACTATTTAAATGATACTGTGTTTTTATAACTTTTTCATGTTTTTCAGTGTCATTGCTTTCGTTTCGCAGTGTCTGCATAAATGTCCTACTGAACTCTGGCATCGGTGCCGAATTTTTTATGACTTGCACCTTCGGTATCGGCATGCTTTATTCTGACATTAGCCTGTTTACTTATGTACAAATTGTGGTGTATTTTCTTAATGCAGCTTTTCAATTTTACACCTCTAAAGTGATATGACCTGTGCGCAGGGGCTCTTGCGCTTACTTTGGGGGGGGGCCCAAAGTTGGAGTGCTACGGGACTGTGTGTTATTATATGGAAAATTCATTATTAGTTGATGTGGTCCACGCTTTACTATATCACATCGTTGAGCATCAGAAATACTTTCAGGCCATTTACATGGGTCATCAGGGATAGGGGTAAATTGAGATTCAGTTATTTTTGATATTGAAGGTTGCGTATTGGCAGGTAAATCACAACTTACATTTTCTGGAAATTCACAATCAGTTTGATGCTGATCGTCATAGTCTTCTTTTTCTTGTACACTATAGTTTTCTTCATCCCTCTCGGTACTAGTGCCAGGTCTACTCTGCTCAGTAATCTTGAAAAAATCTGTCATCTTGGGCAATTTCGCTACAGCATCTCGAGCAGTGGCTGCTTCTTTTCTCTTTTGAGCACCACTTTTTGAACGTTTCATTCTATACAATGTCAATAAAATACTTTATCTGCACTCTGCAGTGTATATATATTGTCCCGGTATTTATAGCCAAACAGAATTCCAGACTATTCTATGATTGTTGCGTAACAACGGCATTGTTACGTCAATCGAATATTCAAGATTCTACCAGAAAATCAATCGAAATATTCTAGATTCTGCGAGATAAAATGACGTTGCATTCACTTATGATGTCACAAGCCAATTTCTTCCTACAGTTTAAATCGGTTGTAAACAAGTCTGCTGAACTGAAAATAGTCACGTAGCCAAAAAGCAATTTCAGACTAACTTGGGCCCCCAAAGTTGGCCTGGGCCCTCCCCCAATTGGGGGGTTTGGGGGGCGGCTGCTACGTCTCTGACTAGGTCTATTTCGAAAAGAAATCAATAAAAATTTTTATTTACCTTGAGTTCAATCCGTCCTCCTGTTTAAAAAGTTTTGGTTGCCTACACGTGTTTTTATGCTCAAACAATAAAAAGAACATATTAGGAAACAAATTCTCTGCTCTTGATAGTCTGTTATTCAGGCTAGGTTTTTTGGAAAGTTGTGCGTAGCGAGTACAGCAACAGAGCGAAGTTAGCTTTTTAAAAAGTGACGTGAGTGACCAATACACAGCTACGCACTTTCGGTTGCAGGTGAAAAATTCCTTTCAGTGTAAGCCCTTTCGAAACGACCAAACAAAACAAATATTTTTTCTGTTTCAAATTAAACCGTTTTTCTAGAACAATCATGAAGTAGATTTTTAATTTTACCCTGAGTCCATGTTTCTCTTTATCAGGGGAAGCTGCGCGGTGTGTGCCGACGGATATAGTGTCTGCCGGAAGTGCATCGTATATTCGAGTATCGCGCATTTGTTTAATTTAAGACAATAATAATGCTTATCTCTTCGGCTTTGCATCAGAGTATGTTCTATAGTCATAGAAATGCTGCAACAGCGGTAAACCGTTGACAACACAGTGATAGATTCAGCCAATTTCTGAATCGAACTCTCATCGATGGCAAAGATAGCGCCTGCTATACCAATTGGCTAGTATCGCTTAGCTTTTACTGCCGGCATTTTGCTTTATTTTGCACCATTTGTGCGCATACATTGACTGAGCTTCCTGCATGACGTTAACGTTTCCACTCATTAACACGTAAAAAAGCAGAAAAAACATAATCGTACCACTACGCCTAAGTTTCTCAGGAAACAACAAAGAAACTTCAAGATGACCCTCAAAAGCACTTATGCAATTGATCCTTGAAAACAGAATGCGAAAACACTTCCACGTTTTGAGAGTGCGCAACAATAAGTCATCTGCAACTCAATTAGTTTTTGTCATTTGAAAAAAGTTCAAGCTTTTTGGAAACTGTTTCCATTTTGAGAAGCAACAACAGATTTAACAGCTCGCTTTCATTTGAAATGACAGTTGAACGTCGCAGAAAAAATCGCATTTAGCTTGAAAACATAGCAATTCTAATGCGCCACTGAAATTCAAGATGCCAGTACTGGGATTGCAAAAAGGTAAATCAGTCAAATAGAACAAGCCTATACAAGGTATTTAAAGGCACAAGCAGCGCTGGACTTCAACTTCTGTCATACTGTGTTTTAAGCCCAGCAAGTTATTTGTGATAGAAATGATAAGCCAGAAGAGCAAACAAGAATGTATTCAGAATTTGGCTAGGTTGGGCTCAGTGGAAGAAAAAAATTCCTTTCACAGAAGCTTCAGTAAGAAAAGTGCTAAGCTTTGAAAAAAGGAATTTGCACATTTCGAAAAGTTTGATTCCACCCTTGCCCGAGCAGAGAGACACGGTTAGCATAACCACACGGCCACTTTGAACGAGCTGGACTCAGCGGAAATCTTTGTCTAAACATAACCCATTTTTCTGCTGATTTTTTCTTTAAACAAGCTTGCTGTCGGTAAACCATAATGCCATAATCATGGCATATCTATGATCAAATGTTATTCTCGCTTCAGGTGAGATTTTCACCGCTAATGTTTCTACGCTAAAATGGAGGGCTCCTACACCTGCACCCCAACGGTGCTTTCTGGGATATGACTATTATCGAGCAATTTCAAATCAAAACTTCGTTTCTGGTTGCCAGTATCAATTCAATGAAAATATTGTGATTGCGGCTTACGGTACGCAAATGACTCTCCATCGACATCCGTAAGTTGTCGTCTGAAACATTTTGCAAAAATACAAGGTGCTAAAAGTACTGTCTAGCAACTTTAGTTTTTAGAAAATTTACCAAACTCTTGTACCTGAAGAACATCAGGCGGAGTTGAATTATATATTTTAATGCTCTAACCGCCGTAATAACTTTTGTTGGTTGGAGTATCACAGACTAGTAGACTAACCCAGACTAGCACAACTTTGGGTTCCGATCTGCAGAGTTACCAATACCGCTTCCGATCTGCAGAGTTACCAATACCGCTTCCGATCTGCAGAGTTACCAATACCGCTAACACCGTGCATTTCTACGACAAGCAGAGAAAAATTGCCGTAATTTATCTTTACCAAGGGCTCAACAAAGTAGTCATTGTGAAATTTAAACTTCCAATGCTGTAATAGACGGCATTGTAACGTACCATTCGACTACGTAGCCAACAACTCCAAGCGTTCTCCCCTAAACAAGCAACTCTTGAATATGACTTCAAAAACAGACCATCGGTTTCAAACATCTTGAAATGTGGTATTTTGAAAGAAATCGAAAACGTAAACAAGAATTAACTTTTAGTTATATTTCGGGCTCCCTGCTTTGCCTTAAGAAAGGTACTTCACGGCAGCTGCTTCGCCTGGCCGCAGCGATGCAGCAATTGTGATACTTTGCTACCAATATGTTCATTTCTGAACAAAAACTGTTCTAAGTAGGCTATACCAGTGGCTAAAAGGCAAAGATACTGAGTAACTCTCTTTCTACTTTTGTCAATCATACCTCTCCCTCTTAATTTTTGGAACGTAAGTATTGCAAAAGAAAAGATTTCAAAATACGGTTTGGTTTTGCATCTTCTTCACTGAAAATGCTGTGGAGATGACATGTTCTATAGGACAGGCGAAAATGCCATTTTGACAAGATTGTCAACAAAATGAAACAATTTGCCGTAACTTCTCCCTGTGCATCGAAACGCTTGAAGCACCTAGACAACGAGATTTGCTATTGTCCGATGTCCATGTTTTACAGTCTTTTGTGTTCGATTTGTATTTTGCTTCAAGTGTCTAAGGTCAAGCGCTTTTAAAAACTTAGGTAGACTTATTTCTCGCAGAACAAAAGTAAGCCAGTCGAAAACAAAAAGAAAAACGGAAAAAGAAAAACGAGGGCGTTTATCTCTCACTAGAAACCCTGATAAAGGAACAAATGTTCGACGATTGTCCTTAACTTTGAACAGTGCAATGGACAGCTCCGATTTAGACCCAGACAATCTTTCTCCTGTTGCCTGCCATGAGAACTACTCTTCCTACATACAATCAGGTTATTTTTCTTTTTTTGAATTGATGGAGAGCAAGGTTTAATGAAAAGAATTTTCATCAAATCTAATCAGTATAAGGGCAATTAGTGGATGGAGAAGGCTCAAGGTTTTTAAAGTCATCTTTTAGTGAAAGATTTCGCTTGACGCTTCTGCCAACAAGCAGAGAGAGAATAGCAATCTCTGTTATCTGTAGATCAATTTATGAAAATCACTTTTTTTTAAATCCATGGTTGAGAGGGATGAAAGAAAAATTCCAAAATGGTCAAATTGGACATCAAGTGGAAAAAATGTACGAATGTTTTAAAAGCATAACATTTTAATGAGGAAGTTAACCTATGTCCAAAAGCAGCCGATCATTAATTTACGATAAGCAGTAGGCCTAGCGCTTGCAGTTTTTTTCAAGTGGAAAAAAATGTACGAATGTTTTAAAAGCATAACATTTTAATGAGGAAGTTAACCTATGTCTAAAAGCAGCCGATCATTAATTTACGATAAGCAGTAGGCCTAGCGCTTGCAGTTTTTTTCAAGGACGCGACCGCGTAAGGAAGAACTGAAGCACGCCTCTTCTAAGTCATTTTGTTTTGACACAAAAAGTGACAATTTTCTTGACAAAACATTTAAATTTTGCCCAAAAAAAGCAATTTTTCTCTGCCTCTAACGCAAAAATCCTGCTTGCACACCCGCGTTTTTTCACTGCAGAAGCAGAATGGCCTGATAAACCGTTACTCGACATGAGTGTGCAATGGCGTCATCAGAGTTCCTGCCAATTGGAACGGCTTCAAAAAGCGTCACACCAAAATCGAAAAACGTACTGTAACCCAACCACAAACTTTTACAAAACCAGGCTTTCAACTAAAAATCACCCCAATTTCACGGAAAGTGTTCTGTAAAAAACGAAAAATGCTCTCAAAAATGTGTCACCCCTAAAAATTCACCCGAGGCGGACTGCTTCTCTCGTAGTGAGGTTGCTTGGCCCTTTGACGTGTTTAGTACAGCTTCGTGTTCTTGGCAGCGATGTTTTTTGCTTCCGTTTAAAAATCGTTCTGACTTGTTCTTGTAATTTTTAGAACCTCCTTCTTCACTACGACAAAGTTGCCTTACCAGAGATGTAAACTCAACCATTTGACAAACAGTGAGGTCATCTTGTCATAGGATGACCTCAACACGCTCGAACTTAATTTATCTCACCGGAGAAAACAATCTGTCGTGTGCCCCCACGTACAAATGTTTTCCGAAACGTGTTTTTCTCTCGAAAAATCGGATTTCATCAGCTCCTGTTTCCAAAACCCAGAGTTTTGCGTCGGAAATCAACAGCTGTCTGAGTAGGGAAGCCTTATGGAGACTGAACCAAACATTTCCTTTTCAATCAACCTTATATGAACGTAATGCAGACGTTGTAAAGTGGATGGCCGATGTGGCTCAAGCAATTAACCGCTGACTTCTATTTATTTGATATTTATTTTTGTTTAGTTCCTTTTTCGTTGACCAAGGGCACAATGACGAAAGAGATGAGGGGGCTGAAACCCCCTAACCAACAAAGCCGTATTATCTAAAACCATTTAACCAAAAACATCTCCACAAAAATTGAGTGAAAATCTTTTTTTAAGGCATTCAATATAATTTTTCTTCAAAATTGAATATATGGACACAACATGTTTTCTAGGTTGACCTTCTTAAAAAACACATGAGTGTGCTTGTGTTGCACATGTTTTCGAAATCCCAAACCGGTATAGAAGCCACAACTTCTTGATTACCTAACCATAACTATAGGGGGCGCCTCCGTTTTCAAAACGGGTTTTTTCAGGCTTAGATGCGAACTCACGATATTTCGATTACTACATTAGAGTGTATCTGGATTTTTTATGTTTGTTGTTTTGTTGCATTATTTCTGACAAATTTGTTTGTTTGCTTGTTTACCTAATCACTTTAATATAAATACTTTGAACGTAAACAGTGCTTTTGTTTATTCACATCTGAAGCCCATTGGAAGGTGATGGTAGATCTGGAAGGTAGTGGTATATCTTGACATCATAAAAATTTGTGAATTCAAATAAATTTCTGGTCTCTAAACGCACAAGCTTAAATCTGCTGTAATTAAAGAAAAAGATCCAAATTATTAATACAAAGAGTACAAAACTACACAAGTAAGTTAAAATACTTAATGACATTAGTCTTGGTTTTGTCATTGATCAATCAACACTTAGCACATCTTATCACTTGCTTCAGTCACCCATCGGTAAATACTATGTTTCGCGTTAAAACATTTCGATATAAAATCCTAGGGTTCACACCACGGGATAGTTGATGGAGATTATTGCTCGAAATCTCACCAAATTCCCTTTTCACCGATGCTGCTTTATGGTGGTGTCATATTGACTTACCTTTATGTTGCCGATGTTGTTAATACCCCCAACATTTTTGCTAGATAGGGGCATCACAAAAAGCCACGGAGCCCCAAAAGCCTGGCAACTCTCCATGGCCTGGACCAGAGGTCGTATATAGGAAAGTGGGTCTCCCCAAGGCCAGGATTATAGATCTCATATAGGAACTGTGTGTCAAAGACTTTTGATGAGACAGCACGCCTCCAGTCCGAAAGAGAGGAGTGAAGATATGCCAAAGAGTGGAAGAAAGAAGGAAAAACGGAAGATATAAAAGTGTAGCAGGAATGAAACGAAAGTTCGAGAAGAGAAATGGCAAACTTGTTGGTGAAACCAAACTTAGCGGAGGATTTTCAGAATGGCGCAGCTTTAACAGAAACACTTGAACCCACTGGGCCTGCCCAATAGGAAAGAGTGGACTCAGACAACGTAGAGAGAAGTAGGCAAAGACGTCAAAGACTCCTTTTGTTAAAGAAGAAGGGGCAGACCCATCAGCCTAAATCATGAGGCCGTGAGATGGAAAAGAGTCAAGGTGGGCAAGAGATGCCTTCTGGAGAAAAAAGAGGATCAGAACGATAGCATGAGGTGGCAAGATTAAGCTCCACATTGAAGGAAGGCGGGGTCCAAGGACAAGAACGAGCAAGGAAAGCCTTTCTGGAGGAAGAAAAAAAAAAGAAGAAGATAGAGATGCTGAGAGATGGCTGAACTAGGATTAGAACGGAATCAAAAACAGATTCTTGCAAATTCTCTTTGCGAACTTGAAAGGAGCAACTTTTGTGATTTTGAAAAGTCACAGAAGCGTGCCGGTCAGAAAAAAAAGATTGAGTCTATCAAACACAACATGGAAGAAGGCAGCAGATATAAGCTTACAAAAAACAGAAGGGTGTCAAACAGAATCAAAAACCATGGAAAACTCGATAGTGGACTTAATTCATCGATGGTGAATTGGTTATTCCATTGAGGGTTTAAGTCTCATTTCTGCAATTCTGCGAATACGATATCATGGTGACACTACTATTCTAGCTTGTTTGGCTTAGACTAAGAAATAAATTTCATAATTGATAAATTTTTTGTTTTCTTAGTGCTCGAATTTCTTTTTACGTGACAAACAAACAAATAACTGCTTCAACTTTATTTATTCGAGATCTTGTAGAAAGTTCAAGGGCATTCTGTGATATTTAGTAAGATATTCCGTCAGGTAAGAAGGTTTCGTCCTCATGTCTGGATAATAATGTTCTAAAAACTGGTCTTGTTCACCGGCGCACTTATCTAAACGAAATATAATATATAAGTATATAATATATAATAAATATAATATATAAACGAAATATAACCTCAGTTTACAGGCGTAAGTAGAAATAGTTTTGCCGAAGTTATTTGCGATCTGTTTTTAGAAATGAAGATTTTAGGTCGGAAATAGCTCGTAATGAGTTTAAAACATCCGAATTTTTTTAGATTATTTTTTGTAATATTTACGATTATTTTTACACGTAAAACTTGCCGTTCGAAGTCTTACCACCTACAACCTCGCTTTGGCAACAATTTTTTCCAGAACAGTCCATCGTTACGACTTTTGTAAAAAAGAACTACGGCGGTAATCAAGTCGGTATTGAAAAGTTGATTTGAAAGAGAGAGTTCAAACGACTCATGAAGTGCGTCGAAATCTTATGTTAATTAGAAACTGTGCCTTTTCTGACAACCGTTAAATTTGTTATCAGTTTTCCCCTCTCTCTTTTCCCTTATCTTTACCCTCAGGGTAGACTTAAATTTGAAATCAATCAAGCCACTACCTTTTTTCAATTGTTCTTGACCCATTTTTATTGCATTTACTTCTTCTTCCGTCAGTTTTTCTTTATTTTTCCAAAATTCGTCTTTATTAAACGGTAAATTCCAATGGCCACTAAATGTAAAAGATGAGATCAATTTAGTTTTCTCGGCTAACGCAGCAACGTGGTGTAGTAGCTTAAAATAAGCAGCTTGTTTGAAGTGTGAGTTCTAACGAAGAGTAAATTTATTGACAAGTTTAGCAGTTCAAGAGCAATGTTGAAACATGCAAATCCTGAACAGGTTTTGTCCTATGCATAACGTCACTGCAAGAATATGTAGAACTAGATAGGATATCTAGTTCTACATATTCTTGCATTATTCCTGCGAGTCTGGAGTATATAAATGCTCCGAAAACAAAAATAAATATAATATTGTTGAAAGAGTAATCTGGTAGTTCCAAGATAATGTCCAAAATCTTCTAACAAGTTGAAGGTGATCAATGGCAAATGTAACAATGGAGGAGAGACTTCAACTTCTGTTTACATTTCCCCCTTTCACCACAAATCTTAAGTTTTGAAAAATTTCCAGTTTCTGGCGTGTGGCGAGATATTTTGAAAAACACCCGCTTATATTGGGTCAAGCCCTCAAAACCGAATTTATTGTACTGTGTATTGGTGGTGATGTTTTACATGACTTGCAGAGTCAATAGCCCCACTACTTTTTCTAAATTACAGAGCAAGAAAAAACTGTGAAGGCCCAAGACTATCATAAAAGATTTAGCCGGGTACAAATATTTCTGATCCATCAGAAGCATCTTAGAAGTTTTATTTTTCTTTTTCCACCAAATTTACAATTTCAAGATGTTTTATGATGGCGTTCAGCGAGACTGCGATGATGTTTTTCACCTTCCTAAAGACTTAAATGTCTTTTCAGCCCAAATTGCATGATTGTCCAAGGGTTCTTTTTTTTGATACGATGCATCATAAGTTGTCCATCTTCCATCCACAGTCGCTTGATTATTTTGAGTGCGATCCAGGATTTTATTCCCTTCTACGATCAACCTAAAAAGAGCAGTATTTACATCTTACTTTGATATGCATGCTTCATCAGTATTGATTCAACGTCACCAAATTTCTACTTTTTGTGTGAAACTGGTTTCAATAAATTGATCGTTTCACAGCACGTTTTTGCAAATGCACAACAAGTTAAAAACACCATTGATATGCAGGGCGGATTTACAAGTGAGATCGGAGGTAGAATTCCCACAAATTTGTAGAATTTCATGCTTTACTAGTAGCTTTCGTTTGTGACCTCAGCACTCACACCATTTTATGTAATCTGAATTCCCCAAACAAAAATGCTAGATTCCCTCCAGCATGCATGAAAAAAAAGTTTTTATTTGCGATTTTATGAGAAAAGATTGTCTGCGTTAGCACATAGCGGTTTTTTCAAGCAGGAATAAAACGTCTTTATCGATATTTAAAGCAGGATTTGAGGCAAGGTTTCGCTGCTTGATATTGAGTGTAAACAGTTATATCGCTGGTCGTGAAAACCGCTATGTGCGAAGGCAGCCACTGTACGACAAATTGAAATTTGTTAAGATGTTATGTTGCATTTTACACTGATTTTTCAATTTGATTTTTTAACCTCGTGTTAAAAAGATCTACCATAGCTTTTAAAAATTCACCAAACTGAGAATAATTTAGATGAGTATCTCCCAAAAAAACGGCAATGAGGTGATTCAGCCTTTTCGTGTGCAAAAGAGTTTTGTATAAATAATTTTCTACAGATTTATGTCTCATTCAGCCCTCTTAAAAGTAATTCTCATAACCCCCTTCCCCCGTCAAATATTTAGACAGAAAAGATTTGTAAAGGCGGTCATTTTTACGATGGCTAAAAGATCTTTCTTAAAATCTGCTCCCCCTCCATGTTTCACCATTGTGGATGTGCCGAAGTGTATAACGGCTTTGTTTATCAAGTTTTAATGAAGAGGAAAGAAGCGGAAGGTACGTCAATTCTGTTTTTTGTAATAAAACAAGAAACGTTTGTGCACTTTGATAGATCCTCCTGATAGACCTCTCCACACAAATTGTAAACTAATTCGTTTTGTTTTACAACTCGTATTTACTTTTCTTTCTCTGACTCAGTGTACTCTTTGTTGGCGTCAAGATACTTTTTCTCTTCAAATTCTCGCTTTTTATCACCTAGAAACATAAGAGAATATGGAACCCAGTAAAAATTCTAGAGCAAAGATGAATGTCATGACATCTAAACTGAACTCATAGAAAAGAAAGGAGCACTGTGCAGAGAGTGATAAAAAATTTGGAATGCTGACGCAGGCGCAAATGTGACGAATGACGCAGGGGCAAGTGTGACGAAAGACGCAGGAGCAAGTGTGACAAATGACGTAGGCCGGCATTCTAAGGTTTTCCATTTGCTGCCACAAGTCCAGAAATTTTTGTTGGGGGCTGAATTATTTTACAAATTGTAATGCTCGTAAGCTGTTATTGCGCAGTTTACGCGTGGACTCAAGCCTCTCTAGTATTAAACAGAAATAAAGTACGAAATGCAACCTTGAAATGAAGCAGATATATCTAAGCTACATCATGCTGGCGCGCAAAAATGCAAAAGGAAAATCGCATCGTGCTGTGCTGATTTTATTTTCTTGCGTTGCATCCAAATATAAATTCAACTCAGTAATATAAGCTACCTCGGTCTCCTGACTATGAAGACGTGAAGAAAAATTACGGTACAGCGAGTTTTGGTTTCAAAGCACAAAACTCCACTAATACGAAAAATTTTTAACACTTAGCCCGTATAAGTTTTAAAAATTTGAGGCCCTGCAGCAAAAGTACTATTTTCTTGGTCTACACTTCGATTTTGAGATGAAATTTACATCCATTCGCATTACTTGTCGCCTCCTCTCCAAATACAAAACTTCTCATTTCGCGCTTAAACTGACGAAACAGTTTTTCTTTTTATTACTATTCCAAATCAATTTGGCTTAAACCTTATGGAAATAATCTATACTCTCCTCGTTTTTAAATTGTTGCTTATTATCGCATTAACAAAATCGAAGCAGTACTCATCACAGCCACTACAACCGTGCTTTCAGTTACGCAACAAATTGCAAAATCGCAATAGATATGTTAAATTTATTCTAGCGGGAAAATTCATAAATGTGAGACGTGTTTTCAAATAGCAAATCAGCAAAACAAGTACTTTCCCTCACTGCCTCTTGTTTCTCGCTTAACCTGCTATAAAACTGACAATATATGATTTTGGAGCAAGGAGGTCCAACTAGTTTGGTCTGCAGACCATTTTTCAATTAACTTATTAACTTGCGGGACAATTCGCTAAATATGACGAATAAAGGAATTAACGAAAATATTTAAAACTAAAACAAGAAAAACTATTAATTAAATTTATTGCGAAGGTTTGTCAAGATTCTTTTGATCGCAGCTTCTCTAATGCTATTGCTGGTATGTCAGCACCTAAGTTATTAGCAGCAAGTTGGAGATAATTGTTCAGTGTGACCTCTGCAATTCAATTTCTATGTTTAGATTTAACTTGTTTCACTGCAGGAAATATGCTGTCACATGTGTATGTGCTTCTAGGCAAAAACAACATTTCCAATGCAAAATCCTTCAATTTCGGAAATTTATTTTTGTTAATTAATTTCCGAAAATACTCTTAAAATTTGTTTTCCGGCGGCAAAAAATATCTCCGCGGGCCGCTTGCGGAACTGCAGTTAAGCCACGCGTTGATTTAGAATAACACATTGTAGGCTGATTACAACAACTTGAAGTTTGAAAATATTTTTTGAAAGCAACAACAACGAAGTCAATATTTGCATGAGGGTTGAGCATGACGTCAATAATGGTACACAGAGGGGGCTAAGCATAAAATCAGGGGTTGGGCAAGGCAGGGAGCTGAGTCCAATAACGTCAAAATGTGACTTTCTTGGACACGCATTATCCTATGTATCCATGGCTTTATAAAGCCGTGGGAAAACATGTGGACTTTGCAATTTGCAAGCTAATCCCATTAATAAAAACATATAACTCATTGCAAAGGCTAATTATGTTGGTGAGGAATGTATGCACTCGAAATATTTGCAAACTTTACAAATTGAAGAACATAATGTAACTAAAAAACAGGATTAGTGGGGAATGCTGAGAGTTATTCATTGCTTCCAAAATAAAAGAAATCATATTTTTGTAAAGGTAGTAACAGGGAGAGGGATGTATGCCAACTTTCGATCTGTTTTTGATGGGCATGCCTACAAACTTACGAACCAGAAAACTTTCAAACTTATAAAACAGTGTTAAATTTAAACAAGATGGCACATTTAAATAGACGGTTTGGGAGCTGCACTTCTGTCCACACCACAGATCCATCAGAGATGAATGGCAAAAGCAATGCCAATAATCTAAGTCACTACTAACTCATGAAAAAAGATTTTTGAACAGTACAAAAGCATGACTTGAAAAAGTTGGTGAGGGAATGCCTCCCCCACATCACCTCTGGATCTGCCAATGTCGTGAATAACATTTCAAAAGCAAGTTATCAAAGACCTACTTCAAATTTTGCGATGGACATTGCGACATTATTGGAAACATAAAGACAAAATCAGAATAAGAGGGTATTAAGAACTAAAAAATATTTCAAATTACGATAGAGCCGCATGCAAACCTTCTTGCAGACTTTTCGATAAAAATGACCGAAACGTTTTGCGGATAAGAAGCTTTATGTAAATACCAGCAGCAACAATTAAAAAGAAAAATTTGATGTTTCGCAGTTGAAACCTCTGTAATCTGCTCTTTATAAACATTTACTTGCGTGCTAGTAATGCTATACCTGAATCATATTTGTTTTCATCCATATCAGGTTGTTCAGGGTAAGAATAAGCTTCTTTGTTAGTCGTATTCCAATCTTCAAAGTCAGCTCGGTAACAAGGATACTGGTTTGCTCTAAAGGGACAGACAATACAATATTAAGAACTTTATTTGAGTTAATAGCATGCATCTATGTTTGCATCCAATTTTCCCATGATACCGTCACAATAAGTCTTAGGCCAAGAGTATCCACGAAAAAAGTCATTTAAAATATTGTTAGGGCCAACAACAGTTTTGATCGTCATGCAAAACCTAAACACCCTAAAAATTTTTAAATAGTCACAATTTACTTTTATCCCTGCCCATAGTCAAGAAAGTTATTTACAATTTTGCTTTCCACTTAGTATGTTCAAGAGGGTAAAGGCCCCTTGTCAAACTGTTTGTTGTTCCGACTGTCGAACCACTCAGGTTTCCAACGGATTGATTAATTGTTGTGATCCATGTCATGGCTGTATTGATAGATCAGGAGTCTGTCTGACATCTTTCACGCCTTTGGAGCCAATAGACCCGACTTTCATGAAAAAACCCTACGTGCTGCAAATACTTGAAAATCTGTTTTTTGGGAGATTAACATTTTGAGAGCGATTGTTTTTCTACTTTTGTCTCAAAACCAAGTTGAAGACCTTGTTTCTTGGAAATCAAATTTTAGAAAGTGATTTTTTAAATTTACTGTCCACTTCTACTTTATCGCTGATGCGTAGCATAAATTTTCCCAAAGCACGCGAAGCCATAGCACAAGAAGGAAAAAACCTCAGGTTATCGACCCCTTTAATAGGAGAACAAGTATCTACCTCCAGGCGCATTTACCATATTCTTTACTTTTCCAAAAATTATGGCTTTTTCGGCACCTGGTGATACTTTTTCCAAAAACATCTCTTTCCATCAAGTCAAATCAATTCCAAATTACGGCCTTGCTTTGAACATGTTTCAGCCTTTCCTCTCTTACAAAATTTTGACAGCTTTCCTTCATTTTTTCACCCACAACTTACTTTCTATTATAGATAAAGTTAAATGTCTTAATTATTCTACCTTCTAATGCCGTCATGTATTTGCTTTTCCAATTCTTTTTTGCCTTTGACGTCATTCATTAACTTTTTGTGATTCCATTCTAATAAAAATAGAGTAAAAATCATATTTTCCCGAAAATGAAAAGCATGTTTTAATTTTAACCGCTTTCTCACTTCAATAATGATTTAAGTAGGATTGGGCAGAGAACAAAAACTTTTTTCAAGCTTCCTTCCATCCTTTACAAATCTCAAATATGATTTTAAGAACTATCACCCATTTTTATCAGGAGCCTGTAGCAGCATCTTTGGAAACTTTGTTAGCTGTGGTTTAGCCTTTTATTTACCTTTTTTCTGAATCAAATGGTGGTTTGACATAGCTTTAAAAAAGCTATTTGATCAGAAGCAGTGAATAGAATCAGCTTCTATGAAAATCATTTTTCAAACTAGATCTGACTGATTTCATTATTAAAATATACCACTTTACCTTCAAGGCCATTATATAACTTTTTTAAAAATTCTCTGTCTTTAGATGATAATTGTTTGTATACATTTTTGCTTCTTATATTTGGATTTCCAGTGTCAAAATTTTTCTTTTTTCTCTCTGTCAATGAGAAAGCTGTGGAAGGACGTTGCTTTTCAGTTTCGCTTGATGTTGCTGAATGGAAGGAAGGAGAGTGCTTGGAGAGAATTTGTTCGCTGCAAAGCCACATAAAGTTAGTGATGCATTTAGCGGGTGCCGTTCTCCCCTCCCAAAAATATAAAAGAAAACGTGTTTAAAAATTAATGATTTTTTAATCACTTCGCTCTTAATTTGATAAACTTTCACCCATTTACAGTTTTTTAAAATGACATTTATTCAGTATATAGAAAAAAACTCCAGGGTGGAAGAGATGAAGGGAAAGGGTAGCAAATGGAAAAGCAATTTCCAAAGAGCGAGAAGCACCATTATCGCCTCCAACTTTCAGGCTTGCAGTAAAAACAAAAATTTGCCAAATGCTAAGACACTGTTTCGATCAATAAGATCTTGTCAGTGCTGTCAGCATCTTTTATACGTAAACGAAAACAAACGAATAGAGCTGTTCAAAAGCCAGTGTCTGCTCAGACAAGGATTTCAGCGTCTGATTGCTAGAATCATCTAGCTACACAAGTAGAAATAGTTTTATTTATTCGACTGGTAAGAGGTTGTTATTTTTGACGATATTTATTATAAAATTTTTTTGTAATTTATATTTTTTATAATAAATATTGATAAGGTTAAATGAGCAACGAAAAGTCATACTCCCTTTTTTTCCAGCCCAAACCAATGTCTCTTTCTAAAAATGATTTTGTATACCTACGTGCTTCTTTTACTTCTTTTGGGTTGTATGAATTCAATGATTCGGCTTCTTTGTCACGCATTTTTAATTTGTCAATTCCGTTGTACAAATCTTTTATTCGAAGATCCTCGTTTTCAGCAGTGTCTTTACCAACACTACTATTTTGTGGTGTTACGCTTGTTTCTTGAAATGAACTGGTGCAGCTGGTGTTAGAATTACTGGCCAAACTGCTGGCCCTGCTTGTCCATGCCTGGTCTCGCTTGTTTAGACCCAGTTGTCTTTTTGGTTTTTTTTTTATAGTACTAGCAGAGCTGCTCGACCATGCGATTTGTCTTCCTTCGGATACTGAACTCCCAGATAGAGTTAAGTGCGATTTGGTTGCATCTATTTGCTGATTTACTAGTGCCATCTTCTGGATGAATTTTGTTCGACTTGAAGAAGGAGAAATGGAATCGGATGGTTTAGCTTTTTGTTTTGCATTTGATTGTTTAGGACAAGGAGGACGTTCATGAATTTTCGCCGCTTTTGTCTTTAACATATTGCTAAGATCATAGTCATCAAACCATTCGTCAGCATAAGGATCCATTGCTTGTAAAGCAACTTCTTTATCGCCAAGCGTCTAGAACATTAAACAGTCTATGTGAGATTGAGCCACCATTTTCCCTCCAAAATTTTGGATTTTTAAAAAACTTGATAATTAACGTTACTAATACAAGCGCCAAGTCAAATTTTTCTTCCTTCCACACCTCTAACACAAATTGTTTTTCTGGCCGCGAGTTTGACTTTACCGTTTTCAATAATGAAAAAAATGCAGACAAACAACAAGTTTGTAGGGAAAACTGTACTTTATCATCACTAGATCGCATAGATTGTCTCGTTAATTTGACATTTTGCAGCTCAACTAAACTGACAGCTAAGCATTCTTTAAAATCAAGTCATGATAAAGTCGACTTAATGTCGTTTACGCATAAAACACGTAGGGTACAGACCTGCTTCATGGTTATCAGTATTTGTGGCTCAGTTTATTTTCACCAGAGCTCGCAAGCAATACACTCAAGCAAAAAACCTTCCAAACAGAGTCTCTCAAAAACACTACAACGCAGTAAAGTTGAGGTTTAAACTCACAAAATGTTGACCATCGGATCCGACCCACCATTAAACGCCTTCCATTCCAATAACACGTTGCCCATGCAACGAAGTTATGTTTAATGGAAGTTTGAATGGCTCTAAAAACTTTCGCCAAGTCCGTATCAATTGTATGGGAATTTTAATGTGTCGACCGGAACTTGGTATCGTGATCAAAATCTGGAAGAATTGCTCGCTTTCATTTTTTCTTTTTCATTATCGTGTTTACGCTTTGTAAGTCGGGTCTAGTAAATGAAGCATTGCTTTGGCCCGATAAGCCGGTCTTTGCTCATCCCTCATAGCCTATTGGCTTGATACCAACCTACATAATTAAATCGCACGCTTTAACAATCATGAAAGATTCACAAAGCTCTGATGCTGAAATGACTGATGATTCTTTCATACAGACAAGGTTAAGAGCAACGGTTTAGCGTTTGAAGGAACATGTAAAAGTTGAGTTGTTCATGAGGAATTCGCCTAGTGTGAAAAGATGTTTGAAGTGATTAACTTTTCTTAGTTTGAGCGTCAAAAGCAAAAAAAGATTTGCCTTGAAACAGGTTTTTAGAACAAAGTTCTGCCTGTAAACAAAAACCAATCAGAAATTTAAATTTGTGACCTATAAAGTTTGCTTGTGAAAAACCGCTAAACTCTTGTTTTGAAGGTTAACCTCAATCGTGCAAACAGAACATGAGGCTACTTACTCCAGTAAAAGTGGAACATGGATATCCTGTAGTAGAACATCTTTTTTTGTCTCGATAAGCTTTTTCTGAATAATATGACACTGATACGTTATCGTATTTCGAATGTCCTTTTGTCCAGTCCCGATATTCTAAGTTGTATTCTGTTTTTATTCCTGGTCTCCCATATTTCGCATTTCTACAAAACACCAATCAGCTTTACTTTTGTCTGTACGACTGGAGTTGAAGGCCTGATTTCCTAAGCAAATGTTCAAGCTTTGTTAGAGGCTTGCTTTGCTTTTTTGATTATGACTAAACACAAGCTCCGTGAAAAAGCCTTTTCAACAAAAAAGAACCACCAAGTCAAGCTTTCAATCATACGCACGAACATCATCCTCATCGCTGGACAATCCAGATTTTTGTGAGGGAATGAGAGGTCTAAACAAAAATATAATCGCTGTTTTGGGCCAAATTGTTGAAGGAATCTAAAAAAAATCTTTAGTTTTTTGAGGCGTACTGACAATGTAAAAAAGGGATTTATCCCTCTTGACTCTCCTCCTTTTGGTTGGCGCATCTGACTTATAGAAATAGGCGTCATCGTTCTGTTTTTATCTTTCGATCGCGAAAAAACTTTTCAAATTAAGAATGCTAATTTATTCAAACCCAATTTCGTGTGGCATGTGGTTTTTTGGTTGCTAAGCTGCTACTGCATGGCAAACAATTGCAACTCCAGTAGAGCTAATTCGCAAAAGAAAAGGTTGTAAAGTGTGTTTGAGCCTTTGAAGAAACAGCAACATAAGAACCATATTTTATGGAACAATTTCACGCTTTCAAGCCTGCGCCTAGCGCAGAGGTCAACTCCAAGCCCCGTTGTACTTTATACTAAAGACTTAATAACTTGGTAAAGAAGGAAAATTCCTACTATGCCCAATAAAAATCACCAAGTAGGCAATAACCCTCCCCCTAATGTATATTTAAACGAGAATAAACAATTCTTTAAAAAAAAATAAAATGGTTAAAGGCACTATTGTGTTTAGGAAGGGGGGCAATATTACGTGGTTTTTCTTTTGGCCACTTTAGGGGTTCTCTAAATCTAAAAAGCGTAATCCTTATCAAAAGAGATACCAAAGGGTCCCCGCCACAAATTAATCTCAAAAAAAGAAAAAGGTCATCATTGCAAACTGAGAGACAAAAATCAGCTTTTAGTTGCTATGACTTAAAAGATAAAAACAGTTGGCAAAATGATCCTTTGTCCTTCTTCTTTCGGAAGTAATTTATTAATCACAGATCGAGGTAGATTTACATGGTGCAAAATGCGCTACCGGTATATATGAGATTACTTTTCCAAAGCTTTGAAAACTGAACCTACTTACTCAAGGTACAATGCTTCATTTAGACTACCGTACCCTTCGTATTAAATGCTTCTTCTAGTTCCACCTTTTGACTTAACTTGACGAGCAATTGCATGGTGCAGTAAAGAATGTTAAACGATCAATCAAATGGGTTTTTTAAATTTACCTTTGGGGTATTAAGAATTTTTATTTTGATTAAGAGACGTGTCAAATCACTCAAAACTCGTAAAGTAGGTGATATTCAGATTTAGCCAAATCCGGATTAGGGTATTGAGCCTATGAAACTTTAAAAACCACTGATCTATCTCATCCACGAATACGTTGACATGTACCATTTAGTTTCAGGCATTTTCGGAACGTTCTACTCCCTTTCGCTCAAACAAGATTTGTAATGCATCAATAATGAGCTGCTTAAAAATTTTTTAAATGTTTTAATTTCCTGAGCTGTTTTTTAGCATGCTTACCTGTACAGTTTGTTCATTTTTGTCATAGGCCTCGGCCATGGAATGCCGGGATGCAAAGGCTTTATTCTTTCTGGCAGATTTTCTGTCGGCATTTTAACTTTTGTAAAGCAGTGCTCACTCCAATAAATCTGCTTCAAGTCATATTCTTAGGATCCACGTTTAATAAGGATTTTACTTATTAACATTTTTAATTATGATGTCATAACTTTTATTGTTATCCCGGTTAACTAAGCGTCGCTATGTAGAAATTTCTTTAGTTAGTAAATAAGAGGCTCTCATAATCAATCTAAAAGTGTTTTTTTTACAAAACTTCAAAAGAAGCCGAACAAATTTTTAAAACGCGGTTTTATTGTAAAGCAACAAAAGCTTTTGACGCGTACCGTATTTTGTTGGAGAAGCCAAAAAACTAAAAGCTAAAGAGCAAAATAATTCATAAGCTTAAAAGTAAAATTTTACTTGTGGTCTCCGGCGGCTGCAGCATCTGCAGGGTTCTCGTCAGTAACGTTGAGGAAAAGAGTATTGTTTCAGTGAAGCAAAATTGCTGTTTGGCAAGAGGCGTATGAATCAGTAAGGCAAACTCGGCGCCATTTTGACGGGAAATTTGAAATTAAATTAGCTCCTACACGTTAAGAGCAAAGTTTAGTCCTCAAGACCACAAAACCCCGAAGAATTGGAACAACAGATTAGAGCATCATGTGGACTAATTAGACAAGATTTATTACAAAGTATCGGACAAGAATGCGTCAAAAGATGGGTGACATGACTTGCAATTGATGGTTTCCACGTTGAGGTCGAATATCCCGTGAATAAGTAAATTCAACCAGATATTAGAATGTTAAAATTTTTCTAGTTGTTTATAGAATATTTTCGTGAACTTTTGACAAACTTGAATAAGTCATTTCATTTTTAAGATGCATACTTACTTTTGAGACACCCCGTGCATTAGATCACAAAAAAAGGAATTATATAATTTGTTTGTTTCACTATAAGATAAAAATATAAAGTTGCCTACTTGCTAGATAGCAATTTTTAGGCAATCTTCTATTAAGAGCAATCTACCTCCATCATCACACTAAGATAAAATAAAAAATTTTCTCTACCAAATAGAAAATTTGCTCTAGCAGTTGTTAGACTTATTGCACCTGCGACAACCGCCATTCATTCACGAGTGATACGGCTTTGCAGAGCACTGACAGATCATCCACTACAGTGGACCTAGTATAGGTCCTACAAGTGTGACGGTCTAAGCTATGCTTCATTTAAAGCCTCTAGCATCTTGTCGGTCACCAACTGCACTGAAGAGACCTGATAGGACGAAACAGTGCCACTGTGTGCAGTTTGCTAAGTGCATCGCTGGCCTCTTGTATTACTCTAAGAAAATTTTTTATTTTACTTTAAGCGTCAAAACTTACTAACCGTCAAAGCATTGAACAATTTTGTTTAAAGTCCTGGTCTGGTCTTGCAGGCTAATTTATGTTTCTCAGTTTAGTTTAGTCAGTTGCAGTTGAAGTATTGCTGGTTAAATCTTGTTCTAGTCTTCCAGGTCTATCTTGTTTTGAGTATAGAAGAAAGGAGATATAAAAGTGTTTTAACAGTCAAAGAATGGTCTAGTGAATATCAATTTTAACTTAGATCTGTAACTGTTATAGAGTCTATTTTTAGTGGGGTTTTGGAGCATACAAACTACAGTGGCCTACAAAAGTTTGTAATGTGAAAGTACAACTTTTTTTTGATATTAATTTTAGTTTTAAACTTTAGCGTAACGCATCTTTGAGTCAGAGCCTGCATTTTAGGTTTTTGCAGCTTTGTCAAACAATTTATAAGAAACACTGATCAAAAATGGATTTGGTTGCCGTGGTTATTAAATGTGCTTGGTAGGTTGGTGTATCTTTAATATGTAATTTTTGTAACTTGTTTTGGGCTTTTTACTGATTAAGTAGTTCGTAACAGGTTGATGTGTCAATTAAATTAACACAGTTATCTTCAATATTTCAACTGGTTTTGCTGCCAAATCTTCAACAAATTTACAAATCTAGGATCGCTTGCAATTCCATTTGTAGGACCACATCAATGACGTTGAGGTTAAGAATATCAAATCAGCCGGCTTCACCCCTTTGCAAAGGGAATTACTTCAACATTTAGATGATATGTCGTTTGGCACTTATATTTTGTAGCAAGAGACAAAACACGGCCTTTTCTTTACCCCCTCTTTCAGTTGGGGATTACCAATTTGTTTGTTTGGGGTAAGCTACTTTTCAAAAAGTTTGGAGACTTCATTTCTAGATGAACTTTTTTGAAAATTTAGATAGACATTGCCAAAGAACCACGCTTTTAAGAAAGAACAGTCAAAATGTACGGAGGAACTGACTTTGTCTCAACAATTTCAAGTTTGTCAAGTGTACCAGAATAATTGGGACATGATGTATGGCAACCAATTTTTGATCAGCCATGAAGAAGTAACCTTTAGCCCAAACTAATTGGAGTTGCACATTGCTGAAAAACAAATTTCCTGAGCTTTCAAACGACACTACTTGCTAGTACCATACCTCATCACAATCATTTTATGTTAAACTTATCTGTTTCTACTCAGCTTCCACTTTTAAAAAGAGCTGAAGTTAACTTACAAATGTTAAAGTTCATTTTTTATGGTATAAAAACAATTACTAAAGACAGGTCTACAAATCATATATTATCAGAATTACCTTAAAATTACATTCAATTTGTTAAAACAATTTTGAAGTTGGTTGAGAAATGAGATCAAAGATGAGTTTTTAAATAAACTGATTTTCCAAAAGTGTTGCAATTTTTGAAAAATTTGATGTGATGACCTCTGGTAGCAAAAGCGTTAATCGCACCAAGACAGCATTTATGACATCGTAGAGCAAATATGAAGCGTGCACGAAAAAAGCGTAGAGGCATACTTAGAAGACTTAAAGTGCATACAAAAAAGAATTTGTTATTGCATCGTTAATTGAGTGCAAATTGTTATGCAGATTTTTATTAGAGAGCATCTTGTTAATATTCCCCTAAGTCTGTTAATCGCGTTTCTACAATGATCACTTTTTGAATAAATCTGGAAAACAAATTTTGCTAGTAATTGTTGATTATGACGTCTGCGTGAGATGCTAAAAAAAGTAAAATTTGTTGAAGTTGGTTTGTTGGGGGCTGGCTTTCGTTTCAGTTGAGAACCGCGTTTCTCAGTCAAAAAAATTTATCAAAAATTTAAAAAAATTATTATTGATTATGACGTCATCATAAGGTCACCAACCCCTTTATGTTGCTCACACCAGGTTGGTAATCAATCGTTGCAAGTTTGATGGTCGTACGTCCAGTAGTCACGAAGGAGTTAAAACACTCTGACAAAATAGCGCTTAATAGTAGGCCTATAAATGTCACACAGCAACATGACAATGACAGAAACTGACTACTACAATACTAAGACCACAGGATAGGCAATTTCAACAATGAACATTGTGTGCACTGTTGAAACAATTCTTTTTATGGGGACGTCAGACAGAACAGATCAATACTTTGATTTCACGTTTTTCAGAATAGAAAGCACAGAATTGTTGACCGCAATTTTGACATCATTTACGCGCTGCCCGTTTGACATTGCGTTATGTTTCTATTGGCATACTTTTTCAGAATTCAATGGTACCTTCCCTCAAAGGAAGTTTCTGTGACGTGCAGTGGCAGGTCACCTGCAAGACCTTGGTCCAGTTCAGCGATAAGATTCTTGAATTTCCGGTGGTTAAGCGCATGCGTACGGATATAGTGGACGATTTCCATCACAGATTTCATGACATTGTCCAAATTCGATAATTTAGACACAAGCAGCTTCCTGTGAATGATGCAGTGGAAATTCCAAAACCCTAAAAATATTTTATCAGCGTTCCATAGCCTCACAAACCCGTTCACAGTTCTGATCATGGCTGGCGCGCCATCAATGGCTATTAAAGTTAGTTTTGGTGTCGACAGATTTGGATTTGTAAATCAAGCTATTGCTGTTTCTTTCACATTTATGCCACCGGTTCTGTCTTTTGATAACACAATGTCAAGGAGTTTGATACAGACCGTGAAAATATCGCCAACTGAGGCTTGTCTTGTATGCCGCAACTCTCATCTAACATATGATACTAAAATACTCACATGCCACAAGGTCACAATGCAACTGTGATCAATAGCCTTGTAAATGCACGTGTGTGTTAAACAATGTGGCGGGACAGTTAAACGTTTGATACCGTTCGTTTAAGCTTGTTGTTTTCTAAAGACAAAATTACCGCAACGGCACAGAGTTATTTTTTAACGATTGTATAGCTTTTTGGCACATGCAATGTTCCAAGCCAGTTGACACGATACAAGAGTTACAGTCTCTGAGTGCTTCTTAAATTTTGGGAAGTGTAGTCCCATTTGGAAATTCCTAGTTGACGTTAGCATGAAGTGAGCTAAAATGACATTGGAGATTTAAAGCTTTGAAATGGGCTAATGATGCCTGACATACCAGGAAAAATGGCTTGCTATTACGTTCAACAAAAAAACTATAAACTCTCCAACTTTGTATAAAACCTTTTGTGTTCATTCGCATATTTTCGTTTCGCTGTGAATTTTTTGCCTCCCATTTTCAAAGCGCATTTTACAAAAATTGTTTACTTTTACTGTTGCTCAAATAACTCTAAAAAAGACAAACAAAAACTTTAATATGAACGTAGGGGCCGCATAAAATCAGGCAAAGAGCTACACGCAGCTCAGGAGCTGCTGGTTGGCCAGCCCTGCTACAGGCTAAAAAAGAAAGAAAAAGATACCATTCCGGTATCGCCAATACCTTCTGAAACAAAAAATAAAGATAATTGACATTAGAAAGTTATTGAAAATTAAGCCATCAGATTTTATTTTAAAAGAATCATGTATACGCAGAAATGTTGTTCAGTAGATCTTCTTTGATGTAAGATGGCTAAGAATATAAACCCCATCAATTTTAGTTAAACAGCTCAACTAATATCGTTCAACAAGTTATTGTCGAATCTTGGGTTCAATAAAAAATTCAAAAGTGTGTAGGAGATTAAGTGAAAATGATTTGTTGGAAATTTTTGTTTATTTATACTTGTTTTGTTAATTTCTTTTGAAACTTCAAAACCTAGATCAAATCACTTAAAACATTTTAAAAAATATTTAAATGCCAAAAGTTTTGGTTGGCAGCATCGCATGGAAAAAAATTTGCGGGAGAGAAAAGAGTTTCTGTGTTTCGGTTCTTTAAGGGTAGGCAATGTAGACAGTGTAGCAGTTATGTATTTACAGTCACTGTCTTCAGACCGGTTGCCAGTAATTTCGTCACATGGCAAATTGGTCAGTACGAGTATCGCTGATTTAGCTGCCTAGACACCAGTATTTATCTGATGTACCAGTTTACCATGATTTATTTTAGTTCATGTTCTCTTTGCTAGCTTTACTTTAATTGGGCCACTGTGATCAGTAGATTACTTGGTATAACGTTCTTACTAGGGCTTTGCCACATACCAGATATATAGCTACCAGGTGGTTCGTTAGTTTACATTATCAAAAATTTGGTTAAATGTTAGGCAGTGGCTATTTTGCTGTCAATGGCAATTTACCCTCAGAGACTATTTTGCCATGAGTTATTTGTGATTGGTCAATCTTAATGACGTACTAAACATGTGACTTTTGGTCGTTTTTGATTGGTCAATTTTAAAAGCCAATTAAAAAAATTTTGCACCCCCAGGTCTCTATCCCCATCCTGTACACTGCCCCATACATTTACATACCGGGCCTGCCCCTTCAGTGTACACTGCCTTTCTTTTAAGGCAGTGGCTATTTCGCCGTCGACGGCAACTTGCCCTTGGAATCTATTTTGCCGTGATCATTCACGTGTGTTTATATAGCCAAATTTGCTATTACTGCACCAGTGACTCTGTGGTGTAGTGGATAGAGCGCTGGTCTTGAGATACCGAGGTATCGGGTTCGAATCTCAGCTGGCCAGGGCTTGTAAAGAAAGGCAGTGTACACTGAAGGGGTAGGCCCAGTATGTAAATGTACGGGGCAGTGTACACTGGAAGGGAGTGTGCAGGGTGGGGGATAGAGACCTGGGGGTGCAAAATTTTTTTTTTTTGGTTTTTAAAATTGACCAATCAGAGACGACCAAAAGTCACATGTTTAGTACGTCATTAAGATTGACCAATCACAAACAACTCACGGCAAAATAGTCTCTGAGGGTAAATTGCCGTCGACGGCAAAATAGCCACTGCCTTCTTTTAATGCCCTGCCAGCTGAGATTTGAACCCGCAACCATGGTATCTCAAGACCAGCACACTATCCACTACACCACAGTGTCACTGGTGTAATTATAGCAAATTTGGCTATATAAACACACGTGAATAATTACGGCAAAATAGATTCCAAGGGCAAATTGCCGTCGACGGCAAAATAGCCACTGCCTAAATGTTATGCTCTTAATGTGCTTACATCTTTAACAAATACTTTGTATTTCTTTTTGGCAGTGGCTATTTCGCCGTCGACGTTAATTTGTTCTTGGAATCTATTTTGCCGTGATCATTCGCGTGTGTTTATATAGCCAAATTTGCTATAATAACACTAGTGACACTGTGGTGTAGTGGATAGAGCGCTGGTCTTGAGATACCATAGTTGCGGGTTCGAATCTCAGCTGGCCAGGGCTTTAAAAGAAAGGCAGTGTACACTGGAGGGGCAGGCCCGGTATGTAAATGTACGGGGCAGTGTACACTGGAAGGAAGTGTACAGGGTGGGGAATAGAAACCTGGGGGTGCAAAATTTTTTTTTGATTTTTGAAATTGACCAATCAAAGACGACCAAAAGTCACATGTTTAGTACGTCATTAAGATTGACCAATCACAAATAACTCACAGCAAAATAGTCTCTGAGGGTAAATTGCCGTCGACGGCAAAATAGCCACTGCCTTTTCTTTTTATTGTTTTTACTTCAGTTATTTAGTTCACTGGTTCAGGAATTGAATCAACTTTTAGATTGTGGCTAAAGTGATAGCACTGGCTGCCAGTAATTTCATCACATATTCCCAGTGCTGATCAGTGTTTAGGGTTAGGGTTGAGATTGGTCAGAGTTACGGTAAGGGTTATTCAGGATTGCTTAGGATTAGGGTTAGGTTTAGTTTTAGAATTGAAATTGCAATTAGGCAACGACTATTTTGCAGTCAATGACGCTTTACCCTCGGAAGTTATTTTGTCATGAGATATTTGTAATTAGTCAATTTTAATGACGTACGTATCAGTAATAAACATGTAACTTTTGGTTGTTTATGATTGGTCAATTTTAATGATGAATTAAAAGGAAGTGGCTATTTTGCCATCAATAGCATTTTACCCTTGAAGGTTATTTTGCTGTTACCATTCATTTGTGTTTATAATTTATATAGCCATAATTGCTACTATTCTGCAAGTAGTGCTTGGCATGTGAATAGTGCAGGTGCCTTGAAATGCAATAGTAAGGAGTTAGAATCTAGACTGGCAAGACACTTAGAGAAAGACAGTATATTCTGCAGAGAGGAGCCTGGTACATGAACATGGCAATGTACACTGGAGGAGAGTGTACCATGTGGGGAGTGTAGACTGGGGGTGTAAATTTTCTTAAATGATTATTAAAATTAGGCAGTGGCTAATTTGCCGTAATGGCATTTTACCCTTGGAGGTTATTTTACTATGAGTTATTTGTGATTGGTCAATCTTAATGACATACTAAACATGTGACTTTTGGTTGTTTCTGATTGGTCAATTTTAATAATCAATTAAAAAAATTTTGCACCCCCAGTGTCTACTCCCCCACCCTGTACTAAACATGTGATTTTTGGTCATTTCTAATTGGTCAATATTAGTAATCAATTAAAAAAATTTTGCACCCCCAGTGTCTGCTCCCCCACCCTGTACACTCCATTCCAGCATACACTGCCCTGTACATTTACATACCAGGCCTGCCCCTTCGGTGTACACTGCCTTTTTTTTAATGCCCTGCCAGCTGAGATTTGAACCCACATCCATAGTATCTCAAGACCAGCACAGTATCCACTACACCACCAGGGTCAATGGCTGAAAAGTAGCAAATATGGCAATATAAACACAAACACACATGAATGATTACGGCAAAATGGTCCCCAAAGGTAAAATGCCGTCGACAGCAAAATAGCCACTTCCGTAAAATTAACCTATCAGAAATGATCAAAAGTTGCATGCTCAATACATCATTAAAATGACCAATCACAAATGTTTCGCAGCAAAATAGCCTCCAAGGACAAAATAGTGTTGACAACAAAATAGCTGATGCTTTAAAAAAATTTACACCCCTATTCTACACTCCCTTCCAGTGTGCACTATCCCATACATTCACAGACCAGGCTTCCTCCAGTGTATGCTGCCTTTCTTTAAGTGCCCTACCACCCAAGATTCCAACCCATAACCATTGCATTTCAAGGCACCAGCACTGTCAATGCACCACAGTATCTCCGCCAGAATGGTGGCAATTATGGTTATACAAACACACATAAATGATTACAGCAAAATAGCTTTCAAGAGCAAAATGCTGTTGGCAGCAAAATAACCCCTTCCTTACAATTATGATGTGATGAAATAACTGGAAACTGCGAGTACAAGCTTTTTTGCTTTCAAATCAAAATTGATGATCAAACATTCTAATTAGTTAAATTTGCCATGTGATCAAGACGTTGGTTGTGTGTCATTGTATTGCATTTGCAACAGCTGCATGTTATTGCACGCTCTATTAAGCAAAACTATCAAAAACATTTGATTGGTTGAAATATTCCAGTGAAAAAAAGAGTTAAATCAAGAAGATTGAGTGAAGTTCAAAAATAGAGAGTTGATAGAGAGTTGAAAAAAATTGTTTAAAGAATCTTCCCAAGGTTTGAGATTAATCAACTGCTTAATGATCTTTTCACCAGTGGTTTTGATCTAAAGGAGAGCTAACCAGTCAAATAGGAAAGTACAAAACTAATTTAGTGGCCACTTGAGGATGTTTTCAACAAGACTGCTGAGATTTGAATTTTTGTTATCTGCAGATAACATCTAAACCAGAGGTTCTCAACCTTTATTCTCTCATTTACCCCTTGGCAAATTTCATAAGTAAAATTTACCCCCAAATGTTTTTATATTTTTTCACTTTTACAAATGCCTATTGTAACAGGTAAAAGTGTGAATTTTTTGCTGACAAAATTTACCCCCAAGGCAGGTCAACTTTACCCCCGCTTAAGAACCCCTGATCTAAACTGTTTGATAGACTAGGAGCAGTGTTTCCCGGATCCCAACTTCTCTATTGATGTTATTTGTTTTGCTCTTTTATCATTCTGTATATATTAAAAGTAATTGCTGTCGACCATATTAACACGTTCGAGTGACAGCATAACAAAAATATCAGCTTGGTTTGCTTTTATGTCTTCTGTTCCCACCTTTTAAAAATCTATGTTATGCTAATGCTTCTTGTACTTTCTGTTGTAATGGGTTGTAACATGGTTACTCACTTGAGGGTAAGTGAAATACTATATTTGGGTCTTCTGGTCAAATTTACTGCAATGACTAAAACTCCTGCCACCACAATACAATATTACAAAAATTAAAAAAGGAAGTGGCTATTTTGCTGTCAACGGCATTTTACCCTTAGGGACTATTTTGCCATAATCATTATTGATTATTAAATTGTTTATTATTAATTGATTATTAATTAAATTGACCAATTGATTATTATAATTGACCAATCAGAAACGACCAAAAGTCACATGTTTAGTACGTCATTAAGATTGACCAATCACAAATAACTAACAGCAAAATAGCCACTGCTTAAAATAAATATCAAATCAAACTTTGAAAATCACAGAAACATGGAAATTTTTGGAAGTACCTAGTTCAATTTAATAATCTAATTTTAGTTGTTAGTTATCTGAAATTCCTTTTATAGACTGTTTTCTTAACTCTGGTTTAATTTGATTTTCTATAATTATGTACTTCAATATGAATTTCCTTTAATCTGGATTCCTAATTTAAGTGTTGCTCTTAATTGCTTGATTCCAGACAACAAGTAAAGTTGTTCCATGACTGGTGAGTCATTGAGGGGATAGGAGAGCAAGCAACTCTCCTCCTGAGTGCCAAGCAGGGAAGCTGTGAATACCATTTTTTAAAATCTTTTGTTGTATTGTTCATATTTATCCTCCATTCATGAGAAAGCAAATTGCATCGCTATATTTTGGACAGGACATCCATACTTGCTTGGGAGTTGCCATTTTTGAGGAGTGTGGGCCACCTGTCTTCCACATAAAGGTGGGGGTGTCCTTGCCCAGGAACACAACAAGCAAACTTGCTGACTTGTTCTCCACAGCCTCCCATAAATGCTGAGCACCAAGCAGGGAAGCTGTGGATACCATTTTTTAAAGTCTTTTGGTGTGACTCGACAAGGAGATTGAACCCTTGTCTGCCGACTGGGAAGCTGACGCTCTAACCACTACACCATCGTGCCGGTATGACTCAACTTGATAAATAAACCCCAGGTTTACCAACTGCAAAGCAGGTGCTCTAAGCACTACACTATCATGCCGATTAAGTTTCTACACAACACCCAATGAAAAATTGTGGTTAGTTGTACCTAACTTAGAGATTAAAGAGCAGTTATTTTTTGTACAGTCAATGCTGTCTGCTATAAATTTGTCTAAAGCATAGGTGTGCAATAAAGTGAGGTTTGTGCCTTAGTTCAGTAATGAGAAGTTTATAGCTACCATTAAATCTTTTACAAAATGTAAGTCAGGGCGGAGACATAGTCAAGTTGGGAGAAGGTAAAATGGACTGCACCCCTCTTAAATTTCTTAGACTCAACTGCAACATCAGGTCACTCCATGTGACACTACTCGACAACTTCTCGAGTTGTTTTTGATGTAGGATGATATGCTGAACTAGACTCACTAAATAAAGGGTAATTATTAGGTTAATCATAAACTATGATTTTCTTTAATATTTTTTAAAATTAGTTCTGAAAAAGACAGCTGTAGGAAATTTTGATACTGTAGGACCAATTTTGGAATTCACACGTGAGTCCTAACCTTTATTCAACAATTCAGTTAAATAAGACACTTCTCAAACTACCATTGAATATGTCTCAACTAATATTATTGTTTACTGTTCATCACCAAAAATCTAAATAAAAGTTATATTGATTTTTTGCATATATTAGAATTGTATAATTGACCCTACAGGACATGACACCAGGGACAAAATTCCAGGTACACAATCATGCATGGTTTCAAATTGAATCAACAAAAATTTATGGAAGGATATATCAAAGTTGATTTAATATGAACAGCATTAAAATACAGAAATCCAGACTTATGGAAATGCATGTTGAGTTATGGCATTACTGAATCAGGGAAATCAATAGTATACATGAAAGTACAAAAATACAGAAATGTATTTTTAAAAAGAATTACTGACTTACAGAAATATGGAAAAAACTACCAACTGAAGAACTTGCGACAATCCAGAAATGCAGAAATTTATCAAAGTCAATAAAACTAAAAGTATCTCAAACTAGTTTGTTAAAAGTAGATAATTGATTTGAGTTAAACTAAGCATATCTATAAATTTCCATATTTCAGCAACTTCTGTAATTTAATTGTTTTTTCCATATTTCCCTTAGGATTTTCATGATTGCATATGGATTGATGGTATTGCCTTTTAATATTATATGGTTAGGTTTGACCAAGTAGCACACTCAATCAGGTGTATATCTAAACATACAATCAAAGTTTAAACTGATACTTCCAGCAAAAACCCATGTCCCCCCCTCTTAGTATGTGAAAATCTATTGTTTTGCAGATTAATTTTTTTCTAAGTGGTCAGTCTGCACAGTTGCTTTTCAAAAAAACAATACAACTTTTTTTGGAGATTATTTGAGGAGCTTTGTGCAAGAGTATGTGAAATCATTTTTTGTAAAAATTGGGTACAATACATGAATGCTGCGTTTGCTATCATGCTATCAAGTGCATAATAGCCTTGTTATTTAAAATGTAATAAATTGCTGATTTTACATAAAACTTTAACAAAACTGTAAAATCAATTATTTTAAGTGTAAAAATATGTCTTAACATAGTTATGCTCCAAGACTCAATTACCAGTATTTCAAAGCATCTGTTTTCCCACTTTTGATTTCCAAAACAATATAAAAATCTTTATGTATAAAGATCTTTGAAGCGCTGATTTTGACAAATTTTTGTGCAACTAGAACCAAAGAGATTTGTGGCCTGTGCTTACCCCGTTTATGAACCCCTGAATTACAGTATTCAAATTCCCAAGAGTTTAGTTTTATCTAGTAGTAGGTTAGAGGCGGACATACTTCCCAGTTTTTTTGAAGTTGGAAATTTTTAAGCTCATTGACAGCTAGTTTGTTTGGTGTCTTGATGTGTGCATCAAGTTTCCTGCCAGGTGCACACACTTACTTGTTGAGGATCAGATTTATTAGTCTGCCATTAAATACATTAGGGATGAATTAACAGTAATTGTTACTAACACAAAAGTAATTCCATGGGACAATTTTCTATAGGCAATAAAAAGTTTCAAAAGCTCAATAATTTAATAATTTGTCTATCATTAACAGCTTATGAAATAAATTTTTTGCAAGTGATTTTTTTTAATATAACAAAAAAATGAGTAATAAATTGAAAATGTGCACTTCTTGTGACGCTACGGGACCAAACTAGAAACAGCGTTTTAAGGATTAAATAAATTTCTCTTCTTTGTAATGGAAGGTGCAAAATTGTAATATTTTTCAACAAATGCCCATGTTATTTCTATTTCATTTTGAGAAACCTTTTATAAGTTCAATCAGGTGCTTCATATATAATCATTATTTCTTGAGCTATATGCACTCTAGATAACAAAAAAAGCTTACAGTCCATTTTATTGACCTTTCAAAAACCATCATCAAAAATATGGAAATACGTCTCTGCTAACTTTAGCCCTTCAATTTGCAGCTCACTAAAAAAGATATATGTACAATCTTGAATACAAATTGCAAAATTTTTCTTTACTCATGAAGTGCCTTATTTAAGTTATTTACCATATCGTGAAAAAAAATATAGGCTTCTTGAGTGCCATTGTTCAAAAAGTTATTGTTTTATTTCCTTTTAACTTTTAAATATGAGATTTCATTATCTTTTCATTAACTCTTTTGCTCCCGCGTGAAAAGCGAAATAAAATGGCGTGAAAAGCGAAATAAAATGTCCGTAAGGTGGCAGCGCGAAAAACTGTCATAATCAGTCGTAATTAATCATAATTATGTACCTCAAGTTTGTTTGTAAATCATTACTCAGCTGTCTACTTCTACAGTAAGTGTGATATATCGTTGAAATCTACATTTCTTGAGGATTTTAAATAAAAAAAAAAAATTTTTTTTGAATATGCAAATTTTATGCAAATAAACCCCCCCAACTGGGGGGGAGTTGTCTTCGAAATTAAAGAGTTACCCTCACCTCAAAGATCACTACAGATTTATGTTTCAACCAATTTTTTTAGAAATGGTCGCAAGATGATGCTAAGGAAATAAGCTTTCAAGGTACATCAATCAAAACTTACCTAAGAGCCTAGGTTTTCTACAATTTGCAATTAATTTTCTGAGGCACATGACCTTTTTTTTGACCGGTACCAAATTTTGGTACTTAAATTCAGTACCTAAAATATGATCAGTTATTATCTGCTAGAGGTTAGCCTAAACCATGTAACATTAGATATTTTTGAACAGGAAATTTCTTCAAGATTCAGAAAATATCAAGTTTAAATAGAATATGCTGTCACTGACAATGAAACAGCCGCTTGTTTACACCCTTCCCATTTCATGAGAAACAAGGGGGATACAGCAAACTTTGATTTAGAGAAGGCAAACTTCTGCTAGCTTTTAAACTTGTATTTCGCTTCTTGTCTCCTTGGAAACTTGATACAAAATGACAACTTTAATAGTGAAATATTTGCAATTTATTTTATCTTTTCATAGGGTGTAGTTTTTGTAAAAGTTATAATTTAGTGAAGGTAAGTCAAAAAATTTTTTGGGGTTTTGAACTGACATGATGTACAGTACTCATTTTTGATCAGTAAATATCATATACCACTTAGTCTACACTACTTAAAGTTATATATTGCTGAAAAGCAAATTTTCTAAGCTTTTAAATGAGACCGGTATTTAGCAACATATCATATTTTTTAGGCACTAAATTTACTTTTATCTACTTACCATTCAAATTTGTTTTGGGGGGTTTTGAGACCCCTAAAAAATTTGGAAATTCAAAAACGTAAAATTTATTATTATCGCTTGAAATTTTGTCAAATGATGCCCTAAAAGAGTAGTTTTCAGACTGTGTCAATGATAAAGGGTTTGGTTATGTGGTAAAGATGTAATCTCAATTTGATTTTAGTGTAGTTGGCACGTGCTGAGAATTTGGCCGATTTTGTCGTCTGCAACTGGGTTGTTGGTCATTTTAACCGTTTTTGGGTATAAAAATCCAAGAATTAGGGCACAAATTATACATTTTCCGATGCGTGAGGAAATAAGCGTGATCTTTTGAAAATGTTATGAAAATCGGATGAAAAATAAAGTCACAAATCGATTTTTTAGTAAACTAATTTTGTAACTCAATTTAACAAAATTTGAGGGAAACACTGAAAACACGAGATCATCAATCGATGATCGCGGGAGCGAAAGAATTAAACTAACATCAAAACTGTGAATTACATTTTCATAATTGTGATCAAAACTTTTTTTGTTAAATATATGGAGTGTAATTCTGTCTGTACGTACATACACTTTAACTCCTCTAAAACTATTGTAGGTACAACATCAAATTTGGCACGATTTATCACCACTTAGGGGTGAGTGTCATAAAGTTGTTCATGACATTGTCATGACGTTATAATAATTTTCTTTTAATTTACGTTTCACTACAGAGCAAAATTGTTTTTTTGCTCAAATGATTGCCGGTCCCTAATATACCAACTTAGAAAAACTGCGTTCTTTTAGGGTCTAAAATGATGTCACAATTAACGCTTGAATGCCCAATTTGTTAGCTGTTTTTTCTCAAAAGATACTGGTTGTAGAAGCGAAATTAAACACATTTTAGGGAGACATTAATAAAGTGATTTTGATAAAAACAACTGCAAAATTTTAAGCTCATTTGACAATGCAACAAGCAATTCTTTATTTAAGCCTTTTAAGCATGCTTTTTTCCCTTTTTTTGTTGAGCGCTTCCCACTGACTCTATGATGTCATAATGCTGTCTGGTACGATTAACACAGTCTTTTGCTACCAGAGATTACAATATAATCGTGTTTTCAAAAATTGCAACATTTTTACAAAATCAGTTTACTTAAAAACTAGTTTGTGACCTCATTTTTCTACCGATTTCCACAATTTTTTCAAACAATAGGAGTATTTCATGGCAATTCCAATAGTATATGATATTTCTCTTTAGTATTTGTTTTTATACCAAAGAATCAAACTTTAACAGCGGTAGTGTATTTTTACCCCTTTCCAAAAAGTGGTAAGCTAAGTACAAACAGATAAGTTTGATACAAAAAGGTTATAATAAAGTGATAACAATTAGTGTCATTTGAAACCTTAGAAAATTTACTTTCCAGCAGTATGCAGCCCTAATTATTTAGGGCCAAAGATTAGTTTCTAATAGTAATCAAAAATTGATTGCCATACATCATGTTCCATTTTTAGTTGAACCATTATCTTACTGGACTTAACCAACTTGCGATTTTTGAGACAAAGTTTGTTCTTTGGTGCATTTTGACTACTTTTTTTCACAGGCAGGATTCTTTGGCATTATCTGTATACATTTTCAAAAAGATGAAGTCTTTAAATATTTATAATATGTAGCTTACTGGTAAAAAACACTCAAAACATTGGTGCCTGCCCATCACAAAATTGCAATTTCTAGAAAAATTGAGTCTTTTTGTACATTTTCACTGTTCTTCCTTGACAGCATAGATCTTTGGCATTGTCCATCAAAATATTTAAAAAGATTCATCCAAAAGTGAAACCTGTAAAAATTTTAAATATTTAGCCAATTCCAAGCAGAACATTTGGTGATCTACCGAGAAAAATAGGGGTAAAGGTGGTCCTGTTTAATCTTTTGCAACAAAATATTTGTGTCGAGATACAAATCATGTAAATGTTGAAGTTTTGGTAGTTGAGTCAAGCCAGGGCAGCCAGCTGATGTGATATTCTTAACCTCGACAGTATTAATGGAGGCCCTGCTATTGCAATAACTTAACTGTGAGTGCTTTATTTTGGGATAATTTGCTCTTTTCATGGCTGTGTTTATGCCAGGATCAAGCAACATGCATGCTGTTAGAGATGTTAGCTCATACAAATTCACCTACAGTAACGAAAAAGTCATAAGTAGCAGTCTTAATATTTAATGCCTTAATTCTGAAAATGCATATGAATTACCTTGACGTCCTCCCACCTCTCTGATATGCTTTCTAGCACTTGCTGAATTTAATGGATAAAAGTCTGTTTAGTATAAGAACATCTATGGTGAAAACAGGACAAACAAGACATTGCTAGTACGCAATAAACTTGGGAGACATGTAGTTGCTATGCATACCCGCCAGTGTTCCCTTTAAACGCAAAAAAAGTGCGAATTTGCGAAATTATGTCCGGCGGATTCGCAGTTAAAATTCAACGGTGCGTAAAAAAAGTCCGGCGGTTTTTGGTAACTTTTTTACTTTGTTAAAATTTTTGCAATTTTGTTAGCAAAATCTTAACCAATTATTAAGTGCATGGGAGACGGTGAAAAGAAATCCAAGTTAGGACAGATGCTTTTTTAGATCAGTGCAACGTCTCGCGCAAACATCGCGCGGCTGTGACGCAACATCGAGTGACGGCGACTTAAATTTCGCGCACGCTATTGCGTCACTTTTTTCTATAACAAATTATTATCTCTCCAGCAATTGACCTGAAGTAAAATCAATTTTTTTTATTTACTTTTTCCCAGGCGATTTCAGTCGTAGCTAAAAAGCAGTAATAGCAAGCAGCTCTCAAACTTCAGTTTTAACACAAGACATCATTTTTCTAGGGAAGTTTGAAACTAAACTTGCTTTAAATCTGTGTTTTCTTTACGTTTCAACGCTAACTTCAATCGTGCTTGTTAAGATAAAAACGCACATAGTTCTCGCTTTCAGTTAAGCACAAAAAACACCATTTTTGACGTATTGGTTCAGTTTTTGTACGTTACAAATAAATAAAAAAGAATACAACTTCTATCTAATTTAGTTTTGAATTTCCCTTCAAATACTTTCCGAACTGAGATTGAAAGTTTGCTTGCAATTGCAAAAACCTGCTTTTAATTGATTACGATAGAACAATGTAAGTTATCTAATTATTTACCCTAATCAAGCAACAGTTAAAGTTCGCAAATAATTTTTGTTGTGTCATAGTCGCAATAACCTACCTAACATCACATTACTTCATAAAAGTTCTATTTCTCATGCTCATGTCGGGCGTCGGCAAAGGGTTAATTTTATTTACGCGCATTTTTAACCTGTCATTCCAAAGTGCTTACAAATCACTGTTGCAAAGGCTGTAAAGTTTGAGACCAAATTTAACCACAATTAACTTACTGAAGAAAAATAGCCAGGTATTTCGCCGCCGTTTTATAACAACCGATAGGCTATCTGTTTGTGAACATTTTGGGGCTGACATAGTCACGCTAATTATTACGTCACCGAAGCGCATTGTCACAGTTTTGACTTTCCTTTCCCTGCAAATTTGTCCGGCGGTTTTCGTATATTTGCTAGCAATTTCGCACTTGTGCCGGCGTTTACGCACTTACTAAAATCTTAGAGGGAACACTGATACCCGCCCATAATGTTTTTTAATCAATTGCATTCCAAGAAACACTGATTTTTGCTAAAAGTAATTCTATACCATCTTGCGCTGTATCTAGGTGCAACAAGCAAGTATTTATTGAAGTGTTTTTTAAGCATGCGTTTTTCTTCTGTCTAAAATCCATTTGAAAAGCACTGTTACGACATCATCCTAAATGACGTCACAATACTTGCCACTAAATGGCGAGAGCAGCAGCAGGTAGAAAAATTATCCACTATCATTTTGATAACAAACATAAATAGTAAAGCCCCTTACTGATATTAGTAATTAATAGGCTCTTTGTATCGGTACAAAACACTAGTCATCTTTTAAAAGTAACGAGATCGGGATTAGAGGCACAGCTCCATGTAATAAAATCCCAAGATTGAGAAAAGATCAAAATAAAACAATACTAGCATAAATTTGTAAAACCGGGTTAAGAGTAAATAAAACAATACTAGCATAAATTTGTAAAACCGGGTTAAGAGTAAATGTTTTTGTTTGAAAATAACTGGTGCCTATCAGAATAGGCTATATGACTTTGGAGAAAAGGATGGCCTTTTTTCATGCTATGGCCAAATTAAAGCAAACGGTGCAGCCAAAGAATATAAATGCAAAAAAGTGCCTACCAAGTCATAAAATAAGCCTACCACAAATAGCTCATTTCTTTAATTGTCAAAACGACCACCATGTGGTTGCTGCCATTTTTTTACTATGTTTCACCCCTTCTCCTTCGCTTTGAGAAGCCTTGAACAGAACACATGGACTTAGGGCACAGCCAGGACCTTGAAATGAGAAATTTTATTGGGAAAAGGAGCCCACCAAGTCATGATAATCTTATGTGCAGAAAAACCATTTACTTTTCGTTACTGTTTGCTCAAGTGCCCAATGGGTGAAGCTGGCACTGCAAGCTAAGCCAACATTTTCAATCCTGATATTTACTGGCGTGGGTGTTGCAGGAGACACTGGCAAATATACTGTAAAGCAGGCCTGTACAACTCAAAACAGTACAAGGGCCATATCCACAAGGAACTACTTGTCGCGGGCTGCATGCAATCGCTGTTGTAACATAAATGCCACCGTTGCAGCTTGAATGCCTTGTCATTGTCAAAAATGTAAAAATAACAAAATAAAACAATCATTAACGGCATGATGGCATAGTGGTTAAAGCGTCCGCTTCGCAGTCAGTAGACCTTGGGTTTATTTCCCAAGTCTAGTCATACCAAAAGACTTTAAAAAATGGTATTTACAGTTTTCCTGCTTGGCGCTCAGCAAAATAGGGATTGTGTAGAGAACAAGCCGGCAAGCTTGCTTGTTGTGTCCTTGGCCAAGACACTTAGTGGGATGCCTCCATCTTTATGTGGCAGACAAATGGTGGGGTCAAGCAGTCTACCCGTTGTGGGGACCCCAGTCTAACTGAAGACTCGCAAACCGAGCGTGAGCGCTAATGCAGTGTAGCCTACATATACATCTTCCAGCAGAAAGCTCACAGCAAATAGCTCAAATGACAAAGAAGAAGAACTCGTCACCATTATACCAAAACATCTCATTGTTGTTTTTAATACTTATTGGCTGGAAAAACTTATCAATTTGTTCCATTTATCTTTTATTTGGGCTGGTAACCGTTTTCCAGCTTTTTTTTTAAATAGTAACCTTCTCACAGAAGGGACAAATAATAGTAAATTATCGAAATGTAAGGTGATTGTAAGCATGGACAATAAATCTGTAGTAAGTACAACACTCAAAAAAGAAGTTTAATGTGAAATGTTACATCTTTTGTTGGCAACAAGCACACCATAATTAGGTACGATGCTGGAACATTTTTAATATGTTTTCTCAATGCCCATCAGTAAGCGAGAAACGTTGGTTGTTTTTGTTAAAATTCATCACTGAGAAGGTTTGTTCGCATTTGTAAGTGCTGCCAAATAAACTGAACATCTGTTTTGCCAAATTAAGTAAATTTTTGAACCCTTATTTGTTCAAACACTTGTAAAAGCCTTGCATACTGCTTTCTCCATGTTTACTTTTGTGTACAGATGAAGCCAGCTATTCGATAAGTTCCATTTGTCAATGTGAAGCTGCTTTAAAAATGGGTTTACAATAATTTTCAAATGCAGTTTTTCTTTAGTGGAAAGAGTGAGTCTGTTGTTGAATTCTTCAATGAGGACTTCGATTTGTTCAGCATATTTTATTTCTATAGCTAAATGCCTCTCCGACAAAATAAGTTTTAAGCAGATAGGAAACTGTGTCAACATTCCTTTTGAAAGTTGACTTTTGAAAAGTCTTAACTTTACTTTGAAAGCATTTACTGCAGCAGGAAGATCAAAGATCAGTTTTCCTTTTCCTTGAAGCTTAATATTCAGGTCATTTAAATGAGAAGTAATGTCGCCAAGGAAAAAGAAATCTTCATTCCAAGAAGAATCGTCTTGCTCGGAAAATTCTTTGGGTTCCGTTTCCAAAAATTTTGATATCTCAGGTTTCAGAGCAATGAACTGCTGTAGTACATTTACATGGCTAAGCCATCTTACATCGGTGTGGTACACCACGTCACAATATTCTGAATCAGCTTCTTCAAGAAATGATTTAAATAAGCGGTGATTTAGTTTCCTAGTTCAGAGGTAGTTAACAACGTAAACAACATCCAACATCACATGATCAAATTTTAAAACTTTGCTGCATAAAACTTGTCTTTATATAATGCAGTGGTTAATGATAATCTTCCTTTCAATGTGCTCTTGTAGCAAAGTCATCGCTCCGTTTGTTTTTCCACACATAGCTGGAGCACCGTCAGTGCACAATCCAACCAAATTTTTTAAATCACTGGAGAGCTTTTTAGTAACACGATCTATAACAGCGCTGCATATGTTTTTTCCAGTACTCCTACCTTACATAGACTGCATACCACCAAGCTCCTCAGATACAATACCTCTTACAAACACTAAAAGCTGTGCCATATCAGTAGAATTTCTACTTTTATCAATAGCCAAAGAATTATAAGAAAATTCCATTGCTTTGTGACATAGCTGTTCAGTTATATTCTCCGCAATATCTTAAAATCTTCGTTGTACAGTTGTGCGTGAAAGGCTTACGTTTTGAAATTTTTTAATCTCACTAGGGCAGATTAAAGAAACTGCACGTGACATGCATTTTTAGTAAACTCTCCCTCCCCAAACTCTTTCCCACAGCAGCAATTGCCTTTGAAATTTCGAAGCTAACTTTGGTAGCACTAGCACTTTCATTGCCCGGAAGTTTAAAAAAGTTTTGTTGGGAGCAAAGATTGGCAAGTAAACTTTCTGCTTTAAGGCTCTTTTTATTTGTATCTAATTCAGCAAAATTCGGGTGATTGGTTTCAAAATGGTGTCTCAGATTATATTCTTTTGGAACTGAAACCACGTTTCGGCAAACTAAGCACAATATTTTTGAGTTTACTACTGTAAATAAGTATATATTTGTCCATTCAGAGTTAAACACTCTGCCCTCACTTTCAATCTTTCTCTTGTTTTCAGTCATTGCAGTATGCTCACTGCTGACAAATAGCTGAAAATACTTGCCAAACACGCAAGCACTGTTTTACGAACACTCACAATTGACAATAGCATCAGACAATCACTGAAATGGCAACAACTAACAATGCGCGATATACAGAAACAATACACACAAATGGATTGTTTAAAAGTGATTTAACTCAAGATCACATGCTCACATGAAACCGTTTCGAGGGCCACAATAAAAGACCTCACGGGTCGCATGTGGCCTGCAGGCCGTATGTTGTGCAGGCCTGCTGTAAAGTAATGTAGCAACTTCCCAAGTTGAAGAAAAAATCAAAATAAATCATTGACCAAACAATTTGTAAAACTGAATTTAGAGAAAATATTTGTTTGAAAATACTTGGCCTGATGGGTGCCTAGTAGAATGTCATGAATGACTTTGGGAAAGGCATAGCTGCTTTGTTCACTATGTCGGGAACAAGACAAATAGTGCAGCCAAAAACTAATATCACAAATATAAATACAAAGGGGGCTGCACCAAATCAAAAAATAGGCTTACCACTCATAGTTTATTGCTGTAGTTATGAAAACAACCATCATTTTGCTGCCACCATCACATTTGACTCTCTTTCAGTCTCTACCCCCCTTACCTTTTTTAAAAGTATTAACGATAGTTTGTGACTACATTCTTTGTGAGCATTACCAGCCGTGATTTATAGAAAAAGATGATTACTATTGCATATACAAAAATTATGGAAGTGCATATAAACATTAACATCTAGTTTTATCTAAGGGTAATTATACTTTTAGTTTTTTATTGCCTTTTTTAAATATATTTCTGAGGTTTTTTGCATTAGCAATTTGATATTTTTTATAAATTTCCATAGTTCAGTAATTTCTGAGTAGATTTTCGTGGTTTAGTGATTTCATATTTCAATGTGAATTACTGCTGATTTGCGCTTTTGCATTTTGGTGTTGCCCAGAAAAATTGTCAAAGAGGTTTACCAAATGCACAGCAGTATGTTGATAGAGCCATTACGATGTTTAAACTCGTAAGTTTAATTGTTGTGGCACTGAAAAATGGCTCTGTATACCTCTTCATCGCTTTGCTAACTATCTAAGCAAAATCAGTTTGACTTACTACAAAATTGTTATTGTTAAAATTCGTGGGTTGCAGATGGTCAATTTCGGAAAGTTGATAAAAGCAAAATTTGCCAGTATGACATTTTACTTTTTTCAGTGCTTAGCCTGAGTAGAACCAGTTACATTGTATTTCAACACACTGGCAGGCATATACATTATTGACTTATACGTTACAGAACGATCCTCTATATGTGCACATCATTGGTGTTGCCCATTTGTGATTTATGACAATCAAAGCTGGGCATTTTGTCGCACTTCTTGAGAGCGCAGAGTGATGAAGAGCATTTTTTTTTAAATTAAGTGCAGCGCAACTTTTGCAAAGTGAATTTTTAAGTGATTGAAGCACAGCGCCACTTTTCCAACCAGATTTTTTTAGTGACTGAAGTATAATGCACAATTGCGCTTGTTTAAAGCACAGTGCAGTTGAGCTTCTTTTATCTGATATAATGAAGCACTAATGTTCAGTATGTGAAAAAATAGAACGTTACCAATATCCTCTTTGTATGTGCAGCATTCTTTTGAAAGCAAAAATTCACAGCTAATGAAGACAGCACGACAGCAAAAACATTTTTATTACTTCGCAGCAATAATAAAAAAATTTTATTATTTAAAAATATCCCTGGGTAAATACATGTGAAGGTTTATTTCAGCACTTGTCATTCTTCATCACTACAAAACGCGTAAAATTTTATGAGATTATGAGGATTGATCTTTGGTGTTAGATTCTCAGGCCCAATCTGAAATACTCAATCCATTTTCATGTTAAACTGGAAATGTTATTATTGCTTTTCAAGGTTACCTCAAGACGAGGATAACATAAATGGAAGTGATTCTATATGATCTTGGCCTTTTTTCCTTTTGTCGGTTCTACAATTAGCAGTCATTTCAAGAGTAACTAACAGTTTTTTTTTTTTGTATAAATAGTAAATAAATAGGATACTTGTAAATTGCACTTTCAAAAGTAAAGCCTTAAAAAGCAAGATGCAAATGAATGCAAAGTGGTATTTTTTCTTTGTAGCGTACATCACAGTAAAGCGCAAGAGCAAATTATTTTTCTTGGTGTGCTGCGCAGCTTCCGCATGGACTGAAAATAGTTCATTTAAGTGCAATGCAAAATCCGAAATTGCCGAAGTTGCACAACTTGCGCTTTGTGCTTTTATTTGCGAATTGCCCACCTCTGATAATCTTACGTAATACATTTTACTTCCGGCACACTGGCCACCCAATTACTACTGGTATGTAAAAACATGAAGCTATGGCATGAACATTCATGCACATTCAGTCTCCCTTGACTACCTCATTTTAGTAATTTTTGTTGGTTATACTAATAAATATTTTGTTGGTTGTACTAGAGTAACTTTGTGTTTTTAAGCAGAGTAGTGGCTAGATATTCTGCTATGCACTCAATAGATTTGTGTTCGGTTCCTTTGTTAAATCATGCCTAGCATTTTCAAATGGCATTTACAGCTTATTTGCTAGGGATCTAGCACGAGAGAGATTGTTTGAAAAAATGTTGGTAAGTTCACTTATTGTGTTCTTGGAAAGTCACTTAAAGGGTTCCTCTACTTTTTTAGAGCAGACGGGTGGTGAAATTGAAAAGTCGATCTCTCAAAGTGGCCTGGTAGCTAGCAAATTGAAATTGAGCGCGTATGCATGAATGATTTTTGTAATCAGGTTTACACCTATTTTGCTTCAACAATAAAAAGGCCCATGTTTGTCAAAGTCTGCGCAAAACAAAGTCTACTTTTTATCTTTTTCAAAGAAATTCTTGTTAATTGATAGATTACTTATGTTTGCAAACCACTTAGTTTCGTCAAGATACAGTAGTGACTCTATGTGCTTTTGTTCCACAGGTTTTGTGAGGAGGGGTCTACAATAATAAAAGGGCAGAAGTGAATTGGTATCTTGCCCGTACATTACGAGCTATACTGAAAACTTAAGCATTATTACAATTGTAGATGAAGACTGATTGTATTTGTATTTAACCAAACAATATTCGCTGCAAAATGATACTTTTTAAATGAAATCAACCGATAGCAATCATTTTAGCAATCATAGCAAAAAAATCATTACTGTATTTTAGCCAAAGTCTTTTTTTTAATTTCAGCTTTCGTCTGGCTCGCAGAGTTTCAGCTTGGTGCAGCATGTTAACGGATAAATGCCACAGAGGTCTGTCTTTAGCTATTGCCTTTAATAGAAACAGTTTAAGGACCTATATTTGCATTACGTACCATATGTACTTTATTCCCTCTTGAGTTTTTGATCACTCAGCATCTGCTCAAACATTTTAGCTACTTGCTATAAATTAGCGACGTCCAACTTTCAAGAAAAAAGATCACTTTGGCCTAAGTTTACATTTTGATGTCATTTTCCTCAAGTGCACCTGCGATTGCATGACAAATATAAAAACGTTGAATGTTTAACGACTGATACTGGGTGACGATGATTTTTTTCTGGGGTCGTTTGGGCAACAGTGGTATAAAAAAACACGTTACAATAAATTGCATGTTAACACTGACAAAAAGTGACACAAACGTTTTGGTAGTAAATGTAAACTTTTCTACAGTTTTGAAAAACAGTATGCATCGGACATATTTAGTTTCAAATGTGATTCGTGTTGCAGGCAAATATCAAATGTTTGATTTGTAACTGTTAATCTTGCTTTTTTCCAGCAACCCTAATTTTAATTAAGATTTTTGATCTGTTAATAGCTTGTGTTACTCGATGATGAAATCCAATTATAGCTGTGTCCCATCCATTACAAGATAGACTTGGCAATATCGAAATTACTTTGACAATTTTATATTTTTTCTAGCCGTTGGCTGAATCGAGATCGTTAATTTAGGTTATACTTTTTAATATTTTTAATATGGGTGAAAAGGATGGCAGTTACGATGACGTTGTGGAAGAAAGAGTTATTAATGAAGAATATAAAATATGGAAGAAAAACACTCCTTTTCTTTATGACTTGGTCATGACCCATGCTTTGGAGTGGCCAAGTTTAACTTGCCAATGGCTGCCGGATGTTAGCAAGCCAGAAGGAAAAGATTACACTGTCCATCGCCTCATTTTGGGAACCCACACTTCAGATGAACAAAATCATTTAATAATTGCCAGTGTTCAATTGCCTACTGATGATGCTCAGTTTGATGCTTCGCATTACGACAGCGATAGAGGAGAATTTGGTGGCTTTGGCTCGGTTAGTGGCAAAATTGAAATCGAAATCAAGATTAATCATGAAGGAGAAGTAAACAGAGCAAGGTTTATGCCTCAAAACCCATATATTATAGGCACAAAAACCCCATCCAGTGATGTCCTGGTATTTGATTACACTAAACATCCGAGCAAGCCTGATCCCAACGGTGAATGTTGCCCTGATCTTCGCTTACGAGGTCATCAGAAAGAAGGGTATGTATCTACGTTAAAATTCTTTTTCATAAAACCAAAAGTATACTCCTTTATTGGCATCTGAAATTGTTGTTTTAATTAAATATTTTTAGTTATTCATTACAATTGCCGTGGTATAGTGTCACGTGTTCTTGAATTTGGAACGAAAAACTCGGTGTAACTCCATTGAAACGCCAATGGTGTTTGTCAGGAGAGGCATCCCGTTTTTGCAATCCTGTGTTTCTCCTGTAAGCGGGTAGTTACTGACAGACACACCTTGAACTTGCGGGTTTAATCCTGGAATAGGTGGAGAGGAAGGACTTGAAATTTAGCTTTTGTTGATTAATTAGTGTGTGATGAGTTAATCATTTATTTTTAGATATGGATTGTCTTGGAACTCTAATCTCAGCGGCCACTTGCTGAGTGCATCGGACGACCACACTATATGTCTGTGGGATGTTGGTGGTACTCCAAAAGAAGGTCGTATACTAGATGCTACTACGATTTATACTGGGCATACTGCGGTGGTTGAAGATGTATCCTGGCACCTTTTGCACGAAAGCTTGTTTGGTTCGGTGGCTGACGACCAGAAGCTAATGGTGTGGGATACAAGATCAAATGTATACACCAAGCCAAGTCACGTAGTTGACGCCCATACTGCTGAAGTGAACTGCCTTTCTTTTAATCCGTACAGTGAATATATCTTAGCCACTGGATCTGCTGACAAAACGGTTGCTCTCTGGGATTTACGTAACTTAAAGTTGAAGCTTCACTCGTTTGAGTCTCATAAGGATGAGATATTCCAGGTAAGACACGAATTTCGTTGAAGAAAAGCCTTCTGTGAAATGGCATGTACTTGCCTCATTTGTGCAGTAGCCTATGACTAGTTTTAAATTTAATCGTAATCAGAAACTGAAGGTAGGAGGTAAACTTGTAAAAATTTTCAAAAAAGTTTATCATTGTAAGTATTGTTGTGTCGTTGAGGTTTGAAGAATAAGGCAGGCATTTTTCTCTATTTGTAACCTTTTGCATCTTTAGGTTCAGTGGTCACCACATAATGAAACTATTCTTGCCTCGAGTGGAACTGATCGGAGATTGAATGTTTGGGATTTGAGCAAAATTGGGGAAGAACAAAGTGCTGAAGATGCAGAGGATGGACCTCCGGAACTTCTGTTTGTTCACGGCGGACACACTGCCAAAATCTCCGATTTTTCGTGGAATCCAAACGAGCCATGGGTGGTTTGTTCTGTTTCTGAAGACAACATCATGCAAGTGTGGCAAATGGCTGAAAATATTTACAACGACGAAGATCCTGATGCCTCTGCTCCCAGTGCTTCAACGTCTGACCTTGAACAGACGGCTGCATAAATGGTAGATCTAGTTTGAGTGCTAACTTTACATTGCCCTCATGAAAACGCGCCGACGAGCTTTTTTGTACGTTCACAAATGTGCTATGTGGCTCTTCAGTTAATGCATCACATGTAAAATGACTAAACAATGCAATGCTTTTACGCAATCAAGTTTTCTGGATTTTTCCGATGTAAAATTTGTATTTTTGAAGCTGGATTTTTGTAGGTTGGGCCAGAAAATGTCCAGTGTAATAAATATTGCTATTTACTGATGATCTGATCTTTGAAGCGCTGCAAACCAAAATTAATTTCAAGCAATGTAATGGTAAGGAGCAAATTAGAACCTAGTCAGGCCACACACTCGTTAGATTTTAATTTTAAAGTGTTTTGTGTTCTAATTCTGCACACAGCACCGTAGTGTCGAGAAGATTCACAGAGTACTTACCCGGATTTCTTCAAGAGCCAGAGGCTGACTGCTGCTGTGTGCCCCTTCATCAAGGACACAAAATTTGCTTCCAATAGCTTCACTGTCCACAATAATTACGCATGTGATTCTAATCTGCGTAATCAACTTCAAACGAAGAATTCTTGACAGGTCTATTGCCACACGCAAAGGTCATTTAAAAGTTTACTCCACGAGAAAAAGCATTTTTTACCAGCAAATTAAAACGTTTTTTGGAAATGTTTATCTTCCAGGAAAGCTAAAAGAGCTAAGAATCCTTCCCTCACAGTCACGTCACTTCCAAGATAACAAAAGAACAATTAAGCCTTTATTATTGTACTTATAAATCAGAACTATTTTAGACATCCTAAAAGCTCGGTCACAAAGAATTTAATAACCCTACTTTTTTAAAACATCCAATAACTAAGCATCAAGAAAAGTTAGTGCCTATAGTTTTGGACTGGTTAGCCCCACTTAAACAAAAATCCTCGTTGCCTCTCTGCGTGAATTCATTTGAACCAATTTTTAGCTTCGGTTTTTAATAAAAGATTTTCAATAAAATCAAGTGGTGAGTTAGTTGCTCCTGTGCAGGTATTTTTCTGGTCAAAAGAGTCCACTTGTAAATGCGACTACTCACAATCGTCATCATGGCAATTAGATACATGTATTACTCAAGGTCAGAATTTGTGCTTGATTGCTTTATCCGTTCCCTCGTTCTTGTACGACATTTAGATCTGCGTCATGAGACCAGCTACACAGATTGTCCTAAACGAAAGCAAAGTTGTTGCACATATTATATTCCATCTTGAATTGTACGTTTTATGCGTAAGATCAGTAATTCTGTATGGGAGCGAGACGTGGTGTCTGAGGGAGAATGAAGTGGCAATTTTGAAAAGAACTGAAAAAGCAATGTGTGGAGTTGAGGTTTCAGTTTATTAGATTGTTTATAAAAAAAAACGCGCACGCAAATATTATACCACATTATACTGTATATGTGGGATATACACGCAAAAAAGGGTGCCTATTTACAGACCAGGAGATAACGAAAAAATCGTTAGGTCGTCAGGTCAGGTGTCTTCTGAGAATTTGTAAATGAGCTAACAAAATTGAGAAAAAAAACAAACAACAGAAATATGTAAAGAGACAGCTTCAGCAACGAAAAACAGTGATTCCAAAACACAGCATAATAATGTAGACTAATCAATAAGAAGCACGATCTGGTTAGGGGAAAAAAACAAAAATAAAATGCAAGCTTTAATCATCCTATTTTTTCAGAAGTTTCCTTTTTAAGTGTTCTTTAAAGGAGGGCCAGTCTACACTTTAAAACAAGGTTTGGTTCAGACCGAAGCGTTACCACAGCATTTTGTGACCGTAGGAAGTATTTGCTCGGGGTATTGGAACTAGGCCTATGTCTCATATAATGTTTATGTATACAAGCGAGTTTTACAAAGTCCTTATCGATTTTATGTGGGATGTTGTCTTTAAATGTCTGGTATATGAATTTTCCAGTTCCAGGCGATAAATATCTTTAATTTTCAAAATATTAAGCGCTTCAAAAATAGGTGACATGTGACAGAATTTTTTCTCAAAAGTGATTGAAAAAAGAACGAACCAAAAACTCATGAGTTTGCTAGGTTTAAAGGATACTTTGCATGAACTAGCCAGGGCGAGTGAACTACGATGATATAAGCATGTTTTGAAAAGGGATAATGGTGATGTTTTAAGAAGAGCGTTGAATTTTGAAGTGGCGGGAAGAAGAGGGCGTGGGCGACCGAATATGACGTAGAAGAGACAATCGGAGGAGGATACCTATCAGATTGGACTGAAAAAGGAGAATGCCATTGACAGAGCAAAGTGGCGTGATGGTGTGTACAAACTATCGAGCAACATCAGGTGAATCCGGCCACCTGCATTAACGCAGGCAAAACCGGATTAAAAAAAAGTGGATCTCTCTTTCTCTCTCTCTGTGCTATTGCTTGTGCGCTACAAGGATATTCCAAGTGTTTGCTTGACTACTGCGATTAAAATAGGGTAGCATCGTTGTTCTGGTTCGTTGCGTTACAACCGTAAGAAAATTTATGGCGACAAGTCGACACGATCATGACTTTTTTTATCATGAAAACTACTTGTTAAAGATAGGTTTCCATACAGGAATAAATTCAAGGTGTTCTTGTTATTATTGTATTTGTGGTGCCTCCTGAATCACCTCACTGTGATAAGTACACATGATGCCATCGAAGGTGCTACAAGCTCTACATTTTTTTGTCCTTCTTTGGCTATCCATAGTGGAAAAGAAAAATCGCATTTTTCAAATTTGCTTTTGTCCCCGTTAATCAAGGTACCGGTATGTGGATTCACCTGATGTTTCTTGTACTTTTATAAGCAGCATTGCGCCACATTGCTCCATCGATATCATCTTCCACAAAATCTTTTTCGGTTTTAGTAGCTTGTCCTACAGTAACTGTTACGAAAAATTGTTTTCTTGGTGTCACACTCGCTTTGGAGTTATGAATAAGACCAGCTGCCGGCAAAACCAAGTGCGTTTCTACAACAAGCAAAAACAGAAGTTTTTCCCAAGGAAATAATATGGTGATTCTGATGTTCAACCATAGCGCGATAAATGAAGCGTTAGGTGAGCAGCTAAAAGACTGGAGTTGAACCAGGCACGTAGCCAGCCAAATATTTTGGGGGGCAAGAGGAAATCTTGGGAGACCAAATATTTTTTGGTTTACTCTGGTGATTATATTGTTTGTAACAACTGTAATATTGTTTTAAAAGAGTCGCAAGGCAATTTTTAGTCCGGAGTAGACACAATTGTCATCGCTATAGTGGTCGGTGGTCAATGACCTTTTGTTTTGAAGAATATCCTCATGAAAGCCCGAAGTTTAGCGTGTACAGCGCATATAACTGCATTCAAAGATATTATTTGTCGCATTTTCCGTTGCAGCAGCAAGGGTTAACTTTTTTTTGGAGATCACCATTTTCACAGTCCGTGATTACTACAAACCTGCTTATAACTGAAAGAAACCGCAGTGCACGACTTAAAAAGATTTGTTTGAAGGGACAAAATAGAAATGGGACATAAGAAGTTGGGGAATACAAAAAGAGGACACTTCTCAATCAAAATGCACATCCTCACTCCATAATAATTTTTTAACTGCTTAGTTTCATGTTTTGTAGCAGCGGTGGCCAAACTGCGGCCCTTTAGATCCTCGACTGCAGCTCTTATGTCTCTTGTATTTATATACAATGATGTAGTTTAGGTGTGTGCTATCTGTTGTGCGCCACTTTAAGTTTTGTGGCTGGTGGAAGGGTGAAAATGCCAAATTTCGTGCCTTGAAAATGATGATCTCCGAAAAAAGATCAACACCCTATGTCTGGACGGTAAATGCGTCAATTCAAACAAACCAAGAATTGCGTAGCGGCTCTTTCAATAATGGCTTTTACCTTTTTTAGCTCTTTATTACGGCAAGTGTGGCCACCCCGGTTCTATAGGAAGGTTGCATATGACGTCACGCATTTGGCATGAATGAAAGTGGGTGACCAAAAGCTGTAAGCCATGGTCAAAAGATACAGACCAAACCGGGACATAGGATAGAATGAAAGATGTTTTTACTATCCTGGCATTTTCTTACATTCCATTGTAGAAATCTTCCATTCCAAAATTCCTATCCATCTATACATTTATGTTGTTAATTCCGGAAAGCAGGTGATTGTAATAATAGCTTAACGTGTGATGCTATTTTTTTTAATTTACCAATTACAAGCTGTCTATGCTATCTGGCACTGCTTACCATTTTGTTTGCGCTTAGAAAAAAAGATAACTTCTTGAGACAAATGTAAAAACAATATCGGCGCAACTAATAAAAAAAAGTTGAAAAAATCTGTAACTTGCAATAGTAGGCAACAAGCATTAAGATGACAAAGTTATAATGGACCCAAATTCAAAAATTTTCAATTGCCAAGCAAGATTTGTGCATCAGAGATATTTTTTACTACTTTGCCTACCAAAGACAAAGCACAAATTCCAAAAGTTTCTGTTTTTATTCCAAGACGTAATACCGTACTGGTGTTTCTCAGACTCTTCATTTCGCACTATCCGAAACATGCGCAACGATGTAGCGCAGATTAAATGACTGAACTACAGTGAAGTTACCAATGTGCGAAAATAATACAGACTGTTTTTTACATCAGCCAACAACGGCGATCGCTTCGGTTTCAAACAAAATGGAAAAAATTTATTCTTTTAGTTCAAACAATGAAATTATGTGGAAACGTTTATGCAATGCTGTTTCATGGCGTATGTATGCCCTGGTAAAAAGTTGTATAATGGAATTGAAACAGAACGATCGAAGATCGTCTTTCATTGTATTATCCAAATCTTCCATTGCTGTCCATCCTTGGCATCTTCCATACCAAAACATGCCTTCCATTCCGTCCCGTCCCATGCCCTGAAATGAACGACAACTTTTGGGGTTATTTTGAAAACTAATGAGAATTCAAATAAATAATGGAAAGAATTAATGCTAGTTTGTCACTAGGAAACGAAGTGAATGTAATCAAAATTCATTTGGTTGAGATTAAGCCTTTCACTTGGCGAAACCGAGTTTAGCACGGTATGTCCATTTTCCAGAGACATTGGTCTTAAGAAAAGTGTTATTCAAACGAGCCTATCCTTTATTTTTCTTTTAAAGATAACTCCATAAAATTTTGATATCCGTTGGAACATTAGCAAAATCAACCATTATCTGATCATTGCTACCGGTATCGAAAGCTTTTTAATTGCACCTTACGTGGTCTAGCAGCTTAGGCAAGAGCCCTAAAAAATTGCTTAAGGAATACCGTAATTAAGTCGTGAAATTATATCTGATACCGTATATCAATGTAACTGGCCTACAAGCATTTTTGACCAAAAATGTCAAAGGACTGTTGAGTTCACTCATCAATATCAAATGTAACACGTGCCTATGATGAATTGTACCATCAGTCTGCCCTGTAATCTAGGCTTCAGTATAAGGTAGCTATACAATTCCTCAGTACGCTTTTACAAATAAATATGCTAAATAAGTTGCATGTTGCAATCTTTATCTTATACGACGGGTCCAATCTTTACCTGGGAGATTGTCGATATTCTGCTTAGACTCGTTTATAAGACGAAGGAAGGAAAGCAGGTAACAATAGAAACACATTTCAATATCAAGGTCTTATAATAGGCGTGTTTTTATTGATTCTTCTTCCTTAGCACTGTGGATTTATTGAGCTTACCGGTATGACGTTTTAGGGAAAAACGAAGTCCCGCACGCTTTTCAACGAGCTAGGGGCTGACTGACAATAGGCTAAAAGATTTATTTAATTCATAGCATGACATTTAATTTAATTACCGCGCACGTGTCTCTGTTATTTATTTTTGTCAGAAACAGTGAAACATCTGCAAAATTCTGAGAGAACTGTTTTCTATCTCCTGTAAATCTCGCTTATAAGATGGGCTCTCCAATTTAAGCCCGAAATCTCAAGATAAAATCTCCGCCTTATAAGCGAGTAAACATGGTATTATTTGAATATGAAACGATACCAGAAGATGTCTACAAATAAGCCTAGCAAAATGTTATACCCATAAGAGTAGGCTAACTACCAGCAATAACAAGTGAACCTTAACACTCCTTAACTCACAGTTTGATAGTCTAACTCAGAGTTTTAACAGTCTTTAAGTCAGAGTGTTTAGATTATAGCATCAGGAAAAAAAGCATGTTTAACATTTGTAAAAAGTGTCCATTTTATTCACATAAAACGATATCACTCCTACACAGTTTAAAGCAAAAATCCAGAAAGTGGTCAGTTTATTATTAGTCCTGATGAAGAACAGCTGTATAGCTGTTCGAAACGTTGACGGATATTGAAGTTTTTTGCATGCTCGGTAAGAACTTGTATCAACTTGAATAAACGTTATCATTACCAGAAGAGCTAAATAAAATGGCTTTTGTGTCAATATGGCGTAGTTGCTAGTCAACCTGTTTGAGGTACATTGTTTGCGTTGAAAACGGCACCAGTTGAGGGCCGAAACGTTCGCAGTATGTTTTTAACAAGTTGTTTGGCTGTTATTTTTGGATTAAATAAAATGAATTTATCAAAAATACCTGGTAGCCAGAAAAACAGTAGATTAGTATGCACTGTAGAACATCACATCATTTGAGGATAAAATTTTGTAGTTTGGTGCATTATGAATCCCAAATTGCAAATAAGAACGCAGTGTAGTTGGCCAGCAAGAAATATATGTACCAGACGTGACAAAAGTTCTTATCGATTACCACAAGTGATAAAAAAAGACGGACTCATATCCTTTTTTCAAGTAGATTCCGTTTCAAATTCTTTCGGGGGAAAAAAGGCGTCATGCAGCCACTTACGTTTTGACCACTAATCATTTTGGTATTAACCTATGTCACTGGTAAAGAAGTTACGGCCTGCCAGAGCATTTTATACGGCCCGGCAACACTTGTAGAAACTTCTATATATCTAATTTCTAATATGACTGTGGTGGCCACTCACACTCGCAGTGCTAAGAAGCCAAAATATGCAATACGACATTGCAAGATCTAAGCTTTTGTATACAGTTATTGCAAGATTTTAAGCACTTGCCCTTGGCCAACTTTTGAATGGCCGGTACACCCCTCCAGCAAAAAAGTTTGCCCATCTCTGGCCTATGTAGTTTGCATGAAAATATACTAAAAATTTGTATTTTAAAACAATAAATAGGAAGTGGCTATTTTGGCATTTTACTCTTGGTGGCTATTTTGCTGTCACCATTCTTGTGTTTATATAGCCATAATTCCTTCAGTTCTGACAGTGATGATGTGGCAAGTGGATAGTACAACTGCCTTGACATGCAATAGTTACAGGTTAGAATCTTTACTGTTAGGTACTTAGAGAAAGGCAGTGTACGCTGGAAGGGAGACCCCATATGTGAATGTACAGGATAGTGTACGGTACGCTGGGAAAGAGTGTACAGTGCAGAAGAGTGTAGACAGGGGGTGCAAATTTTCTAAATCAATTATTAAGATTGACCTATCAAAAACAGTCAAGAGTCACATGCTCAATATGTCATTAAAATTGACTAATCACCAATGTCTCACAGTAAAATAGCCTCTAAGGGTAAAATGCCATAGATGGCAAAATAGCCACTGCCTAATAAAGAAGCTAAATTTTCTGGTTTTCTCAGTTACTGCACTGATGTTAATAAATTGGTGATCTTTTATTATTTAGCCTTCCTTTTAAGAGTCTACAGTGATTTTTAGTCTTGGGATTTGGTGTATTATCTGCCATAGAAGTTAATCCTGACAAAGTAGATATGATGTCATTTTTCACATTACTCCTTGATTGCTAAACATCAAGCAGGATAGCTTTAAATATTAAATGTGGTGTAAAGCTTTTGTGTGATTTATCCTAAGTTTGTTTTTAATCTAGAAATAACATAACAACTCTCAGGTTATTGTGTAAATGACATTTGGAATGACTAAAACTGCGTGGCCTGTAAGGTCAATTGATGTACAACAGCATTCCTTATTTCTTTATTTGTCTCCCAATGGTATTTTGCTCATTTATGACAGCTTTCTAGTCCATCATCTCCGCCATAAGCAGTCGTGATCTTTTAATGTACTGCAGTTAAGACTCATGTTTGTAAATTATCTTTCGATCATTTTTCTGCTGTATCAACTCAATCAATTGTACATCACAACGATTTGCAAATGACCTATAAGCAAATCTACAGAAAAATATACAAACTGAATCAGGTGGAGGTTGGAGTGGTTACAGAGTACAGTATTGTAGTTTGAAAAGATCACTGAAGTAAAATCCCAAGCAAACAACATTTTCCTCTATGCAAAAAAGATGAAATTGTTATGAAATTCAACAGTTGTTAAGACCACAAACTATGTCAATCTAGGAAGATGTTAAAACCGGAAGAAACTGAAATGCAAACATTCATGGAAAGTTTTCCATGCAGTTGGATGTTGCTGATACAGGAAATCCCCAGTACAGATCAGCATTTAGGATTGGGGTTAGGGATAGGGTTAGATCAAAATTAGGCTTGAAGTTGATTGGGGTTGGTTGGCATTAGGTTTAGTGGTAGAATTAAGATTATAGTTGGGGTTAGGACTAGTCCATAGAATTTTTGTGTTTTAGTAGCATACGTCAAAACATGCAAAAAACTTAAAATAAAATGAGTTCACCACAAAACCAACGCAGGTAAAGATCTATGACTATTTTTCTTAATTAATTCAAAAAATCTGTTTTAGAACTTTGTAAAGTACTGCAACTTCTGCATTAGTTTTGCCAATTTGGCGTTTTTTTTAGGCAGTGGCTATTTCGCCGTCGACGGCAATTTGCCCTTGGAATCTATTTTGCCGTGATCATTCACGTGTGTTTATATAGCCAAATTTGCTATTATCGCATCAGTGACTCTGTGGTGTAGTGGATAGAGCGCTGGTCTTGAGATACCAAGGTATCAGGTTCGAATCTCAGCTGGCCAGGGCTTGAAAAGAAAGGCAGTGTACACTGTAGGGGCAGGCCCGGTATGTAAATGTACGGGGCAGTGTACACTGCAAGGGAGTGTGCAGGGTGGGGGATAGAGACCTGGGGGTGCAAAATTTTTTTTTGGTTTTTAAAATTGACCAATCAGAGACGACCAAAAGTCACATGTTTAGTACGTCATTAAGATTGACCAATCACAAACAACTCACGGCAAAATAGTCTCTGAGGGTAAATTGCCGTCGACGGCAAAATAGCCACTGCCTTTTTTTATGGCAGTGGCTATTTTACCATCAATGGAATTTTATTTTAGGAAGTTATTTTGCCATCAGTGATTTGTGATTGGTCACTTTTAATGAAGTATTAAACATGTGACTTTTGGTTGTTTCTAATTGGTCAATTTTCATGACCAGTTTGAAAAAATTGTAACCTTAGTTTTACACTGCCTTTGTCTAAGTACCTTACTACCAAAGATTTAAACTTGTAACCATCATTTTTGAAGGCAGCTAGCTGCCCTATCCACTACGCTACAATATCATTGCCAGAATACTAGCAAACATGGCTGTTTAGACATTTATAAATGGTGGCAGCAAAATAGCCTTCAAGGATAAAATGTTGTCAACGACTAAATGGCTACTTTCATTTTTTTATTACCATAACAAATCTCACTACATAACACACTTCTTTGTTGTAAACCTGGGAATGATCAAAAGGCATTGTTGAAATTATTTATGGCAATTCCTTATATCAACAGCTTTTTGTAGTTCTATAGAAATGCTACTGTAGGTAAATTCTACTGTATTTAGGCCTACAATTTTACAGCAATATAGAGCAAGGCTTTTAAATTAAAGTGAAGTGGTTGTTGAAAGATTTGTCTCAGTGGCAGTGTTCATGGACAATGCAGTCTTTATTTTAGGCAAAGTTGTTGACATATGGTAACAGAATGTTAAAGTTAGTGCCATAATGCATTTACAGCTATTTGGGATGCAGATATGCTTTTAATGATCAAGGCATGGTTTTTTTTATCCAAGGTGGCTTACCTTAGCCTACTTGCAAACCAGTTATGGTTTATCTGTCTTCTAACTACGTGTTTGGTTATAAAGGTACTAAGCTGTTACTTAGTTTTGGTGGTAAAAATTTTTAGCTTGACAATACATTGTGGAACTGAGCTACTTGACAATACAATGTGGAACTGAGCTATACAAAAAGAATAAATAGCAAAAGGATACATTAGGAGATTATGGATAAGGCTATTCCAATTTATATTGAAGAAGCAAGGCGTTGTTTGCTAAATCACAATTATGGGAAAGCATATGCTTTTTATTTGTTGATTTTAAAACTAAACCCACGATGGCAAGGTTTGGTAGCAGATGGGTTTGCATCATCATGGAGAGAATGGAGTCTCCAATTGCGCGAAATGGGAAAAATTAAAGAGTTGCTTACATTATATGAACAAGGTTGTGAAGTTTTTATGCAAAATGACATGCTACACTTTCATATGGGAAATGCTTTATTTCACTTAAATCTTAAATTGGAAGCCATTGGAATGTTTCGTAGAGCTTTGATTTTTAATGAGCACTGTTATGAAGCATCAATTAGTTTGGAAAATGCATGCCGTGGAGTTATTGACAGCTGGCATTTTTTAATGCTTAATGATAGACAAAGACATTTGAAATTTAATGAAGCAATTAGTGCTCTTATGAAAAGCCATGACACAGTGTTGGATATTGGATGTGGCAGTGGTATTTTAAGTATGCTTGCTGTACAAAACGGAGCTAAGGTAGTTAACGCTTGTGAAATGTCTCAAGCAATGCAAGTGGTAGCAAATGAATGCATTGCCGCAAATAAAATGGAAGATAAAATTAATCTTTTAAGATGCCATTCTTCTCATATATTGGTTGACGAGGCTGATAAATTTTTAAAAAACAATGTTGCTATTCCAAAAAAATGTTCTTTACTAGTTACAGAAACTGTTGATGCGGGGCTGCTAGGTGAAGGAATTGTCGATTCCTTATCTTACGCATGGAAAAATCTTTTAATTTCCTCTGAAAATGGAGGTCAAGTCATACCTCATTCTGCCAAAATGTTTTGTGCTGTTGTTGAATGTGAGGAAATTTTTAACAAGCATGCTGTTGCTAGACACAATTTTCCACAAGTTTTAATTACTAGTGGTGTAGGGTTTAAAAACTGTTCTTTCAACAGCTTAAGCGCATCCAGTAACTGCCTATGCAGTAGTAAGAAGTGTATTAACATTTGCGATTTGGAACCATATACTTCAGAAACGGTTTCAAATCTTTCTGTTAAATTTCTTTTGAAATCTCAAGAATTGTTTTATGTCAATTTTAATGACCCAGTAGCTATTGAAAAAATTGAAAATGAACTTTACAAAGAAATAGCATTTGAATGTCTTGCACTAGACACTGGATATGCAGATGCTATTATTGTTTGGTTTGAGCTTAATCTGCTGCCGAATTCGTGTTGTATTATTAATACTGCAGTTGGTACTGAGCATTGCTGGGAGCAGGCAGTCTATCCCATTCGTTATTATGAGAATAATGGGGAAGGTAAAAAAGTGCTTCCCAAGCGTCTGATGATTTCTCAAGACGATTCTATTCAGGTTTCATTTAGTGTTCATTGTGATTGTTTGTCTTTGCGTTCCTTTAATGTTTGTAATGACAGAACTGATCAAAACTTGTTCGTACAACCAATGCCGTGTATTGAAACGAATCTACACGTCACTGTCTCTGAAGAGCAAATTCAACGCATAAATGATTCCTCATATACCAACGTGTGTTTTCGAACGCTATGCAGTTTAAAGAGTTGGAATAAGGATTCGTTTATTCTGTTAGATGTTTCCAATGGATTTGATATTTTTGCTATAAAAACTGCTCAAGCTTCAAATATTGTTGTTTATAAATATTGCCAAACTGCGGCTATATATGCTGCCCTTCAGCATTTGTCTAATCAGTGTGGTATCAATATAAAACTAACTAACGAACTGCCATCTCTTAATGTTAAGTTTGATGCCATTGTATCTCATGTTATTGAACCCAGTGGCTTAATTTCTCCTAATGCGCTGAGCAATATAAATCAAGTAAAACCATTATTGTCATGGTCGGGTTATATTATTCCAAATGGGTTTTTACTTATAACACAGCTTGTGGAGTCTGACCAACTGCTTTCGAAGTGTTTGGTTGTTTCAGATGAAAACACTCTTGGTCTCAAAATCTCAGACACGATAAATGACTTTAGGGTATCTGTTCACAGCGATTTGGAAATACGCACGCTGCACTATAAAGCTTTGACCAATCCCACTGTGGCTTTAACTTGTGACTTTAATGAAGCAACCGATTTAATGAATTTGGAAAAAACAATTGTTATAAAAACTATTAGTAGTGGAAAAGTTCATGCTGTTGTATTTTGGTTCAAAATTCATGTTTATGAAAACGATTATCTTAACACAATGGAAAACACTAATCACTGGAAACAAGCCGCCTATGTTTTTCCATCTTCGAGGCAAATTAGTGTGTCTTCTGCAGACGAAGTTACTTTAAAAACGACTTGTTGTGATGATTCAATTTTGTTTCATGTTTCAAAATATTGTTCTTAATTAACTTAATCTTATTTTTACTTTTTATTGAGTGTTATGGCATACTGTTTGTAATAAACGTGTGATTTTGTTGCTGCCGCTGCCTTTGCCGTTATCATATGCTTCATTCTATTTAAAAATGAATATTATTATTTACTACCAGTTGCTATTAAAATAACGTTGCTAATAAACTTTCTGTAGTATTAGTGACATCGTTTGTATTGGTATATGCGATTTTAAATGAGTTTCATTTGTTGTCATGTGACCTTAAATTTTTCTCAGATGAAAGGATTTCAACTTTCCTCCGAATCCAAAACAACGTAACTGCAAAAAAATTTCAACCGAGAAAAAGCGCTTTAAAGTTTATCGAAAACCACAACGACGTTTTGACTGCAATTTAACATTTGATGTTGTTAACTTAAGAACCTTGCTTGTACTTTTTTAAATCTGTAGGCTACAAAGCATTGATTGTTGTCCTATTAAGCTAAATGGTGTAGTTACGTCGCTTTACTTTTGTTAACTTTACTTTGTGTATGACTGCAGCAAATACAAACCGGCATATTTGTTGCACGATATTAAAAACACAAAAAATTGGTGATGTGGTTCAAATGAAATACAGTATCGTATATATAGGCAATATCAGTGAAGTCAAGTGAGTTATCATTGGTGGGCAAGTGCTTACAAAATTTACGTCGATTTGTCCGCCTAAAGGAGCACAGTTTTCCTTTAATGTAGTCATGCTTTGAAATTGGCACACGACACGGTACTGAACGAGATTTCGGAATATCTTTGATATTGAACCTTTTTATCAAGAAATCGATGAATTTGTATTCGGTATTGATGCTGAGAGGTTTTGTGCTTAATCGACCTCGGTTTACTCTAGAACAGGGGTGTCAAACTCAAATTCACAGTGGGCCAAAATTAAGCAATGAAGTAAAGTCACGGGCCAAACTCAAAATTCATTAAAAAATTAATTGCAACTGTTATGTAATGTTTAACCTTTTGATATCAAAGCACACTTTAGTTTTGCTTAAACACAGAATCTGGAACAATCAAAGCTTAATCTTACAAATACGTAAGAAATTAAATTTGAAATAAGACACATCGGTGGTATTCATTTCTTATTTAAATAAGTATGTCTCTCCCTGTATCCTTTCAAGTTCCTTTTTAAAGTAAATCTTTTTCAAAGCCAACAATAAAAGAACCAAAAATAATAACTTCATTCAATAAAAACCCAACATTTCAACTATTAGCAGACCATGCCTTGCAGTAGAAAAGGTGCATAAGAAATATATACTCAAGCTCCGTTCGTTACACTCTAATTTACTCTGCACGTTGGTATAAGCCAGATACCTGGCATCTTTTCTTAGATGCAAGTTTATCAATGTCTGAGGTCAGGCTCTGAGCTGAGGAAATCTTCAGGACGGAGTGAAGGTGTTTGTCAGTGAGTTGACATCTGTGAGGTGTTTTGTTCACCTTCTTCGAAGAAAAGTTGCTCACATAGATATGTGCTGCCGAACATTGAAAGCATTTGAGCAGTTGGGTGCGTAATTGTGTCAGGGAGGAAATATGGAAACTGCATAACACCGACAGAGTCATATTTTGATTCGAGCATGTCATTACATTGGAGTTCAATTAGCTCCATTTGGAGGCTGGTTGATGCGCTTTATACGTCGATCGCAAACGAGTTACTGATCAGTTCAAATCTCCCTTTCTGAGTCTCAAAGTCGGCAAATCGCCAGGAAAACTCGGCGCTGAGCGCGTTGATTTTTTCAGCAAACTGTTCACTAGGCAGCAAGGCACGAAAAATTTGCTCCGCCATGATTTAGCAGCACGGAAAATGACCCAAGTTTGTTTGCTGCATCTGAGTCTTCCACAAACACAACTTAGTTTTAAAGGCCCTCACTGTTACGTACATGTCTGTGATGATGTGCCCCCCCCCCCTGAAGCTGCAGGTTAAGCACATCAAGATGGCTCACAATGTCAGACAGAAATGCTAGCTCATACAGAAACTTTTTATTGTTCAGCTCAGTTGTGTCTTTCTCTGTGTTTTCCATAAAGTGACAAATTTCCTTACGTACCTCAAAATATCTGTTCAATACTTTTCCTCTGCTTAACCATCTCACCTCTATCTGATATGGCACTTCTCTGTATTCCGAATCAAACTCCTCCAGAAAAGACCTACTGCCGCTGATTCAAACCTTTGACTCTTATGAAGTTTACTGCTCGTGTTACGCAGCTCATTGCAAGTTCCATTTGCAGAGCTTTGCCACACAGCGCTTCCTGATGGATGATACAGTGATAAACTGTAAGCTCACGTGCATCTTCTTCCCGCATCTTCTCCTAAGCCCTGCCGATCAATCAACTCTTTTGACCGCACATCGCGGGGGCATCATCTGTCGTCAGTCCCATAAGTTTAATCCAAGGAAGGCTCATTTCAGTTATACATTTGGATACCTCTTTAAAGATACCTGTGGTTGTGCCATGCAGTGATTTTAATCCTAAAAGTTCCTCTGTGACGCACAGGCTCGAGTCCACTCCACGGATGAAGATTGACAGCTGGGCAGTATCAGGCGTGTCGCTGCTCTCCTCCACAGCACAAAAATATGCCATAAAATCTTTCCCGTATTTTATTAGTTGTTTATGTAGATTGGTGGAAAGCTCACACACGTTCTCAACTACGATGTTTCGGCTCAGGCTAACATTTAAAAAATCTTGCTTTTTATCTGGGCTCACAATGTCGCAAACTTTGACCATGCACTTCTTGACTAACTCTACCTTATAAAAGGGCCGGGCTGATTTTGCTATCTCTGCTGCCACAATAAAGCTGGCCTTTACAGCAGCTTCACTTTTTGCTTTTTCTTTCATGAACATACTGTAGTTTGCTGGGAAACCAGACTTCTTTTCATCTTCTTCCCCTTTTGCAGCTTCTGCTTTACGTCCAGGTCCTTGTACTTCTCATAATGTTTTGTTTCATATTGTCTTCTTGTGTTATATTCTTTCGTTACAGCCACGTTAGCTCCGCACGTAAGAAAAACAGGTCTGTCCTTTGTCTTCGTGAACAGATAATCGGCCTCTCACCTGTCTTGAAAACTCCTGTTGTCCATCTTTCGTTTGGCCATTTTATTGGAGGTTGAAATTACTTTGGCCGATGTGGCTGTAGCATGGTTGTTAATGATTATCGACAGAAAAATGGAGCGCTTACCGGTTTCGACTGCGCGCCAACATACTAGCAAAGCATTGTGGGATTTGTAGTATTAGCGATACATGCGGCGGGCCAGCGTGAATGCCCATTTGATATGATCTAGCGGGCCAACTATAATTACACTGCGGCCAATTTTGGCCCGCGGGCCTGAGTTTGACACATGTGCTCTAGAACAACACGACACTCATATCACCAAGCTTAACACAAGGAACTACCTTAGAAAGTTAAGCTCTATTACAGCCATCAACGAAACGCTGCGATACCAGGTCAAGTATATCGCATTTAGCCTTAGTTGAAACCAATTTGAATTCCACCCAATCACATCTCCATGCTTTCGCAGTCCTCGTTCAATATGATGGTGGTCGCAATCAGCAGACACGAAGGTATGTTCTCTGACGAGTTACTTCAATTCAATGCCTTCAGCTGCCGTTTACTGCCAGTATTGAAAAGTGAACATAGTCCAATTTTCGCCTTGGAAAGACTAGTTGTCACTCTACAGCAGAGACGTAGCAGCCGCCCCCCAAACCCCCAATTGGGGGGGGCCCAGGCCAACTTTGGGGGCCCAAGTTAGTCTGAAATTGCTTTTTGGCTACGTGACTATTTTCAGTTCAGCAGACTTGTTTACAACCGATTTAAACTGTAGGAAGAAATTGGCTTGTGACATCATAAGTGAATGCGACGTCATTTTATCTCGCAGAATCTAGAATATTTTGATTGATTTTCTGGTAGAATCTTGAATATTCAATTGACGTAACAATGCCGTTGTTACGCAACTATGACGATCAGCATCAAAGTGATTGTGAATTTCCAGAAAATGTAAGTTGTGATTTACCTGCCAATACGCAACCTTCAATATCAAAACTAACTGAATCTCAATTTACCTCTATCCCTGATGACCCATGTAAATGGCCTGAAAGTATTTCTGATGCTCAACGATGTGATATAGTAAAGCGTGGACCACATCAACTAATAATGAATTTTCCATATAATAGCACAACTCCAAGGCGACGTTTTTCCTCCAACCATTATAAACGTGTGTTATCTAATGGTGAAAGTGTTTCACGGTCGTGGCTAGTTTATTCTGGGGAATCAGATCAAGTTTTTTGCTTTTGTTGTAAGCTATTTGGAAAAACACTAAGCCCCTTTTGTAGTGGTATAAATACATGGGAGGGTTTTTCGAAAAAACTGAAAGACCATGAAAACGGCATTTCCCACCAAGAATGCTGCAGTCAATGGATGTTGCTAGCTGAAGGGATAAGAAATTCATCCACTATCGACAAACGCGAGATGAATATTTTTTTCAATGAAAGACGTTTTTGGAGAAATGTTTTAGAGAGACTTATCGACATTGCCTTGTTTCTATCGGAAAGGAATCTTGCTTTTAGAGGATCTGAAGAAGTCTTAGGATCTCCTCACAATGGAAATTTTCTGGGTATATTTGAGCTTTTGGCAAGAAGAGATCCGATCCTAAAAGAGCTTCAAGACAGAATCAAGAATAAAAACACTAAAGATCACTATTTGAGTCCTACCATACAAAATGAACTAATTGAATTGCTAGCGACAGAAGTTGAAAAAGAAAATTTACAGCAATTGAAATTGGCAAAATATTTTTCTATAATTTTGGACTGCACTCCAGATATGTCACATCATGAACAAATGTCTGTCATTCTCCGTTATGTACTATATAATGAAGAAGCTGCTGTTGTTAAAGAAACATTTTTTGGCTACTTGAGAATAAGTGACAGTACTGGGAAAGGCTTGTTGGACGCTTTCTTAGAAAAAGCGACCGAACTGCAACTCGAATTGTCTGATTGTCGAGGTCAGTCATATGATAATGGTGCTAACATGAAAGGAAAACATTCTGGGGTCCAAGCAAGAATGCTAGACATCAATCCCAAAGCTGTTTACGTGCCCTGTGCAAACCATACCCTTAACTTAGTTGTTGTTGACAGTGCTAATTGATCGACGGAAGCATTGACATTTTTTGGAGTACTTACAAGATTGTATGTGCTGTTTTCTTCCTCTGCTCAGCGTTGGGAAATTTTGAAGAAACATGTGGAGCTGTCCATAAAGTCACAATCTGATACTCGTTGGGAAAGCAGAATTAAATGCATCAAACCTCTTCGATACAATTTAAAAGAGGTGTTGCTGGCACTGAAAGACTTGGAAGCCATTTCCATAGAAAGAAAAGATGGAAGAGCTGCCTCAGAAACAAAATCGTTGATAGCTCATTTATCAAAATGGAGTTTTCTTTTGTCGGTGTTTATTTGGTATGATATCCTATTCCAAGTCAATAAAGCAAGCAAGATTCTTCAATCGTATGGAGTCTCCCTTCATACAATGGAAACGGAAATCCAGGCAACTGAAAAGTTTTTGCAAAACTATCGCACAACGGGTTATGACAGTGCCGCAACATCTGCTGTTGAAATAGCACAGGAATTGGATATTGATCCTTCTTTTCCTCCGTCAAGAAGTGGAAAGAAAAGAAGATTGTTTGATTACCAAGGTGAAGAGGAACAACGAGCTACTCCTGAATTGAAATTTAAAAGCAACTTTTTCTATCCATTAGTAGACCAGGCTATTATGTCAATAAAGGAGCGCTTTAATTTGTTACGTGAGGTTTCTTCCGCCTTTTCGTTTTTGTACACACGAGACAAACTTTTGCTTGTGCAACAAGAAAATGCTCTTCTTACTTCCTGTAAAGAGTTCCAAAAAAAGTTCGGTGACATTGATTCTGATGAAATGAGCGCTGAGCTACAGCGGTTTGTTTTAATTTTACAAAAAAAACGCAATCTCAATACGGCTCAAGACTTTCTGAACTATCTTCTAAAGACTCATTTATTTGAATTGTATCCGAATGTGTACATCGCACTTCGAATCTTACTAACTTGCCCCGTGACTGTTGCCAGCGCTGAAAGAAGCTTCAGCAAATTGAAACTGATCAAAACTTTTAATAGAACGTCTATGACAGACAGTAGACTATCTTCATTAGCCATGTTGTCAATTGAAAATGACTGCGCCCGATCTCTTGATTATGACAATGTCATAACAGCATTTGCGAACAAAAAGGTTCGCTCCAGACTATTTAAATGATACTGTGTTTTTATAACTTTTTCATGTTTTTCAGTGTCATTGCTTTCGTTTCGCAGTGTCTGCATAAATGTCTTACTGAACTCTGGCATCGGTGCCAAATTTTTTATGACTTGCACCTTCGGTATCGGCATGCTTTATTCTGACATTAGCCTGTTTACTTATGTACAAATTGTGGTGTATTTTCTTAATGCAGCTTTTCAATTTTACACCTCTAAAGTGATATGACCTGTGCGCAGGGGCTCTTGCGCTTACTTTGGGGGGGCCCGAAGTTGGAGTGCTACGGGACTGCTCTACAGAATAATGTTTTTATCTCTGATGTGGTCGTGAAGTTGCAAAGCAAACTGCATATCCCAGAGACTAACTCGTTGCACGCCTACGAAACACCATTTTTTCCTTTGCCCAGTTCTGCAAAAGACTAATCAATGCTTCATTACAACAGGTAAATGCTCGTTTTCATACTGGTAATAGGAGGCGACGATTATTTGTAAATCCGCATTTCCCAAATACTTTTTCATGTTATTTCCTTTGAATTACCATGTTGCATTTTATTTGCATGCAGTCTTGTCTTCGTCTCCATCTCTTCGATAGCATTCATTAGGGTAGCACAACCCCAGATAAATCTACTTATTAATGTAGAAACCTAAAAGTGATTTCTTGAAAATGATACTTGGAGCTCAAATAATCCAAAAAAAATTATTAAGAGTGCTTTACTACTTCAAAAACTGTCATCTGATCGTGAAACGTATACGATTTTTAAACATAAATATCTCCTTAAAACCTCTTACTCAATTTTGTTGAAATTTTCCCACAGTGTCTTTCAGCGACTAAAGAAAAGTTTCGAGTCAAAATTTTTCAGTACTTCTCAATTTTGACGAAATATTTGTATTTTTTACCAAATTTTATCGCGGCGTTCATTAAAAAAAGCTGTGGAGGATATTATACACAAAATTTTAAAAAATCGTGACTAGGATCTCTTATTGATGATATGATTTAGTTGTTGCGAGTTTGACAAAGGTTGGTTGAAAAATTACTAAAATATTTGTGTTCCAAATTTGATAAAAGCTGAAGTTTCACATTTTCAAAAAATTACTAAAACTTTTTATTGCCGCTATAGCCGTTGTTAGGGAAGTCTCGCTTCTTCATCGAAATGCAAGTATGCCGCCAGTGAACAAACTGCAGACCACGCTATTTTAACTTGTTCCATACATCGGGCACCTCGAGGAATAATGGGTCTGACAGTTTTGGATAATGAAACAAGGTGCTGGCTCAACTCCATCACTGCAGCAACTGATCTAGGCAAAACATCAGTTTAAGGTGGTAAAAAGATAAACCCTCAGTGCCCATCCTTTTCTTGTGTCTGACCTGGATCGTAGATACCCTGCCATATGACGAAGAGAAGAGGGAGGTGCCCTTCTTAAAGACCGTTTTCAAAATGCTTATGGCAATTCGTCTGCTCTGTAAGTCATTTTTTCAATCCGTAAGAGGTGCGGTCTTAGGCGAATTCTATTGTATGTGATAAATTGTAATCAGAACAATTGAATATTTTTTGGTGTTCTCGCACGCAAAAAAGTTGAACATTAGCTAGGCCTATTACTGGGAAGATTTGTACTATATCATAAGCTCAAGCACAACTGTTCAAATTGCATCAAAAGTTTCAGTATCATGAGCGTTGCGCAATCATTGTAATTTAGACTATCCTATCTTAAAAGCAAAGAATCGCACTTTCCGAGCTTACTGAGATTTTTTCTGTTGAGCTTTCTAAGCGAACGCTTTCTCAGACTATAGTACAATGTCGCTAACCCAGGGTGGCCGGCCTTTCCTTGGTAGGACTAATTTTTATGGCATAAGGCAGTGTCTCCCAAACTTTTTTGTTTGTTGGCACAGTAAAAAAGCTAAACAAATTTCGCGGCACAACAGCCACATGAATCAAATCATGTCGATCGCGAGTAGCATTACAGGTGACAATGAGAAAGGTGATGACCTTTTTTTTTGGAGATCACCACTTTTTCAGGCAACATAACACGATCTCCCGCGTTGTTGATCATTACTCATGGCAGCATTTACTCAATTTTTGCTGATAAATGTTAAGCATTTGTAGTAAAAAAAAAATTGTGGCACACCCTCATATCGTCCACGGCACATGGTTTGGAAAATACTGGCATAAGGAGTCACCCACCAATTTGAAATCAACGTATGTGTAGGGCAACTGGTATTGTAAATTCAAGAAATGAATCTTTAGCCTCTCTTAAAAAGTTCGTTATCCATTTAACTGGCCTTTAGTTTTCTGCGCCCCTTAGTGCTCAACAGGGCGTAGAACTTTCAGGTAATTTAAGGCAAGGCAAAGTCCAATACAAAATTTTACTGAAAGCAAAATTATTGGCGCGAAAAGAAATTGTTGTTAGACGCCCTTGAAAAATTGAGACGGCGTCGCACGAGTTTCTTGCTGGCATACGTGACCGGATACAATTTCTCGTTATGCTGTTGCATGAGGGTGGCGCCCAGTCCGCAGTTCGATGCATCAGTTTGTAGTATAAACGGCTTGCTATGATCTGAAAGCTTTAAAATTGGTCGCTTCGGTAAGCAGTCTTGCAAGCTGCTGAAGGTTTTTCTTGAGCTTGTCGCCATCGAATCTCGTTTGGTTGTCCCTTGCGTGTTAGCTCAATCAATGGTGCTGCAACCGCTGTAAATGTGGGGATGTGTGCGCGATAATAGTTCGCTAACTCCAAAAACGATCTCATCTCTTTCTTTGCGGTCGGTCTTCGTGCTGCACGATTTTTCTCTAAATTGTCCTCATTAATTGTGATCCAGTCGCGGCCAAAAACTGTCCAAAAAAATAAACGGCTTTGATCCAGAACACACCTTTAGACGGTTTTGCTTTTAGTTTTGTTTCCCGTAAACGTCGAATCAATCCCTGCAACACTTGTAGATGTGCTTGCCAGTTATTTGTATGTATTACAAGGTCATCACTGTAACTATCAACGTTGTCCATTTTGGCTAAAATCTTCTTCATTCCGCGAACCAACCTTGCCCCCCAAATTTTTTATTCAAAGGACATTCTCAGAAAATTATACGTACCATCAGGTGTTACAAACGCTGTGTTTTCGATGTCTCCTTCAGCAACTGGGATTTGCCAGTATCCTTTACTGAGATCGATCTTACAATAAAATTTACTTTTCCCTAACCACTGGAATAAATCTCTTGCCACGGTCATAGGCTTCGGGTCTGCTACTGTAAGCTTGTTTAATTTTCGATAATCAACGCAGATGCGATCTGATCCATCTTTCTTCTTCACGACTACAATTGGGGTTGCGAATGATAGGTTCGATTCTCGAATGACTTCGAGGCTAAGCAAATCTTCTATCTCCTTTTTAAGATTTTCCCGCATGGCGTACGGCAAAGGATAAGGCCGAAACCTAACTGGATTATTGTCACTAAGCTCTATCTTATGTTTGATTATATTAGTTTTACCTGGAATATATGAAAAAACTTCTTCGTGTCTTGACAAGGTTTTCAACATATCTTCTTGTTGTGTTTTAGTCAGTTCAATCCCCAGCTTGACATCCTGTACTGTTTCCTTTTAATGACAATTAGCTAATTCCATCATCTCAACGTCGTTCACACTCAGGTCTTTATGTTCTCCTAGTGGAACATGGGGAACGGATGCTTTAGCAATCGTCTCTTGACATACATAACATGATCTACAGAAACTAGTAACATCACCTTGCATGCCAGGCCAATAAAAATTTGTCTTAATAAAGTTTTTAGTCTTCTTGATCTCAAGATGTCCTCCAAAAATAGAGTCGTGAGCGACTTCCATAAACTTCCCCCTCAATGTTTTCGGTACCATAATCTGCTTTGAGCACTCATCTAGTATATCAACTCGGTTCCGAATCCTGTATAGGATACCTCTATGCTTTTCGTACTTTATTTCGTATTCCCCTTTTTCTAAGCATCCTTCAGGTCCACGTATTTTTCCGAAGTAGTGTCTTCCTGTTACAGTTTTTCCAATTCATCCTTCGTGATGGAAATCTGAGCTGTCACGTCTTTTGTAATTAAAAGTTTGATCGTGACATCCTTCCGAGCTTGAGCCCTCGTGACCCCAGCGGCATATGTTTCCACACAAGAAACAGGATTATCCGAATTCCGTGCCCCAGGAACGTTTCCAATGACCAGGTCAAACAAGGGGTCTCGCTAACATATGGCTTGATTTATTCCCGTATGGTAAAGCGTGTCCACTTTAATTTCAGCAATAGGCGCCTCCTTCAATGTCCGGTCGATAGCCATCACATGACCCATGCTACCTATAAAATCATCTTCATTCACCAACTCTCTCCTGACAATAGCGCCATTGCAACCTGTATCACGAAGGATCTCAACTACATTCTCGCCCACTTTTTTGGTCGCAAAAGGCGTACACTTCATATTTTCATTACTCACGCAGGCACCACTACGCACGACTTTAATTTTCTCTCCGGTTTGAACTCAAAAAATTCTTCGTTCTTCGCTTTGGCATCATCCGATAGTGTTCCAACTTGCGCAGTGCATCCAACTCGGTATGATTATGACGTAGACCTAGGGCGTTGCGTCCACCCCAAGGAACAGGTTGAGGGCGGGGGGTGTTCCCGCAGAACCTCTTCTCATGCCCAATTTCACCACATTGGCAGCACGTCTCTGCGTGTCTAGTTGGTCTGTTATACTTCTTGCGCCCTCCTTCTGGTTTAACACGACAGTCAATCGCCCGGTGACCAACGCGATTATATAGAAAGCATTTCAGGGCATTCGCCGAAGGAAATCCACTATGACTGTCTTTCACATCAACTATTGTGCTATCACGTTTCATCACTTCCTTACTCCACAGCTTTTTAATTGCGCGCTGCCAAATATTGATCAGCCAACCGTGACAATTCATCTAGAGCTTTTGGGTTGCTCTGCTTCAGCCATATCGATAGACCTTTAGGCCAGGAATTGGTGAACTGCTCGCGTACAATCAAACCAACTACGCCCATGAAGGTTTGCTCAACTTCGGCCAACTCTATCCACTTGGTGAAATAGTTTTTTAACCTGAATATGAATTGACTAGGCTTTCATGTGCTTCCGGTCTAGTTTTTCAAAAATTTTCGCGGTATCCGCGCTCAGTAAAATTATACCTGAGTAATAAATAAACCTTAAAATACTCATATTCCATTGCTTCTTCTGGCGACAGTCCATTATGCAGTTCTACCGCCTTGCCTGTTAACAGCGGGCTTAACTGGGTTGCTCAAGAATTTTTATTCCATTTAGCCACGTCAGCGTATCCAGGAAATCTCAAAAGTTTTTCGTCCAAATTATCTTTCCCGTCCACGAAAGATGGTAGCGGTGGCGTCCTCACAATATTTTCAACCGATCCTTGATTCAGTTTCTCACCATTTTGGAATTGGGAGAGCCACCTCGCTTCCAATTCCAACCTTAGCTTTTCAACTTCGAACTCAACCTTCCTTTCCTCAGCCGCTATTCTTCGTTCTTCTACTCTTCCATTTCAGCTGCTATTCACCGTTCTTCAGCCAGGGCTGCTACCTCCGTTCTTCAGCTTCAGCCTCTATTCTACGTTCTTCAGCCTGGGCAGTTAATCTATGTTCTTCAACTTCGGCTGCTATTCTCCGCTCTTCAGTTTTAGCCGCTACTCTCCGCTCTTCATCCTGGGCTGCTAATCTCTATTCTTCAGCTTCGGCCGCTATTCTTCATTCTTCAGCCTGGGCTGCTAACCTTCGTTCTTCAGCTTCGGCTTCTCTCATTCGGCGTCATTCCTCCGTTATAAGTTTCTTCTTCTGTTTCTTCTCAAAGCCCAACGATTCTACTTGTCTCTTCAAGTCCTCCAACGTATCCATCTTCAGTTCTTCCGTAGCCATTTCAAATTACTAACCGATACAAGATTCCCGGACGAGCCCACAGATGTCGCGTAAATAGAATTTTGGTTCTATCTCAACTTTAACTTTTCGCTACCACGTGAATAGGGAGAAAAATATCCGTAAGGTGGCAGAGCGAAAAACTGTCATAAATTTGTCATAATCAATCATAATAATTAATCATCATAAAATACCACAAATTTGTTGGTAAATCATTACTCATCTGTTTACTTCTACATCAAGTGTTATATATCATTAAAATCTCTATTTCTTAAATATTTCAAATATAATAAAAACAAAAAATTTTTTGTTTGAATATGCAAAATAGGCCCCCAATTGGTGCTGAGTTGTCTTCCAAGTTAAAGTACCCTTACCTCAAAGATCATTACAGATTTTGTTTTCAATCAATTTTTTTAGAAATGGTCGCTAGATGATGCTAAAGAAATAAGCTTTCAAGGTACATCAGTCAAAACTTACCTAAAAACCTAGGTTTTTTACAATTTGCAACTTTCTGAGGCGCATAACCTTTTTGTTAACTGGTACCAAATTTTGGTAGTTAAATTTAGTACCTAAAATATCATCAGTCATTATCTGCTAAAGGTTAGCCTAAACCATGTAACATTATATGTTTTAGAACAGGGAATTTCTTTAAGATTCAGAAAATATCAAGTTGTAATAGAAAATGTTGTCACTAACAATGACACAGAAGTTTTTTTACACCCCTCCCATTTGTTGAGAAACAAGAGGGATACAGCAAACTTTGATTTAGAAAAGCCAAATTTTTGCTAGCTTTCAAACTTGTACTTTAATTTCTGTTTCCTTGGAAACTCGATACAAAATGACCGCTTTAGTGGTGAAATATTTGCAATTTATTTAATCTTTTTATAGGGTGTAGTTATTCTAAAACTTCTAATTTAGTAAAGGTAAGTCAAAAAATTTTGGGGGGTTTTGAACTGATATGATGTACAGTACCCATTTTTGATCAGTAAATCTCATGTACTGCTTAGCCTAAACTATTCCAAGCTATATATTTCTGGAAATCAAATTTCCTAAGCTTTTAAATGAGACCGGATTTAGCAACATATCGTATTTTTAAAAACTATATCTACTTTTTTGTACTTACCATACAATTTTTTTGGGGGTTAAGAGACCCCTAAAAAATTTGGAAATTTGGAAAAAAGGTAAATTTTTATATTATTGCTTGAAATTTTGTCACATGATGCCACAAAAGAGTAGTTTTCAGATTGTGTTAATGATAAAGGCTTTGGTTTTGTGGTAAACATGTAATCTCAATTAAGTTTTAACGAGTTTGCTTTTGCTGAGAATTTGACAATTTTTTGTGGTCTGCTACTGGGCTCTTGGTCTTTTTACCTTTTTTGGGTGAGAAAATTTAAGAGATAGAGCACAAATTGTAGATCTTCCGATGCGTGAGGAATTAAGGGTAACCTTCTGAAAATTGGTTGAGAAATAAAGTCACAACTCTATTGTTTAGTAAACTGATTTTGTAACTCAATTTGAACAAATTTGAGGGAAACACTGAAAACACGAGGTTATCATATAATGATCTTGGTAGCGAAAGAGTTAATTTTTTTTTAGTTGAGGCGACCTATAGCATCGTTTGAATAACTAATTCTGACTGTAACTTAACAGCTAGGCAAAGCTGACTGGCTTTTACTAAATACTTAATCACCATACTTTAAACCTCGCACTTTTCGATCAATAACAGAACAGATGTATTCACAAAATACTTCGAGACTTTAAATTTCTTAAACTTGTCGATCACACAACCAATGTACTCTAATATATCAATCAGAAAAACTATATCAATTAACCGCTTGATTCTTGTCACGCTAGTATTCCACAACAAACTACCACAGAATAACACGCTATCCGTCTTTCTACGCTCTTTTGCACTATCTCGCGTTTTCTGTACTCTCACTCTCACTCTGCGTCTGTAAAAAATCTCTTCGTCTTAATTATGTGAATGGGACGCAATCTAAAAAATTCAAGACAGGGATATCTACAACACCGGGATGTCCAACTCATTACAGCCACTAACAACTGTATGGTCATAAAAAAAATTTAGAAAACACAAATTCAAAGCAAAATCAACCTGTAACTTGTCAAAACTTAGGCTACATTCAAAAGTATTAAAGCATCAGGTTTCACCAGAGCGTAACAAGGAAGGCTTGGGAGTTTGAAGACCCCTCCCTTCATTAAAATAGTACTTTTTGGGGAAACAACTAAAGCTGAAGCCAACTTTGGTTTTAATTGTTTTATTTAGAGTTATGAAAACTGTAATTGCGCTTATAACATTCTTTCATTTGAATTCCACTACAAAATTGTTTCAGAACCTTCCTTCACAAAATTTCAAGTTGCACGTTTGCAGTGCAACTAGTGCAACTTGATTTATACTAGCATTTGTTTAGCGCAAGTTCATTTATACAAACCAAATAATTAAAAACAGCATCACTAGATTACTTCTACTATTAATTGGTGTTGTTGCTAGGTAGTTTTCTTATTGTCCGAGAGCCCCATGGAGCCCCAGAGCCGGACAACTCCCCAGGGTCTGGACCAAAGGTCGTAAAGAGACAGAGAGTCGCCAAAGAGTGAGCGGCGCAAAGAGTACCTAGCTGGACAGTGAAGAACAAGATGAGAGGTGTCCTGGGGCGAGTGTCCACAGGCGCTGCAGAAAGGATTCTCGATTCTGCCAATCCTAGAGAGGTAAGAATCTAAAAGAAGGCTGTATCCGTTGCAGCGTAGACGAAAAAGGACACAGCCAGCATGACGAGGGAGCACAAGTCTTTCAGTGGAAATCGTTGGAACTTGTGTGTCAAAAAACTTTGATGAGACAGTACGCCTCAGTCCGAGATAAAACAAGAATGGATACGAGAGATAAGAGCAGAGAAACTACAAGGGATCGCAGAGGGCGCAAGTAGCGCTCCCCGTCTGGCCAGCTCATCAGCCGTGTCGTTCCCCGGGAGAAACGAGTGTCCGGGGACCCATGGTAGCCTAATAGAACAGGAGGAGAGAGAAGACAGTTCCTGCCAGATCTGCCACAGAGTTTGAGATGAAAGGAAAGATGGAGGAGAGGACAGAATGGCGAGGACAGAACAAGAGTCAGATAATAGGAGAAGAGAAGAGAAATGGCAGACGTGTTGGTGCTGCCGAGACCAGCAAAGAGCGTGCAGAATGGCGCAGGCTTCAGCGGAGAAACTTGAACATACTGGGCCTTCCGAAAAGGAAAGAGTGGCCTCAGTGCCACAGAGAGAGCAGTTGGCAAGAAAGCCGGAGCCGCCCTTGCCAAAAGGAAAAGCAAAAGTGCCGTCTGTCCAAAGCACCAGATCATGAGGGGGGAGAGAGTCAAGGTGGGCAAGAGCCGCACCTTGGCGGGAAAGAGGGGAATCAGAGCGAGCGCATGGAGAGGAAAGGGTGGATTCCACGGTGAACGAAGGCAGATTCCAAGGAGGACAGGGAGGGCAAGCAAGAAGAGCCTCCCTAGAACAAGTGAAAGAAAGCATGAGCGGGTGAGTGGACGCAAAAGCTCTCCAGGACGATCTGCAGAGTCTTGGTTTCACTCCTAGTCTGGCCAAACCTGAAATAGGAAAGGAGGTTGGGAGGCGAAGAGCTCGCTCATAAAATGAAAGAGTGAAATGAGTCAGAGTGACTTATAAGGGAAGTAAAGAAGCCTCGGTGAGTAGTAAAGGGATAGGGGAAAGACGAAAGGCAGCCGGTGATGGCGCGACTGGCCGCTCAGTGGATGCGTTCCAATTTGGTGATATTGTTAGCGCTTAGGAAAGGAAACCATCCGGGTAAAGCGTATGTGAGAAAGGGCCGAAGAAAAGATTTGTACAGAACAGAGAGGGACTCCTTAGAGGGCCCCATGAGGAAGCAGAGATACAGCGTAAGGCCTTGACACGTGGGAAGAACTTAGCCTTCACTAAAGATAGATGTTTAGAAAAAGAAAGTGTGCGGTCGAAGGTGACCCCAAGAAAAGTTGGAGTGGGGTTAAAACGAAGGCGGGAGCCGAGTAGGAGAAAGTCGGGCTGGAGGCTAGCTTGGTGGGGATCCACTGAGAACAAGGAAACCTCACATTTGGTCGGATTGACAGGAAGACACCAGTACTCAGACCAACGCTCCAATCGAATCAGAGCTCCTTGTGTGGCCTCCACCGCAGTGGGGGCCGAGGGAGCGGAGGACCAAAGGGCCAGATCGTCAGCGTAAAGAGAGCAGCTGACGGAAGAATGCAGAGAAGCTGGAAGATCATTAATGAAGAGAGAGAAAAGTACAGGGCCAAGAACGGATCCTTGTGGAACACCTCGACGGACTCGAAAGCAACGACTTCTGTGATTTTGAAAAATCACACAAGCGCGCCTATCAGAAAGGAAAAATTGAGTCCAACGAGCAAAGCAAGGAGGGATGCCGGCCGAAATTAGTTTGTGGAAAAGGGCGGGATGCCAGACAGAGTCAAACGCTTTAGAAAAATCAATAGTAGAAAGAATCGTCCGAGAGCCCGGCCTGGGTTTGTTAAACCCATCCGAAATGGACTGAGAAAGGTATAGAATTCGATCGAGTGTAGACCGTCCTGGGCGGAAACCGGCCTGGCGGAGAGAGAGAAGGGAATTAGACTCCAGAAAGAAGAGAAAACGGGATAGAATGATGCGTTCAAACAGCTTTGAGACGCAGGAGGTGAGAGAGATAGGCCAGAAGGAAGCAGGAGAGTCGAGAGGCTTTCCTATCTTGTGGATGGGAATAATGGAAGATGTCTTCCAGATGGAAGGAAAGAAATAAAAAGTCCAGGAGAGATTGAAGATGTGAAGAAGAAAATCCATGCCAGAGCGAGGAACATGCTTTAGCATGGGATAGGCAACTTTGTTTGGACCAGTGGCAGTGGACGAGGAGAGGTTGGAGGCATTAAATTCAGCTGGAGAGAAAGGAGAGCAAAAGGACGAGTGAGACTCCTCAGGGCATGTGGCTCGGTGGAACTCAGAGAGGTAGCCTCTGGCTCTGCTATGCAGGGCCTTTGGCTGGGAAACGGAAAAGTGAGATCTCAGGTAAGCGGCATAGACCGAAGCCGATTCCCTGGAAAAAAGCAGTTATGGAAGTTAGCAGAGGAGGAAGACGAGTCAGCGATAGAGCGAAGGGGAGAGTGTACAGATTTAGGGTTACACCTAGGTGAAAGAGAAGAGCAAGTCGCCTGCCATGCCTCAGCCTTGGCCTTGGCAATGACTGACGAGGCGCGTTGAGAAGCGGAGATGTAAGCCTGGCGATCTTCATCACTTCTGTGAGCGGCAGCAAAAGCCTTACGTCTTTCACTAACCGCTTCTTCCGCCTCAGCAGACCACCAGGCTTTAGGAGGGCGTTTGATGTGGCCGAAAGGAATGGAAGATTTGGCCGCATTCAGTGCCAGAGAGGTAAACAGAGCAGCAGCAGAGGAAAGAGACGAGTATTCCTCTGCAGAGGGACAGTGAGAGTCAAAGAAGGAGGCAAAGCCATCCCAGGGAGCTTTCTGAAAGTTGAAGGAAGGTGGACGCTCGTTGGGGCGAAAGACCGGAGAGAGAGGGATAGATAGAAGAATTGTTAGATGGTCAGAACCCAGGTCCTGAAGCACCTTCCAGGAGCAAGAAAGGACAAGAGAAGAGGGAGCAAAGGATAAGAGTGGGTGTTTCAGGGTGATTGAGGGGGAGGAGGTCAAAAGAGATGATTCAGTCAAATCCTCCCTCCCTGCGGGGATCAGAAGTACCTCTTGAGTCCCAGAGGGGGTGATGGTAATTGAAGTCCCCCAGAATGAAGAGATTCCTGGAGGAGGGAAGAATAGAGGGAGAGAAGGAATCGGGTCTGCCATCCGTTGGGGAGGAGCGAATAGGGGGCATATACATTATGAAATGAGAGCGAGGTGGAGTTGTTAAGAGAGATGTTGACCTCTACGTAATCAGAGTAGGGATCGAGCGAAGAAAGAGGGGAGGTGGAAAGTTCAGAAAAGGATGAGCCCTGCCTGACAAAAATGACAACGCCGCCGCTAGCGTGCGTGGCATCACGAGAGAGAATGCCACACCGGGAGTGGGTGCGATCAGAACGCAGAGCAGAGAATCCAGGAATCTGAAAAGAGGAAGATGAGTTAGGATTGGATTCCTGAATACAGATAAGGTCGACAGGGTGAGACGAGAGAAAGTGAAGCAGTTCAGTGCTCCTGGCTCGAAGACCTCCAGCATTCCATTGAAGAACCCTGAGAGAGTCAGGGGGAGAGGAGGAGGTGTAAAAGGGCGGCCAGGAGCAAGGGACGGTGGTGAGGGGGCAGAGGAAGGAGATATAGAATGGCAGATGGGGAATAGGAGGTTTGGAGACAAGGGTGGGGCGGGAGTGCAGAATCAGTAGAGGGGGGCCACATTGTACAGTGGAGACATACATGTCGGAGGAGTCCGAGGAGGGAGTCATAGTGTTATGGCAGGGGGGCAGCTGCAAGAGTGAGAGCTGCCAAGAGCTCCAAACTTGGAGAGGGAAAGTTGTGAGCACCTTAGATGGACCCATTTGGAGCAGGTGTACCATTGCACTGACTTGCCCCGCCAGGTCACATTTCCAGCACACACAGAGCAGGGAAAGATGGGACCAGGGTTGGAATGAACGTTACTACTCATTAAGAGGAGAAGAAGGAGGAGACGAAGAAGGGCAGGAGAAAAAAAAGAGAAAACAGGCGACCGATTTTGAAGAAGCTGTGTGCTGCCCTTCTGTGGTCGTTGAGGGGGCAGCATAGCGAAAAAATGAAGGGGAGTGCCCGGGGTAACTGGGACCCTCGGAAAGACCAACAGCCATTTCGACCCAACTCAAATGGGGTCGGGGACCGCACCACCACGTTGAGGCGGCTGTTGATTGGTGCAGCTGATTGTTCGTTGCAAGAGACTGCCTGATTGTTCGCTGCAAGCAGTCTCTTTCCTACAGATTCGTCAGCTTCAATAGTGTTATAACACCATACAGCCGGAGATGTTAAAGTGAAGCAAATTTCAGTCGGCATTGATAGACCACCACGATTGGCAATGTCAAACAATTTTCGATGTTCTTCAGGAACACAATCTTGAATTTAAAGAGTATCTGCGCTAGCAATTAATAACTGCTTACAAGAAAAGCAAGATCTGCTGCGAGACACACTTCTTCCAATGTAGCTGCTGACAAACACCACTGTATTGGCATCAGTTTCAGACAAGTCGTCTAAACTCACTTTAGATAAATATTCTATGAGCCATAATACATCTTCGTTTTTTCCACACACTTCTGAAAAATTTTCTGTGGTCAATTGAAAAGCTGATAATAAAGCTTGCTGTTGCAGCAAGCTTAAACAGCGAATTTTTTTTCTGCCTGAAGCAGCTGCTTTGTTGAAATAAAGAAATTGGCTCTGTTTACTTGGCGGTACCAAATAAACCGACACTCAATGGGATCGGACATAAAATTTCCAGGCAAAACATATTCAAATCAATGTTTGCAAAGCAAATGCTTCGCCAAAGACGGCATTGCTCTCATGCTTTTCAAACAGGCAGGGAAAGTTTCGTTTGTAAGACCAGAGTTTCCAGATGTTTTCCACTGAAGCAATATCTCAGTCGCCTGTGCCAAGTAGTTCAATCCGTGATTATCTTCATTGCTCATAGCCTTGCAAAAATCATCTCGTTTTCGAGCAGCTGTAAAAATTTGGTTTAATAAGTTTAGCAAACATATTAGTTCTGTTCATAGGGTTACCATATTTGGAAAAGCAAAAATCGGGATAATGGATGGCGACTTTTCACGAGACCAAATTTATGGGCTATTCAAATTTTTTTTAACAAAAGCGGGACGCTGAAATGCAGCTCTAGACTTGACTGTTGAGGGACAGGTTCAGGTTCAAAAAGATAAAATAAAAAAAAAAGGTCCTCACTTGTTTGATTGCACCTTTTGTGTCATTTTCAAGCCGAAAACTCCACAATAAGTAGAGCAAAGCTGGTGTTGACCTTTTTTTTTTTTTGGAGATCTCTCTCCCCATGTCATGCTGCCCTGACTTACCGGGACTCACGTTTGTATACCCGAGTTAAACTGTTCTGTTAGACTGAAACAAAAAGCGGGATTTTCGATGAAAAAAGCGGGATTTTCGATGAAAAAAGCGGGACGTATGGTAACCCTATCTGTTCAGAATGTGCCTATTATTAAGGAACTTGACTGAAATTAATCCGCAGAATGATTACAAATTGGCTGCCAGCAGTGATAACCCGGTGCTACTGGTTTTCTTTTAAAATCAATCCACCTTAATATGCAAAGAAAGATTGGTCTCGTGTTGCAAAACTAACAGAGTCCAATTTTAAGACAATTTACATTTAAAAACAATCTTATAGCAAAGCAGCACACCTTTTAATGGAGTTTTAACCGAAATGATTTTCCATATATTGAATATAAACTTGACGTATCGTCAGGTTTCAAAAAAAGCTGGATACTTGTCCGAATAAAATTCTAAACCACGGCCAGTAACTTCATTAAAAAACGTCTCAATACATTTCAAGCATTTCTCATCTCATTAAATAAAACGTTACTTGCTTTCATTACTAACATAAAGCTACAAATGAGTGTAAAAATTTTAGCATTCTTGCATTGTAAAGAACATGCAAGATAGCCAAACTGACTTACTCTTAAATTGTTGTAATGAAAATGGTGCAAACAAAATAAATTTTAAGATCAAAACTGATCGTTTCAAATACAAGTAATTCGTTGGTTTATGTAAATCAAGGATGAAGGTAAAATGTAGCAAAAAAAAACGCAGTGTGTGCAGGGCATTCTAAAATATTTATACACAAGGCAGAAAACTTCACTTACTCAGAGCATGTTGTGGTGAGGTCCAAGCAATACTGCTTGAATTTAGAGATGATTTTTTCAAAGTGTAAACAATTTTTAACGTTTTGTGTTCTTCTAAAGCGTACAGTTGCCTCACATGAGCAAATCATGCTTTGCATCACTTTCCCAGAATATGCTCATAGCAGGAAGTAGAAACATTCGTTTGACTTTTGTTGATCAAGGCATTAAAAATATTTTTAAGTTGTGTGTGAAGTCAAGCAATAGAAACAAGAGCTCATTATAGCGTATTGGGTGAGGAATACAGTGAGAAAGTTTACCAACACAATTCAAAGTAAAATTTTCTAAAAAAATACACAAGCAAAACGAGTTGTATAACGCACTTCGTATACTTAGCTTGTAAAACGTAAGCAGAGTATTTAAGCTGTTGCCTATCAAAACTTAATTATTTGGTTGACGTCAGGTATAACAACTAAATCACTACAAAAAACAATTTATCACTCTAACCCACTTTTGAAAGTCCTTTAAAAGCTTGTGCGAAGTCAGAGCTACCACTCTTAATTCAACTTGCTGACACTGCATTGTGCTGCCACCTAAACCATTTCTATAATTTTTAAAATCTATTTATGACATTGTCAACGAATAACCAAAATTAAATCACAAATTTGCCTTATCATTTTCAAGCAAAGTTGTGAACAGATTGCAATTAAAATTGCACAATACCTGACACGTACTTGTCGCGTTTGAATAGAGTTTTGATTCTCTTTCAACTTTAATTTACTTTTTAAAATTGAAGAGACTTGCAGTATCGATCGAATAATTAAGTTAGGTTGCAACTTAATAGCTACGAAAAAGATTGGCTTCCTCTAAGATACTTTAACCCGCGCACTTTTCGATGAAGAACAGAATAATGTATTCACAAATCACTTTTTAACTTCGAATTCCTTCGCTTGCCAAAACATAGAACTAAAGCACTTCAATAATTAAGTATCTGAGACTAACTAAAACTAAAACCACCAAAATAATCGCTTGATTCCTGTCACAACAATCACCACACAACAACGCCTTTTACAACACTCTAATCTTTACTCTACGCCGAGCTACAACTCAATGAATTTCTGGATGAATAAAAAAATTCTCGCTGTCTTATACATACGGCTAGAAAATAATTTAGAAATTGGTAGAACATCACGTGGCACTGAAAAAACACCGTTAATAAGTTACGTAATCGGTAATAATAATAAAAAGGAAAACCTTCAAGAAGCAAGAATCACTAGAGTACGCTGAAAAGTCACGCAGATAGCCATTGTGACGTCAGAAAGGCGTGTGAGTTACAAATCTATTTATAAATCCGAATGAAAAAAGGTCTTTTTTTGAAAACAGTTTAGCAAGTTAGGGCTACAAACACTTCAGATTTACAAATAAAATAATCACGGCAAAATAAGCAGATTACAACTCTATACATATGTAAAACTATTCTTTAACCCTATTCGGCCCAAGAGACTTGCGTCGTGCCAACTCCAACGTGGGGTAGTTTTTGCCCCGAAAGTTTAGAGCATTATATCTTTTGAACTACACCACGTAGAAAAACGATTGAACCTGCAAACGAAAGAAGATTTTATCTTATTTTGTAGTTATGTTTAACATATTTCTGAAATTATTGCTTGTAGAAGAGAAAACAATTATTCTGAAGGCAAGTTAAATTTTGATAGTTGCCGTTAGTTCTCATTTAAAAGAAACAAATATTTCTCATTTACTTCTCCATTCCTGACAGCAAGACAAATTAAGTACTATAGGCCAGTTGCGCTTGGCTGATCACGTAATGTCAGCGAACTCTTGCAACCTTTGAAGTCCAAGAATAGGTCGCCGCTAAACAATTTATAACATTTTAGTAGGCATCTGTAACATTTTTTACTGGTATAACAACTACAAAATTTTGAATTTCGACCCGGACAGTATCAATTTTTTAGAATTAAGTTTAATGTCTTTTTCACACGAAAGGGTTTGGTTGTCAAGAAACGGATTTGACGCAATTTATATAACACAGTTACATAACACCACAAAACGCGCAAAAATTCCCTCGCTTATTTGAAGTCAACAGTTCATGAAACTGCTGTGCTCAGCTATTTCAAAATTCCTTGCGAGTTATTGTTCGCCTGCCTACATTTCCCTCTCCCTCCTGGCTGATATCATTGAGATATAGTTTATGAAAGCGTTTCTATATTACGATGAGTATGATGTAGATTTCACAGCTTCTATTACGATGTGTGTCACATAGGCTTTGCGTAATAATATGGTCGGCTGCACTAAGTTGATGCGAGGATAATCCTTCGGTATAGCGTTTGTTTTTATTTAACAAATACAACAAAGTAAAACAAGATTGAGGTTGGAGACAAAATAATTTACTTTGTTTGATGATTAGACGAATACTAACTTTTTTCACTACGGAAATTATGAGTAAACTATAGTAACTGATTTATATATGACTTTGTTGCAGGAATTAAACTTTTGTGTACACTTTTGCAATTGCAATCCCCTCAACCAAATAACCATTCAATTGCAGACATATTGATAGGAACTACTGTTGCTTTTTTGTCAATGCGAATAGCAAATAATGCTAAAAAAGTTACAGGTGCTGTGAACACTTCTAATGAACATACAAAAGTTGTAGCTGACTTATATATTAGTCGAATGCCACGGCTAAAGGCCGCGAAGTGCCAGTGCAATAATCCAGAACAAGCAGCGATATAACTACAAATTTGAGACAAAAGTCTTTACTTCCAGTTATCAGCCCGAATTTGTCCCCACTGGTTTGTCGACAGTGAGCAAATAGAGAGAGAGAGAGAATTTATTTGATTTGCTTTGCGCACCGACACAATAATCAGATTGATAATACACACAAAAAAAAATCATTAGTAGCAAAAGCCAGGGAGCATCGAGGAACCTTTCGGTTATCGAGTCGAGATACTCCCTGATCTCAGCAGATTGAGATATAAGCGAGATGTATTAAGTGACGCTTATATTTTGAGTACATTATGTAAAAAAAAAGAGTTGAGTTCAAGTTTTTATCAAATGATAAAAAAAAATAAAAATAGAAAAAAAAAGGAAACGGAACAAACAATAACCATAAATATTCTTTACACAATCAAAAGCTTTTGCAAGCGTTAATATTCATTTATTAACTTTAGTTTATACGCTTTTTTAAAAGAAACCCAGTGCATGCTTTTTAATTCGGATTCAAGGTTACCCCACAGCTTTGAACCTCTGTGAGAAAATAGTTTTTGGCTAAATAATTTATTTATTCGCGGGCGGTAGTAAGTAGTCGAATTAATTAATCTCGTTTCATGTTGATGAATAGTATTTAACTTACGAAAAGAATGGTAAAAGTTTTTAGGTAATTGACTATGATGGAGTTGATACATAAATTTAGCTAACTCAAGTTGATATATGTCTTCTACTTTTAATACTTGAAGTTCTTTATACATTTGTGAAGTTGGCGTATATAAGTTTCGAAACAATATTATTCTCAAAATTTTATTAAGCCTTACTCGAATTATTTCTTGTGAAGTTTTATTTGCTGTTGCCCACGCAGTAATTCCATATTGAATTCTGCTGTATACAAGACTATAGTATAGCATGCAAAGGGTTTCTCTTGAAACAAAATTGCGCAATCTGTAAAAGAGTCCTGTACATCTGGCAAGCTGCGTAGACAAATAATTTATTTGCGACGTCCATTTGAGATTGTCGTCAATGAATAACCCAAGGTATTTAACAGTATGCACTCTATTAATAGTAATACCGTTAAGAGCTACTTTAAAATTACAATGACAAGTTTTAAGGGGTTGCTTGTTTATTAACATGTAGTTAGTTTTTGAAAAATTTAGGGATAGCTTATTTTGACAGAGCCAGGAGTTAACTTTTTTGAGTTCTATTTGAACTTTGTGTTCCAGGTTTTTTAGATTGTTATCAGCCATCATCAAGCAGGTGTCATCGGCAAACAATGTGGTGTCAAAATTGGAAATCAACGAAATGTCATTAATGTATAACAAAAAAAGTAGCGGCCCAAGGCAAGATCCCTGGGGTACCCCACATGATACTTTAGTATATGAAGACATAAATTTACGTACATTAGTATATTGATATCTATTTTTTAAGTAGCTGGTTAATAAATCCAGAGGTTTACCACGAATTCCAAAGTTACGATACAATTTATCTAAAAGAATGTCATGATCAACCGTATCAAAAGCCTTTGATAAATCCAAAAACAAACAGCATGTATATAAATTTTGATCAATATTGTTTATAAACTTGTCATATATTGAGTTGATTGCGAATATAGTTGAAGAATTTTTCCGAAAGCCAAACTGATTTTCACAGAGCAGTTCATTTTTTTCAATAAAATTAATGATGCGGGAGTAAATTAATTTTTCTAAAATTTTATCAAATTGTGATAAAATTGATATGGGACGATAATTAGAAGCTTCCTTACGATCACCCTTTTTAAAAATTGGAATAACTTCAGCAATTTTCAAGCAGTTTGGGTAGACGCCTTTACTAAAGCAATCGTTTGTCAATTTGCAAAGAAAAGGAGATATTACTGATTTACTAATTTTTATAAATTTAGTTTCGGCGTCTGTATACCTGGTTGCTTTTGAATCTTTAAACGAGTCGATAATATTATTTATTTCGTTTGGATACGTTGGAGTTAAGAAAAAAGAATTGATTATGCCTGTCGGCGCTGTTGCATTCGTATCCATGTCAACTTCGGGAATGGTTTCAGCCATTTTTTTCCCTATGTTGGCAAAGTATGCATTGAGATTTTCAGAAATAGTAGCAGGATTAGTTATCACCTCACCTGTTTTTGTGTTGAGTTGGTTAATGTCAACTTGTTGTGAAGGTTTTAAGTTTACTAATTCATTCACTATTTTCCAGATTTTACCGCTATTACTTTTGTTCTCAATTATCAATTCATTATAGTATTTTTGTTTCGCTTTTTCAATCGTTCGATTTAAAACATTACGATACGTTTTATAGTTTTTGTATTTTGTTTCGTCATATGTTTTACAAATCGATTTGTACAACTTATGTTTGGTTTTAATTGAACAGAGAAGACTAGAGGATAACCATGGTTTAGTCTTTAGTTTCCTTTCTTTCCTGGTAGCTAATTTAAGCGGGGCGTGTTTATTTATCACACTCGTAAAAGAGTTAATAAATTGTTCGAATTGATTATGGATTGTAGAGTCAAATGACGATAAAGATGCATTTAGAGTTTGGTTTAAGTCTTCGATAAAGTGTTCAGCTTTAAAATTTTTCATATCTCGTTTCCATACTTGGCGAGCGTTGTTTTTGAAATGCTTTACACAAGGAATTAAAGCGAAAACAGGATAGTGATCAGAAATGTCGCTAATTGCTACGCCTGGCATAAGCTGGTTATTTAGGTTGTTGGAATAGATATGGTCCAGTAATGACTTTGAATTTTTGCTCACTCTTGTTGGTTGATTTATTAGACACTTTACCGCGCTGCCTATTAAATCATCCGCATATGTTTTGATGCGATTGTTAGATTTTATTTTAATTAGGTCAATGTTGAAGTCTCCTAACACGTAGAATTCAGATTTTTTAGAATTAAGTTCATGAAAGATGTTCGTCAATGCTCTGGAAAATAGCTCAATTTGCTCCACTGTTTGGACAGGATGGCGGTAAACAACGCCTACAATTAGTTTTTTTTTGTTAATTTCTATTTCTATCCATAAATTTTCAACCGAAGACAAATCAATGTTAATAGTAGGTTTTAAATTATAAGAAATAGAACTTTTTACATAAATTCCAACACCGCCAGCAGACGTATGACTATTACGGTGAATAAATTGGTAGCCATCTAGTTCAATATTACTGTAAATCATATTTTCTTTAAGTTTGGTCTCAGATACTGCAACTACATCAGGTTTACGGTTTAAATCAGTAAGGTAGTGCGATAATCTGTCAATATTTTTTTGTAAACTTCTCACATTAAAGTGAATCATGAACAAGTGATTAGATTTATTTTTTGAGCAGAGCAAATTATTAATAGAGTTATGATCGTCATAGTAATCACTTGGCATAGAATATAAATCGTTATAATCTAGCTCTGCATCTACATCAGGTAAATTATTTGATACGTTTGGATTTTCAGTTTCAATGGTGTTAACAATGGTGCTAGCACAACCGAAAATTGGTGGCAAACCTGGGCTTTGATCGACATGTGTTTGATTGCAGCAAAACGAGTTTGAAGAATTCTTGTAATTGCTATTTACAAAAAATTGATCGCAATCAACACAGTTTCTGTAACCTAAACTGTTGTTGCATTGATTGACACCTGCTTTGCAACTGTTAGTTACAGAGGCGTAATTTTGATTTAATTTACAGTTTCCACTACTATTATCAGTAACATCATAAAAGGTCACGTCGTTTTCGTTGTCAGCATGGGATTTATCAGTAGGCAATCTGATAAGCTTTTCAGCAGCTGCATTGCACTCATGGTTGTTGTCAAAGATTGCGCAATGATGTACAGGTCCATTGTTATCATCAACACAGTCATTTTTTAATTTATAAGAGGCCATAATTTAACAGAAAAAAAAAACGATCTTGATAAGCAATTTGAATACGAAAAACATTATTTAAAGTCAGATTTCGCTGAGCATTCAATATTAAATTTCAATGGGGTATAATTAGGTTTATCAAAATCTATGTCCATTCCATATTTAAATAAGTCGTCAGGTGAATCGATTGTTAGCCAATTTCCCGTACCTGTGTCTCTTTCATTGTTGGTGATCGTTCCTGCTTCCCGTGCTGACCGCTTCATACGTATTTTTCCGTTGATGGTATGAAAGAGAATAAATTTATTTTTAGCAACTTCTTTTACATATTTTAACATTTTTGCTCGCAAGGAAGTCAAATCTTCCGTAAGATAAACACCATTGAAGTTGGGATGAACTTTCAATTTTGATTTTTTGTACATAAATTCCATTCTTTTTTTGTATGAAGCGAAGCGCACAATCACAGGCCGTGGTTTCGCTTTTGGACCTTTCTTTTTTTTGCCAAGTCGATGTACCCTCTGAATATCCAGCTCAGGGTTGAGCTCAACATTCAGGGCTTTGGCCACATTTGTTACAACTTCTTCACCATCATCCCTTTCATCATTTCTTTCAGCAACTCCAAGGATTCTAATATTCTCTCGTCTACCGTATTGTTCAAGTTCGTCTACTTTAAAAAACGTTGTGTTGACAATTTGTTTTAGTTTTTCATTTTCAGTTTTGATTTCCTCATACTTCAGTTTGCTTTCTTCTACTTCTTCTTTTAAGTATTCGACTTCTTCAACTAGTTTTTTAATTGTTAGGTTAATTTCAGTAAGTTGTTGTCTGTCCTCGTCGTTAAAACCTGAACTCAATTCATTTCGATTTGTTCTGTTTTTTGGGCTCATATTGCCAGATCAGTGCAAAAAAAAACACGTCCGTTCGCTACAACTGCAGAGTTAGAATATAATTGTCGGCAAGACCACTGCGCGTGTGGGTTTCAAGCCAAAGGCGTTGTTATTCTTTACAATGAAGTTTAGAATAAGAAATGACTTGCATGTAGTCATATGTACACGAAAACCTTGTATTTCTACATGTTTGACGGAGGAAACTTTAACTTTTACAAATTAGCTACGCACTTTATGCTGCGTAAGTTTAAAAAACACATAGAGCTCTTTACTGGGACACATAATAGAAAAACATCTCAAAAAACACTGCAGTATGAGCACACCATAGAACATAAAGTGTAACACCACAAGCAGAGACGTAGCAGCCGCCCCCCAAACCCCCAATTGGGGGGGGGCCAGGCCAACTTTGAGGGCCCAAGTTAGTCTGAAATTGCTTTTTGGCTACGTGACTATTTTCAGTTCAGCAGACTTGTTTACAACCGATTTAAACTGTAGGAAGAAATTGGCTTGTGACATCATAAGTGAATGCGACGTCATTTTATCTCGCAGAATCTAGAATATTTCGATTGATTTTCTGGTAGAATCTTGAATATTCGATTGACGTAACAATGCCGTTGTTACGCAACAATCATAGAATGGTCTGGAATTCTGTTTGGCTAGAAATACCGGGACAATATATATACACTGCAGAGTGCAGATAAAGTATTTTATTGACATTGTATAGAATGAAACGTTCAAAAAGTGGTGCTCAAAAGAGAAAAGAAGCAGCCACTGCTCGAGATGCTGTAGCGAAATTGCCCAAGATGACAGATTTTTTCAAGATTACTGAGCAGAGTAGACCTGGCACTAGTACCGAGAGGGATGAAGAAAACTATAGTGTACAAGAAAAAGAAGACTATGACGATCAGCATCAAAGTGATTGTGAATTTCCAGAAAATGTAAGTTGTGATTTACCTGCCAATACGCAACCTTCAATATCAAAAATAACTGAATCTCAATTTACCTCTATCCCTGATGACCCATGTAAATGGCCTGAAAGTATTTCTGATGCTCAACGATGTGATATAGTAAAGCGTGGACCACATCAACTAATAATGAATTTTCCATATAATAGCACAACTCCAAGGCGACGTTTTTCCTCCAACCATTATAAACGTGTGTTACCTAATGGTGAAAGTGTTTCACGGTCGTGGCTAGTTTATTCTGGGGAATCAGATCAAGTTTTTTGCTTTTGTTGTAAGCTATTTGGAAAAACACTAAGCCCCTTTTGTAGTGGTATAAATACATGGGAGGGTTTTTCGAAAAAACTGAAAGACCATGAAAACGGCATTTCCCACCAAGAATGCTGCAGTCAATGGATGTTGCTAGCTGAAGGGATAAGAAATTCATCCACTATCGACAAACGCGAGATGAATATTTTTTTCAATGAAAGACGTTTTTGGAGAAATGTTTTAGAGAGACTTATCGACATTGCCTTGTTTCTATCGGAAAGGAATCTTGCTTTTAGAGGATCTGAAGAAGTCTTAGGATCTCCTCACAATCGAAATTTTCTGGGTATATTTGAGCTTTTGGCAAGAAGAGATCCGATCCTAAAAGAGCTTCAAGACAGAATCAAGAATAAAAACACTAAAGATCACTATTTGAGTCCTACCATACAAAATGAACTAATTGAATTGCTAGCGACAGAAGTTGAAAAAGAAAATTTACAGCAATTGAAATTGGCAAAATATTTTTCTATAATTTTGGACTGCACTCCAGATATGTCACATCATGAACAAATGTCTGTCATTCTCCGTTATGTACTATGTAATGAAGAAGCTGCTGTTGTTAAAGAAACATTTTTTGGCTACTTGAGAATAAGTGACAGTACTGGGAAAGGCTTGTTGGACGCTTTCTTAGAAAAAGCGACCGAACTGCAACTCGAATTGTCTGATTGTCGAGGTCAGTCATATGATAATGGTGCTAACATGAAAGGAAAACATTCTGGGGTCCAAGCAAGAATGCTAGACATCAATCCCAAAGCTGTTTACGTGCCTGTGCAAACCATACCCTTAACTTAGTTGTTGTTGACAGTGCTAATTGATCGACGGAAGCATTGACATTTTTTGGAGTACTTACAAGATTGTATGTGCTGTTTTCTTCCTCTGCTCAGCGTTGGGAAATTTTGAAGAAACATGTGGAGCTGTCCATAAAGTCACAATCTGATACTCGTTGGGAAAGCAGAATTAAATGCATCAAACCTCTTCGATACAATTTAAAAGAGGTGTTGCTGGCACTGAAAGACTTGGAAGCCATTTCCATAGAAAGAAAAGATGGAAGAGCTGCCTCAGAAACAAAATCGTTGATAGCTCATTTATCAAAATGGAGTTTTCTTTTGTCGGTGTTTATTTGGTATGGTATCCTATTCCAAGTCAATAAAGCAAGCAAGATTCTTCAATCGTATGGAGTCTCCCTTCATACAATGGAAACGGAAATCCAGGCAACTGAAAAGTTTTTGCAAAACTATCGCACAACGGGTTATGACAGTGCCGCAACATCTGCTGTTGAAATAGCACAGGAATTGGATATTGATCCTTCTTTTCCTCCGTCAAGAAGTGGAAAGAAAAGAAGATTGTTTGATTACCAAGGTGAAGAGGAACAACGAGCTACTCCTGAATTGAAATTTAAAAGCAACTTTTTCTATCCATTAGTAGACCAGGCTATTATGTCAATAAAGGAGCGCTTTAATTTGTTACGTGAGGTTTCTTCCGCCTTTTCGTTTTTGTACACACGAGACAAACTTTTGCTTGTGCAACAAGAAAATGCTCTTCTTACTTGCTGTAAAGAGTTCCAAAAAAAGTTCGGTGACATTGATTCTGATGAAATGAGCGCTGAGCTACAGCGGTTTGTTTTAATTTTACAAAAAAAACGCAATCTCAATACGGCTCAAGACTTTCTGAACTATCTTCTAAAGACTCATTTATTTGAATTGTATCCGAATGTGTACATCGCACTTCGAATCTTACTAACTTGCCCCGTGACTGTGGCCAGCGCTGAAAGAAGCTTCAGCAAATTGAAACTGATCAAAACTTTTAATAGAACGTCTATGACAGACAGTAGACTATCTTCATTAGCCATGTTGTCAATCGAAAATGACTGCGCCCGATCTCTTGATTATGACAATGTCATAACAGCATTTGCGAACAAAAAGGTTCGCTCCAGACTATTTAAATGATACTGTGTTTTTATAACTTTTTCATGTTTTTCAGTGTCATTGCTTTCGTTTCGCAGTGTCTGCATAAATGTCCTACTGAACTCTGGCATCGGTGCCGAATTTTTTATGACTTGCACCTTCGGTATCGGCATGCTTTATTCTGACATTAGCCTGTTTACTTATGTACAAATTGTGGTGTATTTTCTTAATGCAGCTTTTCAATTTTACACCTCTAAAGTGATATGACCTGTGCGCAGGGGCTCTTGCGCTTACTTTGGGGGGGGCCCGAAGTTGGAGTGCTACGGGACTGACCACAAGTTACTGACAGGCGTCGCAAAATCTGAAGTAATGACGTTTGCATACAGCTTTACCACATCTTTGGCATTGGCTAAAAACACGTCCCATGTTATCCCTCTCGCGGCCAGTGGCTTCAGCTGCGCAAACTTCACACCTGCGTTGCTTGGTAGACTGCACTGGAAATGCACATAACTGTGATGAATCGTAAGATTCTTCTCTGGGTTCACTAAGGGTGATTTGGATTTTATCTTGAATGCCTTTCGACAAGCCCCATTTTGAACGTAGCGCAACAAATTGGGCGTACTAATTGTAAAACCAAAGTTATCCCAAAATCGAATGAATTTGTATTGCGTGGTTCAATAGACGGATTTAGCGCGATGACTGTGGAAGCGTTCACTCGGCAAGTGTCCAGTACATAGGTAAAAGCAGTCATAGTCCAACGACGAGATTTAGCCTTGCTGGAATAAAAATTCATTCGTTGATCAATAATATCTGTGCCTCCTTTAGTGTAGTCATAAAGCTTATAGATTGCTGGTTTCAATCGTAAATTGTCCTTGACTGTTCCTAAAATTGGATGCATTGTGGATAGCAGCAGCACGTTCCTTTTTCCGGAACTTTTGATGTTCACGATATAAGAATTTAAAATCAATTTGCCAGATTCATCCCAAAAAACTTCGTAAGAGTTAGAGTCTTGACTGACAACGTGCTTTACTTCTTCAGGAATACCTTTGCGATTTGCCTGCAGCGTGCCTACAGTTGTGATATTACGTTCCAGCAGCCATTTTGCTAATGAAATTGAAGTGTACAAACGGTCATACGATATATTTCTGCCAGAAAGTGATGTGTGCTTTTCCAAGTCTGTTGCAAGCCTTTTGACTGTATCTTCAGTTCCACGAACATAAAACTTGCACTGCTCTTGATTGCTATGATTTTTAGGTTTTCCAACATATGAGGCAGTTCGGAATGTGTATGGATAGCGACAAGCATTTATCGACTTAAATAATAGTCCATATTTTGCTGGTTTGTTTGGATTAAATTGCTTGAATCCAATGCGCGTTCTCATTGGATATAAAGTTTCATCAAGAAATAAAAAATCTCCTGGTACGATGCAACTGTGATTGAATGATTGCAGTTGTGATTGAATGATTCGAAAACATCTCTAATGGCAGTAAATCTATCATAAACCCATCTCTGAGTTCTTGTTTCAAAATCACCAAAGGAAATATTGGAAAATAAAAATTTGAACCTGTTTTTACTCATTGTAGCCCCAAACACAGGATTTCCAGTAAGATCGTTAAAAAGAATAGCAACATCATGATTGTTTAAACCAAGCAGACCTCGAAGGTACAAAAGACCAATAAATGCTAAAATTTCTGAAGAGCAAGTGTTCTTGGTGTATGGAACAGACGTAATATCACGGCCTCTCAGCAATAATTTTGCATGCAGATTTTCGATTTTTTTGTTCGTGTTGTGAATAATGTGTGAAAGCATGTCAGGCGTAAAAAAATTTCCCACGCATCTCTTGGCTCAGAAATGCCTCTATGGGCATTTACAACCCCAATATCTCCATTTGCAACATTAGCCGCACTTTGCCGTCCAGATGAAGTGGGATGTGTATTGGACCATTTGATGTTTTTGCCTCCAGTTTTTCCTTTACCTGCAGTACTCGCTTCGTACACTTTTTTTCCTTTTGGATTTAAGTCCAACAAATCGTAATTATTTTCATTTAGTGCGGCTTCAAGGCTGGTAATGATATTAGTAGAAGATGATGGAGGTTGAGATGGCGATAAGCTTTGCAAGAAATTTGCATCCAAAGCATTTTCGCGATCGTTGACGACATCACCTATGTCTTTTTTACATGAGGATTGATTGGAGTCATTTTCACAGCTTTGTACTTCATTTTCAAACTGGGCATCAACTTCAGCAACTGCTGGAATGGAAGGAGTGGTGAAATAGTCATCATCACTTTCCGATTCAGAACATAGCACTTCATCAAAATCTTCTGATTCAGATAGTTCCAATATTAAACCTTCAGCTTCTGCAGCATTAAAACGAGTAGAATTGTTCATGGTGATGCAGTTACTTTATCTTGGCATCAAACTTGTAATTTTTATCTGTCTCAAAATTTAAAAAACAGAGTTTGTTAGTGTGTTACGCACAACTTTATAAAAGCAAAAGTTTTTTTATTTGCCAAATGAAATGAGTTTTTTAATATTTTGTAGTCACGTGTGATAGTCTAAATTAAGGAAATATGTTTATGAGTTATAGGCAGTCATCAATACAAGTACGAGGGTGAGTCAAAAATTTCTCAGACATATGCTATAAAATTTTATTTCCCAACTGATTACACTTATTTTTCTATACAAGCTCCGTTATTGTCCATACACTTTTGCAATCTATGCTTCCACCTGTAAATTCCTTCCTTGTAGAATTCTGGGGAATGTCTCTGACACAATGAAATTAATTGCTTTTTTGCTTCATCTAAAGAATTAAACCGGTGCCTTTAGGGTGTTCCTTTAGTTTGGAAACCAAAAAGTCAGAGATAAATCTGGACTATATGGGGGTGTGAAAGTGTTTTCCTTTTGAAATTATCGTAACAGGGCCCTGACAGCCCCAGAAGAATGTGCAAGAGCCTTGTCGTGATGAAACAAAATTTGACTATGCAGCTTTCTCTACCAAGATAAAAACGCAAAAAACACTTTGTTTTGAAAGTAGTGATCCTACGCCATTTTTATCTTTTATAAATCATTCTACCATAGGCGCAGTATAGTTGGCAAATCGCAAATCTTTGGCTTGCTTTTGGACTCGCAAAGCACACTCTTTAGTACGTAAACAAGCTATGCACTCAGCTATTTTGGCAACGCAAGATAGATCTTCGAAGCAAACATATGCTATTAGCCAACCCAATTAGGTTTTCAAATAAACAGCTTATTGAGGCACTCACTCATAACTCGCATTAATAAAGTCAAATAGCTTTACAGTCATTTAGTTTACAATTGATAACAGTTGACGTTTGACATAGATCTTGGCTTTTTTAACTCAATTGTTCGACAATGCGTCTATGAAGAGCGAAGTGAGATTTTTGTATACCATTCGCTATCAAACGTCAAAAGCAAAGAACACAAGTGATGATGTAATGGTGGGGCAGTTTTCTATGTCATAAATGTGTAGATGCATAAAAACATACTAATTACAGAACAAAGGATGATGCAAAAACAAGAGTGATAAACTAAAAAGAAATTTTTTGGAAATTTACGCAACGAATAACCCTGTTGCGTAGTGAAATGTCTACTTGACAAATGAGCATAAAAACACGACAGTAACAAATCAAAGGAATGCAGTGTTGTTGTTCAAGGGCAAATGCTGACAAGACATTCCGGATAATAAGTTGCGTAGTGCTATGTCTATTTGACAAATGAGCACAAAAACATGAGAGTAACAAATCAAAGCAAAATAGTGTTGTTGTTCAAGGGCAAATGCTGACAAGACATTCCGGAGAATAGTGTACAAATAAATAGATAAGATTTCAGTTGCATGTCGCTGCCGGAATTACAGATTTGTAACTTTAGAAACAACAGAAAATGCGTCTGTAAACATATTTTGAATGAACAGTAAACATATTTTGAACAAATAAATTTGGGAGAACGACGATGGAGAGTTTTGTCACTAAAACAATGAACCTTGTCTACCCAGCAAAATGTTTGAAAAAATGACTTGACATCTGCACAAAATTATCCAAATCAATACTTTTCATGAACAAGCAAACAATATTTGCAGCTGTCTGCCTTCATTACAATTGGCTCTTCGGGGTTGCCAAAGATTTCAGGCTATTTTCGTATGAATATTGGCAACATGAATTTCTTAACAGTCAGTATAATTTGTAATCTAGTTTCAAAATACAAACGCAATAATATTTGTTTTTCGTTGTGCCGATAAATCATCTATTATTTTAAATTCTGGTTACACGTTGAAGTTTAATTTGGGCGAAAGATGTCAGGGGTTTGATGAACTTGAGCTGCGTTGGCTATTTATCGCGAAATTTTATTTCATTTGACCAAACATCAATTCTAAATATCTATGAAACATTGAAAATTGCTCGTGAACTTGCGATTCAAGCTTCTTTCTAAATTTTTTTATTCTTTTCACATGAAACATTTTAGCAATAATTTTACTTGCAAAATCTCTGCTTTGACCGAAAGCGTAACTGCAAACCTATCGTACAGCATGGCAAACTCGTTGCAGCAAAAAATTTAAGCAACATTACACTTCGAAATATAGCGTAGTGGCTGAATCGTTTGATCATTATTTATTACACAGTTTACACTAAACATACCACTGACTTTGTTTTAGTTTTTTTGGGGAGTTTATGGTTTCGTGAAACCAGAATTAGGATAATTGTGAAGAAGCTTTTGTGATAATTGAGCCAAAATTGCGTACGAGCATTTCTGTGATCTAGAGAAAGCTTTGTGAAAAATATTCTCCACTGTTTTTGACACTTTGAATATTATTGCTTAATTAAGTCCGGGAAAATTATATGGAGCCACCAATGTAGGTCACAGTTTGAAAACTTTTGTTATGCTTTCAAATGACCGAACAGACTTTTTTCTCATTATTGTGCTTGTTACTGTGTATATTTACATGCGGGCATTTATTTATTGAAGCATCGAACAGAACGATTTTCCGAATATTTGACAATTTGTTACTGGGTGACGTTTCTCCTGAAAACTACAAAAAATAACCATACTTTTGTATCTGCGCGGTAGAAACAGTCCCGTAACAACACGTGTTATGGAATTATAATTATGTATGACAAAGATTTACTTTAAAGTTAGCAATGCGATGGCAAAGTGATATTGCTCATCACTCATCAACGGTCACTTTGCTTGTATTTGTTCATTTTTATCCTCCATTCACGAGAAAGCGAATTGTATCGCTATATTTTGGACGGGACGTCCGCACTCGCTTGCGAGTTGCCATTTTTGAGGTGTCTGGGCCACCTGTCTTCCACATAAAGGCGGAGGCGTCCCGTTAAGTGCCTTGCCCAAGGACACAACAAGCGAACTTGCCGGCTTGTTCTCTACAACCTCCCATAAATGCCGAGCGCCAAGCAGGGAAGCTGTGGATACCATTTTTTAAAGTCTTTTGGTATGACTCAACAAGGGGAATGAACCCCAAGTTTACCGACTGCGAAGCGGACGCTCTAACCACTACACCACCGCGCCGGTAAATGTTGTGATGATACGATTCAAGAACAAATGCGTCGTCTGTTCGCAAAAAACGCGTTTACTCTATTTTCTCAAGTCACAGCCAGACAATAAGTTACTTTCTCTAGGGAATGTACATGCTATATATGGCAATTGATTTTAAGTAGTTTTTCGTGAACTTTGGTTAGCTCTTGTTTACGACTTCGCTTCGCTCTCAGGCTGCTACGAGAGCGCAGAGTGAGGTTACTATCTTTTTCATCTTTCAGCTATATGTCTGCATATTTTAGCAGTCATATGTATAAATTTGCTAATAACTTTCGATCTACAACCAACAGTCAACTCAAATATAAATTGAATAATTTTTAGGAAAAGTCATGAAATCTTGATATTGTAGGGTCATTGTGGACAAAACTGTACTTAAGAGAAAATTGCTCGGGCAATTATTGCCCCGCTTGGGCCGAATAGGGTTAACGCCTATTCTTAACGTGAGGCTTTGCCTAACCATTTTTTGAATATGGATATTTGTTTAACACAGTTCTAGGACACTTATCTCCGGCCACATACATCCAATTATATACCTCCCCCTAGGCACTCCAACCCTAACCCTAACTCTAACCCTTACTCTTACCCTGACCTTTGCCCTTACCCTAACCCAAAAAACCGGGGGTAAGTGCCATGATATCATTTAACACACATCACAAATTGTAATTGCTCAGTCATAGTTTAGGCCTACATGGTTAAAAAAATATTAATCTTGCTAACTGAAATAATCTTTATATATCCCACTTTTTAAAAACTATCAATTAACTGGTTTTCTGTACGTTAAAATCTAGCTTACAAAGAAATAATTGTCATTGGCAACAAAAATAGCCTAAAATGGTAAAGCAATCCATATCATTCTCTTTAAAGTTTGGCTACAATCAACGTTAGGAATCAGAATACTTCTAAGTCAGAATTAGGACAGAGATAAAAACAGCTTCATGTTTAAATCTATCTTGAACAAATTTGCCGATAATAATCAACTGTACAGAATAACCAGAGGAAAGCAGACATTAGGCCTACTGGACATGCATAATCGGCGGTAAAATGCTAATTAACGCGAATTTATATTAATTTGGTACCCGTGGTACAATATCCCACGTCTTGCCAAACACAAACAGGCCCAAACTGAGTAGTTCATTGCAGTGCAGGCTTACTTTGATAAACTGACTAAGCAACCATTTTAACCTTACGCTAAGCTTAATGTTTGTCATAGGTACGGACTGTAAATTTAATTTTTCCAGCACAGTCTCTCATCTACCAGCACATAATATATTTTGCATCAATTTTGGCTTTAACTACACTTTCGACACCAAGACATTTGTTCCTTCAGTTACTAAACTGCTAATGGCGCCATGCGCTTCAGCCCTACGGTTGGCACTACGAAGTCACGTGATCGTACTAGTTGGACATCCCAGTGTTCTAGATATCCCTGATTCAAGAACGACATCACATGACAAAAAAAGCACCTACTACTAATCTACGTTATATCGGAAATCGAAAACTTTCGAGAAGGAAAAGTGTGTTCTACATCAGTGGTTCTCAAACTTTAGATGTTATGGAGCCAATGAGGAGGTTGACCATTATTTACGGAGCCCCACAATAAATTTCTAAAAATAAAAACATTGTTACTTGCCGATTGATGTTAGCAAAGTCAGTATTTTAATAAGTAAACAAATAGCTCGCGGAGCCCATGGGGTTCTCTTGCGGAGCCCTGGGGCTCCGTACGGAGCACTGTGAGAACCAATGTTCTAGATCAGTCTTGAACGTAAACGCATGATCTACCATTATTACGTCATAAAGCAGGCAAGTACGGCACGGTACAAATTTTAACTCAAAAGAAAAAAAGGTCTTTTCAAAAACAACCGGGACATGAAAGCAAGTTTAGATTCCAGATAATTACAGCAGAAAGAAAGCAACAAAATGCAGAAACTAAACAGATATGAACTATTCCATTGGACCAAATTTACTTATTAGTGACAGTTCCTTTCCTTTTATCTGGAAGACTTCTTCTGTTTTATTTCCACCCATAAGAAGGAAAAACCTCTCGACTCACCTGCTTTCTTCCCACCTATTTCTTTCTCACCTCCTGCGTCTCAAAGCGTTTTCAACGCATCATTCTATTGCGTGTACTCTTCTTTCTGGAATTTAACTCTATTCTCTCTCCTCGCCAGGCTGGCTTCAGCCCAGAACGATCTAACTCTGTTTCTTTTTTAATCCATTTTGAATGGGTTTGACAAACCCAAGCTGGGCTCTCGGACGATTCTTGCTACCATCAACTTTTCTATGGCTCTCGGCTGTCTGACATCCTCTTCTTTTCCACAAACTTATTTCAGCTGACTTCCCTCCTTGCTTTGCTCGTTGGACTCTATCTTTCCTTTTTGATAGGCGTGCTTGCGTAGTTTTCAAAATCACAAAAGTCGTTCCTTTGGCAAATGTTCTGTGAGGTTCAGTTATTGGCCCCCGTACTTTTTTCTCTTTCTACCAATGATCTTAATTTTTCCGTCAGATGCTCTCTTTATGCTGACGACCTGGCCATTTGGTTCTGTTCCCTCTTGGTCTATGTTGCAGTGGACGCTACACAAGAAGCTCTGGTTCGACCGGACCGCTGGTTTGAGCACTGGTGTCTTTCTCTTACCCCGAGAAAATGTGAGGAGTCTTCTCAGTAGATCTCCACTTAGCTAATTTCCAGTTCCATCTCCTCTTATTTAACTTTTTCCTCCACTCCAATTTTCTTGGGGTCATCTTCGACCGCACTCTTTCCTTTTCTAAACATGCATCTTCGCTAAAAGTCAAGTTTTTCCCTGTCTCAAAGCCTTACGCTGTATCTCTGCTGCGTGAGGGAGCCCCTCTAAATAATCCCTCTCTTTTGTATAAAGCTTTTCTTCGGCCCTTTTTCACTCATGCTTTATCTGGATGGTTTCCTTTTCTTGGTGTTACCAAATCGAAACACCTTTACCGAGCAGCCAGTCGCGCCATCTGTTGTCTTCTCAAAAGCGTCTCTACCTACCTGACGAGTCACCCTAACTCACTTTGCTCTGTCATCTTATGAACGGACCCATTGTCTCCCAACCTCCTTTCCCATTTTAGGTTTGGCCAGACTTGTAGTGAAACCAAAACTCTTCAAATCCTCATGGAGAGTTTTTGCATCCACTCACCCGCTCATACTTTCTCCTTGGGAGGTTCATTTTAGATGCCCTGTCTCTCCTTCTTGGAACCTTCCTTCCTTTACTAGCGAAGGTGCGACTATCGCTTACCTGGACTCTCTCCCACTTTACAATTTGGACTAATGGCTCTGTTACTTTTGCCTTTAGCAAAGGTAGCTCTGACGTCTATGCTAACTGCTCACTTTATGGCACTAAGGCAGTCTTTTTCTTTTCGGCAAGCCCAGTTAAGTTTTTTCGCTAAAGCCTGCGCTATTCTGCCAGCTTTCCGATTGTTTCGACAGCACAAAGAAGTCTGCCATTTCTCTTTTCTTCTCCTCTCGCTCTGTCCTTCCATTTACCCTAAACTCTCTGACAGAGCCTGTCATTTTTTTTATCTTGTTCTATCAGGCTACAATGGATCCCCGGACACTTGATTTTCGCAGAGAACGACGCGGCTGATAAGTTGGCCAAACGGAGAGCCTACTCGTGCTTTCTGCGTTTCCTTGTAGTCTCTCTTCTCTTATTCTGGTATCCAATCGCGTCTTTTCTTGGACTGGATGCATATAGTCTCATCTAAATTCTTCGACACAAGATTTCCTCGGTTTTTACCTAAGAACGTGTATTCTCTAGTCTTCGCTGCGACGGATACAGCTTTTTGTTGATCTTTTCTCTCACTAAAATTGACAAAATCGAGAATCCTTCCTGCAGCACCTGCGGTCATGCGTCCCAGAACACCTCTCATCTGATTCTGCTTTGTCCAGCTACGGACTCTGCGCCACTCGCTCTTTGGCGACTTTCTCTGCACGATCTCTGCTCCAGGCCCTGGAGCTTTATGGTCTTCCGCCATGCGCATATCCCTCAACAATAAGCCTATAGGAATTCAACTATCGATGCGATATAAGCTTACATCACATAACGAACAATTTAATGATTCTTATTCTATATCGATTTCGTAATGTACTTTTAACGTTGAATCATGTTTAGATCGTATTTAAACACTTATCACATTTGTAAAGTGCTTTTCCTGTATAAGCTTGGCGATGCACTTTCAAAATCACACATTGAGTAAACTATTTTAAACGGGTTTTGGCTTTTTTTCTTAATGGGTTGTGTAATGCACATTGATATTCGAAACAAAACAAAACTCTAGAACATATATTACATTCGTAAAGTCTTTCACCTATATTGATTTGAATGCGACTTTTCAATCCTGACTTATCTTTAAATCGTTTTGAATATATTTTACATTAGTGAGGTCTTTCACCTGTATGAATTCTGATGTGTTTTATCAATGCTAAATTTTCTGTGGACTCTTTTGAACATATTTTGCATTGCTAAGGTCTTTCACCTGTATGGATTCCGATGTGTTTTTTCAATGCTGCATATTGTTTGAAAGCTTTTGAACATATTTCACATTTGTAAGGTCTTTCACCTGTATGGACTCTGATGTGTTTTTTCAATACTGAGTTTTGTATGAATCGCTTTGAGCACATTTGACATTCGTAAGATTTTTCGCCTGTATGGACTCTGATGTGATCTTTCAATGTTGAATTTCGTGTAAATCGTTTTGAACATATATCACATTCGTAAGGTCTTTCGCCTTTATGGAATCCAAGGTGATTTTTCAATGTTGAGTTATGTTTAAATCGTCTTGCACATATATCACATTCGTAAGGTTTTTCACCTGTATGGATTCTAATGTGATTTTTCAATGTTGAGTTATGTTTAAATCGTTTTGAACATATATCACATTCGTAAGGTTTTTCGCCTGTATGGATTCTGATGTGATTTTTCAATGCTGAGTTATGTTTAAATCGTCTTGAACATATATCACATTCGTAAGGTTTTTCACCTGTATGGATTCTGATGTGAATTTTCAATGCAAATTTTTGTTTAAATCGTCTTGAACATATATCACATTCGTAAGGTTTTTCACCTGTATGGATTCTAATGTGATTTTTTAATGCTGCATATTGTTCAAATCGTTTTGAACATATATCACATTCGTAAAATCTTTCGCCTTTATGGAATCCAAGGTGATTTTTCAATGCTGATTTTTGTATGAATCGTTTTGAACATATATCACATTTGTAAAGTCTTTCACCTGTATGGATTCCGATGTGATTTTTCAATGCTGTATATTGTTTGAAAGCTTTTGAACATATTTCACATTTGTAAGGTCTTTCACCTGTATGGACTCTGATGTGATCTTTCAATGCTGAGTTTTTTATGAATCGCTTTGAGCATATTTGACATTCGTAAGGTTTTTCACCAGTATGCACTCTGATGTGATCTTTCAATGTTGAATTTCGTGTGAATCGTTTTGAACATATATCACATTCGTAAGGTTTTTCATCTGTATGGATTTTCAAGTGATTTTCCAATGCTGATTTATGTTTGAATCGCTTTGAACACTCATCACACTCGAAAGGTTTTTCAACTACATAATTTGAAGCATGGCAGGCAAATTTAGTAAATGTTTTAAAACGTTTACTGCAAAATTGACTGGTGGACAACAGCAAATGCTTTCTAGAAATTTTTGAAGTTATTGAAGTACTTGCTTTTTCGGGATTTCTTCCTTGTGTTTGATAGGCGTCAAGCCAAGTATTAGAGGTCGACCTCGTTGTTGGACAATCTTTAGTTCTTTCATTGCTATTTGCAGAAAATTTATGATGTTGCAACTGAATTAACTTATCTTTTGTAGGCGTTTTATAATTACTTTGCACATTCCAATGAGCGCTATCGCATGGATTATATTCCATTACCCTGGTCAAATCTGATGGAGAAAAATATTTTGGCCTACGTGTTGTAAAACCAGAATTGTAACTGATTTCCTTTGATTTTTCCTCAATCAAATTTCGAATTTCACAATTTATAAAATCATCATCTTTTTTCTCGCAGGCCATTTCAGAAACGTCATTATCCAACACAACACCACCAGTTTCAACTACGTTGTCAACTACATCCAACTTCATAGCATAATTAGTTGAAACTCTGTCAGTGTTATTCAAAACATTATCAGTTCGTTCTGTATCTTCACAAAAAGGACGAGAATCATCAAGAAAATCATTAAGAGTTTCCATTAAATCTGACATTGTTTGAACCACATCTTTGTGATTCTTTTCTATCTTTTTGGCTGTTTACTGTTGTCCTGACGCTTCAAATGAATATTCATATTGCAAGCAAGCTTTTGCATATCCTCCTTCATTTCAAATCGAATCAAACAGTTTTTTAAGATCTACTTTGCCAAAAAATTCCAGTGTCACCATAACATTTAGTGTAGGGCAGTTTAATAATTTTTGCATAAACAATTGAAGTAACTAGCAATAAATTCAATCTATAATTAAATAATACAAAAAAACTTGTAACAATATTAATGAATGCTGCTCAACTAGAGGGCAATAGCCCACGTGTTGAGTTAATTACAAAACATATCAAAAGGCGCCTAAGACAAAACAAATCAAAGTTGAAAAATAAAAATAAATCTTTACAAAAAATATCTATTGAAACTTTTGGTTCAAGAATGTTAGCAATCGAACTAGTTTGAACTGATTCTTCATTAATCTAACGAGAAATTGCATTACTTTTAAAACTGCAATCAAAGTATTCTTTCGAACATCCGTTCGAGTAAAAACGTGCAATTTAATACTTAAAAAATCTAAAATGATAAATGTGTGTTTTGATTAGAAATTATTACCCTATGAGTGATTTACGGAAATGAAGAGCAGGGTTTCTAAAATCGGGTAAGCGGACTATTGCAATTCTATGACAACTGCACTTAGTGACCGTGAGAATTTGACAAACAACTGTGAAAAGTCAAACGTAAAGATTGCACAACATGTACTCTGCACTGAGCTGGCAGAGACGAATAAAAACACGCACAAAATGTTATTTTTAGATTGTGACCATACAATGCACTTTCTTCATTATTTCAGAAATGTGCCTTGAAACTCATTTTTCTGCATCGTGCACTCTAAGTGCAGGCACGCATATAGTGTCACATTACGTATCAACCTTTAAATTGAATGTGCTAAGGGATAAAGCCTGAAAATGAAAATTAGTAGCAGTGTAAATCAGTTGCAAAATAGCAAACACAGCTAGTGCAAGGACGGAAGATATCGTCGTCGATCTCGTGCTTGTCTTCCAGGCATCCAAAAGGTGAAAAGCAGCAGCACAGGACACGTGTACGCTGAAAATGAAGTACCAAGATACATCAATACAACACATAGACGTTATATACAAATATCTACAAAACAGCAGAGCGTGGGAGCGATCAGGCAGTTAGGCTTACCATATTTTGGTGACTGAAAAAACGGGACGCTTCAAAACAACAGGCTTCATCAGACGGTTTAGCGGTAGATGAGGTGTTGATCTCTTTTTTTTGAGGACACATTTTACGTGATGAAATGTCTGTACACCAGGAGGTCCCTGGGTATTAATAAAATGCTTGGTCTGATGCCACGCTGGTTTCTTAAAATTCTCTAAATTGAAATCTTCGGACATCACTCGAGCAACTACTTAGGGCCCTAAACGGGCGTGACCTTGTAGCGGATTAGTTGGTCTTTGATTGTTTCTGGTCAGAGATTACTATTGCCAGAGAAGCATTCGCGCTACATGTATATAAAAGTTCTCTCACTTCCCCGTCCAGTTGCGGTCGAATTGATTCCTTCACAGCGAACTGGCTTGCGAACTACCCAAAAAGAATTATCGCTATCCAAAAATGACTTAATGTCTTATCTAAAAACAGTTTCAATTTACGGACACCTTCTTATTCTACTACTTCTTGCTTTTTTCTGCCGTCACATGTTGGCTGGAACATCGCGTGATCCAGTCTACTGTGACGTGACAATGGTTACAATAACACGATAGGTAGCATGGTCTTTGACCTAATGCTACAACCTCACTATTAATGCAGATCATCACAAATCATTGCTCAAGTGGTGAAGAGCAATCATTCTCAGGGGGCGTGCCAGCGACAGCTTCGCTGGAACGCGAGTTTCCAAAGACGTATGGCGGTTCAACGGGGTTCTCGTCCGGTAGCACTAACTTGCCTCGGCGGGCGTCGACTAAAAGACCAAAGTGGTTCGTTCAAAAAATCAGGCCTCAATGTAGCGAACAAGACGTTGGCCTTGACAAAGGTCCAAGTAAATGAACAACCTAGGTTCAATGTTAACTCCAATTCTACGGTCTCAAACGTGGGTACTTTAGAGCCGTTTAGGTAAAACATTAATCCAGTTACGCTCGGGTGTGTCGCCTAGAGATCTATCGACTTGCCACAGCAAAGGCGCGAAAAAAATTTTTGAATAGTGATACCGTTCTTGCGGTGCATGCGTTTGCCTATTTGCTGAATGTGTAATAAAAATGGGTTAAGTTTGTTTAGATCGGTTTAAACAATGTTTTTTGTTTTATTTGCCATGCAAGTTATTTAGTTAAGAACTTCTTCATGATTCAAGATTATTAGTTTAGCTTGGTTAGGTTTTGAAATAGCGCTGCTCAGGAGACAAATTTGCAACTAGCTCGAAAAAGCACGCAGCTGCCTAAATGCTTGCCGATACCAAAGGGCCCTATCTGGAGTTTTTTGCGGGGCCTCCAACAGCCTTCACACAGCACTGCCACAAATCATTGCTCAAGCGTTTGAATACCTTTCTACATCATGAGCTTTGTACAGTAAGCTGATGAAAAACTATGCACTGTCCAGCATATCAACCTTGAAACGTGTAACCTTTTAAGTAAACCTGTTGATGATGTAGCTTTTGTAAATAAGGCCTTTGAAGAACTTCCAGTTGAGAAATGATGGTGTTTAATTGCCATTAATACAGTTTACATCAAGCCATCTTTAAGGTTTCGTGGTGGAAAACTGTTTGGCAAAGCTGTTGATCTTCCAAATAAGCTGGCAAAAACCAACAGCTGCATTATGATTAAATGTTTGCTTGGTGGCCCAGAGTTTGTTGCTAAACTTTTGCCAGTATGAAATCTGACCACTGATTTTTTATAAGTCAATGTGATTCCATTACGCAATCAATTCAAAAAACAGATGGTGATCAAGTTTTGGGAACAGTTCCTGATTGTCACCAGGTTAATCAGAAATTGTTTTGCTCACTAAATGCTTTGGGTAATTCACCTTGGTTGGGATCTGACTCTCTATTTTTGCTGTATGATTATGCACTTTCGCTTAACTCAAGTACAAGCAATTGGTTCACTGAAAAATATGGGCAATTGCAATTCAGAAATAAAGGGAAAAGCTATGTGACAAAATGGAATGACTAAAAACAACCTTATCAATCAGAGAGTGAAAACTTACTTCGACTGTCCAAGCTGTTTATTCCTCAAGTTCTTCCTACACCTATTGGAAGGCAAAAGCTAACCACATGTTAACAAGTCTTTTGTGATGAAACAATTACTGCTCTTAAAACTTTCAGTAATGCTGGCAATTTATCAGCAGATGGAACAATTGTTTTTCTTGAAGTGATTGTCAAATTTTTGAAAATTGTAAATGTTCATTTTCAAGGCATTGATATACCACACAACGATAAGCGAAGAACAGCAATTGATCATGCTTTTAAAAAAAACCTCGCTTGTCTGGCTGAACAGATGACTGCAGAAAGCAACTCCACAAAGTAACAGAGAAACTCAGGTAAAACTTCTTAAAATTTCATAGAAACTGCTCCAGCTGAATTTTTAGCACACTATTATACTTACAAGTCTTAATTTTTGGATTGACAAAGCACAAACTTTGTTTAGTTTAGCAAATAAGTCCAACAATTGTACCAAAACCATGTTTGGTACAGATGGGATCCTATCAAGGTAGCCCAACTCATTACTTTATGCCAAGGTGATTGAGACAGTTTGTGAACTTGCTAATTATCAACAATTTTAAAAACATGGCATTACTCACGGTCGTACATTACCTTGCTTATAGCTCTCTTTTATGTTAGCAATTGCAAGAAGACTACCAAACACTTAGACCAGTAGTTTCTATGTTCTTTTTCATATAACAAATGAGTTGTAGCAAAGAAAGTATGAAAATAAATCTGGAAGATAGAAAGCAAATTTATGAATTTTTTTATAAAGTGCGAGTCTGGTTTTGGTTCTGCATCTGGTTTGTGAGCCAGCGATATTTTGATTCAAGTTTGATTTAACCCCATCATAAATTTTCATTGAAATCAATGTTTTTCGTTGTTGACAGACTATTTTACTTTTTGTGCTGTAGTCTTAAATCTGCAACATTTCACCTTAAATGAGAAATAAATAATGATTGGAGTGAAAAGAAAAATCAGAAGTTCAACAAATCCAATTGTTGGGCCATCATTGGAAGATCTACTGATTAGAGATCTTTCAACACTGGAAAATGTTTTAGCCAAGGCACTATGGGTAAAAGAGAGTACTACAGATTCAAACAATAACTCCACAATTAAAAAGTTGGGGCAGCAAATGGTGCCTATCATACAAGAGTTAATACTTTGCTACCTTTGCATCAAGAAAAGTCTGTTTACAACAAATTTGTTAAGAATGGAATGATTTGAAACAGTTGGGCCAATCTTCAAGCAAAAGAGGAAAAAAACGAATGCATTTTGAAAGCAAATTGGATAAAGTATTTGATATTATAAAGTGCAAATGTGATACAATAAAATGTTCTAAAGCAGGATGTAATGGATGCGATTTTGAGACTCATGTAGTCGAGTGCAAATGTCCAAGAGATACGAAGGTTAGGATTGTTAATATTTGTATTGCTTGTTAATTATAGTATTACTTCTAAATATTCCACAGCCTAAATTGAATAAATTTGCTTTTTAACTTTTCATTGATTGTTTAATGTATATACAGACGTTTCATTAATTGTTTATACAGATTCAACATCAAGAATTAATGATTGTCTTGGATCAACGTCAAAAAATTGGTAAAAAAGGAGATACGCAAATTTCAGGATTGGACTGCAAGGCAACAACAAAAATTGCTAAAACACTGAAGAGAAGAGTTCTGTTTTATGCACAGGATACCTTTATGGAGGTTGATTCAGATAGTAATTCTGACCCTGATTTCACCATTGTGTTTTCTGGTAATTCAACTACAAGTAATCCTTGGTTTTCAATTGATCTATGACAAAATTGCTTCAGTGACTGTTCTATTCTGATAATTTGGCTTGACTATCACGTTTTAACCTGGATCACAAAAATTCCAAAACTGATTGCAAAGTGAGATAATGTTGCAAGATTTAATTTGAAAGATTAAAGCAATCAAGTTTCATAATCGAAAAAAAGTTGTATTAATGATGAGTTTTAATATTAATTATGGTAGTGTATTATCGAAAACCAAAGAGAATGTAACAAATAAAAAGCTTTTTCAAAATATTTTTACCTTTTTTGAAAACATAGTTTTTCAACTCAGAAAATAAATAGCTTCCCTTTGCCAGAATTTGCATAAATTTGGTTTTTGGGCGTTTTATGTTGTTCCACAAGAAATATTGAGGAGCCAGAGCAAAATTTTTGGTTCACTCCACCCTACTGTATAAGGACTTAATAAAAATTTCCTGCAGCATAATGCACAGCCTATGTTGCATTTAAATTACAAATAAGCAGTGGCTATTTTGCCATCAACAGCATTTCACTCTTAGAAGCTATTTTGCCGTGAGTTATTTGTGATTGGTTAATCTTAATGACATATTAAACATGTGACTTTTGGTCATTTGTGATTGGTCAATTTTAATAACTAATTAAAAAAATTGTTCACCCCCATGTACAGTACCCCATACATTTACATACCGACCTGGCCCTTCAGTGAACACTGCCTCTCTTTTAGTGCCCTGCCAGCTGAGATTCAAATCCAAAACCATAGCATTTCAAGACTAATGCACTATCCATGTGCCACAATGTCACTGGCAGAATTGTAGCAATTATGGCAATATAAACACACGTGAATGATTACAGCAAAATAGTCTTCAAGGGTAAAATGCAATCGATGGCAAAATAGCCACTTCCTTACAAATAATAGGGAAACATAAACTTCAACACATATCCAACAATTCAATGACTTACATTCTGTACCAGAATAGATTTATCACATCTTTTCAACATTGCATCATGTCCTAATTCTTTTGAAAGTTTGCGCATTTGTATGGTTTTTCTCCTTCATGAATACTACTGTGTACCAAGATTATAAAGCAAAAATTTAAACAAGAACCCAAACAAGTGATGTGGCCGACATAATACTTTGGCAGTGGCTATTATTTGGCTATATAAACACACGTAAGTGATTACGGCAAAATAGATTCCAAGGGCAAATTGCCGTCAATGGCAAAATAGCCACTGCCTAATACTTTATGCCAACAGCTTGCACACTTTTCAAAATGCCACACCACAAAGTTTACAGCCACAACTTATACTGCACTGCACCACACTGCAACTGAATCACAGCAAATCTATACTGGCAATGATCTTGGAAAACAATGAAATACGAAAACACTAAAGAACTACAATTAGAACTATGAAAATTGCAAAAACACTGCAATTGAAAAATAATCCTTTAGACCAACTTATTTGTGTTTTTGTGATTTCAATGCTTGATTTGGGCATGGTTACAAATAGGCATAGTACAGGCATAATAGGCATAGTACAGGCACAGTAAGCATAGTAGAGGCATAGTACAAGCATAGTAGAGGCATAGTGCAGACATAGTACAAGCATAGTAGATATAGTACTGGTTCAAAGATAGCAAAAGAGGTGTGCGACCGAAAACCAGTCGCACTAATATAAAGAAGCCTTACCTCTTTCCTTTCAAAAAAATTAATTTTATGAGTTTAGATTTAAGCATTGAGGGGGTGCAATGAGATTTTCCATTAAAAGCCAGTTATCACCATTATGCCTGTGCTATGCCTACTATTCCTGTACTATGCCTCCTATACCTCTACTATGCCTCTCTATACCTACTATGCCTAACATGCCTGTACTATGCCTCTACTATGCCTACTATGCTTACTATGCCTATTTATAACTAGGCAGTGGCTATTTTGCAATCAACGGCAATTTGCCCTTGGAATCTATTTTGCCGTAATCATTTACGTGTGTTTATATAGCCGTATTGGCTATAATTACACCAGTGACACTGTGGTGTAGTGGATAGTGCGCTGGGCTTGAGATACCATGGTTGCAGGTTCGATTCTCAGCTGGCAGGGCATTAAAAGAAAGGCAGTGTACCAGTGTTCCCTCTAAGATTTTAGTAAGTGCGTAACCGCCGGCACAAGTGCGAAATTGCTAGCAAATGTACGAAAACCGCCGGACAAATGGGCAGGAAAAGGAAAGTCAAAACTGTGACAATGCGCTTCGGTGACGTAATAATTGGCATGACTATGTCAGCCCCAAAATGTTCACAAACAGGTAGCCTATCGGTTGTTATAAGACGGCAGCAAAATACCTGGCTATGTTTCTTCAGTAAGTTAATTGTGGTTAAATTTGGTCTCAAACTTTACAGCCTTTGCAACAGTGATTCGTAAGCACTTTGGAATGACAGATGAAAAATGCGTGTAAATAAAATTAACCCTTTGCCGACGCCCGACATGAGCATGAGAACTAGAACTTTTATGAAGTAATAGGGTGTTAGGTAGGTTACTACGACTATGACACAACAAAAATTACTTGCGAACTTTAACTGTTGCTTGATTACGGTAAATAATTAGACAACTTACATTTCTTTATCGTAATCAATTACACAACAGGTTTTTGCAATTGCAAGCAAACTTTCAATCTCAGTTCGGAAAGTATTTGAAGAGAATTCAAAACTAAATTGGTTAGAAGTCATATTCTTTTTTATTTTCAGTGTTTATAAATGGCAAGCAAAAGAAGGTTATTTATTTGTAACGTACAAAAACTGAACCAATCCCTCAAAAATGGTGTTTTTTTGTGCTTAACTGAAAGCGAGAACTATGTGCTTTTTTATCTTAACAAGCACAATTGAAAGTTAGCGTTGAAACGTAAAGAAAACACAAAGATTTTAAGCAAGTTTAGTTTCAAACTTCCCTCCAAAAATGATGTCTTATGTTAAAACTGAAGTTTGAGAGCTGCTTGCTATTACTGCTCTTTAGCTACGACTAAAATCGGCTGGGAAAAAGTAAACAAAAAAATTTATTTTACTTCAGGTTAATTGCTGGAGAGATAATTTGTTATACAAAAAAGTGAGGCAAAGGCTTGCGCGATATTTAAGTCGCCGTCACAGGCGCGCGATGTTTGGGTGAGACGTGGCACTGCTCTGAAAAAGCATCTGTCCTAACTTGGATTTCTTTTCACTGTCTCCCATGCATTTAACAGTTGGTTAAGATTTTCCTAACAAAATTGCAAAAATTTTAACAAAATGAAAAAGTTACCAAAAACTGCCAGACTTTTTTTACGCACTGTTGAATTTTAACTGCAAATCCGCCGGCATAATTTCGCAAATTCGCACTTTTTTTGCGTTTAAAGGGAACACTGCAGTGTACACTGAAGGGGCAGGCCCAGTATGAAAATGTACAAGGCAGTGTACACTGCAAGGGAGTGTACATGGTGGGGGATAGAGATCTGGGGTTGCAAAATTTTTTTAATTGGTTTTTAAAATTGACCAATCAGAAACGACCAAAAGTCACGTGCTTAGTACATCATTAAGATTGACCAATCACAAATAACTCACGGCAAAATAGTCTCTGAGGGTAAATTGCCATCAACAGCAAAATAGCCATTGCCTTATAACTACCGCTTGATTTGGTTGTGTATCTTTATGTCTACAATTTTGGATGAATTTTTATAATTTACTAGTTTGGTAAATTTTTGTGATGTTACACTTTTATATTTTATTATAGCCTAATATGCTGTAATTCAATAATTTAATGTTTCAGCATGAATTTCTATGATATAGTAATTTCATATTTTAGCAGGCATATGCATTTCTGTATTTTAGTGTTGCCTGTATGCTTTTCAGGGTATGAATTATTTTTTACAAAAATAAACCATAGAATATGGGCTAGGTTGACAGAAAATGATCACACAGGTTTAAATTGGCACACAATACCAAGTTTAAACTAGCCAACTGAAAGACCTAATCTCAACCAAATCGTGTTTTATTGAACTTATTTGTTTCCGAGGATCCAACTAGCGGTAATCCTGTACTTTAACGCGGTAAATTATTTAAGCTGAAAAACAATGGAAAAAAGTGTACACCGAAGGGGCAAACCTGGTATGTAAATGTATGGGGCAGTGTACTCTGGAAGGGAGTGTACAGGGTAGGGGATAGAGATTGGTCGTTTCTGATTGGTCAATTTTAAAAACCAATTAAAAAAATTTTGCACCCACAGGTCTCTATCCCCACCCTGTACACCCCCTTCCAGTGTACACTGCCCCATACATTTACATACCAGGCCTGCCCCTTCGGTGTACACTGCCTTTCAATAAACATAGATATTCTTTTTTTCCATCGTTTTTCCGCTTAAATAATTTACCGCGCTAAAGTACAGGATTACCCAACTAGCAATAGTTCGTACCAACTTATACAAATTTCTCATTAGTTTTCAAAATAACCCCAGAAGTTGGTGTTCATCCCGTATCTTTCCAGCATAAATCACATCTTTTGGTCAATCACTTTTTTTCGCGCCAATGTGTGACGTCATACCAAAAAATACTTTTTTAAAGGTAAGCATTTTTTAATAAACTGGAAAAAACAGTAGGATGGGACCATTGAACTAGTGGTTCTTAGGTAGGGTTGCCAACCGTCCTTTATTTGAACCTTCCGTCCTTGTCCTTTATTAAACTTAGAATTGTCCTTTATTTGTGGAGCTGGAAGAAATTTACTGCAAGAGCGGAAAAAATTTCCAAAAGTACAGTCCAAACAGGTGTTGACCTTTTTTTGCAGGCCACCATGTCCGCGAGCAGTATTTTTTCATGGTGACCTCCAAAAAAAAAAAAAAAAAAAGGTCAGCACGTGATTGCCCACCCGGACAAGAACAGTGGGTCTCCAATTCAGGATTGTCCTTCAAAATACAGGACGGTTGGCAACTCTAGTCATAGTGTCCTTTATTGAAATTTGTCAAAGTTGGCAACCCTATTCTTAGGTCTCATAAGCTACTGGTTCAAAGGTCCCCTAAGCAACATTTTTTACTCTTTACCTCCTCAGATCTTAAGGTCAACTTCGTTTTAAAATTTTTTGGCTCAACCTGATTAAATAATTATTTAAGTGCAAGGATCATGTATGCATACTTAGTTTAAACAATATCACAACTTTTCACTAACCTTCAAACACAAGTCAAAATATTTACTTTTCTGCCCGGATTTCTCCAAAATCACGCCAGACAAGTCAACCAAACTTCATCAAACGCTATTTTCTAAACGTTTCAGTCAAATAAAGGTATTTTTTTTAATCTTTGCAAAGAAGCTGAAATATGAAGGTGATTCATTGATCCCAGTGGTTCATTGGTCCCACATCTCCCCTATTGTCATTTCATAAACTAGCTCAAAATAGCGCAATTACTCGGCAAAAACCAGCCCAAAAAACCGTAACCCGTGACAACTAAATTTTTCCTGCAACGCCTAATCCGAACTAGCCCAATTCCGCGGTAAAACCGGGGAACCAGCAACACTGCCCTCGCTCGATATTTGACTGATTTCAAGTGGTTTCACTCCTTGGTTTTGACACGATTAATGTGAAAAATCTTTGTTTGCATAGATATGTGATAGCAAAGTGCAGATGGTTCAAAGCAATTCTGTTGAGATGTCTGTACACTTCAGTGGCTTCACGTTTTGGGATGATGTGATTTCAAACGCTTAGTTAATTTAATGAATTCGGAATGATTGGATAGCAAAATGCTCCGCATAGTGCTACGCGTTGAAATAATTTAGTGAATTCGGAATGGCAGGAATGATCTGATAGGAAAATGCTCCTCATATTGCTAGACGCTCAGTTAATTTAATGAATTCGAAACTACCTAGTAGCAAAATGCAACGCATATAGCTAGACGCTCAATTAATTTCATGGATTCGGAATCATCTGAATTCAAAACGAAGCAAAAGGCGCGTTATGAACAAGAATTTACAATTCGTTTCTTAACTCAATAACAAATTTTTACTTGAATGCTTTTCGTTGGTAACATCAACTTATTTGTCAATGGCAGAATAGGATATGTTTATCAAGATATATTGATATCAGCCAAAAATATAATTGTGTTCTGTGGCGTATCCAGAAACAAGTTGGGAGGGGGTGGAAATATGAATTTTGTGAAATGACTTTAATTGAATAAATCAACCTAAACAAGGTAGGCTATTGTCGGCCCAAAACGAAGTGAAGACCAGTATTTTAAAGATTAACTTTTTGAACTAAACTATTTTTCTATTTTCGGCCGAAAATAACTTCATATCTTGAATTGATTCAAAAAAAATTTGGAAAGGCATGACCACCGTGGCTTTCTTAGCTATGCCTATGATTGTATCATTTTGTTTTAAAATAACCCAGTAATGTTTCAAGTTGATATCTAAGCTGGCAGATTTATCTTTTTAGACGATCCTGCGCACAGTTCTTTATATTTTTGCAACGTTTTTATATTGGCAGCTTTTTTGTTTGACAGGAAATACGACATTTCAGAAAGGCGAAAATTTTTTATCAACTTTTTAATTATGAAATTTTCTTTCATTTCTGAAATCTGACAGATTTTCATTGTTGAGCTAATCAAAAAACTGGCTGTTAGCCATTGAATAGGTAGTGAAAGCAGCCAATGAAGCCAAAAGTAGACGATTTGCGCAATATGGCTGCTAGCGCTACTTCGCTATGGGTATTGATCCCTTATTATGTGCAAGTTAGTGTTTTTCGGTTACCAGATACTGTTCTTGGCGTGGTTAGCGATTACGCAATTTATTTGCTGGTCGTTATCCAGTTTTCTAGTAGTACCTGTGATAATTTAATGTTTTTCTTGGTATAGTTAGGAACAGTAGCTGGTAGCCTAGAATGTACGGTATATCTAGAAGTGTGCTTTGTAGTGCTGGGCCTGGCTTACCTAGGCCTAGCATCATTATCCATTTGTTTTCTTTCTAGCTATAGATTCAAGGTGTTTTAGCGGTGATTGATACCAGTGGTTACTGGTGGTTGTCAACCCATAATTACTTCGGTTCTGGAAACCCAGCCTGCATCACCCAAATTAATAGCAGTGTATTGATTCACTTGGTGCATGCTGCTGGGCTCTGTTGGTGCATTGTAGTTAGTTCGGTGCAGTATAATATATTCTTTGATAACTATATTCGTCTGCTGTTGAGCTGATACCGTGCCCCTTATCCCAAGCTGCTTCGCCCCTGTAGCTTATTTCTCGAATAGGATAATTGGAACAGTTGCCTGGCTTACATAGAGCTAACAATGGCAACACTAAAAACAAAGTAGTTTTTTGTGGCTGCATCGACATTGTTGATTATGATGTACTTTTTGTGCAGCAGAAGTAAGTAGCTGACAAAGAACCTTTTTTTTAGGTAAAGCGGAACTGTGATACAATTTCCCGCATGATGTGCAAAGCAGCTGCTTTACTGTGAGTTTGTTTCTTGGGCAAGTAACTGCTGGGAGCAATATTCTGTTTCTTGTAATTTATGCCACTCTGAAATTGATTGCTCAACGGCGTGGATCTCTGAGATTTCTTCAAACCGTACAGCACCGATGGCAATTTTGGCAAGTTGTATTTTGTCTCGAGATTTACTTAAAGTAAGCACAATGTCAATGTCGCTTCTTGAAATTAAACTTTTCACCTAGTTTTTCCCTATATGTGAAGGCAGCACTATTGGAAGCTCAAAATTGCTTGCCATGCAATACACGTTTATAATAGCTATACACGACAGCCGTATCGATTTTGTTGTGGTGGCATATTTAAGCAGCGAATAAATCTCCATTCATCTTTGTTGGTAGTCAAAGATGCTACAGTGTAAGTTGCTTTTACAATGCGAAAAATGCGCTTAAAGTATGTCTTTAAACTTTGGTGAGATACTGAACTCAAAAAATTTACCGAAGTTTTTTATTACTTTTGATGTTTGCAGTTACCATGTATTCTTTCAGTGTGTAAGACCTTATGGTATCATCGACATCTGCAGCAAGTAAAAAATTGATTAACATTTTTAGGTCTAACACTGAAATTTAAACCCTAATGAAAGACTTTTTTCATTTGTGGTAAAATCAACGCTTGATATATTGTGTAATGCACTGAAAGCGTCCATTTGTATTTGAATGATTCGACGGCTAAATCTGCAGTTTTTACGCTTAATACATGCTAAATCTGCAGTTTTTTTTTTTACGCTTAATACATGAATAAACCGGCGCGATGGCGTAGTGGTTAGAGCGTCCGCTTCGCAGTCGGTAGACCTGGGGTTCATTTCCCTTGTCGAGTCATACCAAAAGACTTTAAAAAATGGTATTCACAGCTTCCCTGCTTGGCGCTCAGCACATAAGGGATAGTGTGGAGAACAAGCCGGCAAGCTTGCTTGTTGTGTCCTTGGGCAAGGCACTTAACGGGACGCCTCCGTCTTTATGTGGCAGACAGATGGTGGGGCCAAGCAGTCTACCCGTCGTGGTGGCCCAGTCTGACGAAAGACATGCAAACCGAGCATGAGCTCATACGCGTGAATGAATGAAATACATGAATTAGGCACAGCAGAATTTTCACTTTTATGTTGTTCAATTAACTCATTCTGCCAATGTTTCTTGTTTTTTGTATTGTTATTACATTTGGTTTCTTTTTTTCTTCTTTCGTTTTCAAGTTAGACTTTAACACGATAAGCATTTACAGGTAGATGCTCACATGTATCTTTAACGACTTTAAGAAAATATTCAGTATTAGCAATCAATTTCAAATTCTGTATTACGTGATGGACTTTGTAAAGTATTTACCGCTTCAGTTATTGTAAGATGCATAGCCTTAAAAAAACAAGGAAGCATGAGCATTATTCAATTTCAAAAAAATTCATTACTGACATTGTTTTCTTTAAAAATCCTGGGTTTTTGCATACCTCTTAATCTTCTTGCCACAAATTTAGTCTTCAAATTATTTTTTAATTAAGGATGCGATGCTAAAGTTTTTCACGCTTTGCCATTGACCAGCGAAGATTTTTAGAATAAGCCCATTTGTTAGGGCTGGTACTATTTTAGCTTTGTCATTTCGATTGAAAGAAGAAGGATCCATCAGGAGGATGCAATAACATGGAATCAAATAAAAGTAAATGAGAGTGAGATCTTATAGCTCTCTTTTCCTTATATTTGCTTTGTAATATAGCAGGGCTTCTTAAACTTTTTTTATTTACCACCCCATTCATGATTGTGAGTTTTTTGGCCCAGACAAATATTAAAGATATGCAGCTATTCTGTGATGATTTGCTGATTTGGTAACGATATACATAGGCCTTACATTTGAAAAAGTATAGTTTTAGAAGTTGTTGAGAAACATACAAAAATGTAAAATAAAAAATTGCCCAAAAATTTGTGAAATTGTATTTATTATAGTTACAAAATTGCAGCTGTTAACTGGTTATAGTCACAAATAGTTTGTTAATGAGACGGATCTGTTGTTTTTTGCTGAACAACAAATTCAATCTTGGTGCAATATTTGACACTGCTGGACATGAAAACTCTTCAACGTTTTTTGGCGATAAACGATATTGGTATTTAATATGTGTTAAGCTGAAAAAGTAATTTCACATAAATATGTGATGTCGAATGGCAGAAGAATATTTAATGCCAAATCAGAGAATGTAGGAAACTCAGTTCTAGATCCGATTCAAAATTCAGTCAAGGGCTTTTTTGGAAAATCTAGTTTTAAATCCATTTCTACCATGTTTTTCCCAATGTTGATCTTTTTGATACAACTTTCAATTTTATCATTCGAAGTAAATATATTGCAATTTCTTCCTTGCAGAGACACATTGAGATCGTTAAATCTTTCAAAAATATCTGACAGATAACACAGCTTTGATAGCCATTGGCCATTTTGAAAAAAACAATGTTTGAGTAAAAATATTTCAATTTCGTCCTTCAACAACAATAATCTGCTTAACACTAGCTTTACGGGAAATTTTCTACACCTAGTTTTATAGAGGGGTTGTTTTCGACCCCGATCTTGTTTTGCTAATTGCGTTTTTCTCGCACTAGTTTTTGAACTGCTAGTATGCTGTATTGCAATGATTACGCATAATAAAATAATTTTACTTTCAAAAAATACGTTTTGTACAAAATATAAAAGCATTTAATTAGTCAGTTTCACGCAAGCTAAGCATTTTACGTAAGTCACTCTGAAATTATCCACCTCTGTAAAATTTTTGGTAGCTTTTATCCAGACGCGAAAACTCAACTAGTAAGCTATTTTTTCAAAGTTTCAAAACTTGGAATTTAATCTAGAATAAATTTTAGGAAAATTCAAAGCAGTTTATTGATATTTGGTCACGCATTTAGAAGATATAAAATAAACAAACAACAACCAGGGTCGAAAACGATCCCTCCGTAAAGCTAGTGTTAAACTTTGTTCTCTTGATGTTCATCTTATTACTGCATATAATCATAAATTTATGTAGTGGGAATCCGCATCCTTCGAGAGGTTTGAAAATAAGCAGCTGTTAAAGGCATGGCTTAAAATTTATAATCTACAGCCCCCTGAAGCACATCGATCAATTCTGGTGCGAATTTTTTTGCTGCGAGGACTTCTCGATAAATAAAGCATTAAGTAAAAGTTATATGATCATAATTAACAGCTTGAAAAAATTATTTAAAACAAATAGTTTTGGCCGTCATCGCTTTTTCATCATCTATGCATAGTCCACAGCAATTTTTCCATTCTAAACCTTCAGTTTTTAAAAATTCGTCAACTTTACAATATAACGTATATACTTGCGTATAAGTCAAATTTTTGGGAGTCAAATATTTTGGGGAACAACTTATACATAGTTAAAGTTTGTAGAGATGTTGCTGAAGAGTTATATACAAGGTGAATGTGAAAAGAAAACTCCGTTATCATACATGTTATATATATACATATATACCGGCCTTAACAAAAGCTCATATTAAGATGGTTCACCTGAAAAAATGCTCACATCTTGGCGTTACTTCACAAAATTATCGAATATCAGTGTAGTTTCTTTTAGGGTATGTGAAATTAGCTTGAAATTTTTATATTGCAGGGTCTACTGCATTAAAGATAAGCTATTTAATGACAAGTTTAGGCTATAGCTCGTGCAAAACATGCTTTTATGTTATTGCGTTATGTTACAGTTGGCATACAAAGTAAGCCCTCATGACACTGCCGTACAGGTCTAAAAATAGTGACTGAGCCTAGTAAACTTATACGCAGGTAGTACCTAAAATGATTCAATTTTTGATCTTAAAATACACATTGACTTATACATAAGATCGACTTATACACAAGTATATCCGGTACATCCTTCCCTCTAGGATGGTCTTTCAAAAGACGACAAAATAGTAATGCTTCCTGGACGTTTTCTTGATAAACGTACCTGATACAAGATGGGGAAGCAAAATTTACAATATTTTACGACAAGACTTTAACATCAGCATATGAATAATTACTTTATAGAAAGTTAAAATCAAGGTACACTAGATCAGCTGAGCTACTTTATTATAAGAAATATCGATTTCGCCTTATACAGGCATTTTCAATTTCTTATTCAAATAGATTCTATTTGAATAAGAAATTGAAATAGATTCTATTTGAATAAGAAATTGAAAATGCCTGCATAAGGCGAAATCGATATTTCTTATAATAAAGTAGCTCAGCTGATCTAGTGTACCTTGATTTTATCTATTATATGATTATCAACCTGGATCGCTTCGAGCAAGTTACTTCACGGGCAGATTCCTGGTAGTATATTTACTTTTGCTGTCATTTATAGAAAGTTAAGACATTTTGTTTGCCACATGAAAATACGGGTAGCCATTTCTGAAAAGATATAGATAATATTGGTAGATGTAGTTATGACATCAACATACGTAAGCTTTTAAAACAAGTGGCGCAACTCTTATTGAGAAAAAGCAACTTAAAGCTCATTGTAAATTTTGCTTCCCCACCCTGTACATACCAACAACTGAGTTAATTTAGTAATATCAGTTGTTTCGTCCAACTGAATTGAAAATTTTGGGCTTTCTTAAATTCTTGTGATTAGTTGCACTAATTGATCCTTGTCAATTTCAAAAATTCTAATCGCGACAATGTTGTTTGATAAAAGAAATTTTTGAATATCATCGCCAATTTTACTTCCATGTAGTATTACTACCATTTTAGTAGCAGCAGAAAATACAAGATTTTCAATGGTAAACAGCTTTTTATCTTTAGCAATAGAGTATGAAACTTTATATGACTCCAGCAAATATTTTTCATTAACGGTCATAACTTTCTCTGAAGAATTTTTTTATTTATTTAAATATTTTAACTGTCTTTCAAAATATTGGCATACGAAGTATGCTTTGATTCAAAATGTCTTTTCAATTTTGATGGTTTCATACTCTCTGCAGCTAATAATTCATTGCAGATCAAACAAAGTGGTTTTTTATAACCATTACAATTTCTAAATGTAAAGCCAAATTGAAGAAAAGACTTATCATATATTTTTTGCACAATAGATGCCTGTTTGTCAAAACTAAGTCCTGCTTGAGGAGACTTTGTAGTATTGCCATCTGGGTCATAATCTTTCTTACTTAAGTTCAGCCACTTATCCATGGCCAAAAAATATTTTAATCCTAAAAAGACCAACAAATGTACAAAAATAACATATTGCATTCAATAATTTATAACCGAATCAATAAAAACCATATTATTCTTGCGATGTCCACTCGGGGGAGTTGCCCGGCTTCTGGGGCTCCATGGTCTTCCGCCATTCCCCCATCCCTCGGAAGGGGTCGGGTAATCAACAACAACAACAACATGTCCACTCGCAGTGCCATGGAAAAGAGACAACTGATTACACTGGCACAAATGTCAAATTCACAACCACGTGTAAGTGTTATTTTGCACAAATACACATCTAGATTTTATAAATTCATGTATTTAACTTTTCTAAATTGATCAATTAATCAGCCAAGTTTATTTCATCAAGCTTAAATTTTTATCAGTAGGTTTAGCTATTATCAAAAGTTTAAGTTTTTGTCAGTAGCGAATTGATTATGATACAATAAAGAAAAAATGGCTGAAGAAGTAAGCCAGTCTTCTTGCATTGCTGTATTGACCTTTCTTGTATTTCTTTGCACGATAATTTTGCAAAAGTTTTACCATGATAGTTATCAAATTTAAATAACAAGTCCTAAGACCATAGTTTAAGAAGACCTGTTCTAGATTAGTCTTGAACGTAAACACGTTACCATCATTATATCATAAAGCAAGCATGTATGTACGATACAAATCTTAACTCAAAAGAAAAAAGGTTTTTGCAAAAATAACCTGGATGTAAAACAAGTTTAGATTCGAGATTATTCTAGATTCACGAATAAAATAATTACAGCAGAACGAAAGCAACAAATTACAGAAACTAAACAAATACAAACTATTTTAAAGAAGCAAATTTACTTATTCGTGACATACGCCCCCGTAAGTATTCTTTCGAACATTGGTTCCAGGGGCGGATCCAGAAATTTCAAAGAGGGGGCTGCAATTTAAAACTCAGACAATTGAAACTTTTTTGCCTGTATTAGCTTATGCAGGGCTTCGCCTTCCAACCTGTGTGTTTCACTACATTTCACCATTTAATACTTTGATTTTTTTTATACTGGTGTATCTAGGCCTTCAGTAGTTTTCTGCCGTTTGCTCAGTGCTGCATTTCAACGCTACACTATACTCGTATGTATCTCGGACTCCAATTGTCCATATTACAAAAAACATCAAAACAAAACACACACACACACAAGCAATCAATTACACCCATATAGTTTTCTCCCGCTGAAAAAATCAATTGATGCGACCAGTATTAGCATAATAAATCTGTACAGTGGCATTATATGATAACTCCCAGCAAACATATGAAAAAGGAATTGAAAGATGTGCTACATGCCTGGAATTTTCGAAGTATTGCGTTGGAGATGAGGGACTGTTGGCAGTAGCCACAGGTCTACTTGACGAGCATTCTAAAAAGAATGCAACGAATCAGGATGCAAAAAATCAGGCACTTGCTCCGTCAGCTTTTTTTAAAAAAATTACCATAGTAGACTATTGTTTTGCCATAGCACGGCAGAGAGAGCAATCACACGAAACTCTTTTAGGCCAATAACCTTTTAATACTACAGTAGAGTGGTCTTCAACGTCACTATTAACTTAAAAGCACATTATTCTTGCGCGAAGGAATTATATGGTCTTGCATTACACCAATCTTTTTCTTTCGGCTTTTCCCGATTAGGGGTCGCCACAGCAGATAATCTGCATTTTTATGACATTTGTTTTTACGATCGGATGCCCTTCCTGCCACCAACACTCTCTTCAGAGGGAAAACTGACCACCTGTCTTCCACATAAAGGTGGGGGCGTCCCGTTAAGTGCCTTGCCCAAGGACACAACAAGCGAACTTGGCGGCTTGTTCTCCACAACCTCCCTCAAATGCCGAGCGCCAAGCAGGGAAGCTGTGAATACCATTTTTTAAAGTCTTTTGGTATGACTCCACAAGGGGATTTACACCAATACGGTACATTAAGCTTATTCAAATACTGTTTTATTCACACTTATTCAATTATAAAGAAAATATTGAACTAAAACTGCCAAGCAGAGACGTAGCAGCCGCCCCCCAAACCCCCCAATTGGGGGGGGCCCAGGCCAACTTTGGGGGCCCAAGTTAGTCTGAAATTGCTTTTTGGCTACGTGACTATTTTCAGTTCAGCAGACTTGTTTACAACCGATTTAAACTGTAGGAAGAAATTGGCTTGTGACATCATAAGTGAATGCGACGTCATTTTATCTCGCAGAATCTAGAATATTTCGATTGATTTTCTGGTAGAATCTTGAATATTCGATTGACGTAACAATGCCGTTGTTACGCAACAATCATAGAATGGTCTGGAATTCTGTTTGGCTAGAAATACCGGGACAATATATATACACTGCAGAGTGCAGATAAAGTATTTTATTGACATTGTATAGAATGAAACGTTCAAAAAGTGGTGCTCAAAAGAGAAAAGAAGCAGCCACTGCTCGAGATGCTGTAGCGAAATTGCCCAAGATGACAGATTTTTTCAAGATTACTGAGCAGAGGAGACCTGGCACTAGTACCGAGAGGGATGAAGAAAACTATAGTGTACAAGAAAAAGAAGACTATGACAATCAGCATCAAAGTGATTGTGAATTTCCAGAAAATGTAAGTTGTGATTTACCTGCCAATACGCAACCTTCAATATCAAAAATAACTGAATCTCAATTTACCTCTATCCCTGATGACCCATGTAAATGGCCTGAAAGTATTTCTGATGCTCAACGATGTGATATAGTAAAGCGTGGACCACATCAACTAATAATGAATTTTCCATATAATAGCACAACTCCAAGGCGACGTTTTTCCTCCAACCATTATAAACGTGTGTTACCTAATGGTGAAAGTGTTTCACGGTCGTGGCTAGTTTATTCTGGGGAATCAGATCAAGTTTTTTGCTTTTGTTGTAAGCTATTTGGAAAAACACTAAGCCCCTTTTGTAGTGGTATAAATACATGGGAGGGTTTTTCGAAAAAACTGAAAGACCATGAAAACGGCATTTCCCACCAAGAATGCTGCAGTCAATGGATGTTGCTAGCTGAAGGGATAAGAAATTCATCCACTATCGACAAACGCGAGATGAATATTTTTTCAATGAAAGACGTTTTTGGAGAAATGTTTTAGAGAGACTTATCGACATTGCCTTGTTTCTATCGGAAAGGAATCTTGCTTTTAGAGGATCTGAAGAAGTCTTAGGATCTCCTCACAATCGAAATTTTCTGGGTATATTTGAGCTTTTGGCAAGAAGAGATCCGATCCTAAAAGAGCTTCAAGACAGAATCAAGAATAAAAACACTAAAGATCACTATTTGAGTCCTACCATACAAAATGAACTAATTGAATTGCTAGCTACAGAAGTTGAAAAAGAAAATTTACAGCAATTGAAATTGGCAAAATATTTTTCTATAATTTTGGACTGCACTCCAGATATGTCACATCATGAACAAATGTCTGTCATTCTCCGTTATGTACTATGTAATGAAGAAGCTGCTGTTGTTAAAGAAACATTTTTTGGCTACTTGAGAATAAGTGACAGTACTGGGAAAGGCTTGTTGGACGCTTTCTTAGAAAAAGCGACCGAACTGCAACTCGAATTGTCTGATTGTCGAGGTCAGTCATATGATAATGGTGCTAACATGAAAGGAAAACATTCTGGGGTCCAAGCAAGAATGCTAGACATCAATCCCAAAGCTGTTTACGTGCCTGTGCAAACCATACCCTTAACTTAGTTGTTGTTGACAGTGCTAATTGATCGACGGAAGCATTGACATTTTTTGGAGTACTTACAAGGTTGTATGTGCTGTTTTCTTCCTCTGCTCAGCGTTGGGAAATTTTGAAGAAACATGTGGAGCTGTCCATAAAGTCACAATCTGATACTCGTTGGGAAAGCAGAATTAAATGCATCAAACCTCTTCGATACAATTTAAAAGAGGTGTTGCTGGCACTGAAAGACTTGGAAGCCATTTCCATAGAAAGAAAAGATGGAAGAGCTGCCTCAGAAACAAAATCGTTGATAGCTCATTTATCAAAATGGAGTTTTCTTTTGTCGGTGTTTATTTGGTATGATATCCTATTCCAAGTCAATAAAGCAAGCAAGATTCTTCAATCGTATGGAGTCTCCCTTCATACAATGGAAACGGAAATCCAGGCAACTGAAAAGTTTTTGCAAAACTATCGCACAACGGGTTATGACAGTGCCGCAACATCTGCTGTTGAAATAGCACAGGAATTGGATATTGATCCTTCTTTTCCTCCGTCAAGAAGTGGAAAGAAAAGAAGATTGTTTGATTACCAAGGTGAAGAGGAACAACGAGCTACTCCTGAACTGAAATTTAAAAGCAACTTTTTCTATCCATTAGTAGACCAGGCTATTATGTCAATAAAGGAGCGCTTTAATTTGTTACGCGAGGTTTCTTCCGCCTTTTCGTTTTTGTACACACGAGACAAACTTTTGCTTGTGCAACAAGAAAATGCTCTTCTTACTTGCTGTAAAGAGTTCCAAAAAAAGTTCGGTGACATTGATTCTGATGAAATGAGCGCTGAGCTACAGCGGTTTGTTTTAATTTTACAAAAAAAACGCAATCTCAATACGGCTCAAGACTTTCTGAACTATCTTCTAAAGACTCATTTATTTGAATTGTATCCGAATGTGTACATCGCACTTCGAATCTTACTAACTTGCCCCGTGACTGTTGCCAGCGCTGAAAGAAGCTTCAGCAAATTGAAACTGATCAAAACTTTTAATAGAACGTCTATGACAGACAGTAGACTATCTTCATTAGCCATGTTGTCAATCGAAAATGACTGCGCCCGATCTCTTGATTATGACAATGTCATAACAGCATTTGCGAACAAAAAGGTTCGCTCCAGACTATTTAAATGATACTGTGTTTTTATAACTTTTTCATGTTTTTCAGTGTCATTGCTTTCGTTTCGCAGTGTCTGCATAAATGTCCTACTGAACTCTGGCATCGGTGCCGAATTTTTTATGACTTGCACCTTCGGTATCGGCATGCTTTATTCTGACATTAGCCTGTTTACTTATGTACAAATTGTGGTGTATTTTCTTAATGCAGCTTTTCAATTTTACACCTCTAAAGTGATATGACCTGTGCGCAGGGGCTCTTGCGCTTACTTTGGGGGGGGCCCGAAGTTGGAGTGCTACGGGACTGCTGCTAAGCTACACCTACAATTTTACGTTTTGATGACCTTTCAATACGCTTGTGCTTTTAGTTTAGTCAACTATAGGCTGCTAAAGCAGTACTATCTTCAGATTGAAGAGTGTATATGAATTGTGATGTTGTATGTAACTTCTGTATGAAACAGGATTGTGGAGGCGCAGCCAAAATGGCAGGACTTCAATTCCGCCCTTTGCAAAAAATGGTTAATCAAACAGCCTATAAAAATACAGGGTGTCCGAAAAGTTACTGTGCAGTAGAAAATATTTTTAATAATGGCTGTTTTTGTGACGCAATATTTAGGTGCTAATATGAAAACAAGTTAGTCATTACAACAACTAGTCCTTTATTTCATATCCCAATCAATACCCAAGGTTAGAGCTATACGTTTGTAATTGAAAACACTACACGTCAGGATAAAATAATAAAACCCCTACAGCTATTTCGTCAAGCGGCTCATCAGGTGGCAACGGGCCACAACCTTATCATTATCTTTATTTAGTCAAGAACGAAAACATTTTTGGTATGCACGTCGACGCTCGTGGTCGTCGTTTGGTCAGGCACCCAAAGTCAATCCGGGCCAGCACAAATCAAAGCCAGGGCCGAGGGTCTATCCTTTTAACACCTCGGGCTGCTGTGCTGCCCAGATTAGATGCTGGCAGTGGTGGTGTTAAGCCAACATTGAGTTTCGTCATCCAAATCCTGCAAACCTCGTGTTCCTCTTGGGAGGCCTACATGATGGATGAGACATGAAGATATAACGTGATCTGTAGTTTGCTCAGTGGTGCCACATTCGCAATTCGGTGATAGAGCGAGACTCCATTTGTACATGGAGGAGTGAAAACGTCCTACACCAATCCGCAGGCGATTGAGCTTTACCCAAGATGTTGTGGGCAGACTCATTCCAAGTGGCATTGAACTGACCTTGGGAATGAAAGCACGGACCCTTGAAGTACTTTCCAAGTAGTCCGTTTTCCATTTATGTTTCGTCCACTGCTTCACGCGGATGTCCAGTTTAGACAAACTACCTAAAAGTTTCCACGCAGCAGGTACAAATGGGCGTCTTGATCTAAGTTTCCCCAGGTGCGCATCCTGCTTCCCAACCAACTGTCTGTGCAATACATGGTCGGGATCATGGATAGCACAATTCGCCAAGGAAAGTGTCACTCCTAGTCGGCGGAGCTCAGCTGGCTGGATACCTGCGAGGACAAGCAAGTCCTCCGTTGGTGTGGGAGGCAAGCATCCAGTGACAATGCACAAAGCATCATTAAGAATGCTGTCAATGAGGCGAGTATGCAAACTACGACACCAAACTGGTGCGCAGTACTTAGCGGTAGAATAGACCAAGAAAAGAACAAAGATACGCAATGTCACCGCACCTGCACCCCATCCAGATCCCGCAAGTCGCATCAACAGCGCAACTCGGGTGGAGAGTTTCTTGCGCAAAGCCTCGAGGCGGTGACGGAAAGTGAACGACCTGTCCAGCTTTACCTCAAGATACGTTGGTACTGGACAGGATGGCGATAGATTGCCATTGTTGTAAACATTAAGCTCAAGTTTGGTCTCTCTGTTTAGATAAAAAACCGCCGTCACCGTTTTCGTATTGCTGAGCTTTAGCCTCCAAGTTGGGAGATAACCTGAAAGTGCAGTCATGTCTTGGCTTAGAGTGTCCACCACAACCTTCCAATCTCGAAACCCCTACATGCTTAGTCATACAGCAATGCTAAGTCATCAGCATATGCATACTTCGACGCTGATTAGGTTTTAAATATGCCTTAACGCTTCTTTTAAAAATTCTGCAGTCCCCTTAAAGTATGTAAAGAGCCTGTTTCTTGCGCTTGCAACTTGCAAAGAAAAATATTTTTTAATTTTGTAGAAAACTTATTTCAGTTCGCTACCCCAACATTCTTATTTCATCTTAGTGCTGCTGGGTTGTACGCTAAGTTTTTATATCAACTTCGGTAAATCGGTACCAAGACTGCAAACTTGCAACCGTGACTGGTTTGTTTATTTATTTCTCTCCTAGCAAGCTTGTTTTTGTTAGTTACGTCAAAGTAATAAATTTGAGTACATAAATCTCACAAAATATTGAAGTTAACGACAAATCGTGAGTTATGAAAAGTTTAAAAGTTTTTCACAAAAAATATATTATACACTTACTCAGCTGGGGGGGCGCGGTCCCAGCGGCCTCCCCCCCTTTGAATGCACCCCTGCATTTTAGTAAAAATGTGCAATCCAATACTTACAAAATCTAATATATAAAGTGCAATTCTGTCTGTCTGTGTGTACTGTTTTAACTCCTCTGAAACTGCTACAGATACAAGCATCAAACTTGGCACGATTGATCACCACTCCGTGGTGAGTGTCATAAGAGTATTTGTGACGTCATAATCAAAAACAATGTTTTAGAATTTTCATCACTTGACAGAGGACAATCGCTTTTTGCTCAAACGAAAACCAGCTTCTCACTTACCACATTTCAAAAACTTTCATTTGTTTGGGGTCGAAAATGACGTCACAATTAACCATTCATTCAACAATCTGTTTTTTGTTATTTCTCAAAAAGTAGTCATCACAGAAACGCGACGAAACGTTCTTTTAGGAGATATTAATAAGCTGCTTTTGATAAAAACAACTTTACAACAATTAATGTTTATTTGATTATGCTACGAGCAATTCTTTATTTAAGCACTTCAAGCCATCTAAGCGTTTTTTTTTGGCTTGCACGCTTAAACTGGGTCTATGACGTCATAATATGTGTCTTACGATTAACACAAATGTTCGCTACAGCAGATCATAATATCAAAATATTTACAAAAATTGCAACCTTTTTGCAAAATTAGTTTATTAAAAACTGATATATAACCTCATTTCTCAACCGATTTTCAAACTTTTTTCAACAAATTAAAGTTTATTCCAAGGCGAGTCCCATAGTGTATAATATGTACAATTTATACTGAAAAAACTAAACTTTAAGACCTGTGGTGTAACTTTTTACCCCTCCCAAAAGTGGTGAACTCAGTAAAAACATGTGACTTTAATAGAAAAGCGTTATAATTAAGTACTAACAATCACTATTCTTTGAAAGCTTAAAAAATTTTCTTTCTAGCAAAATGTCACTCTAATTACTTGAGGCTAAGGATTAGTTTATAATGGCTATTTAAAACTTGGTAGCCATGCATGATGTTTCATTTTTAGTTGTACAATTATCCTACTAGAGCGAACAAACTTGCAATTGTTAAACAAAGTTAGTTCTTTGGTACACTTTGACTACTTTTCTACACAAGCGTGTTTCTTTTGCATTGTCTGTCAACGTTTTTAAAACATTTATCAAAAACTGAAGTCTCCAAATGTTAATCGAATGTAGTCTACCGGTTTAAAACACACAAAATTTTAGTGCCTGCAGTTCACAAAATTGCAATTTCTAGAAAAACTAAGTCCTTTGGTACATTTTGTCTATTCTGTCTCGATAGCATGGATCCTTGGCATTATCAATCAAATTATTCGATATCTAGAGCAGAGCAGGGCATCGTTGTTTATTTATTTTTTTGAAGTGTTCACACCACAGAATCGCAGGACGCAAAGAGTAAGTAGCAGTCCAAACACCCTAATCACGAGCGCAAATACTAACAAAATGAATAAGATTCAAGTGAAAAAATATTATGACCGAATAACGAGTGGAATGATAGTTGGTAGTTAATTGCAAAATTGTTGATCCAAAGTTGTTTGGATCAAGTGTAATAACTGATTTGCGGAATTGTGGGAGAGAGTAAAGTTGTTTATATCAGCTTTTTTAACCACATATATTGCTGAACAAGGCTTTAGTGAAGCGCTGTACATGCGAAATAAATATCACAACAGACTCGACAAGAATATGACTGGGGGAAACTCAATTCGACTCATGCTGACTAGCTTGAACCCAACTTTTGCTAATCTCGCAGAGCAACACCGGCCGCAAGGGTCACATTAATTTTAACGTGCAGTTGTATTTTAATAAATTGCCTTTGCTTTTCCTTGTGTGTACCGTATATTTGTAAAAAAGCTTTCTGCATTTATTTTGGGACAAAAACTTTCAAACAAAAGTAATCGTTTTTTATGGGGAGGGCCGATTTGAGTCCACATTTTTTGAAAGGGGGCGATTTCTTAAAAAAGGTTGAAGACCACTGGTCTAGACGATAAGACACAAAGATTCATACAGAAATAGCTCTACGATTCATGCAGTGGAATTAGGAAAAGCATGATGGCAATCCGTTAACATTTGGGGTGAAAAGTGGTGATTAATGTGGTTTGCTCTTGATTTATTCCTTTTGATATGTAGCACAATATAAATTCTCTAGTTGTAATTTTTGCTTTATTAATTGCTTTAGTAATGAAACTACTCTTTATGCTCTCTTCGGAAGAAATGTTGTTGAAGGTATGCCCGTGCATTTTAAAATATCTGCTTGCGGAGCAAATTTGCCCTATTTATACTGCCAAACAAAAGGGAATGTTATTAGTAGTACATCTGGGTGGCAAGACGAAGGTAGCAGATATAAATGTGCATCAACAGGTTTTTTTGACTTTCAGCAACGTTCTACATTTACAAAATTTATCCAAGAGGACCGCTTGGGCCTTGCCGCTCAAAAAGTATATGGATAAAATCCAACTGTATTTATCAAAGTAACAAAATTTCGAGACGGCAAAATATTACTGAGCATTACCCAATTCACTTCAAAACTCAATAACAGAAAAAACATGTGTCCACATTTGAGTTAACATAAATACGAATGACCTTTTTTAATTTTTTCACACATCTAATTCTCGAGTGCTCAGTCCACCGCAAACAATTACTAAAGGTGCAGACGCTGATTGTTTGCAATGCAACTGAGCCAATAGCGCATGATTACAAAAGTAGGAACGCGCTCGTAATGAACAATAACATAAGGCTCGAAACTAACGCACGCTAAATCAACAAACAGAGGCGGTGCTGTAACATAGCGGCTCCTTGAAACAGAAACTACAGTGATGTTTCAACAAAATAACACTTGCAGGCACGCCTAAAAAAAGTGCTGACAAAACAATCATAAACTGATGAAATTACATAGTCAGTTACATGAATACACACATACACGAATAACTTTACTTACACAATACGATTAAAGTTTGACAATAAATACATCAAAACCGTAGCGAGGTATAAAGATATGGCGATAAGGCACGAAATATAACTGTACATTATAAACTAAACGCAAACCCACACAAAAGTTATACTGGAGCAATTTTTGAAAGGTCTTGCAGTACGTAGTCGATTTGGGTAGTTTCCGCTACAGAAGCTTTTCCCATCACGGCCACCAGAGCACGTCGAACTATCTGCTTACCTTTGCGGGTCTGAGGATGAAGGCAGTGAATACGACCAAGGCGATAAGCTCCCCTATGAGACAAGTCCTTAGCATCACCAACTACCCCACTGCTAAATTTTTTTGTAGAGCCTTCCATTTGTTTTGGCCCTGTAAGGTTGGAAGGTAGGACTTCATTCACCCTAACCAAAACTTATGTGACAAGGTGGCATTGTAAATAAAATTTTTTCAAAGGTCCCCTTTATCATGAGAACTATCCACAGGAGTATTAGAAGCCAAGCCTTGCCCCAAAAAGGAAGAGGAGTAATTATAGATCGCTAGGTTTAGTAAGAAGGCGATCGTTGACAATGCGAACAGTGTCAGAAGCAAATGTTTGAAGTTCTATCAGAGAAGGCAGGCGGCGAGTGTTTTCAACGGTACGATATAAAGCATTTTTTAACAATTTTATCATACTCTCCCACCTGCTTCCCTGGCTGGGAGCATAAGGGAGAATTTTCATCCAGTCAATATCAGATTTACGCAAAGCATTATGAAACAGTCGAGCCGAGCAAATCAGACAACTGGAACGACGCTGCGCAAAACATAGTGGCGTTATCTGAACAAACAACATCAATTTTGCTTCTTAAATTGGTGAAGCGCGAAAAAACTAACGAAAACTATTCAGATCTAAACTGGTGACTAGTTTAACGTGGATGCATCGCGTACACAAACAAGAGAATAAAAGCCCCCATGCCTTGCATTCACTACGACCTTGACGATGGCGAAGAGGCCCAAGGTAATCTAATCCGGAAAATTTATAGGGCTTGTTACAAGCAGTCAAACAACAAACCGGTAAATCAGCCATCAATTGCCTCAAAGGTTTAGCTTTACGTGAAGTGCAATTGGCACAATCCGTGAGATAGTGTTTTACGCTTGAGATACCGTGGTTAATCCAAAATTGCTGGTACGTTTCCATCAGCGTACAAGCCGGACCAGCATGCTCCGAAAGCACCACAAGACGTGACAGCGGGTGTCTACCGGTAATATGATCGGGTGCTTAGTATCTGTCGGAAGATCGGCATTTTCTGAACGACACTCTACGCGTAGAAGTTTATCTGAGCTAACACAAGGTCGTAAATATATCAAAGTATGTACTGTAGTTCATTAACACGTCGTGTTTGTTCTGAATTGGTGGCGTGCCTTTTCATTTTATGCACGATGGCTTTATAATCATCGGAAGAACCTTCACTCAGAGAAGTCATGGCGGGTCCAAAACACTGCAACTGAACATATTTAATGGCTTTAATAAATGCCTGGCTCAGGTAACTAGCATTCAAAACTAGTGAAACAAATTCGACTTTCTTATCTTTGCGATGACAAAAGCAACAAAGGTACAGAGACATCCGAAGTGCTTTTTCAGTGCATAAAGGTTGTGAGAGGAAGCAATAAGTTTTTCTAAAGGCTGTTCACATTTTTTTGTGTTTTTAAGGTCAACTAGCCTACTTGAAAACAATTTTTTTTGTTTATTTTGGTCAACGATCCTTATTTTGCCACCATTTTATGGGCTTTGTCCTGAAATAGAGAAGTCATCTATAACGGCTTTTGTATGTGATATATTTAATTCAGTGCACTAGGCACCACACAGTAAATGATGCTAATTAACTAAACAAAAATAGTGCACACACACACACACACACACACAGTATTCAGCAGAGCACAAATTATGCAAATATAATTATGACAAATCAGATTTTTTAAACTTTCCTACCAAAAAAGAAAATATATGTAAATAAATAGGCCTATATATGTATATATACAGTCAACTTCGGATATAAGAGATTCAGATACAAGGGATTTTCGCTTATAAGGGACTACGTAAAAGGTCCCAAATGATTTTCAATATAAACTAATAAGTCGGTTATAAGAGAATTCGGTTATAAGAGACTGATTAAGCTGGTCCCGGCGGATCTCTTATATCCGAAGTTGACTGTAGCTGGTAAATAAATAGCTTCCCACAGTTACGACGAATTCATCGTCCTGGAAAACTACCCGTGGCGTTAAAGCAAATCTCATCAAAAGGAATTTCATAAAGCTGAATATTTCAACAAATTTTAGCTGATAAACCCAAAAGATGAAACAAACACAATTAATATTATTTAAAAACGAGAACGTTGAACTGAGTTGTAGACACACGGTTGACCATTTCTCAAGGCAATTTGTTCCTGTCATTAATGCAACGCTGAGAAAACAATTACTTCTGCAATTCAAGCGTAGATGCTTTTTGCAGATTTTGTAGTTATGACCACAAGTACGAGAATTATTTGCGAAGGAAAAAATTGGAGTGATTTGAAATTGATATGTTATTAATAATTTGGAAATATTGTGTTTAATCCTCAATGCGTCTGTGTTTTTCCAGAGAATCAAGATTTAACTCAGCTAATCTTTGATCATGTGATAAAAGCTGTAAACCATGAATGCATTTGGTGGCTCTTTTTTGAACTTTTTCGATCAACTTGTAGCGGCAGAGGCGTGGCGTGCTGTACCGTGAGCCTACTGACCTACACTTAATTACTTAAATTCACGGGAGTTCTTTGACATTGAATTATATCCTTAAGTTTTCAGTTGACACGAATTTTCTCTGTTTTGTTTATTAAATCTTTTACCAAAAATTATCGTACAATTTCAAAATTTAGCAGCATCTTCAGTCCAAAAGTTAATTCTGTTTTCCGTTTTATGATTTCTGATCTGTTTTTATATATCCAAAGACCAAGAGATATTTATAGCTCAAAAAAAATGAAAAAAAAGGCACGAGGAATAATTTTTCGTGGTGTGAAGACGGGCAATGTATGAGCCATGTTTCTATGAAAAATAAAACGACGCATGAGTATTAATGTTCCGAAACACGAAGGAATGCATGACTCACATTTCTAAGCAAACATAACGAAACGCAAAACAACAATATTTGAAACAGATGCGCAAAGGTGAGGTGAGGTGAGGGAAAAGGTTACATCACTTTAGAAAGACGAAGGAATGCATGACCCACATTTCTACGAAAATGAAAATAAACACGAGGTAGCAATATACAAAAACAAACACGCGCGGGGCAGGCCTAAGGGCAAAGGTTACATGATCGCTACAAACTGGATGTCTCTTTTCAAATATGGATTCCAAACTGTGGTGGCGTAACATAAGCTTTGTAAACGCGTTTGCTGACTTCATGTGGATGTATTGTCCTTTGCCAGTTTATTTTGATTTATTCGGTTTAAAAAGAGTTTTCTTTTACAAGTGGTCACAACTTCATACACTCTTTCACACTAGTCAATTAAATTAAGAATCATTTTACAATCAGAAAGCATCACCGGTATCAACTCAAAGTTTCTGATTATCTGGCAGCTCCAACAAAGGCAGCTACAGGCTGCTTGTAACGAGTAAATTACATGATAGTAGGTCGATAACACATTTATCAAAGAACGAATAAAGATTACAGAACGCTGGTTCGACTCTACTGTATATACAAATTAAAAACGAACAAATAATGCATGGACACAATGTAACAGTACTAATGTTTTTGTATATAATTTTAAATTAACATTTTGGTCTCGATTGATAATAATACAGGGCATTACAGCTTCGGTTATAACGCCACACTTCGCTCGGTTCCGGCAAAATTCCTGCTGTTTTGGTTACAGTAAAATTCGCCTGTTGCGGAATCGTCTTCAACGGCAGCTTTTCTTCCTTCCTCAGAGATATTTTATTTGTTTGTTTATGATAGCACTCTAGGCCGTCATCTCTGCCCCAGCAATCATTATCCAATTAAGACTTCTGCTCGTAGGTAGTCTTGTGTGCAAGTATACGGTAGGTTTTTTGGTAGGTGGATTTTAGTTAAGTGATTGCGCTTCAGAGCAATTCGCAAATGACCTAAAAACACATCAAAGCAAAAATTCTTTGACTGTATATACTGGAAGCGGTAGTGGTTACAGAGTGCAGTAGGGTAGTTCAAAGAGATCTCGAAACTAAAATGCCAAACAATGGCATATCTTTTGGGAAAAATATGAAATTGCCGCCGATTCAGCAGTGATAAGGCGTAACAGGCTCCTATGGAAAGAATATGAAATTTCAGCCGATTCAACAGGGGTGATATAGTACAGGCATAGTAGGCATAGTGCACATAGTACAGGCATATGCAGGTATAGTAGGCAAAGTATAGGCACAATAAGCATAGTAAAGGCACAGTAGGCATAATACAGCATAGCAGGCATAGTACAGACATATTACAGACATAGTACAGACATAGTAAAAGCATAGTAGACACAGTACAAGCATAGTAAGCATAGTAAAGGCATTGTAGGTGTAGTGCAGGTGTAGCGACGCATTTTCACATTTTGTCACTTAATCCACGACTTCATCGTGGTCAACCATTTTGTGTGTGTACTATTTCAACCTCTGCTTTGTGAGACCTTGTTTTATTTTATCCGCGTCTATCGTGGTCAATCATCCTCGTGTTTGTACTATTGCAATTTTTTGGTTTGTAAAACTTGTTTCTTATCCCCGGCTTCATCGTGGTCATTCATCAATATATCATTTGTGATGTTACAATTTCCACTTTTTCAAACACAAACAAACTTCTTATTATATCCGTGACTTAATTGCGGTCCAGCTAAGTCAATTAATTGTATTACTCTAATTAGGCAACCTTTTAACTTTAACTCACTGCGTCTTCATTGCGGTTTACTTAACTTGTATAGTAACATTTGTGAAACTACAACTTACTTAAACTTTTATGGAAGTCATTTTTTTGTGTATTTGAATCGTTCGGCTCTTCATTGTTGACCTCTCTCATAATTTTTCAAAGGGGGTGGGTGAATTTATGTAGCGACATTTGTGTCCCCAGTCAATTATTAAAAATAATTAATTAAAATTAAATAAAATATCGATATCATCCTGATGTTTAGTTTTTCTAAAAACAATGTGATTAGTATTTTTATCTCTCTTTGTTAATACTCCTCGTGGAATATGGTGATGATCTGTAGTAATAAAGTAATTGATGTTTGAAATGTTGTGTTAAGTCCCTGTAAAGCTGTCAGGTGTGGGCTATCTGACGAAAAAAGGAGAATTCACAGCGAGCACGAGCTCACGACGAGAGAACCTATTTTGAAACCCTTCACAGTCATAGTAAAGGCATAGTGAGCATAGCACAGCATAGTAGGCATAGTACAGGTATAGTAGGCATAATACAGCATAGTACAGGCATAGTGGGTATAGTACACGCATAGTAGGCATAGCGCTGGCATAGTACAGGCATAGTGGACATAGTACCAGTACAAAGATAGTAGGGGAAGTGTGCAACCGAAAACCAGTCGCACCAATATAAAGAAGCCTTACCTCTTTTCTTTCAAAACAAAAATTATTTTCATGAGTTTAGATTTAAGCAATGAGATTTCACATTAAAGGCTCTAGTTATCATTCACTATGCCTGTGTTATGCTTACTATGCCTGCAATATGCCTATTATTACCACTATGCCCACTATTTCTGTACCATGCCTGCTATGCCTACAATGCCTGTGCTATGACTATTATGAATGTACTATGTCTGTGCTATGCCTGCAATATGCCCATTATGCCTGTACTATGGCCACTATGCCTGTACTATGTCCACTATACCGGTACTATGCCTGTAGTTTGCCCACTATGCCTATTTATAACTAGAGTGCCAACTATGCCTATTTATGACTACCGATTCAACAATGGTAAGGTGTATCAATGGTCACGAGTAAATGTATTCAAGCTTGCTTTAAATTACGTATACTGGGCAAATGAGATTTTACATATTCTCTATAATTGCACTTTTCAGTATATTGCTGTAAAAAAATTTTGATTTCTGTTGGCTATTGCTTTTTCCCAGAGTTTTGCCAATATCGTATTTTTTCATTGGACTGGTAAACCAGACTGAATAAAACACCTCTGTTGGATTTAATGACCGTTTTTGAAATGCTTATAGCAGTTCGTCTACTCAGTAAGTAATTTTTTTCAATCCGTGAGAGGTGCGATCTTAGACGAATTCTATTGCATGCGATAAATTGCAAATACGAAAATCGAACATTTTTTGGTGTTTTCGTACGCAAAAAAGTTGAACTTCAGCTAGGCCTATTACTGGAAAGATTTGTACTGTACCATAAGCGCAAGCACAACTGTTCATATAGCCTCAAGAATTCCAGCATCATGAGCGTTGCGCAATCATTGTGATTTAGACTATCCTATCTAAATAGCAAAGAATTGCACTTTGCGAGCTTACTGCGATTTTTTCTGTTGAGCTTAAAAGAAAGCGAACGCTTTCTCAGACTACAGCACAATGTCGCTAACCGAGGGTGGCCGGCCTTTCCTTGGTATCACTAGTTTCCATGGCATCAGGCAGTGTCTCCCAAACTTTTTTGATTGTTCGCACAGTAAAATAGCTAAACAAATTTCGCGGCACAACTGCAACATGAATCAATTCATGTTGTTGTTGTTACCCGACTCCTTCCGAGGGATGGGGGCATTGTGGAAGACCATGGAGCCCCAGAATCCGGGAAACTCTCCAGAGCCTGGATCAGTGGTCGTGGAGAGACAGAGAGTCGCCAAAGAGTCCATAGCTGGACAGTGCAGAATGAGATGAGAGATGTCCTGGGACGGGTGTCCGCATGCGCTGCAGGAGGGATTCTCGATTCTGCCAATCCCAGAGAGTTAAGGGCTTAACAGAAGACTGTGTCCGTTGCAGCGTAGACGAGAAAGGACACAGCGAGCGTGACGAGGGAGCACAAGCTTCTCGGTGGAAATCGAGGGAACCTGTGTGTCGAAAAATTTCGATGAGACAGTACGCCTTCCAGTCCGAGAAAAGACAAGAGTGGATACGGGAGAGACTACAAGGGATTGCAGAGGGCGCAAGTAGCGTTCCCCGACTGCCCAGCTCATCAGCCGCGTCGTTCCCCGGAGAAACGAGTGTCCGGGGACCCATTGTAGCTTGATAGAACAGGAGGAAAGAGAAGACAGTTCCTGCCAAATCTGCCACAGAGTTTGATATACCACGCAAGCGCGCCTATTAAAAAGGAAAGATTAAGTCCAACGAGCAAAGCAAGGAGGGATGCCGGCCGAATTTAGTTTGTGGAAAAGGGCGGGATGCCAGATAGAGTCAAACGCTTTCGAGAAATCGATAGCAGACATGATCGTACGAGAGCCCAACCTGGGTTTGTCAAACCCGTCCAAAATGGACTGAGAAAGATAAAGAATTTGATCTAGTGTAGACCGTCCAGGGCGGAAACCGGCCTGGCGGGGAGAGAGAAGGGAATTAGACTTCAGAAAGAGGAGTAGACAGAATAGAATGATGCGTTCAAAAAGCTTTGATACGCAGGAGGTGAGAGAGATAGGCGGAAGGAAGCAGGAGAGTTGAGAGGTTTTCCTATCTTGTGGATGAGAATAATGGAAGATGTCTTCCAGATGGAAGGAAAGGAATGTGAAGTCCAGGAGAGATTGAAGATATGAACAAGAAAATCCATGCCAGGGAGAGGAAGGTGCTTTAGCATAGGATAGGCAACTTTGTCTGGACCAGTGGCAGTGGAGGAGGAAAGGTTGAAGGCAGTCGCAAGAAGTTCAGCGGGAGAGAAAGGAGAGCAGAAGGACGAGTGAGACTCCTCAGGACACGTGGCTCGGTGGAGCTCAGAGAGGTAGCCTCTGGCTCTGCTACGCAGGGCCTTTGGCTAAGATACGGAAAAGTGAAATCTCAGGTAAGCGGCATAGACCGAAGCCGATTCCCTGGGAAAAACAGCTACGGAAATTAGCAGAGGAGGAAGACGAGCCAGCGACAGAGCGAAGAAAAGAGTATACAGTTTTGGGGTTTGATTTGAGTGAAAGAGAAAAGCAAGTCGCCTGCCATGCCTCAGCTTTGGCCTTGGCAATGACTGTCGAGAAGCGGAGATGTAAGCCTGGCGATCTTCGTCACTTCTGTGAGCGGCAGCGAAAGCCTTACGTCTTTCACTAACCGCTTTTTCCGCCTCAGCAGACCACCAGGCTTTAGGAGGGCGTTTGATACGGCCGAAAGGAATGGAAGATTTGGCCGCATTCAGTGCCAGAGAAGTAAATAGAGCAGCAGCAGAGGAAAAAGACGAGTATTCCTATGCAAAAAGACAGTGAGAGTCAAAGTAGAAGGCAAAGCCATCCCAAGGAGCTTTCTGAAAATTGATGGAATGGGAACGCTCGTTGGGGCGAAAGACCGGAGAGAGAGGGACAGATAGAAGAACTGGTAGATGATCAGAGCCCAGGTCCTGAATCACCTCCCAGGAGCAGGAAAGGGCAAGAGAGGAGGGAGCAAAGGAGATGTCAGGAGAGGAGCAATGCAGAAGGGTAGTTATGTCAGGGTCATTGAGGGGGAGGAGGTCAGAGATGACACAGTCGAATACTTTCTCCCTGCGGAGGTCGGAAGTATCTCTTGAGTCCCAGAGGGGGTGGTGGCAGTTGAAGTCCCCAAAAATGAAGAGATTTCTGGAGGAGGGAAGAATGGAGGGAGAAAAGAAGTCGGTTCTGCCATCCGTCGGAAAGGAGCGGATAGGTGGGGCATATACATTATGAAATGACAGCGAGGTGGAGTTGTTAAGCGAGATGTTGACCCAAACATAATCAGAGTAGGGATCGAGCGAAGAGAGAGAGGAGGTAGAAAGTTCAAAGAAATATAGACCCTGCCTGACGAAAATGATGACGCCGCCGCTAGCGTGCGTGGCATCACGAGAGAGAATGCCACACCGGGAGTGGGTGCGATCAGAACGCAGAGCAGAGAATCCAGGAATCCGGAAAGAGGAAGATGAGTTAAGATTGAATTCCTGGATACATATAAGGTCATCGGGATGAGACAAAAGAAAGTGAAGCAGTTCAGTGCTCCTGGCTCAAAGACCCAGGGCCGGATTAAGCAATGGGCAAACTGTGCAGTTGCCCCGGGGCCCCGCGCTTTTTAGTGCTATTAACTATTGAATTGAATTGAAATAACTTTATAGCCTTATAACCTACATTACCAGCAAACTTGAACTGAAGAATCAAAATATTTAGATACTGGTACAGTTATTATTTGTACGAAAAAAATTAAAACAGCCTTTCAATGACAAAGTAACTGTGACGTCACAGTAGAGACTGGTATAATCAGTGGTGTATTGCTAAACAATAAAGTAGGTGGACGGTTGGAACTGATTTCAAACCTTATGATCTGAGAGACATGCGCAACGGCAAACTTCGCTACAGCACAAGGCGGAAACATAGACAACATGTAATTGAACTGTTTGCAATAAAGGGTATACTAATTAAAACAAATTTATTTAAATAAAAGTATATTTGAAAACATATTTTAGAAACAATAGAATAAAAAAAATTTGAATATGAATAAAATGTGCCTTCAGTAAGCGTTTTCTAAAAAAAGTAAGTGGACGGCGATTCCTCCTGATTCCCCTCCAACATATCCCTGGGCATGATGGCATTTAAATTAATGGCTGCGAACGACTGTCAAATGTTAGAGCAGTTATAAGAAATCTTAGACGCCACTGCAGCCCTCGAGAAAAATTTTGTTGAGTTGAGACAACTGCTACAAGATTTTACGTTGGACGAAAATGAAACAAATAAAATCAAATCAGATTCATCGTATTTGAAAAAGAGTATAAATGCCTTAGAAACAGCCATATTATGTGTTTTATGGCACAAAATCCTTCAAAGGTTTCACAGTACAAGTAATAGTCTACAGCGTGCTGACATGTCTTTAGGAAGTTGTGCAGCACTTTACAATGGAATAGAGAGTTTTTGCCAGCATATACGGGATGAATTTGATACAATTGAAAAGGATGGTTTGAAACTCACAACCGGTATGCAGAAAGCCTATGTGTCTCCAAACAAACGAAACCGAAAAACAAAGAAGACTTTTGATTATGAAGGAGAGGACACTGGATGCACTAGAGCTTTGAAAGATGCTCGAGAATCCTTTTGTATTGGAACTTACCTTCCAATTATTGATACCTTAATGGCAGAAGTGAGAAGACAAAAATTTGTGTACTGCAACAGAATTTTAATTTTTTGCTGAATCTGAACACTTGGGCTATCAGTGATATACAGTAGAAAACGCTGCAAGTAAGTCGTTAAAAGTATATGGAAGCAATTTGGATAACGACTTTCCTTCAGAAGTTGTGCACTTCGCTTTTCATTTACGTTCATCGCCTGATCTTGGTTCGAAGACAAATACTGCGCAAGCACAGCTGTCATATTTAAAAAAGAACTGCTAATTTGAAACTTTTCCAAATGTGGCTATTATTCTTTGTATATATTTGATCTTGCCTGTTGCAAATACGGAAGGTGAACGTCCTTTTTCGGCATTGAAAGAGTGAAAAACTACTTGCGCTCATCCCTGACGCAGGATCACGTCTGTGATTTCTGTATTATGGCCATCGAAAAGAGTTTCACAAAATCTATGAGCTTTAAGGATATTATTGATAAATTTGCAGCAGCGAAATGCCGAAAACACCAATTGTAATATATTATTTGCCTTAGTTTTTTTTGTGTTACACTCTCTGTGTTGTTTAATAGCCTATGTTTTCTGCATTTGCCCCGTTAATGAAACAGTGCGAAAATTTTATTCTATATATAACCTTTTAAAATAAATTTCAAAGTAAAATAAAAAAAAATTAATAAAATTTACTTTTTTTAATAAATCAAAATAACAAATTAGACTCATCCTCTTTGATTTAAATAAATAATATTCAAAATAAAAATTTGTTTTTTAATTTAAATTTCTATCAAACAAAAACACAAACGCAAAAAAAAACAATTTTTAGTTTAAAATAAATACTGGACAGTTGAATTAGCCTATTTATACTTTACCCATTTTAAATACCAAGGATTACCTCAGGGACACTTTATTCCCGGAAGGTAAGAGCTTATTATGTCTTCTATCATTAAGATCTACTAAATCAGTGGCTCCCAAACTTTTTCGAGCGCGACCCCAATCTAAGCTAGTTGTTTTCGCGTTCCATAATTTAGGGGCCCCGCGATCTCTTAATCCGCCCCTGCAAAGACCTCCAGCATTCCATTGAAGAACCCTGAGGGAGTCCGGGGAGAGAGGAGACAGGAGGCGTAGATGGACAGCCAGGAGCAAGGGACGGTGGTGAGGGGGCAGAAGGAGAAGATAAAAAATGGGCAGATGGGGGATAAAAGGTTTGAAGACGATGTTGGGGCGGGAGTGCAGCATTGGCAGATGGGGCCAGATTGTACAGTGGAAGAAGGCAGGTCGCAGGAAGTCACAGTGTTACGAGTAGGGACACAGCGCCAAGAATGAGAGCTGCCAAAAGCTCTGAATTTGGAGAGTACCTTAGTTGGACCAATTTGGAGCAGGTGCAGCATTGCACTGACTTGCCCCGCCAGGCCACATTTCCAGCGCACACAGAGCAGGGAAAGATGGGGCCAGGGTTGGGACAAACGTTACCGCTCATCAAGTGAATGAGAAGAATGAGGAAACGAAGACTGGCAAGTGAAGAGAAAACAGGCGACCGATTTTAAAGAAGCTGTGTTCTGCCCTACCGCGGTCATCACGGCGAAAAATAAAGGGGCGTGCCCAGGGTAACTGGGACCCTCGGAAAGGCCAACAGCCGTTTCGGCCCAACACAAACGGGGTCGGGGACCGCACCACCACGTTGAGGCGGCTGTTGATTGGTGCAGATTCATGTTGATTGTGAGTAGCATTACAGGTGACAGCGAGATAGGGTGGTGACCATTTTATTTGGAGATTACCTTTTTTTAGGCAACACAACACGATCTCCGACGTTGTTGACCATTATTCATGGCAGCATTTACTCATATTTTGCTGATAAATATCAAGTATTTCAAGTAAAAAAACAAACTGCGGCACACCCTCAAATCGTCCACGGCATGGGAAAGGTTGGCATAAGGGGTCACCCACCAATCTGAAATCAACGTATGTGTAGGGCGACTGGTATAGTAAATTCAAGAAACAATACAAATTAAATAAGTTCGCTATCCTTTTAACTGACCTTTAGTCTTCTGCGCCCCTTAATGCTCAACAAGGAGTAGGACGTTCTGTTATTTTGAGGCAAGGCAAAGTCCGATACAGAATTTTACTGAATGCAAAATTATTGGCGCGAAAAAAAATTATTAGACGCCTTTGGAAAATTGAAACGTCGCGTGGTGTCGCGACGCAGAGTGAAAAACACCGAATCAGCAGTGTATCAGCCCGCGGCTTTTGTCTGTCAGGAATTACCATTTCTTCAAATATAAACTGCCTGCCCCAGGCCCTGGTACTAACTCAGAGTTTACTGTTATGCAAACGTTTTCACATATGAATTCAATGGCAACCGGTGTGCCTCCGATTGCCGCATATAGCCTAAAACTTCTATCAAGTGCTACTTTCGGGATTATTCCTAAATTCAGGAAAATTTAACTTACGGTACATGTATTAGATCACCCCAAATATCGGAACATGCAAGACATCTGGTTACAGGCCTCAAAAGGTTTAGAAATGAAGTCCACAAGAAGTTCCTAGCAAAGCAGGATACAATTTTTTTGCATAATGGATACTATATTTGGCAACATACGAGTTGTAATGCTGAAGGTTAAATGATGTAAAAAAGCTACAAAACACAGGAAGTACCGCTAATTGCATCAATGTTCTACGAAGAGTTACTGTAGGAATCATAAAGCATCATTTGCAAATCAGAGTTCATCATGAGATCGAATTCTACCCCAAGGCCGCTTAAAGGCTCCCATTAAATGAAAAGCCTTGCTTGCTTCGCTTTGTACAAGTATGATAAACGGGTGATCAGCGTAGACCACAACAATATTCTTAGATCGCTCGACTTCCGCGCGTTCCGCTTCCACCGCTCCGCCCTTTTCCTCAACCTGCAGATAGACAGACGATCGTGTAGAAAAAAAAGCATTATTGCACATGAAATACAAAAAATAAAAATGAAAACAAAACAAGATTGTGACAAAAAACTCGAAAAGAAAATTAAAATTCGTCTCGACCGATCGTTGTAACCTTTCCACTTGGCCTTGAAAATCTGCCCATGAAGATAATGTGGCCAGTGGATGCATGCATTACAGCCCAAATAAACGGATGGTTGGCGGTAAAACTTGGTAGGACATTCAATGATCGCGTCATAACCCGCACAGCAGTGACAGCAGCAGCTACACTGCCTTTTTCGTCTACCTGAAGTTTAACAAAATTAACTTCCAATTATTCTCTGGCCGGAAATCAAGAGGCTGGGGGTTCGAACGCCCATAAAATCAGCCATTTGCACAACTCCGTTGTTAGTAATGAGCTCACAAATATACAGGCTTGAAATTTCGATTTCAAGGCAATCAGTGCCTTTGGTACAATTTTAAAACAGTAAAAACGGCAATGTCTCTACGCCTACTTAGTTTGTAGAAACATCAGTAGAACGATCTCATGGGTGTGGTTGTTGGAGCGCAACTTCGGATGCAATAGATTGATGATTTGAACGTCAATTGGGTCATACTAAAGACTTCATTTATCAGATCATACCAAGGTATTTCTAATTTTCAGCTTGATTTCTATTGAGAAAAAAAGTGGGGTGAAACGCAGAAAAATTTCCTTGCGCTCTTTAGCGAGAACCATTAAAAGAATCTTCTACCAACACGTGGCAAACCGGGCTAATGGAACCAAGCAGCGCACTCATCGCGGTGGTCCAGTCTCACTGGAGACTAGCAAATATGCTCAGACACCCACAAATGGGCGAACACCACTATTTGAAGAGACACCCATCGAGGAAGTATGTCTATCATAGTTTTTCACGTAATTTTATCCTGCCTTAAAACAAGGGTTTTTAGTAGACAAAGTTGAAAGCAACTATTGCAGAAATCAATCATAAAGAACTTACTTCAAGAACTGCTTTGTGAACCACTTGATCAACGTGCAAATCTTTTGATTCCGAAATTCCAGAGAGATCAGATTTTGCGGCATCAAATACATCAGTCACCCCCATTTTTGGCAAAATTGTATGGAGATCAAGAGATTCTTCCAATTTGAATTTTGGTAGAGTAAGCTAAATAAGCAACACACCATATTTTTTCTTCACCCACTCCGTTTTCAAACTCTCAACTCTGAATCTTGCCAGCTTGCACAACTAAGGATTACTACACACAGAGCATACCTCTGTAGCTTCAAAACCACGACAACACTAATGATTTTATCGTATTTATATCAACAATATCTCATTCAGGCAAAAAGAAGTTGCATGCGGCTACATGCCCCAGCCATAGGGATAGGATCACTTGAGCAACATCATGCAACAGCCCCATCTGATTATTGTAGTTGGGGTAATATTATTCACCACAGCACTTACGTCAAGATTCGTGTACTCTAACTTGGACAGCCAGCCAGTTACATTTTCATAGCTTATTTCTCTCTCAACTGCAGGCAAATCGAAATTTTCAGGCAACATAATGATCATGTTGAAATCTTTTCCAGAATACTGCAATTCGACAATCTGGAGTGTCAATTTTTCAATGTACGCGTAGCGAAATTTTCCTGCACATGCATAGATAAATAGCAAGCAATGTGCATATATATTGTAAGTATTACGACTACTCGTATTCAGTCACCGTCCCGTAGTTAACTTGCCTGACTTCCGAAAAAAGGAAAAACGTTCGAAGCATCATAGTATCTAATTAGGAAGAGCACTAAAAATTGAAGTGCTGTGCTGCTCAAACAGTCAGGTTTAGAAGCAATTGGACAGTGGCATACACCCACTGAACCAGCCTGCAACGCGGAGAAAAAGACATGAGTATTGTACGGTCACAAGTGCATAATTGAGTCATGAGGAGAGCGATACCGGTATGGCTTTACAAGTAAATTTTATACGAGTTAGCAGTGTTCCCAACACAATGCACTTCAACTCCTGCAATCTCGCATCGAAAAACAAATCGCTTTTGGTTGGTTTACCACTCCTCTTCCTTGAGATAAAATACGGCGCGAACAGCAATCCAGATTCACGCCATCAACCTAATTGATTTAGGCTAGGGAAAAATGGCAGCCCATTTCGAAGCAGTCATAAAGGCAAATTACTGACTGGTAGCCCCACCACTAACTAGACGGACTGTCATTGATGGTACCCAAGAGTCGCTTCTTAAAGCATGCTGGGTGAGCAGCTTCACAATTCTTACCCGGTGAAGCCGCTTTTTCGCAAAGGACATATTTAGCCATTCCCATCACTAGGATTTCTAGCGATTGCGGGATTACCTGCTCCTTGAGGATAAAAAGCGCAAAAAACCTGCTTATTTCATTTCTCTTACCTCTTTGAAACATGAATGGCGTTTCGATCACCTTGTAATGGTCTACGTAAAAAGCTCGTTTCTCAGTCTGGGATTCGACGAATTTCGAGTGCCAGTCCCCCTTGAAGTAGACCGTGTTGGCGAGAATTAGTCCCACATTGGCCGAAATGTCGTCTCCACTGACAATCTGTCGTATTTTGCCTTCGGTTGTCTCCTTAACCCACTCATTAATGATGTTAACAGCAGACGCGGAATCGGAAAAGTCCAACTGTAAAACAGTGTAACATGTCGTTCTTATTGTGCATAGAACATGGTCAGACGCTTTTTAGGAAACACATAGATCATTAACAACCAATAAAGCGAATATAAGAGTCCACAAACTAATACCAAAACGGGGCTAAAAATACACTTCGTGGGCAGCAAAGTGAGATGAGCAAAGCGTTCAATTTGCAATCGGCACGCCCGATCGAAACGGTTGTTTGCTTGAAAGCTTCGTATCCAAACTGTGGCTTGCACTGATCACAACGACATTTATGGAAAATTGCCGACTCGAAGACCGTAAGGCAGTGTCCTCTTCAAGTCCTTGACAACTCGGCATTGTTGCCAAATCATTCCGCCTATGAGTTGAATATTCAGCGCGCCCAACTTTTAAACCTTACAGGTTTACTTAAAGAAAACCTATTACTAACGTCAAAAAAACAAACTTTAGCGCCTTCGATAAATGATCCTTATCAACACGTTGCATGCTGTTCAAAAAGTACACTTGCTGTTTTTGTTTTAAAAGCATGCACCTTGACATAACGTTGGCCTGGGTCCAAATAAATTGCCAATTCGCCAAAAAAAATTGCCTCAAAAAGCTCTTTGCCCCAAAGCCACTTCGCATCCCCCCAAGCTCTCCCTACGTTTTGTGTACGATGATTACAATCAAGTTCTAATACAAGAGTCGGCAACCTTCTGTCACCGAACAGCCATTTAGACCAGATTTTCATAAAAAAGAATGAGCCACAAATACTGTCTGTATTCGGGCAAATATGTATGACATAGGCCATTAAATCTAGAGTGTTCTTCAGAAAAAGGGTCTTCACCTTTAATTAGTTGCAAAGAACCAAATTTCGAGACACACCCACCTGGTTCATTCCTTCTTATCAAGTATTCTCCAAGAACAAAAAAGGGGGAAATAACGCCGCATTTGAAGGGCAAAGGAGCCCCAGGTTGCCGACCGCAGTTCTATTTATTTTATTTTTGCTAATCTTCTTTAATCCATTTTATCTCCTAGTCACTCTAATTTACCTTATCCACTTTTGCGCCATATACAGTCAAAGCGCTTTCGTAGTCTTTCAAAAGTCCAATATTTTGACCAGCAAACACTCGATTGGAAGACTTCAACGTCACATTTTCTGATTTCTAAAGACAAACAAAATGTGATCTGAATCTCTAGATGATTGCACTGCTTGTGGTAGATATGTACGAGCCAGCAATAACTCCAAAACAGATGTGAACAGAGATTTCATAGCACAACCAACAAAAGGTTTTCCAGTTACGGGAAAATAAAATATGGTTTAACGATAAAAGTTCAAAATCTTGATACTAACAGTTGAAAAATTGCGTGAAATGCGTAAACATTTACTAGCACCTTGTCTACAAACCAAGGACGCATAGGCCTAAGCAACCTTTAGCACATGTTTGCAAACAGCGACCAATCAAAGCCATGATGGTTTTTTGGAAGCAAAATTATGGGTGAAAACGTGACATATTGTTTTTAGCGTAACCAGAAGCAAATTTTTATGGCGAGGTAAAAATATATTTTTCGGAGATCAATTTTTAAACCCCCAGTTTAGCCAATGTGGTGACCTTTTTCTTGGATATCGACGTTTCGTGATTACTTGATCGGGTTCAAGCAGTTTGTCGGGCGGCTATGCACGCTGCGTCCCTAATAGCAACTTACTCAACTGGTCCGTACGCACGCGCAGATAAGTACAGTGAAAAGTGTATCAAATTTCTACATTGAAACGGAGTTGTCTGTTATCATATAATTACGAAATGAAGGCGTCTAAGTAGTTTGCAAATAGCCGTTCGAAGTGGCCATAAGTTGCTTTCAGAAATTGTATTTGTTCGGTGAAGTTGAGATTCCTTAGATCCATAGGTTCCTTTTTTCATTTTATTTTGATTCATTCTTGAATCGGCTCATGTCACACAATCGAACAAACAAACTATGATGCGAGAGACCGGCAAACAAAACGCAGTTTCACATCGCGATGCCTCGGGGCAGCAACTCTTCATTGTCATAGCAGTTTAAAATAGACGAAACGTTTACTTTTTCAAACATCAACCCGTGAAGTTCTCCAAATGCGGAATGAAATTTCGCATCCTCAATGTTATTGAATAAGAACACGTCGTCAATCTGTTTAGCTGTGTTGCCTTTTGCCCCAAGATGAGCCATTGCCATGCCTGTGAATTAAAACGTACAAAAATTGCGTCGAAGGCAATAGAACATTAGTTACATTACTATGTAATGGAAAGGAGTGTTCTCAAAAAATTTCTCAAATTATCTAGGTCTAGTAAAAAAGTTTTATTGTATTTTGCTTAAACGTATTTACCGCACATGAAGATCAGCTCAACGCAAAAAAATGAAAATACCTGTACGCAAAGCCAGAAAGTAACAAAAGTCGCTGAGTTAGCCAGTTAAGATACAAAGCCATTTCAGTATAAAACCATATCAGAAATGTACTTTAATACGCGCCAAGATTGCAACACAAAATTAAGAATCAAACCACTACTGTGTATTCTAACTCATAGAAGTCGCACAATGTGGCAAAATCTAAAACACTACAAAAAACCTTTTACCTGCTGAAATGCTAATGGGTGAAAACAAGAAATTAGTGACTTGCTCATCTTTTGTCAACTCTTTGTAGAGGTTGATGCTGAATTTGATGTTGGCTTCGGACAACTTCTCGATTTGCTTTTCAACATCCAATTTTTTTGAAGATTGCACAGCACAGCAAACACAAACAAGTAAAAACACTCTCAATTCCATGACCAACATTTTCAAGCAACAGCTGCCGGTAAAACACAATCTAATGCCTACTCTATTCGCCTGACTACAAACTAAAACCTTTCAAGCGCATGTGTCAACTTGATCGCACACAAAAAGGAAACCGTGACGTGACTTCTTCGCGCAAGCCTTTTTCTTGACTGAGGCAGACAAGAAAATTCGAGATTGTCGCAGGTGACTTTTACGCGCCAAATTTGCCATTTTGCTGGCAACCGCTAAAATCAAACATTACATACCAACGAAGAGATTTAGTTTAAATAAGACACTGCCTTGACAGCCTTTCATCAAATACAAATATCTTATGAAACACATGGCCAGTAGATCATGAAGGCAATCGAGAAACGGCAACCAACACCATTTCTGACCGACGAAAGACTTACCGACCAAACCGAAAAAAACTTGCATTCACTTCAGTTCTAAGAAACTAATAACAATACATCTATCCTTCCACTACATCCAACCAAATTCTAAAACGAAAACAAGTTTAATTAATGAACACAGTCTTAAACATATTATTTGATTTTAGTACTATCAAGCACAAAATCATTGAAAGACTAAACAAGGCAATCAAAAAACATATTTTCCAAGGTATCTGAATATTACAAAATATACAAAACGGAGCGAAGCTACTAGTTTCAAAGTTGAAAGCTTGAAATCACACAAAAAATATTACATTGCCTTAAACACTTAACAAAATAATACAACAATAGGCTTACACAAAGTAAAAAAAAATCCTTAGTAAAAAGAATAAAGCCAAAATGCTGGTAAACATTTTATTAAAATGTTTCGCTTTTACACTAAAAGCATCATCAGTTAAATAAATGGTCACCTAAGGCTAGGCTAAACAGTATCTGTTTAGCCTAGCCTTAGGTGACCATTTAAAAAAAAGCCGTTTTGCATATTTGCCTGCCGAAAATACAAAGCTGATGTGTCAATTATTTTCCGATATGGCATTGATACATTGTATTACTACTAAATGCCAGTAGTAAGAAATACTTGAAGCACCAGTAGTAATGAACGAGTAATATTTCATACGTCCAGTATATACAATTTCATATGTGCACTTCATTAAAAGGTGAGTTTTGCCATTTACTTAGTACTGCGAGTAAAAATATAATAAAAGTTAAGAAAATATGCTTTTACACACAATATTAATAAAAGCGCAAAACTGGCCTTTAACGAACTGCTACAACTTTAGAACAGTATCAAGACACAAACTATACACGTCAAATTTATTATTAGTCAGCTATGACATCATAACGAAGGACATAAGCTAGATGCAGTAATATACCAACACGGCGTCGCATAAACGAATGTTTCTTAAAGAAGTAAATTACTCTATAAAAGTCACCAAGCAATTGAAATAATAAAAAGCAAAAGCCACTATAATCAAATTCAATACAAGCAGTGTTCAAACATATTATTACCAGGTATTGCATCTACTTGTTTGATTATGCTTGCTCTGTGTGCCTGGGCATTTCATTTCACAACCAACAAAAGGAGCGCTAAACTCACGAATACTGAAGTGCATGCAAATCGGTTAAGTCCAAGTAAACCAGAATACCATCAAAAACATGCAAGCATTTTAAATTTACTTCAAACAAACGCGAATGATATTCTGTCCGACTTAAAAGTTTTTAAAGCAAAATCAGCCGGACTAAGTGTGCTTGAATGATTACAAAACACGTAATACAGGAGTTTATGGGATTACAAAAGGTTCAAAAACTAAGCATTAGAAACTTTTATTGCAAACAGCGCTATTTCCTTTTCGACTTCCTTTTTCAAAACACTTTTCGATACGTTAGGATGATCTTGAATGTATTTGACAATGTTACAAATGCACTGTTTTTTATAATCATCAATTTTTCTCGCTCCGCTAACTCGTTGATAAAGCTCATTTGCAACACGAGCGGTAGTTATCAGCTTGTAAAACGGCTTGCTTTCCTCTCCGTTGGTTAAGTAGTTACGCAAGGCAATTTGCTGCACCAATTCCAAGTTGTTTTCCAAAGAACGATCTTGGGCAAAGGCATTCAAGAAACTTGCCATAACTTGCTGATGATAAACAATTTGAAATTAATAAAAATAGGCTATGAACCAGACAATATATCTAAAAAAACAAACCGTTAGAGCAATGAAAAAATATCGAATCAAAGCACGAGACAGTTTAATGTTCCGGTCATGAAATGCAACATGCAAGCAATGCTTCACTTTCAAACAAGTTTCTGAGGGACAAACGGAAAACACTATTTTACAAGCAAAACCTTCAGATGCTTAAAGGGGACAAAGCTTATAAAACGGCAAACCTTTTTCGAGATAAAATTCTTCATTTCCTCACCTCCCTTACAAGCAATCAACAAAATATAGCACGGTTTTAAATATCAAACAGTCATAAAACATGCACGACGGAGTAACTGGCATAATAAAAAGGTTTATTTATTGAGCTTTTGTTAGCGAGGAGTTTGGGGGATGATATAGCAATTCATAATATTTTTCAGCATGGCAATACAAGACAAGTCGCAAAAACTGGATTCCAATCTTAATGCTGATCATACCAAGATTTCAAAATCATATTCTAAGCTTTCCTGTAGTGTCCAGCTTTGAAGAGTTGAGAAAAAACTTTTAGCTTGACACTGATGGAAACTTCGCACTTCTGCCATCATTTACAGCTTTTAAAGCTCAGATAGAAAGAATAGAGAGAAAACAGACAATCAAATATCGAGACAAGACAAAGCAGCAAAACTTAAAAATTCTTTATTACGGGTAATAAACGTGACGCTGGGCTAAAACGTGATCATGAAGCAGGGTGAATTCTTTCGCAGAAAAATCCAACGACCTCCAACATTACAAGCAAGCATTTGAAAAGACACTCTAACGTAATGTAAGACATGTGGATGAAAGCGGCAGGATAAAAAATGCTTAACACCTATATAATGAAAAGCTTGCAAATGAATCACAGACTATCGGAAATTGAAATGAAATTACTCAAACTAGCATAGCTTTCAAATAACCCCATTGACTCTGATACAATGAAACAGTAGATCGGAAGCGATGGATCTAAGCATTAACTTTATGAAAAACTTTTCTCAATAACAAAACGAATTATCAAAGTAACAGTGTATACCAGTAGAATATAAATATTTTTATAAATTTATCCGCTATTAGGTGGTATATAGCTTTTAGATAAAAGTATAGCACTAAAAAATTTGCACAATTTGCCTTAGCTGCATCTTGAGCAGCAAAAGATGGCAATTTTCAAAAAGAATTGAAAAAGGCAAAGGTTATTGATTTCCTTTTGATGGTATTCAAATAATAACATTTACCACACTTAAACTTGAAAACATCATTTTTCTAAAAAAACCAGGCCACAAAAATCGTGAATTGCCTATCGAAAACAACAAGCAAATTATTCTAATACCAAAATTGAATTATTATTGGCTTTTCTCGGTTACTTTTATGTTATAAAAAGCAAATCATAGATCTTGCGTTTAGCTTGACACCCGAATTAGTACTGACATAAAAAAAAATTTGAAATGCTGTGAGTATCTTTTCCAAAAAACTTTGTACTAAACCTTTTCTGAACATCTTGCAAAAAGGTTTACTGACAAGCCATTAACACAATGAAACAAGTCAAAAATCTGTAAGCACAAGTTAACAGCAACAGTTGACACGGCAAAAACACCAAGAAAAAAAATAAAACTTTCATATCCTGCTTAGCATCCAAAGTATGCTTTCGGTTCAAATTTTTCTCTAAGTCTCAGTTTAGTTGTCAACATTCAACACTGTTAGAGACATTGTTTCAATGAAGAATGTCCTGTACCAATATCTAAGTTGAACTGTCTGCAAAAACCGAAAGTCCAAATCGTGCGATCAACAATCCAACATCGCACCAACTTCTTCGGTGGATTCGTACCAGCAACATCAAACATCTGAAATAGCATTCTTTTCAGTAATAAGGCCTCCTGGGATTGTTTAATGGGTTAGGTCTAAACCGATACGCAAGCATCATTCGCTTTCTGTAAGCTGAAAAATCATCATCATCTTTTGTTAAATTATCGGTTTTTTCAACACCAAGTCCCCTACCATCAAGGGATTTACTGCCTTGATTTACTGGAATTGTTCTACCTTGTCCACCGCTTCCAAGTCCTTCACCTTCAGACCATCCCATTTTTTCCAACATTTTGAAACCAATATTGTCACATTGAATCTTAAATTCTTTATAATCAGAATAATCAGGAGTGCGGCCTTCTTTTAGTGCTTTAAAGGTCTCCATAAATTTGTCTAATTCTGCCGGTGGAAGAAAATCACCAATAAAGTGCTTTCCTTGTGCATCTTCTGTTAACTTTTCTGCTAATGCTTGTGTTTTCTCCATTTCTAATCGACGTTTCTGATGTTCCCAAGTTCCAGTTTTATCATCGATCTCTTCATCACTGTCATATTCGTACTTTGGTTTTTGATTGACAGCTGCAGCAGATTGTTGCATAGCCATTATTTGTGTAGCACTGCGATTAGCCATTATTAAGCTGTACATTGCCTGCATTTCTTTTTGTTCTTGTAGTTGCTTTTTTTGAGCATCACTTAATGTAGAAACACCAACCAAACCAACAGGCCGATAATTCTGAGGTAATCCAAGAGAGGCTGACGATTGTGGAAGCACAGGAGCAGGAACATTAGCTACACCAGGTACATCTGCTAATCCTGGAGGTGCTATGTCACTCAAATCAACTTTATCACCCCATCGATTTTTTCTTGGCTTTGTTCTTTCTTTAGTTGTAACAGGTTTAGTTTCAGCACTACTAGACAAAGGTTGCATTGGTTTGATCGAAGAACAGCCAGCGCTTACAGAGGCAGCTACAGGATTTATAAAGGCAGCTGCTTTAATATCTTTACTTGCAGAAGCAGTTCTTGTTGAAGAATCATGATTTTTTAGCGTTGGTTCTTCATCACTGCTACTGTCATCTCCATGAAAGCACGTAGCAGTTGCATAAGTCACCGGAACTTCCGGAGCAGGATTGACAGACTGCTTGTTTTTTTTCATTTGCTGAAACATGCTTGCATAACGTGACTTCTTTGTAATTGGACCAGAGTCTTGAGAACTATTCTTTCTCCCCAAACCTTTGGAATCAGACTTTTCTTGCTTCATCTTTAAAAAGTTTTCCATAAAATTTCCGTCATTGTTAATGAGAACTACTTTTTTATCTTCGCCTCCACTATCAGGTGGCGCTTTTTCTGACGAAGAACTTTGTTTTTTCTTTATTTCTTCCATCTTTTTTGCCAAAAGAGATGATTGCTTATTAAGCTGATCAAATTTATTTTGGTAAGACATTGTTTTTTTACCAAGTTCAATATCAGTATGATCTTAGAGCTTGAAATTCTGCTGAAAACTTGTACATTCTATTATAATTAAGTTCTTGAACATTTCTAAGCTCTTTATAAGTTATCATACTGATAAAAAAATTGTAATACTTACTGGTGACGATTGCAAATTGGGCTATTATTATAAAATCATCGAAATAATAATCATGATCAAATGTTTCATGAAACAAAACAACCTTTTCGATTGTGTTTATATGCTATCTTTAGTTTATATGCAGATGCATGTTTGTAAACATGTAAGATAACAAAGTGTACAATGCAGTTAACTTTCTTTATTCTTTAGTGCAGCCAGAAACTTAAAAATAAGTAACATGTAGCTCAGATTTTGCATTTGATCTGTATAGCACACTGCTAAACTTATATTGCCATTAAGTAAATTAACAGCTGCAAGTAAGTGAGCGTTACCATGTGATCGATATTCACTTGAATAGAATATCTTTAGTACCATTGCCGCCATTTTAAATCATTTACTCTGAGCCATTTGCCTACGATGTCGATAATTTTATCAAGTTTTTTTCAGTGCCTCAAGTCTAGCTGCATTTACAAAGCAATACCTTGGTATAACTGATCAGTTTATTTTGATTCTTCCATAATGCAGGTGCAATTCTGTCTATGTCTGCTTTAACTTCTCGAAAAATACTGGGCGTACAAAGATGGAACTGGGTAAGAATTATTCTCCACTCCAGGGTAAGTGTCATAAGGGGGTTGATGATGTCATAGTGGCCTCAATATTGAAGATAAACTTTTTTTAATTCTTATTTCTTGATGGAGAAAAGCAGTCATTTGCTTAATCAAAAGCCAGCATTTAACTTACCAACTTCAGGAAATTTTACTCTTTGGGAACTAAGATGGCATTATCATTAACCATAAATTGTAAAAATTGTGTGTGTCGTTTTGTCAAAAAATACTGTTAGAAATGCGTTTGAAAGCTTTTTTGGGAGATATTAACAAGGTGCTTCCGACTAAAACACTTCTCTAATAATTCAAGCTTTATTGACAATGTAGCAAGAGATTAAGCATTAAGTGTTTCCTAAGCATGCTTTTTTCCATTTTTTTTTGTTAGCAATTCAAACAACATTTTTTGTCATAATGCTAAGTGACGTCACAATGCTGTCAGTTAGTACTTCAGTGAAAAAAGCAGCAGGCAGCAGTATTTTTCACAAGCATTTTTAAAGCAAACGTGAACGGAAAAGCCTGTAATTGATGTGCTGTCTGTTAAAGTTGAATAATATATTACAGCAACAACATACAGTGCATTAAATGCTTTTTTTAATAATGCAACGGCAAGTACAAAATTGTAATAACTGAACTGTAGGAAGACTCCACATTAGAATACCTTGTAGTACAGTCATATCGCACACCTGAGCACCATCAATCCTTTGACATTTTTATCACATGTAGCACAAAAAATGCTTAGTTTTGAGGTAATCTTGCAAGTACATGTATTAGAAAAAAATTATCCTCCTCTTTAGAAAAAAAGAAGCTGGTCGATAAGTTATCCACTGAGGCCATAACATAACTTAGTGTTAGAACTGAATTGTAGATGCAACTTTGTCTGCCGTGGCTGCATTTATGCTAGGAGCAAGGAACATTTGTGCAGCGAGAGGCTTTAAGTTTTAGAACTAGGTATACAATTACAAAAAAGTTGTAAGTAATAGGCCGATTTCTTTACAGCTTAATTATTGTAACTAAATCAATCAATTCAGCGTCTTTTTACAGCTTTGAATTTGTGCCCCTAATCAAATAAAGCATGAAAGTTTGGGAAATTATTTGCTATTTGTAAGTACAGACGAATCCGGTTAATTGCATAGTCAATTTGCCAAGCTCTTTTATGTGATTAAGTGGATTAGGCGTTTATCCATAATTAGTATAAACACACAAATTGACCACTACAGAAGACAAAGCGTTGTTTAATTATACTTAACATTGTTCCAATCACACAAAATGCTGCGCAACAGTAGTTTGTTTGATGTTGTTTTGCATGCTCTCTTGCAATTGTTTTTTAAACAAAAAAATGTATCCATGGCTGCGCCTTCACATGGCTGCGCTTTCTTTCTCGACGTCATTGCTTCCAAATGGCATTTTTTCACTCACGTCAAAGACCGATAGTTGCAAAGTACACGTGCAAATTTGTGCTCGCACACTGTAAAAAATCTGCTGCACGATCACAGAATTCTACAATGCTGCAAGATCAAATTTTGCAAACGTGAAAGATGCCGCCTGAAATTGATCAAAGAAATCTTGCAGCATTTTTTACAGAGCACTACGTGCTCCCACTGCACCCGTAATTGGCGTGTGTCTTTCAAGAATGCCAAAAATCTTTGCCAAAGACTGATTTTTGTCACTTGATTTTGCAACTAACACTTTGGTAAATCGAATAAGCAGCTTTTATTTCTATGCAATTAAATGGATTATGCAATAAGCCAATATGCAATTAACCGGACTAATTTTCTTTGAAAAAAATAGGCTATGGTTTGGGATTTACAATTCTTATGCAATAAAACGTATTATGCGATTATCCGATATGCAATTAACCAGATTCGTCTGTAAACACAGTCCCCATTTATTGTTAGGGAGGTCCGCATTATGGGTATAGTTGATGTAATCTAAAGTTAAGGGAAATCAGCAGAAAAAATAGGTCAGTAGGTCTTTAACACCACGTGAAATCATAGTCATCAAATATATGATTGTACCTATGGAGGAAAATTTTTTTTAAAATGGAATGGCAGACCAACCAGATGATTTGAGATACACATAGCAGTAGCAGATCCAGAAACTTTTGATAGAAGGGTGAGAAGTGTAAACGAACGCATTATTAATCAATCCAAATCGGGTGGGAGGGGGGACTTTTTTGAGATCAACTTTTTTGAAGCCCTATTTTAAACAAAATCTTTTTCGACACCATACAATAATGAAATAAGTTCACTGCACCGTAACTATGAAAACCTGGTGGCAGGGCTGCATCGCTCACATCCTCTTGGATTTGAAACTGAGGTATAGCTCCTTCTGTTCTATTCTAGGACCAAGGCACAAGTGTAGCCAAGGAACATAGTGTCACAAATATCATTACTAGGAGGGTTGCAACAATCATGAAGTAAGCTTATCTCAAAATAACTTATTTCTGTCATTGTAAAACAAAAACTAAAATGGCACCCATGCCCAACTTTAAATTTGTGCCCTTACATCAGGAGTCAGCAAACTGGCATAAATTATTCCAACTAGGATAAAACTGAAAAAGTTAGAGGTAAAAGCCACAAAGACACAAAGTTTGATTTCCTAAAACTGATCTCCAAAAAAAGATTTTTTGCTTGAGAAAGAAGTACAACAGCACAGGTTTCAATGAGCGGTTCCATAAAAGGTACTCACCTTCAATTTGCAAAGAAAATATGAAAACACTGACTCCAAAAGTCAATCTCCAAAGCAAAGCTCTTCGCCTTCAATTTAGATTGAAATTATTGGTTGAATGTAATCTTTTTCAGCACTTATATGTTTGTGTGGTAAAAACATTGTTCTTAAAATAATTTTGGGATGACATTCAAAAGTTTCCCAACCTCTGCCTTATACTTATTAGATGGAACAAATGGAATTTGTGATATGATAGAGTTTGTGAGTAAGATCAGTCATAATATAAAGTACCAGTGTGATGATAGGGGTTAGGAGCTTGAGGTAATGTCTCTATTTGCATAAACTTAGAGTTACTGCTCTCGGAAATGCTGTTTAGGTAAAGCTGGCATATTCAGCTGAGCCGATATTTCTAACCAGACATAACTGATGGGTAGCCTTCAGTGACAACCCTGGCAAAGATAGCTTTTTTTAAGATAGTTTTAGTATACATCAATCAGTTAGAACAAAAGTCCAAAAACTAGTGCTTTTGAAAACAAGTGCTCAGAAACTCTTACTCTGTTGTTAAAAAAGTGTTACTGCTGTTGCTTAAAGAACATATGCCTTGATCTTGACAAAAACTTTGCTGCTGAAACAAACTGTAGCTTGCCAAAAAAAGTTGCCCCAAAGAAAACTATATTTCAATGTTTTAGCAAGAAAATTGTAGAACGGAAGAAAATGACAAACCAAAATAGCAACAAAGAAAACCCTTAGACGAATGATACTGAACAAGCATAGTACCAATAGTGTAGGCACAGTACACATAATAGTACACACAAGAGGTAAAATACATCTACAGTATGCCTACTGTTTCTGCAATTTGCATCTATTGTGTTGGTTTGAAGTACGCATCCTTAAGACAGCTAGTTGCATTTAAAAAATATTTGCCAGGTACCGTATTCCAACTTTTGCGCACTACTACCTCGTTTTGAAGTTTTTGTGGTGTTGCTTCTTTTGCCAACACCTCAAACCCAATGGGCCGGGTTACACAAGCAAAAAATTTGATGTATTGCACTATGTTGAAAACTGCTGAGATTTTTGTTATCTGTCTTGTTTTAAATGAGTAAATCGTTCCCTTTCAAATCAAAACACACAGCTGCATTTGAAAACCAGTCACAAACAAACAGCTCAGATTTTAACCTCATCAATCTGTCAATAACGCACAGCGTGTTTGTTTGTATAATCTAAACAACAAACAAAGTTTGGTAGACTGCAAAATGACACTACAGATTTTGAACCACGTGTCACTGCAGTCTGCATATGCCATGGTAGAATCTGACACATGAGCTTGAAAGCAAATGATAGTTCTGCTCAACCACACTGCATACAATACAACTCGACATTACAGACTTTCAATTAAATATAACGTAAATACCTTGTTATTTTTAGGCTATTTACACACAAAAGCTCACTTCACTTCAAAAAACTCTAAAACACTAGCGAACTCTAGAGATAGATAATAAACAATTTCCTCTTTGTCCAAATTTAGTCATTATTATATTTTTATCCTAAGGTCACAGGAAAGCCTAAAACAATATGTTTAGAATGCGTTGTGTTCAAAACCACCTTGAAGTAGCCAATACTGCTAGCATGATGCATCTACAACAAACCTGCAGCTAAAATTCTGTAAATTGTTTTCCTTTTCCAAAGAGCACAACAAGTAAAGACAAACTAAGCACATGCAGACTTGAAAACTTGCAATCTCACGAATATAAGCCAGCACTTTATCACAATGATCTGAGCTCAAGATTGATAAAAAAAGGTTATAAATTATGTCAAAATTAATCTCCCTGGTAGGAAGTTTATGAAACAATTGCAAACTAAATTTTACAACAATCTGATTGGAGGTTTGAAAGTTTTCTCGATAAAATTAATGATTACGCCAAAATTTTTGTCAACACAGTTTTTTTTGCATTTTATTAAAGATACAACAAATAATGATTGCCTAAAGTCACAATTAATTTAGGCAGGTTTGCTGGGATAGATTTTGTCCTTATTGGCTCACTTGTTTGTCAACGTGATTGTTTTTTATGGGTCCCAGCCTTTAGTTAATTCGTTTTTTACAACTTGTAACACAGTAATTAATAATAATAGTATTTTGTTGTAGTATGAGGAAGTTGACAAAAACTTTCGGATGGCTTGGCAGAATTTAAAAAACGTTTGGTTGTATGAATAATCACAAGGAAGTTGTGCAAAAAACCAAAACAAAAAAAATAGCAGAAAGTATTCCACAAAATTGGTGTTAAATATTTTTGTTGTAACCTTCTGTTGAGTTTGTGGAATTTGCTATGCCTAATGGTTCATTTTTCTGATGCAGTAGTCAATGCGTAGTATCGGTCAAATCCTCGCTTTTTGTTGTCCAGTCAAATGCAAACGCGCCTGCATGCGAAGTAATAGAAAACGGCGCTAGAGTTTGTTTAGTTAAAGTATCAAATTGCTATTATTGAGTTTTGTGTCACATAACTAATTAGTCAACATATTGATCTTTGTAGAGTGAGACAACTGATAAGTAATTGAGATAAGTATATACAATTGAAAAGTGTTGTCTTACTCAGAAATTCAAGTGGTCATTTGTTCAATTCTTGTCTGGAAAATAGTTCTGGTACGTGACAGTTGTTTTTGGAATTGTTTTGCGGTTAAGTGATTATGGTTTTTTATTTTTAGAAACGGGGACGTATAAGGAAAAGCAAAAAACCCCAAATTCATCTTTCAATCAATCGTTTTATAATTTGTGGAATTAAACCAAATTATCAATTTTCCGTCATTAAATTTATTTCTCACGTCTTTGGAATTGTATAACTCCGTTGAAGTCTATCAGTACTAGGCAAGGATTCTACATTTGTTGATGGGATTTGCCTAAGCTTTTTCAGAGGAGAGACTAGGTAGAAATTAATCAACAATTGGATTCTGCTGAAACACAGAAATACCCTGCACTGATCAGCTTTTAGGGTTGGGGTTAGGGTTAGCTTCATTGTTAAAGTGAGAATTACCATTACAGTTAAAACTATTCTGCAAAAATTTTGCATTTTAGTGGACATGGAAGTTATCAATCAAAATAAGATCAAATTTTGTAAATATAAAGTCAAAATTTTGAGTTGATAGGTCAAAAAACTGGTACCCCTCATTATAACTAAAAAGGGTACCATTGAGGTAACTAATTTACTTTAAGCCAACAGTCTTGTTATTACCTAGATAGTTGCACTATACACTGAAACAGGCATAGTAGGGGCATCGAGATTGTTTAATTTTTAATTTAGAACCAGTCAGCCCAAGTATGAGTTTTCTCATCAAATTTACTAGACAATATACATTATGTAAATGCATGAATTTGTTTACAAAAAAATTTTTAGTGTTCCAGGTCAAGTGGTCTTCGAGATATTACATGTTGAAATTTGCCATTTGATGGTGCTTTTTGGTTATGCTTGCATGGTTTTTTTAGCTACTACAACTTCTCCGACACCTAAAAAGTTAATTTAAATGTCTATTCTTATGTTGTTTGTGATCTTAGAAAGAAAGCATTTTTCTTCCAGCTTTTTGCAAACCAAGAAAAACTTTGTGTTATTAAAAAAGTGCTGTTTTAGGCTTTAGCACTGAAATGGAGCTGATGCCAGCATTGCCCATCAAAAGTCTCTAGCCGTCTTAAATAAAAAACTTGGCCACTTACATACAGCAAAGTTACTTCGGCAAGTCTTTCCTGGATAGGCACAAAAGAAAAACAATACAATAAATCACTTCTATTTTGCAGAGCTATTAATAAAGAATTATTTTTTACATTACTGTGTTTAAGCTAGTTTGCCTTTATAAAGCCCCCATAAACAAAAGCTTTGATGTTTTACATTTGCTCTAACTACTTTAGTAATGTTAAATAAAATTCTGTTTCCGATTTTTGTTTGATTTACTATTATGTCATTATGCAGTCTGAATCCAAAAATGGCACTTAAAAAAGGGGTCTTACAAAATAGTATGTGTCTGCAATATCCATGATAATGACATCTTTTAATGCAAATTAATGATAACCTCTACCTTATATGTAACCCAACTCTAGCCTTAACTCTAACCATGCATAAAGCAGATGCTGCAGGACATCCCAAACATCACAAATATGCACATCATAAACATTGCAGACACAAACATCATGGACGTGTACTAATTAGAACAACTGCTTGGAAAGCAATATTTTGTTTAGTTTTGGGTGCATATTAAGATTTCAAACATGATGGACATGCACAATCAGAACAACTACTTGGAAAAGAGTATTTTTAGTTTTGGGTGTACATCAAGATTTCAAGTTTTGTGTTTAAAGATCAATAACTAGTTGCTGACTAACCAAAAAAAAACTGCTTTCAAAAAAATAATCTTTTAACTGATGATATACATTTTAAGCTCGTAGCACTTAGATTCTTGGCATCTGAAACTCAACAGAAATATTTGGATACTTAATAGATTGTAAATCCAGATTTCATGGTGTAGCAACCTGTTGAACCAAACCAGTTCTAAAGATCACCAGTCTTGCTAATAGATACAAGACATAACATGAGCAACATTGATTTATGATAAAGATCATGCCTAAGTGCACTACTTTTGATGACCCTAGATGTTTGAAAAAGTTTTCTATTGCAGCAACAATGCTTTGACACTCAAGAATGAAGAACCATCAACATGCTTAAAGATTTTCATTTTTTTCCTCCAAGAGTTCTGGTCTGCCACCAGTAAAATCTTCTTTGTCAGAAAATCATGGGAGCAAATCACTAATTCAGAAGTTTGGGCTAGAGCAATTTTTATTTTATGCACAACTAACAGCAGTTTTTATTGGATAAGAGTAGGCACACACTCCAAACCTAACATCAACAGCACAAATTATCACTTGGCTAGCAATTGCTCATATACCCCACCAACAGCATCTACTGCAGACAAAGATGAAAGTTTCTGCAGTTAAAGAATTCAAATCAACTTCAATTAATTATTGATATGTGCTTCATTCATGAATCTTCTGGGGGATCACTGATGTGGCAACCTTGTGAACTAAACCCAGTTCTCAAGATCAACAGTCTTTGTCACATTTGCAGATACATGATGCAAAGTGAATAATATTCAAAAAGGGTCGCATGAACGCCTGGATCTGCATGCTTCATTTCACAAAGGCAGTGGCTATTTCGCCGTCGACGGCAATTTGCCCTTGGAATCTATTTTGCCGTGATCATTCACGTGTGTTTATATAGCCAAATTTGCTATTGTCGCACCAGTGACTCTGTGGTGTAGTGGATAGAGCGCTGGTCTTGAGATACCAAGGTATTGGGTTCACATATCAGCTGGCCAGGGCTTCAAAAGAAAGGCAGTGTACACTGAAGGGGCAGGCCCGGTATGTAAATGTACGGGGCAGTGTACACTGCAAGGGAGTGTGCAGGGTGGGGGATAGAGACCTGGGGGTGCAAAATTTTTTTTTTGATTTTTAAAATTGACCAATCAGAGACGACCAAAAGTCACATGTTTAGTACATCATTAAGATTGACCAATCACAAACAACTCACGGCAAAATAGTCTCTGAGGGTAAATTGCCGTCGACGGCAAAATAGCCACTGCCTTTCACAAAATTATGCTCTTTTTGCTGTTAGGACTATTTGACATCATGTGCATTGAGTACATTATAGGCTTTTACTACTAAGTAGTACCCTATTTTTATAATTTTGTAATTAATTTCCACAATTTTATGTCATCAATTTTTATATTTTTGAAGCCTAATTTCAAGTTCAGCACGAATTTCAGTGATTGGTAATTCCTCATTTCCGTGAATCTGCTTTTCTATTTTTTAGTGCTGCCTTTGTGTACTTTCTGCAGGCTATATGTTAACATTTATAACTTCTATTGTGTACCATCAACCTGCCTGCCAGGTTTGGGTACTGAAGAATTGGCTCGACTGCTTAAATTAATTTAATCTCAAACCTAGCCCCAATTAACCTTAACTCTACACTTGCACTCAGCATAGCACAAGACCAATGCTTAGCATTTCTATATCTGAATGTCATGGTTAGGAATTTGATTTGATTCCTAGGGGTAATTTTTTCACTAATTGGAGCTGGATTATCAGAAAAGCATATCAGTGTTGCAATACTGTACATTTCCATAGATAATCAACATTTCTATTATTCAGATATAAATTTTAATTTCCTGGTATAGATTATCCACGGATACAGCAAGTTTGGAGCTAGTTTTTGCCAAAATAATAAAGCCATTATCAAGTTTTTTCACAAGTGAGAAAAGTATGGTGCTAAACCTATGATATGAATCCTCCATACCAGTAACTGGAAACTAAAACTATTTTTCTCTATAGTAAGAAACATGTTATGATATGGAATTTCTAGCCTTAGAGGTACATTATGACATATTAAATAACACAATCATTGATCTTTATAATATATATTGTGGTTTCAATAACTGTAGTGGTTTCCAATCTGGGGGTAGACATTATACACAAAGATAAGAGTTTCTACTATAATTTCATGTTTGAAAACAGAGTGCAAATTATATCAGGAAAATTCAGTAATTATCTTATTTTCTCAATCTATTTAACAGCAGTGAACACAGGGAAAGAGTAGTTATTTAAAATGTAAAGGGGGTGTACACTGAAAATTAAATTTTGGCAGTGGCTATATTGCCATCAATGCCTTATAACTTTGGAAGCTATTTTGCCATCAGACATTTGTAATAGGTCAGTTTTAATGGCATATTAAACACATTACTTTAGGGTCATTTTTGATTGGTCAATTTCTATGATGAATTAAAAAATTTTGTTCTCAGTGTACACTCCCACAATAATTCATATACTAGCCCCGCTCTAGTGTACTCGATCTTTGTCTCAGTAACCTGCCAGGGTCAATCCACAACTATTGCAATTGAAGGTAGAAACACAATTCACTCCACCATCACATCACTACAAGAAATGAAGCAAATATGGCTATTCAAATACACATGAATAGTGATGACAAAGTAGCCTCCAAAGGTAAAATGTTGTCAGCAGCAAAATAGCTTCATCCTTAAATCTTTTATTAAGTCCTGTTTTTAATAAGCAGCAGCTATTGTGCCATCAATGGCATTTTACTCTGGGAGGCTATTTTACTGTGAAAAATTTGTGATAATTCAATTTTAATGACGTAATAAACATGTCACTTTTGATCGTTTCTGATTGGTTAATTTTATTAATCAATTAAAAATATTTACACCACCAGTCTCTATTTTCCCACACTGTACACTCCTTCCTAGTGTATTTAACCATGTACATTCACATACAGGGCCCCCTTCAGTGTGCATTACCTTTCTCTAAGTGCCCTGCCAGCCAAGATTCCAACCTGTAACCATTGTATTTCAAGGCAAGAGGGCAGCTGCACTATCCAGATGCCAAGACATCACTGCCGAAATTGCACCAATTATGGCTATATAAGAACATGAAAAACGATGGCAAAATAGCCTCCAAAGGTAAAATACAGTTAACGGAAAAATAGCCACTTCCTTTTTAATACAGTATCAGAATGTCAGAAAAATTCACCAATCACAATTAAAACTCACATTTCTAATACATGATAGAAATTGACCAATCACAGTTTCTGATACATCACAGAAATTGATCAATCACAAATTACTGATGCAAAATAGCGTTCAGTCATTTTGCTGTGAATGGCAAAATAGCCAATTCCAATACTTTACCAGTACCAGAAAGCTACCCACTAGTTCTTTTAACGAGGCACAAAGGAGAAGTCTTAAATTGCTAATTGAAAAAACAGTATTATCATTTTTAATGATATTAGAATCATGAGCTTTCTTTCCCAGGTTTTCTTTTTGTTCTTTCTTAATACAAGTAGGTTACTAGTTAGCCTAGGCTAGCTGAATTAACTGCTGATCGGTAGGCCCATCATACCAACTAGCAATAGTGGTACGATAAAGCAATCCAGCACAAGCCGAAAATTAAGCTTATATTGTAATCAAGTAGTCTTGGTTTCGACAAAGTTTAGAGCTTAAAGTCAAGCCGGACCTACTTTGATTCAAATGCACCCAATTTTAGGTTAGAATTAGGCCATTCACTTTGCTCTCGACTTGATCTTACTCATCCGCTATTTTGTCAAATTCCTATTTTAAGACATGGAAATGGAATCTTTTTGAACATGTTTTTAGGTTTCTCAATGGATCTTAATTTTTCTTGACAAGTTTAAACTAAACATTTTCGTTTTGATGAATAACACTAACAAAACTAGCAGTATAGTTTATTTACTGCTTGATTTGCAATAACAGAGAAATTTGAGAGAAAAATTTTTGGTTATCTAGTGAAGCAGACAACCAAACATACAGCAATTTCAAAACAAAACTAAAAGTGGTATTTTTAAATTGCATACAATCTAGGTCAGGGGTGGCCAACCGTGGCGCATTGCAGGTTTAAGATTTTTCGGGCAATTTGGGTAAGTGTCCTTTCATCTGGCCGAAAAGTAATATATTTATACTTTGAAGTCAAAACAAGGCCATATTCAGGGATGATCTCCAAAAAAATAAAAAGGTCTGCACTTGGTTGGCCTCACGTTTGGTGGCATATTTAAGCCAAAAATGATGGAAAAGGTGCACCGAAACAGGTGATGACCTTTTTTTTTTTTTTTTTGGAGATCATCTCTGAATATGGCCTTGTTTTGACTTCAAAGTATAAATATATTACTACACGTTTGTGCGCAATGAAAAGTTATGAATGTTTGTGTGGCGCATCTACAAATGAATGTTTGTGTGGCGAAAAATTTTGGCGCATGGACTGAAAAGGTTGGCCACCCCTGCCCTACATTTATGGCGCATCCGACACGGGTTGGTAGAAGAGTTGGCGCTTTGCATAAAAAGCTTGGCCACCCCTGATCTAGGTAAATGAGTAAAATTTGATAGCTAAAACTCGCTGCTGGTTAAAAATATGCAATTTTTATGCTTTCGTATTTCATATACATTTGTAACAAGTTGTATATTTGTAACAAGTTGCTCTAACAATTATTTTTTGTTAGAGCTGCCACTTTAACAACACAGTTTTTGAATTTTCTTGAGTATTTAGTTAAAGCGGAACAATAATTGAGATTTTTGTATTGGTAAACAAAACTGGTGTTGTTTATTTTAATTACTATCACTCCGCAATTAAAAACATGGAGTTCTACATACAAAGAGTTTGTAAGTCATAAAATACGCTTACCAACAACGTTAGTACGACCACTATTTCCATAAAATGACAAAAATATAATTGCACTCAAAATTACTTTGTTACTGCCGTATAATGGCACTTGTTATTAGGCTTTAAATTCGAGTGTTACGTGAACTGACAAACAACATCGTAGAAAGGAGAAAATCCTAAATTATGGGCAAGCGAATAAGGCCAGTGTACAATTCATTTATATCTGACATAAAACTGAACGCCTAATTGACATTCGTGTGTTTATGTGGCCGTATTGTTATGAGTAATTTTGGTGAGTTCGCAGTTCTAATGAAAAACAACTTTACACTACGGAAGGGGGTTGATATCACGTTTAGTTTATTTATTATGACCAAGATTGAATTGTGCCTGAAAAACATGTTATGGATACTGCTTTCTCCTATGACTACTACCGGTTCGTACTCAGAAAACAAATTATTCATGCCACTTTCTCCAATTCGAAGAAATCACCCCAAGATCGTTATAAATAATGGCCCCAAGTTCTACTGTGGCAGATTAAAGAAAGCATTAGTTACAAAGCCATGCTGCGGTATCCATCAGCTTTAACAAAGCATTAAGTACTGAATGCTGGTCTGTACGAATTAGTAGAAATAGAAATATGATTCTTTGTATTTGTAGAAGTAAGATAACCCGAATTTAACATCATAATCACTATCTCGCGCTTAACGCTTCCCTCTAATTGTTCTTATGGCCCATGAAACGTGTATTATATTTTAAATCTTGGATGAATAAATGAATTGCTTGATCATTGTTGGGCCATCGAGTACCGGGAGACGAGAAAGTGAAGTTGAAATTCGTATCCGAACTTATTCAGATAGCATCACTTCGGTTCATTGAGGCGCTGGAAGGATCGAAGATTACATCGAGTAAATCAGTTCCCTTTGTTTCGATCGATCATCGTTTGGTTTTAAGCGTAAATTGTCTGCGTACCTCATTTCTCAATTATTTTGGAAACCTTGCTAAACAGACAGTTGGATAGAGCTTGGTGGTTAGACAACATAAGTATTGTAAAGTCTACGGTGTTATTTAGTGATAAAGTTTTGTATTTTTATTGTGCAGAACCTTAAATTTATATGTATCAAAATTCGTGCTAAATTTATTGCCTTAAAATAGAAAACGAAGTGTCACCATTGCCAGTAAGTTCGTGCTATTTGTTAATTTATGATTGTTCGCTTATGGTTTGCTTATTTGTAGATAACGGTTTCTTCAATACAATTTCAAATTAAATCAAGTATTGGGAAATCAGTGTTGAGGCTATGACACCTCAGTCAAAGTCCATGTGACGGCCACCAACTCAAATCGCCGTTACATACTTCATGCAAATCGGATTCAAAATTAACCTAAAAGATTATAAAATTTGCAATAATTATCATAATTTGGTCCAAATTTTTATCTAGCATATCAAAAATTTGTTGAAAAAAATTTCCTTTATCCTGCTCAAACCTTTTCTGGGCTAAGGCCTTGCTTTGCAACATGGAAGACTATTTGCTACTTCAGATTTCAAAATTCATTCTGTGGCAGTTCAATAAGTTCGAGGGCGAAAATTCAAGCAGTCCAGTGATATGCGTGACCGTAGATATCGAATGTTCGAGCCTCCGTTAATACTTTTACAAATGGGTTATATTTTCCTTTTCTGTTTTTGTAAACCAACGTTTAGTTTTATTTTTATAATTATTTATTATTTTAGCCTACAGGCAGTGCTGACGTTATTCATATGTGGGAGGATCTTTGTTATGTATAATGTATAGTTTCGGTGTTACAAAGCGCTAAAAAGCAAGTCAGACCGGCTATGTGGATGCTGCATTGATTCTGAGTTTTGTATCGCCCGAGTAACATACAATAAATAACTCTACAAACACGCAAATTGTTGGTTCATCACATAACTGATCAAGTCGGAGGCTGTTGGCAGCCAGCTTTCCAAAATTGCCAAACCTCATTAATTTCATTCTTATGAGTGGAAGCTCAAGAGAAAGACGAAGTCAATATGACTGTTAAATTGTGGTACTCGGCCTTGTTTTGTGTATGCCACCAGATGATGTGTAAAGACGAAGGAATTCTGTAAAGTGCTTTTTTAAGAACATAAAAACAAGCAAACTTAATTGCTGGCTCTTTAGCCGCACTATCTCATTTATTCTACGCGCCGAGCAAATATGACCTAAAATACTATTTTCATATCTTCAATATGACTTGAGGAGGGAGCTGATACTTGATCCAGAGCAGGGGTTGGAAACCTGCGGCTCTTTTGCTATTTTTGTTTGGAAAATGTTTCTCTTAAGCAGTTGTGAACCAAGAGAAAATATCTTGATATTTTGTTGTTTGTCACCAATTAAAAGTGAAGACCTTTTTTTTGGAGACCACCTTTAAATTGATGTCATACATATTTGCCCGAGCACAATCTTTTGCGACTCTCGCTGCTCTCTTTTTTCTGGAAATCGGGCTCGAGTGGCTCTTCGCTCGCAAAAGGTTGCCAATCACTGGTCTAACGACAGCAAAACGGACTAATCTTATGCTCCGCTCCAATCGCTAAATAGTTACCATGCGACATCTAGTGAAATATGTAACCGTGACAACTAACAACTATAGAGCCGGGAACAAAATAAAAAACGTGAAAAAACGAACCAGGATAGATTAAAGAGTCGAGATTTATTCATCATGCGACAAAATACGATAGCATTAGGAAACCTAATTATGAACTTGTTGAGGAGACTTTGAAAGGACCGTTTTCTCGTCAAGCCCCTGCCATCGTAATTACAAAAAAATGATGCAAACAATAACTTACTACCAGTAATAAAATTTCAAGTGTACACATCAAAGCGCAGAAGTAAATGTATAGTGAGGCTTATCTGAACCTTCACGTGCTGCAGACGTAATACAATATCTTACTGATTAATACAAGGAAGCGGTAGGCTTTGTTAAGTTAGCATTTAAAGGTACGAAAACTTTTTTAATGAATAGACCTACCACTGTGGCAGTAGCTGAAAACATCCTGGGTAGGTGCAACTAAATCAGTGTTGGTTAAACTGCTTAATCAAGACACTACTACTGTTAGATGAGGACCTAAAACATAACTTAGGTGTGTTGTTTGCTCTTGCTGTTTTGCAGTGTACTCTGGTACCGTACTAAATTAGCCAGTGATGATAATATTACGAGGGTCAGTCAATAAGTAATGAGACTTTCTCAATTTTGCTCAACTCAAGTTTGCAATGACTGGTAATCAAAAAATGCTTTTTTATTTTTCATCATAGTCTCCCTCCTTTGCAACACACTTGTTCCATCTTGATATTAGATTGTCTATTCCTTTGGCATAGAATTCCGTGGACTGGGTCCTTAGCCAGTTGCTCACAGCAGCCTTCACTTCTTCGTCAGTCTGGAAGTGAATTCCTTTCATACTCTCTTTGAGTGGGCCGAAGAGGTGAAAATCAGATGGTGCAAGGTCTGGGCTGTAGGGTGGGTGTGTTAGAAGTTTCCAGCCTAAATCTTCAATTTTGGCTAGGGTTCTTGCTGCTGTGTGGGGCCTTGCATTATCCTGAAGAAGAATCACACCTCTTGATTGAAGTCCCCTCCGTTTGTTCTTAATGTCTTTTTTCACTTGAGTTAGCAGCTCACAGTAGTTCTCTGAGTTCACAGTATTGCCCCTTTCCAAGAAACTGATAGTGATCGGCCCATTTCTGTCCCAGAACACAGTGAGCATGACTTTCCTTAAACTTTTCTGAGATTTGAATTTTTTCTTCACTGGGAAAGAAACATGCTTCCACTCCATTGATCGTCGTTTCGATTCAGGTTCATAATAAAAAACCCAGGTCTCATCAGTTGTCACTATTCTCGACAGAAATGCATCTCCCTCCTTTCTGTATCTGTGTAGTGATGCTCTGGAAGCCATCAGGTGTTGCATTTTGTGATCATCCGTTAACATCTTGGGAACCCAGCGACAGCTGACTTTTGAAAAATGCAGCTTCTCATGCACAATTGCGTACACTGTGCCATGGGAGATGTCCAATTTTGTAGCAATTTCATCTAAAGTGACCCTTCTATCAGATTTGATCAGGTCTTCAACTGCCTGTACTGCTTCTGGGGTAGAGACATCCACAGGTCTTCCACTTCTCAGATCATCAGTAATGCTTTCGCGTCCATCTTTGAATGCTTGCACCCATTTGTAGAAGTTTGCTCTAGACATACAGGAAGGACCATATTGTCTTTGCATTCTAGACAGAAACTCACATGATTTTACACTCTCTGCCAACAGAAATCTGATGACTCCTCTTTGTTCCATCAATGAGCTGTTTGCTAGCCTAGTAGTCATTTCAATTTATCATCACACCTACAGTAATCTGAAAATAAACAAGTTTCTTGTAAATGAGATGACGACTCCATTCATAATCATCACATAAAATTTGAGTTCCTTAGCTACAAAAACACAAAAGCAATTGAGAAAGTCTCATTACTTATTGACTGACCCTCGTATGTTAGGCAGTCGCTATTTTGCCATCGACGGCAATTTACCCTCAGAGACTATTTTGCCGTGAGTTATTTGTGATTGGTCAATCTTGATGACGTACTAAACATGTGACTTTTGGTCGTCTCTAATTGGTCAATTTTAAAAACCAATTAAAAAATTTTTGCACCCCCAGGTCTCTATCCCCACGGTGTACACTCCCAGTGTACACTGCTCCGTACATTTACATACCAGGCCTGCCCCTTCAGTGTACACTGCCTTTCTTTTAAAGCTCTGCCAGCTGAGATTTGAACCCACAACCATCGTATCTCAAGACCAGCGCTCTATTCACTACACCACAGTGTCACTGGTGTAATAATAGCAAATTTGGCTATATAAACACACATGAATGATTACGGCAAAATAGATTCCAAGGGAAAATTGCCGTCGATGGCAAAATAGCCACTGCCATTATGTTATTTGAGGTTGAGTTTTGCTATGGCTACAGGATGGCAGGCCTAAGGCACCCACCAGTATGACAAAGAAGCTTTGCTTTTTCTGTATGCTGCTTCGGTTTTAACTATCAAGCCGATGCCTTTTTTCATGTGGCATGGCCAAATAAAACTGTTAAAAACTCTTCTAATGTCAACTGCCAATTCTTTTAAAATATCAAATGGCTCACACATACCTAAACACGAGTGACCATGATGGGATCTCACACATATTGCCACGTGACTGAGAAGAGTTTGAATCGTATTACTAATCTTGCACTTACCAGTAGCCCAGACCCTTATCTTTAATAAAACACTGATTGCTTTGGTCACATGACATGTACTTTCAAATTTACGTTCACACTGAAAAATGTTGGTCAAAACTAGGATAGCACCAATCAGTTGTTCTAAATAGTTTTTCAACCTTTTCATGCCACGCCCCATTTCAGAAGGCCACAAATTTTTGCAGCCCACTTGAAAAAGACTAATGTAATATAAATATTTATATACTAACCTTTTTAGGCTTGTGACCCATTTTCAAAATGCACGGTCTTTGGCCCAGTTGCATTACGTTTTTTCAATGTCAGTGATGTTCTCCTTATTAGTTAAAATTAAAATAAGAAGCTGTGGCCCACCCAATTTATGTGCTGTGGCCCATTATTGGGCCATGGCCCACCGTTTGGGAACCACTGAATTAGCACATATCCTTATCTGCAGTGACTGCTTTATGCATGGTTAGAGATAGTTGACGTAAGACGTGGCTATGAACATTGTAGAAATCACTGACATGTACTATTCAAGAGGAACCTAGCATCAACTGTTGTTTTACATGTGCTTTCAAGCACACATTCATGTACAAACTGTGGTTTGCAATTTTGCATATACTACAGTCACTTGCATAGAAGATGGGCGACATGTAAATTTTCTGTGCATTGCTAAATTTCTATTTTATGATTGAAAAGAGCCAGTGCTAAGTAGAAAAAGATTTTTTTTGATTTAGTTAAGTAATTTTCAGGATATTGCCTTTTTGATTTGATGTTACGTTTTTTACTAAGTTTGTTTCACTGTGGGCAAGCTTCATGGTTTTAATGTCATAATCACATATGTACTGGTATCTTTAGTTTCAGGATAGCTGATAGCTATCAATCAATTTTGATGATACTGTGATATGACACTTGCAGTGATAGTAATCAGGAAATTGCAGAGTTTTGAATGTGTGTTAAAGTTGAAATCTGGGTGTCATAATGTCCATTAATGATTTTGTTTTTGCTTAGCAACCAAATAATGATGAAGCTAAAAATGCTATAAAATATCGCATTGAGGCCTTACAAAAAGCACTATCAAATAATGGTTAAGGTAAATGATGTATTTGAAAATGGCTGTCCTGTTTTGTAAAAAGATTCAAAAAATATTATGACTTTACAGGCATTTAAGGACTGAAAGATTGTTTTGCAGTCTCCCGAACTTCCATTTATCTTGCGTTTAATCAGTAAAAGCAAGTTTTCATTATCATTTCATGATTATAAAAGAAGATATGAGATTACATAGCAGTGTTCCCTCTAATATTTTAGTGAGTGCGTAACCGCCGGCACAAGTGCGAAATTGCTAGCAAATGTACGAAAACTGCCAGACAAATTTGCAGGAAAAGGAAAGTCAAAACTGTGACAATGCGCTTCTGTGACGTAATAACTAGCGTGACTATGTCAGCCCCAAAATGTTCACAAACCGCAGCCTATTGCTTGTTATAAGACGGCAGCAAAATACCTGGCTATTTTTCTTCAGTAAGTTAATTGTGATTAACTTTGGTCTCAAACTTTACAGCCTTTGCAACAGCGATTCGTAAGCACTTTGGAATGACAGGTTAAAAATGTGTGTAAATAAAATTAACCCTTTGCCGACGCCCGACATGAGCATGAGAACTAGAACTTTTGTAAAGTAATGTGATGTTAGGTAGATTATTACCACTATGACACAACAAAAATTACTTGCGAACTTTAACTGTTGCTTGATTACGGTAAATAATTAGACAACTTACATTTCTTTAACGTAATCAATTAAACAACAGGTTTTTGCAATTGCAAGCAAACTTTCAATCTCAGTTCGGAAAGTATTTGAAGGGAATTCAAAACTAAATTGGTTAGAAGTTGTATTCTTTTTGCTCTTACTGCTCTTTAGCTACCACTGAAATCGGCTGGGAAAAGTAAACAAAAAAATTGATTTTACTTCAGGTTAATTGCTGGAGAGATAATTTGTTATACAAAAAAGTGAGGCAAAGGCTTGCGCGATATTTAAGTCGCCATCATTAGCTGTTGCGTCACAGCCATGCAATGTTTGGGTGAGACGTTGCACTGCTCTGAAAAAGCATCTGTCCTAACTTGGATTTCTTTTCACTGTCTCCCATGCATTTAACAGTTGGTTAAGATTTTGCTAACAAAATTGCAAAAATTTTATCAAAATGAAAAAGTTACCAAAAACCGCCGGACTTTTTTTACGCACTGTTGAATTTTAACTGCGAATCTGCCAGACATAATTTTGCAAATTTGCACTTTTTTGCATTTAAAGGGAACACTGTTACATAGAGATCAAAAATTGTATTTTGCTCAAAAATGTTATGACTAATTAGAAAATATGAGGAAAGAAAAGTAATGATCTTCCTCCCTCTCAATAAAAACATTGGACTTAATTGGGTCAAGTTTCATTATTTGTTTCAAATTTAAGAAGATAATTTCTTTAATTTTGAGACAATGCTTTGACATATTTTGTAAAGAGCTTTGAGGCTGAATTGCTGAAGAATGGCATCATTGCAAGGCATTGATCCACATTTAAAAGACTATCTTCGAGTTCATCAGCTTCCTGATGTGTATGAGGTTTGCATTTCTATGATATTTGTTGTATGATACATTTTAAATTATAACTGCATCATTGTGTTGTGCATATAAATTAAAAAGTAAGGAATATCAAAGACTCAACTACACAAAACAACTAAATATGTATGATACTAATAATAATTTTGAAGTACCACTATTGGTTCTCATGTAATAGGTAATATGGTATGCCTGATAAGCTACCACACTAAAATTGTCTTTTGAAATAGCAATAAACTAGTTTACTGGGTCAATAAAAAGTTTGGGAACTTTTTTAATTTAAGTAGTTTTGTTTAGTATCCAAAAAGTTATCAAAAGCAATGGTTATCACACTGAATATTAGTATAGATGATGCAGTTTGATGCATATTGGAGGTATTCATATTATGACAAAATTTGTTGAAGTTTAACAATAAAATTATAAAAACTATTTAAGGTTTTCCTCAAAAGTTACTAAACTTTTAACCAGCACTGTACGTAAAAACAGCTTTTCTAACAACTACTGCAGATTATACGTACTAGCTCCAAAAAGGCAAAGTCTATGTCAGTACCATACAATTTATTAGTTTGAAACATAGTTTCAATTTACATTATACTTTTTCTGTAGTCTCTTCTCATTGGATTGATTGTGCTCTGCCCTGAAGATCCACTTAAATGGTTGATGAATGGAATACAAAAAATCCAGCACGATGGTTTATACAATGTTTCATGGTATGTATGTGTGGTGGATGTTTGTGTTTTGATTTTTACAAAAGCATTTACATCCATCCTGCTGCTTCACGTTTTGCATTTACCCAAGCTAATAAGGTACAGGTACACAAATCAATTTTTTAAAACTGGGTAAGAGGCCAAAACAGTGTAAGATGGGTACATTTTATGAATTTTTGAAACTGGCATGATATGCAAATCACCTTGCTTGATTGCACTGCTTTTGGAAGATATGTACTGTGGTAGCAGTATTGATCACAAAGTTGTTCCAGCACCACCGAGAACTAGACTTCCTGTGATCAGAGGAAAAGTATTTTGCTCTAAAAAACATTGTTGTTTGTGGTATTGGTTCTTTCTTGTTGACTTCTGAGTCTAACTTTAGGTCATTATAATTGGCAGGATAGCATGATACACTTAGCGTCAAACTTATGAAAGAATACAAGTTCAATATTTGGAGCATTTTGCTTCATGCAGCATGGCTGAGTGGAATTGTAATTTGCTTTCAAATTTATGTTTTAGATTTTAACTACATCTTGCATCACCTGCATTAAGCTGTACGAGTAGCTGCTGCATCAAAAACAAAGTTATTTTGTGGTCTTCCATGCACTCCATTTTCCATTTCACTACTCAAATAAGTTGTTTACCATTTATTTATTTTACTAATTTTACAGGAATATGTTTATTCCTGAAGGAATGGGACCTAAAATCAAGCAATTAACTGAAAGTTATTTGGACGAGATTTTTCTTTTTGGTAAAGGAACAGTGGTAGGTGTTGAAAAATAATTACATTGCAAGACATAAAGGCTACTCATTGTAATGGTACTATGTGTATTGATAATTAAGGGAAGTCCTAGTTTAAAATGTTTTTGTGAAAGAATAGGGAAGAAGAAAGTGATATCTACCCAATTCAAAAAGAAACATGACACAAAAAACAGTTCAAAACTGTATATAAAAATGGATACAAATAACCTATTTGCCCAAAGGCTTGTTTAATCGCAGCGCTTTCTGTCCCATGCTTTGCCACGTTAGAGTAGTTAAGCTGCACTTACAGGATATCGTAGAAAGTGGCTTGATAACTCATCAACGGCAGTCCGCTTTGTTGATAGAGGAATACCAGTATGCAATTTGCTTTGGTTTGAAATGGATTAACTCTTTCCTGAGTTAATCTTGATTGCAAAGGTTTGGTATGCAAAGTTTCATGCCGATGATCCATCTCAAGGAAAAGAAAGGGCAAACACACGCAAGTGCTCCTAGTTGACAGCTATTTTGGAGTAAATTGGTATGGTCAACAGTAGTGAAATAAACAAAAAGAAAATGAACTACATGTCATGAGGTGTGACTCATTAGAAGAGGAGAAGTCAACCGAAAAGTTATGCAGTTCTTGTTGAAACCTACCTCTGTAATGGCTTTCTACAAGTCACATTGCTTTTTCAGCCAAGCGAGGAAATGTTTGCCACTGCGTACGATTTCTACCGAACAAAAATTAAAACAATGTGCTTTGGTGCTTGGCTCAACTATTATTTGGATAAAAAGCATAAGAAGCGTACTATGCTGCAAAAGATTCAAGAGGCTAGAAGGTAGATACAGTTGCCCTATGCTTGTATTTAGTGCCGTTGTTGTGGGCAAAGGGGTGATTAGGATGCCGGGTGACTTTATTTTAGTTATGCTTCCCTTTTTCGGAAAATATGTTTTTTATGGGTAGAAACCTTTTTGATAACCACCATCAACTTAATGGTATTCTTCTACATTGCTTTCACGATGGCACTGCTTTCAATTACGTAAGCTTGAAACTTTTTTTTATCAAGAAGTTAGAAAAAACATTTTAGAAACTCGCGAGCCACTCGCTAATGCAATTGGTCAGCTGTTCGTAGTTTTTTACATTGCTCTAGAAATCTAGAAGGCATTTTCTTTTTAACAACAAAGATATTCTTAACTTCCTAAATAATTCCCTAGTAATATTCTTAACAACGAAGATGTTCCCCAATACCAACATCACTTTCACGCTGCATGCCTGGGTTGTATTTGTTTTCGAGATACAATTTGATTAGCAAAATTTACATTCGAGGAAGCATGGTCACACAAAATTTGGGCTCGCTTTTTAAGTTACTTTTACATTTTGCTGACTAAACAAAACCTTAGGACCACCGGTCTAAAGCTTACGCAGTAAATGGACCTCAAATTAATGCTTTTTATATTGCAGTTATCATCGACTTAGAAAAATTCGAATTCACTTTGAACAATGGATAAAGTGGAAAACTTTTGTAAAATCAAGACAAAGTGGTATGCCTTTGGACTTTGTTTTCAGTTGTAAACTATCTTGTTGTTATTGTTACGCGACCTCTTTCGAGGAATGAGGGCATGGCGGAAGACCATGGAACCCTAGAAGCCGGGCAACTTCCTAAGGCGTGGATCAGAGGTCGTAGAGAGACAAAGAGTCGCCAAAGATTGAGCAGCGCAGAGTACGTAGCTGGATAGTGCAGGATGAGATGAGGATGTTTTGGGTCGCCTTATGAAGGATTCTCGATTCCAAAGAGATAAGAGTTTAACAGAAGACTGTGTCCGTTGCAGCAAAGACGAGAGAGGACACAGAAAGCGTGATAAGGAAGCACAAGTTTCTCAGTGAAAATCAAGGGGACCTGTGTGTCGAAGAATTTAGATGAGACAGTATGCCTCCAGTCCGAAAAAAGAGAAAAGTGGATACGAGAGGTAAGAGGAGGGAGACTACAAGGGATTGCAGAGGGCAGGAGTAACGCACCTCGTGGCCAACTCTTCAGCTGCGTCGTTTCCTGGCAAAAATGAGTGTCCGGAGCCCCATTTTAGCCTGATAGTAAAGGGAAGAGAAAGGAAAGTTTTTGCTAACTGCACCAAAGAATTTGAGTAAAAGGAAAGATGAAGGAAACGATAGAGCGAGAAGAGGTGAAGAGAAATGGCAGGCTTGTTGGTGCTTACGAGACCAGCGGAGGGCTTGCACAATGGTGCGGGCTTCAGCGGAAGAACTAGCACAAACTGGGGCTGCCGAAAGAGAGTGGCTTCAGCGCCACAAAGTGACCAGTTGGGAAGAACGTCAGTGCCGCCTAAGCTCGGCAACCTAGTTGACTGGACTGGGACGTCATTCCTTTGGCGATGATGAGCGAATGATCAGTTGTTCTAGCCTTACATTGGTTGTGTTGACGAATCCGTAAGCAGTAAATTCATTACAAGAAATACCACGCAATTAAAGTACATCTGGACATTTGTGTAATGCTTGGCTTCCCTGGCTCATTCCTGCAAGACTAGAGAATGGGATTGCAGTTGCGTTAGCGCTACAACTCTATTTTGCCGTGATGCAAACAAAATGCGTATTTCCAGGTGCTTTTAAGATTATCACCGCCGTTTTCAACCAATCAGTGAGCAGGATGGTGTTCAGAGCATGGCATGCAGTTGCTGTTGACGCTCGAAAAACGCGGGAATATTTTGAGCGATTGGAAAGAGGGGAACTTGATGATGATGGAGAAACAGATGGCGACGTTCCATCGGAAAACTTCAGGTAGACCGCTAGTTATCGAATTGTAAAACGTGCGATATTTCTGTCGAATTTACAAACAAAGTTGCGCTTGGGCTTTAAACTTTAAACCCAGCATTCCGGAGCACCAAGTCAAAACAGGATTAGATTTGCATTTCTATTTTTAATCTTTGGTATAACCCGGACTTTAACCTTGCCCGAGGCTCTTGCTAGTTTGACCGTTGCGTGCGAACACTTGTTGCGACATAACAAACCGAGGTACCCACCAGGGGCAGTCCGCTTTGTTGGTGATGGGGCTACCAATCACTCAAGACTGGTTCGAAATGGACTGCCATCATTCCCTTAGCCTAATTTCAATTAGGTTGACGGCATAAACCTGAACTGCCGTTCATGCCGCACCTCCATCCCGAGAAAGAGGAGGGGTAACCACAAACAAACAAACAAACCATGCTTTTGATTACGCTCAAACATCAAGCAAATAGAAATAGGTTTGCAAGTTGAACTATCTATCGAAAAGTAGTCTATTTTGCTTCCCGCACACCTTAGCTCTGTGCTACACGGAACTTAAATAAATGTGTACGTTTCCAGAGACGACTTATCTCTTTTGCCTCGCAAATGTGCCATTCAGATTTTTGCAAATCTGGATTTGATGGATTTGGGAAGATGTGCAAGAGTTTGTCGCGCATGGAAGGTTATTACTGGGGCTCCATCCTTATGGAGTAACCTTAATTTTACGCGGGTTCGATCAAGGTATGGATATATTTAACTTTTGTCGACGTTTGAATATTGTTTGCGAGTATATTTGACATCAATAAACTTTGATGCTTGTTAATTAATAATCTTTTTTTGACTCATTACGGGTTTTCAAGGAAACATGGTACAAATTTAAGTGTGAAGCTTTCAAAAATTGCATACTTTTTGCCTGGCCTGGCAATATAGGGACTACAAAATGTGATTGTTGTTTAATTAAAGCTTCGGCCACTGAACTGCACATGTAAATCATGCGTTTGTTATTAATTTGGACTACATAATTCGCAGTGTCACTGATAAAGTAGTGATTCAGTGCTTACACAAATGCCGTCCTTATCTAGTCCATCTCAATCTCCGTCAATGCTTTACTCTTCATTGGCCTGCTTTTAAATCAATATCCGAGTGTCGGAATTTACAAGATTTGAACTTATCGGAATGCAAAAATATGAACGTAAGTACAAAATACTTCGTGTTAATCTAATGCACAGCGTAAGTCGGTAAAATTGTACCACATTCTAGAGTGGGCGTATGCTTGATATATTGGCTTCACCACTACGTTTGGCGAGTAGTCAAAAAGGAGGACTGGAGGGGTCGTTATTCCCCCCCTTAATGTTGGACTTGAAACAGTACAGTATAAGATATTAGTAATGACACCATGACACCTGAAATGTCAAATCATTGTCCAGTAAGAGGTTTGTGAATATCACATTGAAAGTTCTTGGTATGACTTTACTAGAGAATTGAACCCACGTTTACCATCTGCGAACCTGTCACTCTACCACTACATCATCGAAATGTTTGTTTCTTGTTATAAACCAATTCAATTCAACTCTGTCACATTTAGGACGAAATTATGCGAACAATTGCAGAAGGTTGCCCGACGTTGCTCTACCTCAATCTGTCACACTGTGACATAACTGATGGCACTTTACGCACCCTGGCACGCTGCTGTCTCAATATGCAATATCTTAGCCTTGCTTACTGTTCCAAATATACAGACAGGTGCAGTAAAGTTTATATTTTTAGTTAATCAAAGTTTAGGTTCTTGTTGGAGTGAGTTTTGCACCACATCCAAATCTGGTTTTAACAGGTTGAGGGTGAAAGATTTTAACGTAGATTCAGCTGTTGCTTCTCTTGATATAGTAATATGGATGAATTGAGATCGCTTTTTTTATAACTAAACATATAGCAAGATGGGCTGATTCGGTAACTCCTAGTTGTAACATTGATTACAGCGAATTGTACCGATCTTTAGTTAAAAGAAACTACTTTTCTAGAGGTCTTCAATATTTATCAAATGGAAAAGGTTGCCGAAAATTAATTTGTCTTGATCTTTCTGGTTGCGTTCAGATAACCACTCATGGTTTTTCTCACATCGCTCATGGCTGCACGAGCTTACAATCAGTATTCTTAAACGACCTGTACATGCTGGACGATAAGCAAATGCTGGTAAATATTAGGTGAAGAGTTTACTATCCTGGGGTATCTAGATCAAGATTCGATTCTCTGCCAGTTCTAATATAAGAGCATTTTCAGTTTTTCTGCCGTGTACCTCGATAGAAAGAACAGAAGCTGCAGTTGTTGACAATATTTTGGGGGGAGAGTGCAGATCAAATGCGTCAACTTTTACCTGTTCACAAATGTGAAGCTTATAGCAGATTTTTAACAACGATTTTTGAAATCTTGAGATTTTTCGTCGAGTGCTCAATATGCACCTGTATGCTAATGAATACATGCCTTGTTGTAGAATCTGGTAGAGAAATGCACCAACATACGAACGTTAATATTGCACGGCTCACCCAATCTCACTGACCTCTCTTTCAAATCCATTGCTCAGAACAAAAAATTACAAAAATTGAGAATCGAAGGAAATAATTCAATTTCCGATCTGACTTTCAAGAACCTTGCAAAGTATTGTCACCATCTCGAACATCTGTAAGTGTGTGGAACTTTTTTGTGGCGTTTTTAATTCGTTGACAGTTGACACACAGAACAGCGACAGTGGCAGTAAATGCAAAAAGAGTTGTCCACGCCTGCTTTAGCGTTCTCCAGTTTTAGCATTCCGTTTGAATTCCTTAGAATTTCTGACGATAAATTTAGTGCTTGTCTTAACTGCCTGGCAGAGGACTGCATCGCAAACTCTTTCCTTTCCCAAATAATTTCAGTTTTGCGTATCTTCTATGTAGGCTTCTGCAAAATATGAGCTGACTGAGTAAGCAATATGTCGCTTAACTGTTTAGGTATGTTGTGGACTGTCAACGCCTAACCGACTTAATGTTGAAGTCGCTGTCCAGCTTGCGGAATATCACTGTAATCAATCTTGCAGACTGTGTCCGTATAAGTGATGCTGGAGTTCGGCAGCTTGCTGAAGGGCCTTCGGGTGGGAAAATAAGAGAATTAAACTTGACGAATTGCGTGCGTGTTAGCGACGTTTCGCTGTTGCGCATCTCTCAAAGGTAAGCGTTGATCATGGTGACTGAAATCTTGTAGTGGTTCGTGAGATAGAGGTGCGGTATAGACGAAAACGTATAGGCCTTACATCGCAAATTCAACCACTGAAGAAGAACATGCTCATCGGGCGTGGGAAAAGTGGCAGTCATTTTGAACCAGTCATAAATATAGTAGATATGTGAGGGCTGGTTACTTTATAGTCGCCCCTAACGACGCGCTGGTATTCAACTCCGTTTACCATGATTGTTTATCGCAACTTAGTATCACATAAGTGCCTTCCCAGCATTGTGTCTGGAGAAAGTTGGACATTCGTAGTGTATCCTACCTGCAGTTAGCGGCACTTTGTCATAAGTGTTATGGGTGCTGCGCTATAATATTATGTTTCCTGCTGCGAGATCCAAATGCAATTGGCTTCGCGCTGTTGATTACTATCACCTGCTTTCATCTTTTTTTGAATGCAGCCAATCAGACTTAAAAAAGACTAAAAGCAGGACTCAAACAAGGTTTCAACGGTAATTCACACCGACTTTAAAAACACTTTTTTTTGCTATGACAAAGAGTAAAATCAGGAAAATAAGCATTAAAGTACACTACTTGTCCCTTCTCTTTGTTAGGATTGAGGCACAGCATGAAACATTTTTACAGATTGACCCTGTATACGTTATCAAATCAGGGTAGTAAAATGTAACAGCCCATTTTAAACCAGTCATGAATGCAAATTACTGACCGTTAGTCCCACCATCAACCAGACGGACTGGCATTGGTGGGTACCCAAAAGCCGCCTATTACGACATGCCGGCTGAGCAGCTTCACTATTCTATTCCGGTAAAGCACTGTGTAGTACACTATTGTACGAGTAGATGATCATTTTCGTTGATAAAGCTTTGTTTGCCAAGTTTGGTATTAACTTACCAAAGAATGTAATCTATATGAGACTTCAAAAACATTTGTAGAGCTCACTTTGTATTGTTCAGATGCCACAGTCTTACATATCTGTGTTTATGTTTCTGTGAGCACGTGACCGACGCTGGTATTGAATTACTCGGCAGCATGCCGGCACTTATTCATGTCGACTTGTCAGGAACCAATATCAAAGACCAGGTAGTACGGATCTGTCGTAAATGTTTGTTTGACAAGCAACTCAGTCGAATTATGTCGGACCTGTTTGTTCTATTTTGTATTGGTCTGCAATCTTTATCCTCCAGACTAACAGGGCAGCAAAGCCTCATTAAACATAGGATGAGTGTAGCAGTGCTTCGGAATTCTTTGGTTTCCAATGTTTTACATGATTGCCTATGGTAAACTTACTCTTTGATGGAACCTGCTTAGCAGATGAATTTAATGTAAAATTTCTTTTCGAAAAGTGTAACCATGCAGCCTGAGCGAGATGTAAACGCTGTCGTTTTTTTTTGTCTTCACACAACTCAGTGCGCTCATCCTATTTTTGTAGCTCAAGTGCACAAGCGTATGCAAGGTGTTGCGAGCGTATAGTTTACGATTATATTTTTATTCTCCGGTCATGGAAATATCGTTACGATCACGCTTAAAACGTCTTTGGTTTAGACTCGCTTTGAAGTTGCCACAAGCCTGCAACCTAGGGATTCTTAAAGTGGGAGTGTGCCAGGTTCGCAGGGGGTGAAAGATCATAGCTTCATGCTTTCATGAATAGAATGAGAAAAACTGTCAAAATTAGCGTCTTGAAAAAATCTATCTTAAAAATAAACAAAACAAGTTTTTGTTTTTCAGGACAGCAAATAATGACCACTTTAAAGAAATAGATTTTCAAAAAAGTTTTATTGCTGTTTTGAAGAGCAAGTGTGGTAAAAGGACGAAAAGATAATTTACCATATTAAAGGGGTCGGGGCACGGCTTGTTGTCTAGAGGGGCGCGTCTTAAAAAGTTGAAGAACCCCTGCTGAAATCGACCATGAGAAATTGCGATAAACTGCCTCTCCCAAGAGCCGAACAGCACAAAGCCTATGCATATATTAGCTCTTAATTGCACGACTATTGGGTTTATTTAGCAAAATTAAATAAAACTTTAGCATTCGCTTTCAGAGTGGGCGGGTAAACGTCTCCTTTAGTTTGATTTCTGTTTCCAGGGTCTTGCTTCTTTGGGAGTTAATGTTCGTTTAAAATCAGTCGTGTTGTCGGAATGCTCTGGCATAACCGATCTTGGCGTACAAAAGTTTTGCCAGCAAGTGAAACAACTCGAAGGATTGGATGTCTCTCACTGCATGGGCCTTAGCGATGCAGCGATAAAAAACTTGGCGTTTTGTTGTAGAATGCTCACCAGTCTCAACGTAGCAGGGTGCCCAAAGGTAAATTGCATTTTTCCTTCTGTTATTTATTCATGCGTATGAGCTCATGCTCTGTTTGAAAACCTTTTGTCGGGTTGGACAACCGCGACGGATAGAATGTTTGACCTCACTTACTGTATGTCTCGTAAATGTAAAGTTAGTGGAGCTGGTGTAAAGCATATTAAAGTCTAACTGCAATCAATTGATGGAAATACCACCTCCATGACCGGTTTTGTTCCTTTTTGGAACTCGTCAGGTATTTGAACCGACGACCTCATGAATTGCTGATTCGTACCACTTCGCCATCGGTCCTGTCAACTGAAGATGTTAATTTTGAGCTTATATTTCGCAAGCTCCCCACTGCAAGCTTGATGCAATATATGCTATAAATCCCAGCTAAACAAGCGCCTTTCGTTACAATTCGAATTAGTAGAACTGGTGTTAGCCTGTTTAAATATTAATTGAATTGATTGCATCAAGTTTGCAGTAGTGAGCGCGCGAAATAGAAGCTTAAAATTAACATCTTCACTTGATAGGACCGATGGCGGAGTGGTACAAACCAGCAGTTCGTGAGGTCGTCGGTTCAAATACCCGAATCATCTGACGGGTTCTCATAGAAACGAAACCGGTCATGGAGGTGGTGTTTTAATCAACTGATTGCAGATGGCCTTTAATATCTTACCATCAATCAATTAAATTAATAAATATGATGGTATCCTGCTGCGATACTTACGATCACAACGCACGAACTTGCCAGCTTTTTCTCCACACTATTCCATTCACGTCGAACGTCAAGCAGAGATGCTGTTTTTAAAGTTTTCGGAGGGACTCGACAAGGAAAAGAAAGCAGGTCTTGCTACTGCAAAGCGGGTGCTCTCATCACTGCGTCACCTCGCTTCGAATAAACTAATCGCTAATATAGAATACCTTGCGTTCAGTTTAAGCCTTCTTGTGGTGCTCCTTCCTTTATTTTAAAATGAAGACGGACAGATGGTTAATTTTTGTCCACAAAATGTGAAAAAAGTGCTAAAGAACAAAGCTCATTTACATGCGTAATTGACCGGAAAGCAGCAAAGAACCGATAACCTGTTTTCTAGTCGAGCTGCTTTCGGAAGCCAAATCAAATACAGAAGTCACGCAAAGTTGAAAAAACAAAACGAAAAAAACGCAGCCAAGTTTGATCACAATTGAGGCACGGCATGAAACTGATATCCAGGCTTACATCGCAAACCTAAGCGCGATTGCGTTTGGAGAAATTGTGCAGGTGGCAATCCATTTCGAACTAGTCGCGGCCAAAAATTAAGGATAAGCGGCGCTACTTATTTCCTCTGGGGAAGATTCGGGACGCCAGAGGTGGGCGCTTTCAAAATGGTATAATCAGCAATCAGCTTAATTATTCTATACCATTATAGCGCCTGCGTGAGCAGTATATTGCTGTCCAGTACACTCCCGCCAATGCCAACAATCAGGCAAAATTGCTTGAAGTGTCAACGTACGACTTGCATCAGTTTCGTAGTAAAAGAAAATGTTGTTTTCAGTTAACTGACTTAAGCATTCAATATCTCTCTGGTGTATGCCACTACATTCACGTCCTTAACTTGTCTGGATGCATTCATATCAGTGACAGGGCGATCAAGTACTTACGGAAAGGCTGTAAGCAATTGCGAACTCTCATTATCCTCTACTGCAGAAGCATTACAAAGTAACTTTGGGTTTTCTTAGTTACTGTTTTATGTTCCGTTTAAAGGAAAACTTTTTGAGCTGCACTAACTTACATTTTAGTGAAAATAATTTGCCTTCTACTACAACTGCTACCTTTACTTTTTTGCCTTAAGCAATTGGTGTTGACAACTGCTTTGAAATTTTTAGGACTCTGGCACAAGGAGCTTCTACCACATTCAACTAGGCACAGAGGATTGCCGTAAAGTGCTTTTTCCATCATCATGCAGAACTCCTGTGGCTGAAATGAATGGAGACAAAATAACTCAATTAATTTTCTTTGTGCAACTCCCTAACTTACCAGCACTTCTATTTTTTGCTACCGATTTGGCAAAAAAATAAGCTCTAATGATCACCAGAATAAACGTATTTTTGTGCGTGCCACTATCAAACTTGCTTCAGAATGGAATGCTGTATTTGATATTTAACTACATCGACAATCTTCGTAATTCTTCACCAGTTGCCAGGTGCAATGCTATGAGTTCATCTACACTTCTCAGCTTTTCTCTTCGTTAACTTCCCATTCTTTGTTATTTGTTCTTTTCCTTGACCTTTTTCCACTGACACGATCTTTAGTCACAATCCTACTAAAATAATTCTCCCCACAAACATGACCTAAAAATCTAGTCAGAAAAGTGGAAAAATCTCTAAAAACCAACTGCACGTTGAGACCCCTCCCGCCCCTTTTAAAACAACCAATTATGAATTAAGTATGTTTTGCTTGCAGGAGTACTGCACAGCGGATTCAAGTTCGTTTGGAACACATGGAATATAACATAGATCCAGTTCCTGATTGGTTCAACTACAGTGATTCCGAATCCAGAAAATTTGGAAAGTCCAAAGACAAACTGAAAAAAGTGATTGACTTCGAATCAGACTAGCGCATAGGGCGAAGGCAACTGCAGAGTCGTGTTGGTAAATTTTTATGTAGTAATCTCCTAAAACATGAATGGCAATAATACAGACGACCGGTTCAAGTCAATAAGGGCATGTGGAGTTGTCTGCCTTAATTGACATTTTGTGAGGCCACCCATGTTTCGTACTCTGGTGGTGCTATTTAGACCACATTCATGAATGGAGTAGAATTCGTTTCATTACTCTTTCACTCGTGATGTCATCATTCTAGTGAGTACTTAAGGAGACAGCAGTCCTAGTTCCCATCTTGGCTGGTTTAACAGCCAGTCGTTAACATAGATATTGCAAATTTTTAACATTCTATCTTATTGAATTGTCATTCGTCCAAGTACTGCAAATTTGTTAGCACTTAACTGTTTTCTATATGCTATTTATGCATTGCATTGTGATTTTTTACCTGGTTTTTACATTGCATCCTACTTCTCATCACCAAAATTTTATTTGTAGGCCACTTAGATTAACCTTAGTCACTGTAACATTGCGAGATATTTACTTTGTATTGTAATCATTGTGCTCTGTCTTACAAATCGCTGTATTTCTAACTTGCTTCTAAATAAATTTGAGTCTGCTATTTTGAGTGAAAAATCACATGGAGATCACGAGTATAGAGAATAATTGGGACCACGTAACAGAAGCTATTATGGTAGAGGAAACCATTAAAAATGTTTCCCGCGAAGAAATAGCGATAGCAATAAAAGTAATGAAACCAGGAAAGGCAGCTGGAACCCCTGAAGTATGTGCAGAGATATCTGCTAGTGGAGTAGTAGGGGTTGGTGTGATGGTGGAACTTTGCCAACGCGTGTTAAATGGGAAAGGAATGGCAAACATGCGAGCTGGTACCAATTTTTAAGAGAAATAAAGATGTTAGAAATTGCAATACTTACAAGCGAGTGTGTAGTGGTAAACATACGAGAGGTTGTGGAGAACAAGCCGGCAAGTTCGCTTGTTGTGCCCTTGGGCAAGGCACTTAACGGGACGCCCCACCTTTGTGTGAAAGACAGGTGACCCAAAAATGGCAACTCCCAAGCGAGTGCGGACTTACCGTCCAAAACATAGCGATACATCGCTTTCTCGTGAATGGAGGATAAATATGGCAAATAAAAAAAAATTTGGGGGACAGGTTGAACGGCTGTGGTGGAAGTGAAGCAGGGGCGACAGCAAGAACGAGAATAGAATGGATAAAATTTAGAGAATGTGAGGAGTTATTTTATGGAAGAAAATTTCAGGTGAAAATTAAGGGAAGGATTTATCAGAGTTACATAAATCAGCAATGCTATATGGGAGCGAGCATGGTGTCTGAGAGAGAATGAGATGGCAATTTTAGGAATTGAAAAAGCAATGGGTGGAGTTAGTTGATTGAGAAAAGGAGCCAAAAACTTAGGAGTTTGCTTGGTTAAAAAAAAATTTGGATGTACTAGCCAGGGCGAGTAGAGTACAATGGTATGGGCATGTTTTGAGAAGGGATAATGGTGATGGTTTGAGAAGAGCGTTGGAATTTGAAGTGGCGGGAAGAAGACTTCTCTCTCTAACAAGCGTTAAATTGCCTGTCACTTAGCAAGCTACTGCTATTCCACTAAAACAAAAACGAGATAGGCTTGTGTGGAGACAAACGTCGCAATAAATAAATACATCAAAGAATAAAATTATTGGTACACTTTATTTTTTTAAAGCAGTTAATGTTATTACTTTTAAACAATCTACTACAGCAGTTGAGACTAAACTTTTGTCAAAAAATTTTAAATAAGTCTGACCAACATTTCCTTTGATTTTGTTAACACATGTTGTGCTCATTTCACATCAGAATGCAGTAGATAGATGCCACAAAGTGCTCAACATCCTATCGGATCTCTACTGCGTAGCTGCTATGTGGTTAGAATGATCAAATATATTCTTGTACACTCTTCAAAAACAAAGCTTCTGTACGCAATAACGCGATTGTGAGAGAGTTTTGCTCAACCTGTTTATAAAGTAAAACTCAAGCACAAGTTATCAATGCTTTGTTTTGAGAATTGTTTTTTGTGTGATCCCACAGGTATTGCAAGACTTGCTTAAAAACAGTTAAAGTGGCAGAGGTTTTAATGCAACGTGGGCCAAAATGAGTTTTGCAAGCAGAGTAGCCATCACTGCGTAGTTTATTTATTACAGAAACGACAGTAGGTGGATTGCCGCCTCTAACGCTGTGATGCTGAATGTCAAAATAAAATGGAGTAGAGCACTGAACAGCACTAGCTAAGTCAATATCCACATTTTTAGACAAGTTTTCACTATCTTTAGTAGTTGCGCAGTTTGAATCTAACTTGACACGTTTAGGCTGTGGTTCATTTGAATTCTTAGTTTTTATTTCTTTTATATCCTTTAATAATTCTGCTTCAAGAAAATTATTTGCACAACAGGCGCTTTCAATAATTAACTGCTCAATCAATTTAACATGGTCTTTGTTTAAGCTTAAACTCGTCATTGCTTCAAGGATTTCAAGTAAAAAACCTTTGTCAGATATCTTACCACTCCAAACAGGTCCTAGCATTAACACGGGAGCTTTCAAGCCATTAGAAAAACAGTCACACATTGATGAAGTTTCAGGTAAATATTGGCTGTGTGAGATAAATGCTCGTGCTTGACAAAGTTGGCAGTGGGCAAGAAAATGTAAATTTGCCATGGTGTTTTCTCCAAATTGTGCACCTCTGTGCACTCTACACACAATTGTAATTCCATGTTCCAATACCGTACAAAGTTCAACTTTTATTCCTTTACTCCAGCGAGCTGCTGCTCTTGCAATGTTCTCAAGAATAATTCGGCAACTGAATTCTTTGTGATATTCAGTTTTCCATAATTTTACTCCATAAAGTCGGTGCGAGGTTTCAGGACTTTTATTCTGCAAAATTGAAGTATCAGTACTAGTTACTACAAGGATACCACCGTGTTTGATACTTCGCAGAGCAGCATCCAAATAAGCAACAGCACAACCATATATTTCTGCATATATAAAGCCATATTTACTATTATGCATATGGGCTTGTGGATCTTCAGATGCGATGGTTAAGTCATCACTTAAAGCACAATCATTCAGTTTCAAATTTTCTTCCACTAGAGATTTTAAGTTTTCACTACAATTTATCATTATTTTTACTTGTGAACTCAAATGCTTTGCCCATTGTAAGCCTGCCAAACCAAAATCTTTCACAGCATCAAAAGCAGTAATTTTCCATGCAGTATTTTTGCTTAAGACATACAAACTGCACAATGCAATTGCTCTGCTTTGCATGAGCTTTAGTTTTTTATTAATAGTCTTTTTTCCAAGACAGCCTAAAACGTCATCATTTAAGTTAGCACTAACATCGTGCTCAATAATTTTTTCCATTATTAAATACGTATTCAACTAATCTGGCAACAAAAATAGTAATAAAAAACAAGAACTATAATATTTTTGGTACTGTATAAAACGCCTTAATTGTTAAAGCTCAGATCAAAAATTAGACTTCTCTTTTGAAAAACTTATTTCAAGAAATCAAAGTGTCTCAATAATCATGTGATGTCCTGGGGCACCAATATGTTGTCACTGCCTTTTCCTGGTAACACCAAATGGTTTGTAAATAACAATTTCCTGTGAAAAAACATTTTTGTTTTGTCATTTACCAATATCATCTATTTTCTGGTTATACCCTTAGATGATATGTAAAGGCATCACAAACCACTAAAAACAAGTATTACATCAGTTTTAAAGCGCTTAAAAGTATATCATGAACAACAACACATATCAAAGTTAAATCTACTCAGAGCATTTTTGTATACATTGTTTATGTTACAGTTCACCATACAAAAAAATTACAAGATACTGGCAAATAAAATTGATAAATTAAGGCACATATACAAACTCAACTCTTCTGAACTGGATAGATCACCAAACACAGCACTTTTCTGCTTTTGTCTTAGATGTAAATTAGCCTTCTTAAAAATAATAGAAAATTAGTCAGCAGAGTTCAGTTTTTTCCATGCTTCTGGAGTGTACGTCTTTTGTGTCAATGCATGAATTTGAGACATTTCATCAGCCAATGCACTGTTTACCATTCGCTGCTGCTGTAATCTTGATTTACCAGCAAATTGTGGAGAAACAATAACAATATTAAAGCTTGTTCCACACATATCAGGAGAAATATCCTCTACATTAACATGGGTGGCTTCAAGAGATTTTTCCAGCTTTTCTTTTAGACTGTCAGCTGATATACTCATGTTTAATACTCTTTGGTTCTTAAGTTGGCTTAGCAAATATATTCTTTTAAATTACAACTATCAGAGATACTTTGCCCACAAAGCTATGATTTTGACCTGCAATAAAAAGTACGGTTATGCAATTTTTAGCAGCAACAATTGTCAATGCAATAACTGTAAAACGAGATATGAATAGGATTGGTAAATTAGTAGTTTTTAGAATGGTTAGTCAAAGAAGTTAAACTTGGGCCCCTGGAGTGCTGAATCTACCAAAGCACATGCTGCATAATAAAAGACTAGCCTAGTTGATGCAATCGGTGTCAGTGTTAATGCGAGTGAATACCCTACTGATATATGCAGCCCTGCTTTACACAGCTGAATAATTAATACCCTAGATACCATGCGCCAGTCGATCACTGATTCAAAATTGAAACTTAGCGAATGGCACGGTGTGACTATGTAACAATAATCAATTTTAACTGCTGTTGGGTGACGTTAAACGGTCCTTTGTTCTGCAGTCGTGAATGTCAAAATCAAAAAAATGTTATGCGAAATCAAAAAGATGACAGCCTATTAATCTCATCAAACACATGTGACTTGAGGATTAAGGAAACTACAAAGTGATCACTAGGTCTTGCGGATCAGGACAACCGTACCAAGACTCAATTTTGAATCCGAAATGTGAGCTGAAACGCAAACGCGAGTTCGGCTCAGCCGCAATTTTTCTACTTCAAGTAAAACCACTGGGTAAAAATAATCTTAAAAATATTAACCTAAAATGTATAAAGACACAGCACCTTAAATGGAAATATTCGTTCACCAATAAGCCAACTCTCAAAATTATTCTAAACCAAATACGGTACTCCACAAAACCTAAACTTTTAAAGTTAATTTCAACGTGAATCCTAAAATCGCAAGTGTGAATCCTGAGAATACTGGTTACGGTTCACAGCGCAGAAATGTGATAAAATGGTTGAGTAATTGTTATTGCTTGTGGTTACGTGGATATGGTTCGAAAATAAGAGATGAAGAAGTAGACTGTAGAGCTGAGATCGGCGTGCTGTTTTCGATTTTGGTCAAAGTTTATTACTATAAAAACGAAATTAGCCCACAATCATTCAACTACCGAAACTGAATAGACGGACAAACATGTTAGAAAAAGAATTAAAAAATTTTTATCTGGTTTCACAATTAGTTGGAAGTGAAACAAATGTTAGAAAGAATGTGATTGTGAATAAAAATAACACCTAAAAGTCAAGATAACTAAAGATTTTAATTTATTTTATGCCCCAAACTGTTTTAGTTTAATTCAATGTTAAACTGACATGATGGCGTAGTGGTTAGAGGGTCTGCTTTGCAGTCAGTAGACCTGGGGTTCATTCCCCTTGTTGAGTCATACCAAAAGACTTTTAAAAATGGTGCCTATAGCTTTCCTGCTTGGCACTCGGCATTTATGGGAGGTTGTGTTGAACAAGCCGGCAAGTTCGCTTGTGTCGTTGGGCAAGGCACTTAACGGGATGCCCCACCTTTATGTGGAAGACAGGTGACCCAGAAATGGCAACTCCCAAGTGAGTGTGGACTTACTGTCCAAAACATAGTGATACATCACTTTCTCGTAAATGGAAGATAAATATGGCAAATAAAAAAAAAAAAATGTGGGATAATTTACCACACCAGCTTTACCAATCTCTGCTGTAAAGTTATAGAAAATTAGATAACTATGGTACTGAAGGCATTTAATTTGTGAAAAGTGTATGGCATGCATCATATCAAATGAGCAAATTTAGTTGGAGCTTAGAAGCAAAGAAATGCTGCTGTCAGGCAATCTTCTGACTGTTCTGAATAAAACAATCAGAGACAATATGTTTATGCTGCTTCATTCATGCATGTAAGCTTATGCTCTGTTTGCATGTCTTTTCTCAGACTGGGCCACCACAACGGGTAGGCTGTTTGGCCCCATCACCTGTTTGTCACATAAAGATGGAGGCATCTCGTTAAGTGCCCAAGGACACGAAAAGCTAGCTTGCCAGCTTGTCCTCCACATTATTCTTTTTGTGCTGAGTGAATACCATTTTTAAAAGTTTTTTAATATGACTCTACTTGAGAAAATGAATCCCAGGTCTACCAACTGCAACGCAGACGCTTTAACCACTACAGCATCACATTGGTTATGCTGCTGCAAACGCACTGTACATGTTGTATAAGCCTATGTACATGTTTTATGTAAATGTTTCACAAAACGCTGTTGACTTTGTGATATCTTAAAATGCAGAAATCTGTGGAAAGGGTTCCAAGAAATTGGATGTGACTGAATGCATTAATTTTAGGAAATTTAAGATCAATGCAAAGGTCAGGAGTAGTGATAGGGGTAGTAATGGCAGTAAAAGTAGGGTTAGTTTGTGGAATTTCTGCTTTTTAGTAGTATCCATTAGCATTGTCAATTACTTTAATTGCTCTACATTGGTTGACTATTCATATGCCATGTAGCATATCATTCAAATGAAATGTTCAGTGGTATATTGACTCTGATTTTTGTACTGATGATAGCTGACGCTTTTTTTATTAAAATCTACCAAGGTCATGTTATAGGCTACAATGTGTAGTACAAAACTGTAGATTGGTGATAACATCAATTTGTTTAGCATATCAACTTACTGATTACAAAAGGATTAGTAACTACAAAACTGCTTGATTTATTAGATTCATCAGTTTATGTGTCCAATTTTTATTTTGTCAAGGTTGCAAAAATGAATTTCTTCTTATTAGTCGGAATTTATGTAGTTGCAACTAGCATTGTGTTTGAAAAAATCAATTCTGCAATACCCAATCCATTTATTGATGAAATTTTCCATATTCCACAAGTACAGAAATATTGTTCTGGCATATTTGATGAAGTAAGTATGGTTTCATTGCAATAGGCTTACATTGTTCAAAAAAATTTTTTTAGGAAGGCACTTAGCAAAAATTTTTCTTTACTGTTAGAAAAAATGCTGCATTGGCACCTTTGCAGAAGATATGAACGCAAGTCAGTGACAAAGTTGAATGGGTTGGAGTTCCATTTGTAATAGCAACAGCATGTGTTCAAGCCTTGTGACTGCCTGTGATAAGTATTTTATGGCGATTTTTCCTGCAGAAAATGTAGTGAGGCAGCACTACTGGAAACTCCAAAGCAAGTATGAATTGATCAATGTTCAACTGTAATCAACAATAAGTTTTCCTGCGATCACTAGCATACTGAGCAGGGAGGCCACTGTGCCATGGCCCCCCTCAGACCCTAAAAATGAAAAAATGTAAAGCAAAACCAAGCAGTTTTAGCAAAAGCAAAGCTGGTTTTTCACGAGTATTAGGGGTTCACCCTGGATTTTGATTTTCCATGCCTTTGGCATTCCCCATAAAGTTGATTTGTGACATCACGCAATTGTGATGAAACGTTGGCCCCACCCTTGGAAACTTTCTGCATATGCCACTACCTGCAACTGTAAGATAAAAATATGTAATTCTTCTTATATGTTATGCAATAGATAATTTTTAAGTTTTTTTTGAGACTTGGAAGCAATTATATTGAGTTCAATTTTTTTTTAGTGGGATTCTAAAATTACTACCTTACCTGGCTTATACCTATCTTCTGTAATTGTATTAGCTCCTGGGCTTGTTATAAAAGGGAAAAATGTTTGCACTGTGTGGATGTTGAGATATTTAAACGTCTTGTACAATGCTGCTTCATTGGTTATTGTTTACCAAATTTTCAAGACTTTAAATGATGAAGCTAAAAGTAGAGATAAAAATAAGGTATGTTGTTGTGTTTATTTTTGTGATGCAATGTTAGGTGTCACACTTGCATGATTATTCATTATTCAGATATTTGAGTTCTGAATGTGGAAAAATTTTCTCACTTGCTTAATTCCGCGTCAATCATATGAAATTAAGTAAGAGTTTGTTTTTTTCAAAACAACACTAACGTTAAATTTATATTAACGCATGAATTATATTATTTCAGAACGACTATAGTGGTATTTGCTTAAAATGATTTTCACTAAATTTGTTTTTAAAAAGATGTATATACGTCTTTTTTTAGAACAAAATTGATGAAGAAGGTTCAACATTGGGGTTGTCGTCCTTAGTAGTTGCCTTGTTTCCTTTATTGTACTTTTATTCCTTTTTGTACTACACTGACCCAAGCGCTACTTTCATGGTATTGGCAGCTTATTATGCATGCATTGCTGATCATCATCTTACTGCAGCACTGTTTGGTTTGATTTCAATTATCTATCGACAAAGCAATGTTATTTGGGTAATATTTATGGCTGGTACTACTGCTGCTCAGCATTTAGAAAGCATTGCTGAAATAAAGAAAGTCTCTGCCTCCCCTGACTTGAAAGATAAATTACTAAGGTAAGTTGATAATGAATTTGTGTTCGTTTCTTTTTAAACGTAACATGTTGAGTTAACGCCGTTAAGCTTTTTTCTTTCGTGATTGGTGTTTGCCTGTTGTGATAAGTTTAGCTTCATCGGTGTTGCTTTCTACTTTCAATTTTAACTTAGGAGTTACTTGTTATCTTAATGTTTTCAAAATTAAAAAGTGAGTGTGTGGGTGGTGAAGTAAAATCCGTTCTTAAAACAACCAACTTCATAATATTAAAAAGATGCTGCTTAAATTTTGGAACATTCCTTAAATATCCAGTTCTGAAGGTACGGCGGTGAGGAAGATTAATTGGTTTCAATTGATTTTCAGATTTGCTTTTCAACTCATAGCAGCATTGCTGCGCTATTTGCTATATGTTCAAAATACGTTGGATGTCCTTGTTGCAATATGGCCATATTTGGGAGTGATGGTAATATTTGCTCTGTTCGTATTTATTAATGGTGGGATTGTGGTTGGTGACCGAAGTAGTCATCAATCTGTTTTAAATATACCTCAGCTCTTCTATTTTTCGCTCTTCTCTCTTTTTTTTGCATCCCCTCTTCTTATAAGTGTGGACAAAGTGAAAAGATTTTTGCATACAGTGAAGAAAAAGTATTTCTACACGATTTTTTCTGCATTTCTTTGCCTTTACTGCATAATAAATTGTACTTACGTGCATCCTTACCTCTTGGCTGATAATCGCCACTACGTGTTTTATTTGTGGAGACTGTTGCTTGGGAAAAAATTTGTACGCATTATGCTTATACCTGTTTACATATACTCAGGCTGGAGTATAAATGATAGTTTGAGGCCTAATAGTCGCTGCACCACCTTGTGGCGAATTGTTTTTGCTGTGTGTGTAGCGGCAGTATTAATACCACAAAAACTGCTCGAATTTCGTTATTTCATTATACCTTTTGTCTTTTTTCGCCTCCATGTAAAACAGCAATCTTTTAAAGTCATTTTTTTCGAGCTGCTATTGCATACATTAGTCAATATTTTTAGTGTTGTTGTTTTCCTGACGAAGACGTTTCGTTGGACAGATATAGCAGAACCCCAAAGAATAATTTGGTAACGTTTTTGTTATTTGAAAGGCTACAACTTAGCGCAAGAAATGCCTAGGTAGCTGAGGGCAACGGCAAGTTCGATCCATATCGCTGTTTTGCTATGGGCAAGGTCTATGTTTGTGTGAGGGAGTGAATTATTTAAGAACCTTAAATCCTTTCTTGGGGTGAATCTCAGAAAAAACAGTTTTTTCTAATATCCAGGGAAGCTCATTCCTTTAGAGAGTATATCTTATCCGCATTTACATGATATTAAATGTGTTTACGATTTTTTTCACCTCTGCTGCATAGCTTTTTCAGTAATAATGGACTTCTGACGTGCATTTGACTAATTTGGCGTTATGTATCAGTTGATTGTGCGGTGTTTTAAAGCATTTTATGCCTCTATCAAAGTTTGTGTTTAGTTGATTTTAATTGCCAGTCATACACTGCTTGAGCTATCAAATAATGTAAGCACTCTTAAATATTTTAGATTTAGTCCTACGCGTTGTTTTTGCTTTACAGTATTTTTGATATATATTACACTAACCCGTTGATTTTTGCTGTTATTCTATTCTAGGGGTGGCCAAACTGCGGCTCTTTTGACCCTTGTTGTATTTGTGTACAATGATGTAGTGTAGGGGTGTGTAACCTGCTGTGCGACACGTTTAGTTTTGTGGCCGGTGGAAGGGTGCAAATGTCTAATTTCGCGCTTTGAAAATGATGGTCTCCAAAAAGAAAGGTTATCACCTTCTATCTGAACTGAAAATGCGTCAATTCAAACAAACTAAGAAATGCGTAGCGACTCTTTCAATGATGGCCTCTATCTTTTTGGCTCTTTATTACAGCAAGTGTGGCCATTCCTCTTCTATTTCATGCATAGAATTCTTTTTTGCGTATGGTGTAGTTTTCTACTTGGTAACTCATGTCAGCGTTGCAGCAGCTTGCGATAGATATATTGGTTGAAGGTCTGCGTTGTTGTGCCCTTTGAAAAATTTGAAGTCACCTTGAGTGTTGTTTGGTTGTAGTGCTTTTGTACGATTACTGTGGCAGCTGTACCAGCAATGCCCAAGCCGGAGTCTAAACACAGGTTATTTTAGGTTGAACTTTAGACATTGACGCGTGAACTTTGCTTAAAATCTCAAATACAAAAACCTCAACTGCCTTGAAAATCAAAGTGCATTTGATATTACATTTTAAGTTAGACGTTAATTTTTTGTTTTACCAATCAATTTAATTTAATTTTTGAGTTATCGGTTCGACTCTGAGTCGGATGAGGTTGGAGTGCTGAGGTGGTGGCCTTACGGTAACTTTCCTTCGCTGCCTTGAATATTTTACACTTGGCTGCATAAAGAATTGTATGGGTAACTGGCAAGCAGCGAATAAAAGACAATGGGTACTTATGGGTTATCTGTCACCACTTTTTTTTAATGTAATAAACCTAACCCTGTACACTCCCTTCCAGTGTACACTGCCCCATACATTTACATACCGGGCCTGCCCCTTCAGTGTACACTGCCTTCCAAACTCATTTTAGGCTTAAACATTATATATACAGTTAAATAATAGTAATTTAATACCTGGTGAAAAAAAGTGGTGACAGATAACCCACAAGTACCAGACAATGCTCTAGGAGCGTTTTCAGACAATTTTGTTTCAGGAGAGAAACTTGAAGATCAAACCCAACCCAAATACAAAAAATCTTTTTTTTATGAGAATTTTTTCGAGGTGTTTCGACAATTATTTTTTTCAAAAACTTTCTTATATTAGTTTATGACCCGATTAAAACAAAGAAATAGCATTTCAGAGACTGATTTTTGGAAAATCAGTCATTTATTTGATAACACACCAATTTGATATCAGGGTGCAAGCTTTTAACCGACAGGAGAGGTAGACCCATGGTTTTAGCACATGTAAAATCAAAATTAGCTAGATTTAAAAGTTTGGTGCGTTTTATTTCAAATAAGCTATCTTTCATGAAGTTCTAACATTTCTGAAAAGTCTCTTTGTAATCTGGTAGTTTACTCGGGTACCTTTTAGGCTTCTGTAGATCTCAAATTATGGAAAGAATCGTTGACAAACAAACATACTTTTATATAGGTGCGTAATCTCCAAACGTGTAAAATACATCTGTGCTTTTTTACTTGCTTATAAAAAAATAGTAATGCGAATGACAAATTAGAAATGTGCTTGTGAAGTGCGGGTGAGTCATTGCCTGTCATTTTGTTACACCATTAGCTCATTCTCAAGCTTTTTCTATTTAAGATTAAGTGCTGGCTATAAATGTCTCTAGCTTTAAAAACATTGTTTCCAACAAAATTTTAGGTTAATGACTTAGATTAAACAATTTATTTGTTTGCCTCTGCGCAAAAAACACATTGTAGACACTGGACACAAACTTAAAAATGGCGCAAAAGCCGGGGAGTACCGAAGAACCCTTTGGTTATCAAGTCAAGATACTCCTTGATATTCAAATTTGCAGCATCCACAGACAAAATAGCCTCTTTCAGTTGCTGCTTTGCAGCACCAGACTAAGTACATGTACAGTATAAGTAATTGTTAAAACATTGTGTTAAATTTTTTACTTGCAGCCATAAAAGCGCAGTCGGTGATCGATTTTCAATGACCATTGCAGTGTGTCAGTAAACTGCTAGAGTGAGGCTCCGTATCGAAGTTTCTTTCCCAAGTGCCCGACAGTGTAGAAACGACGCTGGCAGTCAACTCGCTGCCTTTCGACTTTTATTCCGATTCACTCGTTGCTTTTTGTGTATTAGCCTGCCTCGAATATTCGCTTGCCTTTTTGTATTATTGTTGGTGTTTTGCATGCTTTATCTCGGAAGACAGCCAAATAAAAAACCTGTGCGCCACTTCTCTATAACATTTAAATTTTGGGCTATAGTGAACCTATTATTTTATATGATAAGTGTACTTACTATAAAATTCGGCGTTTTCTGGACGTAGGCCTACTTGGTAAGCGAGGCGTAGGTCACAACTTTGTACAATTGACCAGGACTTATCAACGTTCTTTTTTCTGGTAGTTGTTCCTCCAGGTTTAACATCGTACCGTACTCAATCTAGACCAGAGCTACTCAACTAATTTTAACGAAGATTCAGTTGGATAAGTTTGGTATTTCTGGAGGTCCAGTAAAATTTTTGACTTGCAATGTCAATAATGAAACAATCATCAGCAAATGCAGAAAAATACTTGGATTTTGTATTAATCATCGAAATCAAATATAAAAGGAACTTATTGTACTTTATTCTGGTAATTTTGTGAAAAAAACATATATTTTTAGCCAGTTCTTAAAACTTGGTCTGTGGAAATAACAGCAAATCAAAGACGTCGGTGGGGTTTTCGGCCTTCGTAACATATCGTTGGCTATCGTATGCGGTAGTGAGATCTGCCCATACCGTGCCTCATTTATTGTTTTCTTCAAAGCGGTATTTAATGCCGTAGGTTAGTTTAAACACTTGATCGGTTATGCATTGACCATTCGTGAGGCTAGCTTGTACATCAGGAAGGTGGTGGTCAAAAACAGGTTCTAGACGTCTCAATAGTGACCGCTCGAAAAGCTTGTAAGCAACGCTGAGCAGCGACACGGGCTGGAAGCTCTTTTAGTCATCAGCTGCTTTCTCAGGTTTTGGTACAGAGATAACTGTGGCCAGTCGCCATATCGTGGGGAATGTTTGGTAGGCCATGCAAGACATTTGGAGTGCTTTAGAATATATATGACGGGATATTGTCTGGGCTTTGAGCTTTATCGCACTTGATCAGTTTAATTGCACAGGCAAATCTAGCAGGCGAGAGAGGTATGGATAAGTAGGGTGGCCATACGTCCCGTTTTTCCCGGGACAGTCCCGTTTTTTGGCCTTGGTCCCGGTGTCCCGCCCAGTTTACCACTTTGTCCCGGAATTTTCCATTCAAAATTTGCTTTTGTTAATACTGTATTTTGACTACAAAAACGAGCCATCTGTTACATTAACTTGCGAGGCATAAATTCCTAGCTTTGTAACATCATAGATTGAGTATCGGCAGAGAGGTTAGAATTTCTTCACCGCTGTTGCACGATGGTTGGAATGTAAGGTGTGGCAGAAACTGAGAAAGGTAGCGTAGGTTTAACAAGAAGGTACCGCCTCGCAATCACTTTAGTCGTGCCTGTTTCCGATAAACCGTAAGTTGTTGTACATCTTGTCAACTTTCTTTTACGAGATAGTGTCAGATGCTAAGTGGCTAACAAATTGTCGATATTTCCAGTTTAATTTTTGGGTCTTGTTTTTTCCATTTGCTGTTTGTTAGAATTCCACAAAAAGCTCCCAGAGATAAATATCGTGAAGCGTCAATGCTAATCCAGTTTAAGACATAACCGCGGGTTTTGGTAAAAACTTGACAGAGGTCGATGTAACCGCGTAACCTATTATTTGAAGGAAAATTTCAGTTAGTGATAGAGTAACATTAACGAGATTAATTTTTAATTTTTAGCATTACCATTAGACATTATGCCCAAAAGAAAATGTAAGTTTACAGATCGGGTGAAGCGAGAATGGTAACGTGCTGTGCAATTGCTGTGGTTCTGTATTTCAAAAGCCCATGGTGAACGTGACATTCTAAAACGTGCCGTTAATAACTATTTTAAAAACAAAAAGCACAAAGTCTCTGTTGAAGCAGCTGCATCCTCATTTCGAGTGACCTCATTTTTTTCAAAATTATTGGCTCCAATGCTGCTCTAGCTTTAGCAGCTAAAAAAGCAACTTTTGCTTATCACACTGCTACTCACTGGCAAAATTTCAGAAGTTCTGATTGTACTTCCAAGTTGGTCTCAAAACTGTTCGAACCTAAACTCTCGTTAGGGAAAACTAAGTGTGAAACTGCAGTTGTTAACGTCATTGCCCTGATGTGTACTGATGAACTTCACCAAGAGTTAGATCAAATTAACTTTTAACTTGTCTCTGTGACAATTAATGCTTCGAACATGAAAGAAGTGAAACTTGTGCCGATTGTAGTTCGCTACTTTTTACCAGAAAGTGGCGTTAAGGTGAAGCTTTTGGAATTTAGATTGGTTCCCGGAGAAACAGCTGAAATATTAGTAAATACCTGCTTTCAGTTTTAGACCAAACAAAACTTAAGGATAAATTGATTGGATTCTGTGCGGACAATTGCAGCACTAACTTTGGCGTTATTAAAAGAAGAGGACAAAATAATGTATTCTATTAAGTTAAGGATAACGTTAAACGAGACCTCGTAGGCATCGAATGTACAATTCACATGGTACACAACTGCCTTCAGCATGCTGTGGATACTTTGCCAGTGTGCGTAGGAAGCCTTGTATAGATTTATGAATTCTTTCACATTTACACTTTTCGGGTTTTCGAACTTTTGCAATTTTGCTGATGTTGAGTGCCAACGACTTATGCAGCACGACAATACTAGATTTTTGTCGTTGCTATCTGCTTTGGAGCGGGTTCTTGAGATGTTTGAAGCATTAAAGAGTTACTTTAATTCGCAAGAACATTGCCCAACTATCATTCGCCAGTGTTTTGAGAATCCAACCCAAAAACTCAATATCTGGTTTGTCTATGAACAGCTGAAATACTTTAACGAAACAATGTTGAAGTTGGAAAGACAAAAAACGAGTGCGGTGGATGTAACGATTATTCTTACAGAATTGCAGTTGAACCTACCCCAAAATAGAGTTAGTAGTTAGTAACTATGTTCCTCACCAAGCAAAGCGTATATGGGAAAAGCTTGATAAAAATGGAGAAGTGGATGTAGGGTTTTTTTTTAATGAAACTAGATGCTTTTACGAGAAATGTGAATCATACCTGGACGTTTATCAAGATTCCTACGAAGGTGCGACACCTCATCTTTGGCTGAACTCAAGCGAAGACATATCCTGGCCACCTGTACGTGCATCTGCGGAAAAGATCAACTGCGTGTTTGCGAAGCAAATAATTGATATCGAATCCCTTTTCGATGAGTACGTTCTGGTGAAGGACTACACAACTCTGCTAGCGAAAGAATAGGGAGATGGTAAAATACACCGATATCTTAAGCGAAAGTGGACCCATTTGTTCCAAACCTTCAAGGATAAAGATATTCCCATTCCAAACTTTCTAAAACTGGTCGAATTTATATTTTGTTTACCTGGAAGATCAGCAACTGTCTAAAGAATTTTTTCAATTATGAAAAATATGTGGTCTGATGACAGAAGCAATATGCACGAATAAAATGTCAAAGCTCTCCTCAAGTGCAAAGGTAATATTAATTTGACATGTACTGAATTTTATGAGAACATAAAATCAAACGTTGTGCTATTGAAAAAGGTGCTAGACACAGATGAATGTTATTATTGATGTGTTGATAAACGTAATTCGGTCTTTTTGTTGCACTGTATTTAGTACCGTTAAGCTACTGTAACTGGTGATTTGCCAAAAAAATCAATTTCATTGTACCTAAGTACACTTATATAATGTGATTCAGTTATGCGGATATATAATGTAGAATGTTAGTAGCGTCATGTTGGCAGTCTGCAATATGCGTCCCGGTTTTGCATTTCAAAAAAATGGCCAGCCTATGGATAAGATCTTTAGCACCGGAAAATAGGTTTTCTCGTGGTTTCATGCTGAATGTGTTGTTTGTTAGTCCTTTCAAAGGTGCTGTTAGTCAATGCTAAGAATGTGCAGTTGCACCGAAGGCGCGAAAATTATTGCTCTTTGTTTGAAAATAATTTAGTACGGAGAGCAAGTCAACAAAAATATGGTATAATGGACATGGGCTTTTTCGCAACTCGTAGCTGCCATACAGTTTCGTATCCTGTAGCTTGAGGTCCTAGTTCAATACTCGAAAGGTCCGGATTTGGACCGCTGTCCGCCAATGGAGTATTCCGCCCTGATCTAGACTTCCAACGTTGCTTTTTTCCCTATAGTCTTACCTACAAGGTTTAACATAGTGCTCGATTCAGACAAACATCCGTTTATTTAATGCAATAAACGTTGTACGGTATCTCTATTGTTTCTCTGTATTTTGCGCAATTTCATGATGGCTTTTCTAAAATGTCCCACGTAATCAGTTTTTTACCAGCATTATGAGCCTGTATTGTCAGGTTTGAGTTGCGTGGTTAACATGTCCTGAGCTGTCAGTAATCAGAGGAAGTCGCTAGACAATCACGCCTCGCTTCATTCCCACGAGACTTTCCGGTTATCTCGATGATGAATGGAGATTATCATTAATGCAAGTTGTTCACGTTCTGCGCCTTCAAATTAAATATCGCTACGCCACAGACACACGTGGCAATACAAAAACACTGAAGTCTTGATCGATGAAAAACTGAAGCAAATTTTTGCGTGATATTGTAATTTAACAATAAAATGCTACGAAGATATTGCGCTTACGAGTCTAGGCCTTGAAGTCAAGTGGGCAGTTAATCATCAAAAAAGCAGCAGCACTTCCAAAAGTTCGTTCACTGCTTATACGATAATTAATGCACAAAAAATACAGAATGTGGTAGTTTTAGCGATAGCGAGCTATTTAACATAGCGTTAGCGAAGTTGTAGCACAACATTAAAAAAATAGAGTCGACAGAGCTTGACTAAGAATTTTAAATTATGATGCCATTCCATTGCTAGAGACCATGGTTTGGCAATTAGCACATCCCATAAGCAAATCATTTGTGAAGCAAAAATGAAGTTAAGTGCCGATAAGTGGACGTTTTGGTTTATGAACCTAAAAGTGCGAATACCCACACCAAAAATGCACCAACAACTGTACTAGAAACAAAATTTATTCAACGTCTGAACCCTCCATGACAGCTTGAATAGCATCCGCAAGTTCTTCTTCGTCCAACTCGGATCCAGTCGCGTTTGAACTGCCTAAATAGTATTTTATTTGAAAACCACTTTGCTGTGATATTTTGTCCAAAGCTGACTAGTATTCACTTCTCACTTTATAGATCTGGGTTCAATTATGTCGTTCAATCACGCAAAAACTACATCTGTTGCTGAACCCTCACCAATGGGATTTACTCGTTGATTGGGAGACCACTAAAAAAGTTATTTGTATTTAAGGCATAGCTATCACGTTGTATAAAATTAGGTAACAGGAAAATGACTGGGGCTCTATGGTTTTCCGTCATTTTCCCACGCCTAAGAAAACGTTGGATGATAATATCCCTTGTAATTTACTTCGATCAGTTCCTCTAAAAATCCTCGTTCGTATAAAAGATTTTCGTGCTTACCAGACCCAATAGTCGACCATTCGTCGTCATCATCATCATCATCACTTATACTTATACTTCCGGAGCGATCATATCTTCTCGATCTCCGGCGACTCCCAGGCCTCCGATTTCTCCTTCTCCTGTTTCGGATGGGAGAGTCATCGCTGTAACTCTCAATAAACGAAGGAGTGTCGAAGGAAGAGCCGCTTCCAACCTCACTGGAATCATCTCCTCCGTCGTTATCATCATCATTATTGTCATCATCATCCTCTTCTGGAGGACCGTCATCCTCATCTTCATCATCTTCTCCTGAAGACAAGATTAGACCCAGTTTCAGATCTCAGGTTTTCTCAGACTATTATGACCAAAAGAATCGTTATTGTAGTGGTTTATTACTTGACTCTTACGGTCTTCTACTTAGCAATGCTTCACAGCAAGTTTTTCTATTCCTACAGTACTAGCGAGTCGTGAAAACAAGTTGTTTTTAGATCAGTGATTGTCAACCGATGGGCGACAGCACTTAAGCGGGGTGGGCCGCGGCTTTAATTGTAAATAGGTCGTGGTTCCCAAAGTTGGCGAAAATACAGACTTGCAAAAAAAGTCAATTCCAAAAATAAAACGACAGCGCTCCAGGAAACCAAAACCACATGTACGCAGAACTTTAACCAGAGGATTACGAATAATTTTACGGAACAAAAGTCGAGCACGACTAGATCAAGATTGAGAGCCCATGTTCTAGATAATCGTGCATTGAAACGTCACCATGGCCAAGCCGTTGCGCATTTGGAAAAGACACTTTTACGGCAATTTTCTCTACTTCGTCGCAAGCCTTGCGATAGAAATCCAATGCATCGGCAGCACTGATAACTGCGAAATATGTGTTAGCAAAATAGACAAAAGGTTTTCCCGTAACCGATAGATAAACATTTATCGCAAAAAGTACCTTACTAAGGTCAATGGCAATCATGGCCGACTGTCAATCTAGGTGACATGTCGAGTATCAGCGATAAATCAAATAGAATTTTTAACTGTCGATCTAGTATAAAGTAATCGAGGCACTGACCATGGTCAAGTCCTATCCTATACCTTCAGCCAATTAATGACCATTACTTGGCTGGTTGGTGTAGACGTGGCTTCGAATCTCTCCGTACTGCTTTTTAACGCTTCAAAAGTTGCACAAACAAGAAGCAGATTCAATTACTAATTTTCTTGATCATAGATATAGATCATAGATACTACATAGATCACAAGCTTTATACCTCGTACTCTTCCGATTTCATACAATCGACAGAGACTCATGGACGGCCCTTCCCAATATTGATCCATTTGATTATGCTGGCGCTAAAATCATTACAGGGTGCTTATCGTAATCACAACAAAAAGCATACAAACAAAAAAACAGTCCACAACATTATTCGGTGAAGGGGTATGAATCTGTCAATCACGTACCTTTTAAAAGGCCAATAACTGTTTCGTGATATTGTGATTGAAGCTACTGGCTGGGGCTACCCTAACACTACATCAGCTTAAGACGAGTTTATATCGAAGCAACAAATTACTCACGTTAGCAATTTTCTGTGCAATAATTTGCACCGAAAGCAAATTAAAATTCGATAACATTAAGAGGCGCTGTTGGCGTTTGTTGCAAGAAGGTATGTCAAGATTAGGGAAGTCCGTCGTTGTAGTGTTATGGCACATATCTCGCATATAGGTAAGTCATACATGAATAAGTAACTTTGACCCTAACCCTAAGGCGTCACTTATCTATATGCAACATCACTTTCTATATGCCAAAAATGTTACCACCCCTACCAGTATTTTGTTCAAAAAATTTGACCTTCGCATTGCTTCTTTGCGTTCTGTGCCAACAAATCATTAAACGGGTTCTATATTATAGCATTTGATAGTCAAACTTACCTCAATAGTAGCAACGTAACAGTCCTTGCCATCGACGACGAAGTCATATATCTTATGCTTCGTATCGGTAACACTCAGCGGACGATATAAATGAGCATCAATCGCCATGAACGTTGTCCACGCCGAATTTAGATCATCATCATCCATGTCTTCCATGTCGAAATTACCGACTGCTTTTGCTGAAAAATTGAATCGTTAATGTTAGATCACGTTAAGAGCCAAGAACTGAAAGGTATGCTGACAATTAGACTGGCAAAAGCGAATGGAGTGCTTGAATAGATTTGAAGTTCCCATATGGTGAGTCGCGTTTCAACACTGCAAGTTCGTCTCGTTTTACCATCGCTAAGGGCGTCGTCGCATAGACTTAGCGACCTTTACGATTTTGAAGGTCAACAACTTATGTTAAGAGCCCTTTTTTTTAGAGATCAACTTAATCAGTGCGTTGTTTTGATTTCGCAGATGAAATTAGTGCGAGGGAGTTCATTCAAGTTGGGAACTCTGGCTTAGACAATTGCGCACGTTCAGAAAAGGGGTGTTGATGTGATGAGAAAAGCGTTAGATTTTGAAGCGGCAGGAAGCGAGCGACCAAAAATCACATGGAGAAAATAAACGGAGTAGATACGACTGAATTAGAGAAGACACATCACAAAGGTAGCGGCGCACGCTGTTTTTTAAAATTGTAAGGAACAAAAAGTAAATACGGCTGCCTCTGTGAACAAGCAAAAGATATCTCTCTAAGTTAATCGCGCGTCGCTATCGATGCAATTAAAAATATACTGCCAATCAAATCTTTAAAACTGCATAGGATCGGAAAGCGAACAGAACTGCTACTCCGCATTACAATATGCATGACCGCATGAAATTACAATAAATTTCCTTACCTGCATACATTATTGTGGCGTCGCTATTGAAATACACGGAACACTGATCGATAGCAGGCACTGTATGAAGAAGATGGTAATTTCTTAAATCCCACTATGATTGCGTGGTTAAGAAAAATATGAAGTTGCATTTACAAATTTTATAATTGGTGCTCAACGGTAACTATCAACTTTGTAGATGGCCAGCGAGACAAGGGATTGGTTTTGGGTGGGGATCACGATCCAAATAGAGGTTTCACGGAATTTAGGGCCTAGACAAAAGACGTCAAGAAGCTGAGCAGGTGAAACCTTCTTTTCAACACAATTACGATGGCGTAAATGTCTTTTGCAAGTTCAAAACTTTCAGCTTTATTTCGTTAACTCGATCAACATGCCTCTGCAGTTTGTTTCGCTATAAAAGGTAAACTGGGATGCTTATTGTGGTTTTTGACAGCATGCAGCTTCAATATACACTAATAATACACGAAAATGCTGTCTAGAGCAATTTCATGTTACTATTGACGGATAAACATGTACAAAGATACAATTTCTGTGTTGATTACCACTTCCAATGATTGAGGGTGAAATACCCCAGAAATGCTGGCATTAAATTTATCGAATTTATGAATGGGTTTCGTGCCACTCGCTCGTACGTCCCAGAGCAGACCATCAGATAATACCAGCTCATCGTCAGGAGAAAATGTTGCTTTGTTGCTTGAATAATGACTCGCTAAATCGCTACGTTCCAGTTTTTGAATCTTTTGACCGGTTTCGGCGTCATAAATCTAAAATGCATTGAAATGAAAAAATAGACACTTTCACTGCATTTTTCTGCGCATTCACAGAAAGTCAAGTAAGCTGAAAAGAATAAACTGCATGTAAAAGAGCTTGTAGTAGTACACGTGTTGTAGCAAGAAAAGTAATTGATAGGGGTAATAACAATAGACCTGAAAATTGTTTTCCGATCGTCACGCGTCACGTTAGGCCAAAATTTTGACCTTAATCTTTACACCTTACAAGCTTACAGTTTAATCTAGCGAGAAAAACGCTTGCAAAACAGTAAGAAATTGTCCTCAAGACAAACGTAACACAGAGAGGCCTGTACACGCTAGCCTTCATGTTTTCAGCTTTAATATGTGTCGTTTGGCTTTGCGGCTTCGCAACAAATCAAATTGCTAACTAATTAGGTAAATTATATTTCAAGTTCGATTTCGGCATACCATTGTTACGGTTACAAACGAAGTTGATGCATTGCCCTGCAGAACCGCTGACACACTAGTATTCACGTGGTTGCGCGAAAACCTCTCAAAAAAGGAAGCTAAGCCATCTACAGTTTTGAAACATGTTTGCAATGTCTTGTTCCAGTAATTACGGGCTAGTAATAGCGAGAATGGTTAGGAGAAACTAAGGTAATCGAGATGCTAGTAATCGATTCAGCCAGCAGCGAGCAATCAAAAACAGAGCGACCAACGCTGAAGCGGCTGTTGACCGGCATAACGGGGTGTTCTTGTTCTTCTGCAAAGTTTCCATCCTACGGGGAAGATGTTACAATTACGTGTTGCTTTTAGGATATCATTTTGGCGAGAATAAATCTAGAAAAAAACTCAACAAGAGGTCTGGAAATGACAAAAAGCAATGTGTGCATCTGAAAGATTATCGAGTCTCCTATTTCCTACACGAAGCTTTGTTGCGAAAAAATCTTTTATTATATCCTGCAACATAATAACATTACTTACAACAGCTGTAGAATTCTTCGTTCCTATCACTCGGTCTTGAACTGTCTTGGAAAACTCAGCGTAGTAGGAATCCTCGTATGTAAGTCTGTAAAATGTGAATAATCTATACACTGACACTAGGCGACAACAAGTTTAAATGAGAAGTTATTTCAACTCATCGACGAGACTCTGAATTAACTTTACAGTCTTTGAGTGAGCAGTTCACCCACCGATGCAGTTGCGGTCGGTGGAGGTCATTGTCAGAAACCGACACCGATTCCAATCAGCCGCGCCGCATGCAAAGCCTTCCGACTGCAAACGACGTGATGCATCGAGCCGTGTAGCTGCATTGTGATCATGACTTTCAATTAGCAGTACAAGATGTAACTGGCTGTTGTGGATTACGGGTTCGAGCCCTGCTCGTGGTCAGTTTCAGATGGTGCAAACATGTGTAGGCTGTGCTCCATCAACATTACCACTTCCTGATCTCGATTTGACATCTATCGTCGCGTTCTGCTACAAAATTAAGCTAAGAGCAAAGATGATCATTAAACTATCACTATTCAAAAGTGCAAACGCAGCGAAATTTGGTCACGTGACTGCCCGCTAATGATCAGTAGCCCAAGTTATGAAAAGCGTGCCATTTCACGCCAACTTACTTCGAATCGAGGGTTTCCATTGAAAAAAGGGTGCAGGCATTCCGCCACACGCCTTCTTCCACCACTAGGAGGCGCTTTCCGTCCTTAGCCGGTTCGACCCGGATAATCGGAGCCTGTCCTATCCCCTCGATAACTCGGTCTTGGTCCGTCTGGAGGCTACGCAAGGTCAGGTCACCTTGGTAATTTCCCATGATTATGGACATATCGTCAGGCTGCAAAAAAAAGAAAAAAATGTTACCAACAAAAGTAAAAAGTTCGCTGCGAAGTTCAACTGTCTTATTGTGGCCTTGGAAGTCCTTCACCTTTTGCACAACCTTATAGAGGACACTTTGGAGAAAATAGATTACTACAATTTTTTATTATATTCAAAAGATGCGCATTATGTGAAAGTTGGTAGGCAAAACTTGTTGCACCAATTTTAAATCCTGAAAACTCTTCTTGGATTAAAATACTAGCAAATAGTTTGATCTCGAAATTCAACGATGCATCTCGTTTAGTCCTGACAAAAACGGGATAGCTTAGTGCCTATTCAACTTATGTTAAAAAAAGGACTACTTGAGTATCCACCAGTGGCCCAACGACCATCTGTTTGGTTGTTGATAGTGCTACCAGTTCGATGCCAACCCGTTAAGCCGCTTTCGCCAATCTGATCCGCATGTTTCTGCAGTATTTCCTTGTCTGAGTTTGTGGGGTGATACATGAATTATTTGTTTTAACTTTCGTCTCTGATTCCATTGAAGATAGTGGACTCATTGCTTAATGGGCCACCATTGAACAAGAAGAGTAAGCACTCATGAAAAGCTGTTCAAAATCGTGAAGTGGTAGAGATTATTTAACACTGCTGGCCCCCATGATCTGCTACAACGGAAAGCGGGTTTAGAAGAAGTATGCACAGTAGACAAATATTTACTTTCTTAGCGGGCTCTTTTGTGGACCGAACCAAGCAAATCGCCATTTGAAGCGATATCGCCGCCACTGATGAGAGCGCCACGCAATTAGCTTTAATCAATGGTGTTTGAAAGTTAGAGATCGCGATTGCTGTTTAGATGAATCACACACCAATCATGGAAATTAACGTAAAACTTACTGTAAAAGCACAGCAGGTGTATGGCACTCTTTCCTCATCCGGGGCTCGAAAAACGACATGAGGCCTGAATCTAAAAAGCAAATATGCATTATTCTTTTTAAAATCAAACCCAAAAACCGTACTTTTTTCTCATGAGCTCATGAATCCAAAGAGCAGGTAATTATAAATCCTGTAAAAAGGATAATGATTTGTACCTGCTGTAAATCAACTGACGGTCACAGCACGCCCCTCCAAGTCCACCTGATCGGGGTGCAACTTGACGCCGCATACAGCGAGCCCCAACGTTAAGGGGCGCTTCCACGCGAAACCTTGGATTGGGACAAAAATGAGGCCTGAAAAATAATTAAGTTATTGACCGCAGCTCATTGCAAATAAAACTACACATTAAACAAACCTCAAGAGGGAAAACTCTGGAACTGTCACTACTGGGTTCTTGCACTGTGCATGCTGGTTTTGCAGGTAACCCGCCACTATGGCGTTGAGATTTGCACACATCGGTTGTGATTTAGAAGTACCAAGAGCATCGTCCCTTTTCATAACAATCACTTTACCGTTTGCAGTCAACTTGTACTGATCGGATGGGGTCTGAGATGAATCGCTCGATGTGCCGATTTCGAATCGAAATTTCGTTTTGCCTCTCTGCAACAATATAACACATTACTTGAAAAGTTGATTGTGTGTACAGAACCTGAAATGGCAGAAAGTAGTACATTCATTTCCCGAACTTTCTTTCTTTCCATTGGTCACTTTTTTGACCGACCGCTTGCGAGCGCCATGCTTTTTTCTTTTCCTGCGTTTTGGCCACATTAAGCCCTCGCACTCCTCCTTTTTTGACGTGTTCCTTTAAAAGAGACAAAAAGCTTCGGGAAACAAACAAATGTACAACATTCTGCTATTTTCAAATAGCACACTACAACGCTTTCATTTTGAAACATAAAGAGCATGGAGAAACATAGAGAGCTAAAATCTATCACTGAATAATGGAGTTAGATTCGATCAAATCTAAGTAGTACGACCATCAACCACTGATCCAGCTGCTAATGGTGAAATATTGACTAAGCCTTATGGCGACCAACATTACAAGTCATAAATAGATCCCTGCTGTACACGCCTCCTCTCACTGAGTGATTTAGCAAATGGTATCTAAATTTTCTACTCAAAGCTATTTTGCAGCAAACTTTTTGCAAAACACTAACCAGGAACAACAAATTGATTAACTAATGACCACGTGTGCCATGCTCTTAATGGAACCTTGTACCCTCGGATTCAGTTAATCCGCATTTCAAAATTCGCGCACTGACCGTCAGAGCATATCTATGACCAAACGTTAATCTCCAGTCAGTCGGTGGTAGGCTTCACCACACTTCCGACACACCTTTCTGCATATGCACGGAACATTGCGTCGAAAGGTCAAGTTTACTCTTGCAAAGGAAGTGAAATAGTTAAAACAATCAGTAAATTGCATGCAAAAACAGGTTGATAATGAGTTGTGCAACAAGTCTAGTTGGCATTTTCTGTTGTTTATACTGCATTTCTATCTTTCAAAGTTCCAGGGTAGCGACAAACGCGCTTAGCGCAGGGCAATTGCCTAGACCTGCTTTGAAGTTTCATTATTTCGCTTGAAAAGCTTGGTATCGCTCAGCACAGGGAGTCATCGCAAAATGTCTTTCCCAAGTGCATAGCAACAAAATCGTCAGCGGAATCTAAACGAAGGACCATGCGAACATCAAAGCTAGTCGGTGAAAGTTCGTAAGACACCTGACTTGTTTAGAACCATTTTTTGACCTCTGAACCGGTAATGCGTGGTTGTCATTCTGCGCAGCAAAAATATTAAATACTAAACGGGATCGAAGCTGAGAATGGCTGCACTAACTAATTATGACATACATACAAAAGCGAAACCAACCCTTTGATTCGGAGTGCAGATTAGCGACGAATGCGGCTGCAGTGTTGGCGTTTCTCCGTGGGCGTGATCTCCGCGACTGAAGCTGATTTTCTTGGGAGTAAGAGACATGAAAGATCCGTCTCCACCTCCGCCGAGCTACAAACAAAACTTTGTTTCCGCAAGCAATCCTTCACGAATCCTATGTTTTAGCAGCGATGCCACTTGACAAATGCGTCAAAAAGCGACAGACGACTAACCAATGACTAGAGCTCCTAGATAATAGTAGGCCCAACTTGACAGCATTAATTTTATATCTACTACTAGCAGAAATACCCGTCGTTGCCGGGTGGTTTAAATGCAAAACCTCTGAACAGAATACTTGAAGCAACGTAAGAAATAAAAATATGACCTTTGGGTTAGCTGGAAAAAATATGTTGAATTAATGCTTTTTAGTTTTACGATGAGCTGATACTGTTTTTATATCTAAACAAATATAAATATACATACAGATGTGTTGAGGTTTATTTATGCAAAAAAGCTAGACAACCCCTACCAAATGAAAGCTAGTTTAATAAAAAGAGGAAATGAAATTATAAGTGATTTGGAAAACTTTATTGATTAAGAATAATTATTGAAAGGCAATCAGAACAATACAAATTTGTTTCTCCGTCACTTATTTAGAAAACGTTACATGCTAAATACTTCTTTATACACTATGTTTCGCGTTTTCCTTGTAGGTGTATATATGTATAGATTATTTTTGCTGCCCACTCTTGAAGCTCCAACATATAATTGTCCATGTGAAAAGCATGGTTCTTCCAACTGCAGTCCTGCAACTTTCAGAGACTGACCCTGTGATTTATTAATTGACATCGCGAAGGATAGTCGGACAGGAAATTGGAGTCTTTTAAACTGAAATGGCATGTCTGATGGTATTATAGGTATCCGGGGTATGAACACGTTTTCCCCGGTACCACTTCCAGTTATAATAGTTGCTTCAATACAATTAATCATTAATTTTTTTACTACCAATCTGGTGCCATTGCATAATTTAGGTGGCAATAAGTTTCTCAATAGCATTATCGGAGTTCCTATTTTTAATTGAAGGCAGTGAGGGGGAGTACCAGGGGGATCCAATGAGTTTAAAAACTCAATAGGATAATTAACAATTTCTGATTCTTCGATTACACTGTCAATGGACTTGTAAGTGTGCGCATTTCCTGGTATAATGTTCAAAAGTTTATGGTTGACAGTGTTTACAGTTGAATTTTTTGGTGCCATTATTGCCCTCTCGCGCAGCCAGGTAATCTGCATAAAATTATTTAAAAGATTAGGAAAGACACTTTCAATTAATTCATCAATTGAATTAACCAAATTGCAAATTTGTGCAGGGTTGACGTCTCCTTCATTATCAACTTCAACTCTTCCTTCTCCAAGAGTTAGAATATTTCGAGCAAATTCTTCTGATAGTTGATCTCCATAGAGATGAGCTCTCATATTTCTTGATAGTCTGATAGTTTTGACATTTTTCCATAACACTGATGACTTTAAACAGCTGTTAATTTCATCTGTTTTTGTTCCCTTAGGAACGACGGGCAAAGTCTGTCGAAAATCACCAGACAGTACCATTATTACACCACCCATAAGCTGATTGCAGTTCCGTATGTCTCTTAAAGTTCTGTCGACAGCTTCTAGGGATTTTTTGTGGGCCATTGTACATTCATCCCACACTATTAGGGATGCCCTTTTTAAAATTTCAGCCAAACCTGAACTTTTACTTACATTGCAGACTGGACTGTCACTTGTATTTAAATTAATTGGAATTTTAAATAAGCTGTGCGCTGTTCTTCCACCTGGAATCAAAGTGGAAGCGATGCCAGAACTGGCTGCAGCGAGAGCAATTTCTTTTTTGACACGAACTTTTGCTAGCAACAGACTTGTAACAAAAGTTTTTCCTGTCCCCCCAGGAGCATCTATGAAGAAAAGTCCTCCTGTGTTTAATTGAAGATGCTCCATTATGGTGTCATATGCAGTTCGCTGGTCAGCATTTAACTTTCGTTCATTTTCGGAAATAAATGTCGTCAGGGAACGAACATCATATAACGTTTCTCGCATCACTTCAGTAGTTAATCTGTGCAAACCAGTTCTGTTAGCACGTGGTAATCCAAACTTGCTCAGTTCTTCTCCTCCCATTGAAACAATTTGGTCTTCTATGCTTATTAATGCTTCATTGTATATGTTATCATCAAATTCAATAACCCTTTCAGGAAATCTCAACTGGGCTTGATACTTGAAGTCTTCAGACATCTCATTTCTGTATTTTGTCCACAATGCAGCAGGATTACTTACTGCGCAGTTAACAATAATAATTGCAAACAGTTCTCTCAAAGTTTTTGGTGTTTGTGATACAGAAGCTTCAGCAATCGTCAAATCCCACTGGTTGTCATCTTCCAACAATCCCAATTTTAAGCAAGTTTCCCTGTAAGTGTCATAAACCCGACCTTCAACTGTGCGAAGACTTTCAAAAGAGGTCGGTCCTCTCACTTCATGTAGTAGCATTCTCAAATAAAAGCACTCTCGCTGACTTGGATGCACAGTGTACACTCTTCCAATTGTTGAATCAAACTTAATTCCAGGTTGACCTGCAACATTACTCCCTCTTCTTCTTTTGTTCCATTTGTTGTTGCTCCATGTGTAGTATGATGGTATTTGATGATAAAGTAAAGTCATTGCAAAGGCATCATTCTGACACAATTTAAAATAGGCAGTTAGGGTAGTTTCTTTGGGATTTAAGGCTTGATCAGCTGCTGTTTCCGCCCTGAAATAAACCCTTTGTCCATTTTCTAAATGAACTGCTAGCTGTTGGATTGCTGGATGTCTTTCATGAATGGGAAACCCAAAAATACGCCAGAAAGCTTCATTGCTGCTTATGTATCTGCCAATTTCATATTGCGACACTTCATCTCGATTATTTTCATGTTCAAGTCTAAACACCGCAGCATCTGAACCCTTATGAACATATTTCAAAACATATTTGATTGATTTCACTGAGTTGCAATATTCCACATTAATATGCGCATTAAAGGTCTTTAATAGTAAAGGACAGTGAGGCACAATCCATCTGTTATCTATTTCATGATTTCCCACCATCGCTTGCATTCCTCCGTCCTCAGGCTTTCTTCTTCTGTAGGTAGGATATCCATCTTGACCAAATTGAGTTTCAGAAACAAATTTTTTGGGGTACTTTTTTGAACACATTCCGTCTTTCATGCATGGTGAAGTATGATTTAAGGCTCCACATGGTCCATGCACCATATGTGCTTTCACAATTTCAAAGAGAGATCGATCAACTCGAGGATCAGGAAGTTCCGCCGATATTACTGAATCAATTTGATTGGAGTTTAATTTTGTAATTAGCCATACTAAAATGTGGGCATGTGGCAATCCTCTTTTTTGCCATTCAATTGTGTACAGGTGACAACGTACCGGTCCAAATATTTCTGATTTAGAGATCAAATTCATAAGTTTAATCAACTTCAAGTGAAATACTCTTGCTGTGAGGTCATGGCGATTGACAGTTTTTTGTCCTGGAAGAAATTCATCTTGAATTTCTTTCCACTTTGCATTACATGTGAAGGTGATGAACAAATCGGGACGTCCAAACAATCTAACATATGTGAATGCATCTTGAGTTCTTTCATGCATATATCTCGGACTACCAGTAAAGCTGGAAGGCAAAATACAAAGTTGACCAATGTTGCTGCCTTCTACATCATTATTAATACCGTCTCTCAAATGAATATATGAGTCAGCACGAAGCTGTCTTTGGTGAAGTCTAATATAAAGAAGTCTTTCAGATTCAATCTTTGCAAACATGTCAACAGCAAATTGATGAAATAGGTTTTGGCCCCTGTGGAGATGATTAAATGAATTATTTCTAACCATGAAGAAGTAGGCATAAAAAGCCATGCACGAAACCATCTTAGTTGTGTTCTCTCCTGATTGAAGAATTCCAAAATGATAGCCATCTTCACCATTAACAAACAACAATGGATACTGGAGGGGATCATAGGAGCGATGAGTTTCACAAACACGCTGGAGTGTAGAATCTTTGCGCTTAATAACAATGTCTCTCCTGTTTCCACTTTCAAAATTGCTTACTACAATAGCAACTTCACTTGTTTGAGGTTCATTAAATCGCCCTGCATGTTCTGCTGCGGGTTTTTTATCTGCATCTATGACAAGTTTATATTCGGTTGTCGGTGAAATCTCCATTGCATATTTAAAACTTCGTATGTAAGAATTTTTTTCATGAAGCATTTGTTGTAAATCCCTTATGACTTGTAGCTTAACGCCTTGACGATTACGGCAACGTGTTTCAGCTTGATTTGCCATATCTTCAATAAAATAAACCTGTAAGTAGCAAGAATCTTCATTTTGTTGTGGTGGCAGCAAACTTCCGATTCGATGATGTATCTGCCCTTGAACTTTAAATGTGGGCATAAATCCTGGTTCATGGACAATATTTGCTCCAAAGGATGTCATTTGGAATGCTCTATTATATTGTTGAATATTCTTAAGAAAGTCTTTTGAATTAGTTGTTGTTCCTAAAAGAAGATCCTTTAAAGGCTGTGGGGGATCTGCAAGCAATGGTAGCCTGACTTTACTATTTGAACAGCACATGCCTGGGGGTTCTTTGTCCCATTTTTTTGCACCGCAGTGATTGCACAACAATGTCATTGATCCTATTGAAACTATTGCTTCTGATTCATAATTGTGTGTTAAATCATAGTTGAAAGCAGCACCATTCCACTGTTCTGCAGTAAAGGGTCTCAGTCTGGCAACTGCATGCCTATTGGCATCAGTTTGCAATCTTATCCTTCGTTGTTCCTGACTTACCTGTTGGCGTGTTGAAGCACGTCTTTCAGCCTCATTTATTAGTCTTGTTTGTCGTTGTGTTTCCGTCTCTTGCAGGCGTGTTGAAGCACGTCTTTCAGCCTCATTTATTAGTCTTGTTTGTCGTTGTGTTTGCGACTCTTGCAGGCGTGCTACAGCATGACTCTCGGCGTCAGTTCTTTGTCTTTTTCGTCGTTGTGTTTCCGTCTCTTGCAGGCGTGCTACAGCATGACTCTCGGCGTCATTTATTAGTCTTGTTTGTCGTTGTGTTTTCGTCTCTTGCAGGCGTGTTGAAGCACGTCTTTCAGCCTCATTTATTAGTCTTGTTTGTCGTTGTGTTTGCGACTCTTGCAGGCGTGCTACAGCATGACTCTCGGCGTCAGTTCTTTGCCTTTTTCGTCGTTGTGTTTCCGTCTCTTGCAGGCGTGTTGAAGCACGTCTTTCAGCCTCATTTATTAGTCTTGTTTGTCGTTGTGTTTCCGTCTCTTGCAGGCGTGCTACAGCATGGCTCTTAGCATCGGCTTGTCTCCGAATATTTCTCTCCTCTTCCGTTTCAGCATCTCTTGCTCTTGCAACATATTGAGCTTTTCTTGATTTCCCAAAGAATGCAGTTTTTTTGGGTGGCATCTTTAGATCAGTAATAAAAATATTTATAAAAAACATTTATATAAAAATATTTATAAAAAACATTTATCTAAAAACATTTTATAAAAAACATTTATCTGTCTGTCAGTCTGTTTGTCTGTTCCTTATGGAATCCGTCTGTTCCTCCCTTGGGGTGCATGTATGAAGTTGAAATTACCATCACTGTATTGTACTTTTTTGCGCCTAAGCTAGATGTCAATTGCAATTTAATCCCCCAAACCTAAATACGCAATTCGATTAGAATCGAAGAGTTATCTGAGACCCTCCTGTGGAAAAAGGGCCGTAGCTCCCTTGGGGGGCGAGGTACGAACTTGGAAATAGGCCCATTGACTCCGCTGGAAAAAAATACATCGGAATGCATGTTTTATTTTTTTCTAGGTGCTCCTAATTTTTTTTCCATAAGGAACAGACAAACAGACTGACAGACAGACAAACAAACAGACTTTGGATTTTATATATTAGATGAAGTACAAGTGACTGCAAAGCTGAATTCCAATTTTGCTTTTGAGTAAATGGATCGAACCAGGTTGCGAGTTCCAGCTAAGGTTGAGGCACAAGATCTTCAACGGCTATCTTCAGCTCTTTGTTGCAGAACTTGTAGTAATATGCATTGTTTTAATGGCACTAGTAACTCTTACAGTACGTCTACAAATAATTGCATATCAAAAAAGGTAGTCTTGTGATCGGTGGATGAAAATATAAATAAAAACACTTTAAAAAATTCACAAAAAAAGAGTTTATGACTCATGACCCTTGTATTTCACTCTATCCTGTCAGGTAACGACTATTTCGTCACACTTTCGACTATTTCGTCACTCTTTTGGGCAATTCTTTTTTGATTTCTGGTCGCCGCGGTGTAGTGGCAATCGTTCAGGACTTTGAAACAAGAGGTCTAGAGTTCAAAGCTGCACAAAAGCACCAATGGCTTTCGTCAGGGAAAGCATCCGGAATTTGAAGTGCTGCGTTGCTCCAGCAAAAAATCTGGTTCAAAAGTGAGTGTGTGGCAGTATAGATACACTGAATCAATACGTGCAAAGTCAACGAAAACGCGGTAAATAAAAAAGCAAAACCGACTGTTTTGGTGTTAAGAGTGGAAAGTTCCTCTACGGTTGAGTAAGAAGTAGAATAACAATGACAGGAGAAACTCGCTGCATATAAACTCTAGTTCAGGGGTCGGTAGCCTGCCGCTCCGGAGCCGCATGCGGCTCTTTTGACCTTTAACTGCGGCTAATTTGCCTTTTTTTTTTGGAGAACACCTCTGTTAAGGTATGAACCAGGTGTATTTTTTTGCCACAAATTTGGTTCTTTGCGACTAATTGAAAGTGAAGATCTTTTTTCTTTTGGTTTTCTTTCTTAAGAACACCTTGATTTGATGGGCTGTCACATACCAATTCACTCGAATACGCTCTTTTGTGACTTCTTTTTTTGTGGAAATCGGATCCAAATGGCTCTTCGGTCGTAAAAGGTTAACGAACCTTGCCCTAGTTTCACAGTTTGTGAGGCCTTGTTTTAAGGAAAAAAAATCGGAAACACTTACGCTACGAAGAGAAGAGCTTCTGGGCGTCGTGAATATAGAAGCGCTTGTTGTCATCGGACCATGGAGAGCAGCTTCTTTGGCCAACGCTGCAGCTGAGGAGTGAAGACCAGACCACGACAAGTGACTGTGAATTAGCTGGAGTAACTCACGATTGTCGTAACGGATGATCGTTTGCGACACGATATGAGCCTGATAACAGATTTCAATCACGTCTTGGGCGTTACCATTACTGAGTTGCTGCTACTCCGTCAATACAGCCTCTATTTACACTCAGGATTGATTCGGTTGTTAAGCTACATATCTAAAAGGATGGGCGGAGGTATTTTCCCTGTGACGCCGTAATGGCCTTTGTTTAAATAATTAAAATACTGCTCTGGCCTTTTTTAAGGATACTAGAAAGCCTTGTAAAGGCCAAATGGAGCAAGGTGCAATCCCGGTATGCTGTCACCTACGATAAGTAGCCTGGCTTTGAAAGTCAAATCGTTTTACAACACGGTTGCCGTGACGACCTACAACAATATCCACACTCAGGCTAAAAAATAACTTTTCTCGTGCACATTTATGTTCCAACATCTCATATCAAGTACTTATTCGTAAGCCACAAACCTTTCTTAAACTATCCAAATCCATGTCCAGGGTGCTCGGCTTGCCTGACACTTTTTCTACAAAACAAAATGGCTGTTTGAATAGTCTGGCAGGTTCCCGTGGGCAAAATGCGCAGCTCTACGAGGGTATGCTGGAATAGCGTTTTACTTCGTCGAAAAAAGCAAAACAAAACAATATTTCAGCGTACTCCTATGGTATGAGCAAGTGGATGACGGTTCGTTTCTATCAGCATGATGTTGGAACGTAATCTGAAGAATTCTTTCTGTGTTTTATTACGTTAAAACACGCACTTGAACGCAACGGCACCGACTGCTCGAACCGTGGAAACAGAGTGGTGTTGTAGCAGTTGGTGCGTCCGCTACGCATTCGGTAGACCTGGGTTCAATTACCCTGACGAATCAAACCAAAAAGTATTCACAAATCTCTTGCTTGGCGCTTAACAATAGGGGTAATGTGGAGGGTGAAATATACAACTGAGTTTACTTAAATGAATGCAATGGGGTCCCAATGGCCCCCAGCACGTAGCCACTGTCGGTGTTTCTCGATCACTCGAGTACGCAGCCATTACTTGTGATGATCTCCATTGACTCCATTAGCTTAAGCACACCAACGAGCTCCATTTCAATACAAATCTAAAGTAACCACGTCATATACATGTACCAGCAACTGCGTGACTCAACTGCAGCAAGATTAAGTCCGAGTCGTCAGCCGTAGGATATTGTTTGATTCTGTAAGCCTTGTACCTAATTGGCAAAGCAGCATACGAGCGAAAGGGGCGTTAACAATTTATTGAAATGAATATGCAAGGAAACAATAATGAGTATATCACCCAACCAATTTAGACAAGACCATTGGTTGGGTGGTATACTCATTGTTTTCTATAATATTCATTTCAATAAATATTCTTACATATTCATTTCAATAAATTGTTAATGACACTTTCGCTCGTATGCTTCTTTGCCAATTAGGTGCAACACTTACAATTTCCATCTTCGCCTATAACTTTTAAACCTATTGTTTGATTCCTATAAGCAATATCTACGGCGGACGACTCGGATTTATTCTTGCTGCAGTCGAGTCACACAGTTGCTAGTACATGCATACGACATGGTTACTTTAGCTTTGCATTGAAATGGAGCTCGTTACATCCTCAACGTAGAGCTGATGATTAAAACATAGGTAGCTTACCGGTTAACTCTTCGACGTATTTGCAAAACTGCACGTGCTGTTTTTTGCCGTCCTGCATTACAGGTTGTCTTGTCAGTGCTTGTAACTGCCCGCTGTTGAACATAGGGAGCTTGGACATGATTTGCTTCACAGACTCACATCGAGATAAACCGCAGAGTGCCTGGTAAAAATAGGTTGCTTGAAGACAGCTTTGACAACTCGAAGGTTGTTAATGCAGACTGCCAGTGCTATCTGTAACCAACCAACTTCTTTTGCATCAAATAAGCTTAATCAAGATGTTCTACGACCCAAGAAGGAATGTTTCACGTTAACACGGATGCAAACAACCACCCGCCAAAAAATGTTGGAACTTTTCTAGCACTGAAAGCCGCGAGGACATATTTTTTACTAGATCGCAGAAACATGCAAATATTGGCACTTTCTAACCATAAATTTTTAATCAATACTTTAAGGAGTGAATTCAATTTCGCATTTCATATTACTCCTATTGTTAAGCGCCAAGCAGGAGATCTGTAAATACCGTTTTTAAGGTCTTCCGTAGGGCTCGGCAAGATTATTGAAATCGGGTTTATCGAAAGCGAAGCAAACCTCAAAACATACGGCTGCCAGTGAACATATAAATGCAGGCTGCCAGTGAATATATAAATGCAGGCTGCCAGTGAACATATAAATGCAGGCTGCCAGTGAACATATAAATGCAGGCTGCCAGTGAACATATAAATGCAGGCTGCCAGTGAACATATAAATGCAGGCTGCCAGTGAACATATAAATGCAGGCTGCCAGTGAACATATAAATGCAAGAGCGATACGTACTTTGCAAGCTAGTAGCCGAATATCATCAGCATGAAAGACAGGTTGAGTGGTAAGAAGCAGATGGAGGAGGATCTAGAAAATGCAAAGAGTAACTGATCACCAAGCAAGGTAGGGTAATTTGGTACCTAACCAATGCTTTTCATTTATCGCCCTGATTGAAAACAAGCAGTTCTGTGCCGGATAAATTATAATATCTTTGAACAAACAGCGAAGATGCTGACTTTTTGTTTGAGTATTCCAGCAAACAGTTGATACCATCCACACAGTCCCACTGATAGCCCTGCTTCGTACGGTGTTGTCTCGCAGCCCGACAGTCGAGACACCAACACGCAAGAGGATTCTGGCTTTGCTTTCGAGAGCAGCATTCTTGACAATCCTCTCCGCTTAATCAGTGTTTGTGGCGGAAATGCAAGCAGAGCAGGCAGCTCTGAAGCTGCCTCATTAGAAATGAGAGCTTTTCCCGTAGCCGAATGAAAATGAATAACCAACTAATCCAAGGATTTCAAAGTAGAGCAAACCATTAGGAACACGCTTGGTATCTAATTTACCTTTCTCTCCTCACACAATGCTGTTGCTGGTTTGTGCGTCCCGAAGGGCCTTTGTAAATCACTTATTTTTTCAAGATCTTAAAACCAACTTAAACAAAGTATACTGTAAGTGAAATCACAAAACGCAGTCTACTTTTATTCCGTTGTTTGTTTTGACGCATTCCCATAGTTTCTGTCTTCCTTCATCAACAGATTTCGTAACCACTCTCGCTTGTGGTACGCTGTTGACGACCTTTCCCATTGCACCGTCGAACTAACAAAAGAAAAACCACGTATGACCTCACAATCAAAGAGTGGCGCCACATGCGAGTAAGAATCCCAGCTCAACCTTAATTTTAATTAAGGTCACGTTGCCAAATAAAAGTATTCACTGGTGTACAGGGAAACAAATGTGGGAGAACGGAACATCAAGTGAGCTTAATCTTATTATCAAGTGTGGCATCTATGAAAATTTGTGAGTAGTGACCAACATCTGACAATTTTCCGATCGAAAACGCATGTTGAAATCGATGATTTTTCTCATGCAACTTGACCACTTTTTTGGAAAACAACTTTTTGAAAGCGAGCCATTCGCCAGTGTCGGTCTCCAAACAAACTCAAAAATCTTCTTGTACAATTTTTCCTTCAATCACACCGTTGAAAGAGGCAATCGCTCTTTATCGTCCGCCTTCCGGCCTACTAATTATGCATGACTATTGTTATCTGAAAATCAAAAATCTTACTTTGAACTGCGGGCCACATACGCAATTGATAACAACACATAGAGCTGATTTTTGGGCTTCGGGTTCAAAACCAAGGTACGCTTCGCCTTCAGCAACGCCGAGGATTATGCTGCATAACAAATTTGTTCGAAATAAGCCATTTACCACAACTACCAGAGATAAACTTTTCGTCAAGTTAGTGTTTTGCTTCACGCTCATCGGCACATATTGGAGCCACTTATATCTGCCGTGGAGCAGCGCAAAAATCTAAAACCAAGTCCAGACCTAAACCCAAAACATGTTGATTACCCATTAATTGTTCTACTTATTGAATTACAGAATTAGTACAAGTGCTTGCAGTAATGTAAATGGGCATGAAGCCACGTAACTAGTTTCAGATCTCTATTCCTATGCCCGAGAAAAGCAACAGTTACACCTCAACCTAATTCAAATGTGGTTTAGACTAGTGACAAGTAGATGGCAGTAGCCCGGCAATGTGCATTTTACCACAGAACAACCAACCCATTCGAGCTTTCAACTCGCCACTTCTTGATTGCAAGATTAGCCTTTTAATTCGCCTGATGACAACAGTGCATTCACCGTAGAGTTGATATTCCGCGACAAATTATTAAATCGGTACCGACCTGATTCCAGTCTCCTCTGTGAGCGTCGGAGGCAAGTTTACTGGCTCGCAAAGTTGGAGCTGGGCCTGAGGCGACAACGTGACCACTGCGAGGCAGTCAAGAGCACACCGAACGATGTCGGCACGGTTCACATAATTCACCCAATCACAAGCGAGTGCAATCAACTAGAACGAAATATACAAAGAAAAAGTGAACAATATACTAACAGTTTCGAAGATTTTTGCCAAAGACTTTTCGGGAAAAATCAAAATAACAATATACGACTTCTCCACTTCCGCACAAAATTCTTTCGCTTCAATAATAATAATAATGATAACAGCTACACGCCGGCAAAAACTGACTCTTCGCTTTGCTGACACATGAACTTGAGTGGTAATGAAACAGCAATAAATTTTCATTGAAGGCCAAACTTCAGCTAAAACTACCATATAGGTTTCTAAAACTATCAGACAATGGTGTATAGATGGAACAACCACAACGTAACATACCCGTAAGAGCAAGCGTGTGCCATCCAGTTTAATAAAAGCCTGCAGTGGGGACCAACTGGACAGAAAAGCTGTAGGAAGCTTTCCAACCGAAGTTGTAAAGAAATCCAGGTGCTTCAGAACCATTTCTCGATCGCATTCAATCACCTGAACATGCAAAAAGTTGCTGTGCTGGACGTGTCTTAAAAAATTAAGAGAAAGAAAACCAAGCTGCTATGCATCATAGATACAGAATAACGCATGAACAGACTAGATGTGGAGCGGTCAGCACTGGTAGGCACAGACCATTTTTATTATAAAGCAGCCACGATTTATGACAAATCGCGAACTATGCATGTACAAACAATAACAAGCGCCAACACTGAAAGTACAGGCATTTGCCAGCATTTTAACGCGTTGAATAATGAAGCTGCTCATCCAGCATGTCTCAAGAGGCTACTTTTGGAAACCGTCAGGGACAATCTGCATTGTTGGTGGAGGGGATACCAGTCTGCAGTTTCATTCATGGTTGGTTTGAAATGGACTGGCCCTGACTCCTACCCTACTTTTAATTAGGTCGACGGCTTGAACCTGGGTTGCCTTTCATGTCGTACCTCAAGCCCAAGGCCCAGGTGATCTAAACTTACACACTCATATCGAAAGCAAAGTCGTCAAACACAATATGAACAAAGAGTTCGGAAGACCGCAAATCGATTCTGCGGTCTATGGGTCAGCACTCGCTCACAGATGTTGTGGTAAGCGCCAATCATAGTCTAAACCCGAAGCTTGAACTCGAAAGCAAACGACAAGTTCCGCTTTGCCCTGCTGCATGCAGCGTATCAACTCGCCTTCCTTCGGCGATAGTCCGGCACTCAGTCCATTACTACAAGGCTTTATGTCAGGTTGACCCCTTCTTCTTTGAGATGGAGGCACAACGGTTATATTTCAGTCCATACCAACAAACCTACTCAAAATTAGGCTAAGGGGAAAGCAGCGTCCATTTCAAACCAGTCCTAAAAACTTATTACAGACTGTGAACTGCCATTGGCGGGTTCCCAAAAGTCGCCTATTACAACAAGCTGGATGAGCACTGACAGCTTCACTATTCTAACTCGGTAAAGCACGGATACAAGGCCGTATTGTGATGCACCAAACACCTACAAAAGTTCGCAAGGGCGAATCGCGGTCTACTTTATGAGTTACGACGTCAACTTAGTGCTTTTATGACTATAAATGAATTAAAATACTGTCACCTTTGAAGAGTTACTAGGCTGCAGACCGCTGCTTTGTGTGATCTTAAGCATTTCCATGGCCACCGTCGCTTTTATAGTAAGATGGGTTTCGAAGTATCTGAAAAAGTTCCATGTTCAGCTACCATTTACTCAGTAGTGTAAGGATACATAGGCCGAATGAAGGGCTAAGAACTTCAAAACTGTAGATCGAGGTTCGATGCTCTGACTAGCGACACAAACTAGCGTTCAGGCCTACGGCAACATTTAGCACTAGAAAATCGAGATGCCCAACTGCAGGCCGTTAGAGGCTTGTTTCTATATTGCTATCACTTATTATTAGTTTCATCGAAGGGATCGCATAAATTAAATAAAAGTTGTGATGCCTCTGCTGACCGCAGTAGTGGCAGGTGGAAAGGTAAATCGAAAAGATTTGGAGCTGTTACCACCGCTGCGTGCTTCAGAAAATTGGTTTAAGAAATGCATTTATGGTATGCATACATTTACTTTTAAGTTATCAAATTAAAACTACGTGCGAGTTCACAAACGCCTTACTTTTTCAACGCTTGGCAAGCAGTACGAGCCGTTTGTCGATGTGAATCTTCGTCTTCTTTTGAAGGTGTTTCTTCTGAATCAAGTCGGATAATTGGTAACATGCTAAGCATGTTTAACAGGTAGCGCAATCCACTCTGAGACGTAAATAAAAATTGTAGCAAGCACAAAACAGAGGCCTTTTAGGAAAATAGGATTAAAGCCACGCTTAAGTCATTTGATCCGCTTTAAATTTAGTATATCAACGAGATACTTTTGAAAAATTTTCATGGCATCTCTCCCAATAACTAATTAAAAAATGCGAATTCAAGGCTGTACCAAAAGCTAAAAGCAGCAATTACAAGTCTCAACGTTGTGCATTATAATGCACAGCAACCAAATAATTGCTCTGCTTCGTTAATACGATCAATTTCTTACCCGTTGATCAAAAAGCTTTAAAATAACATGGAACTGAAACGAAATGTTAAAAAAAAGAGCAGCGTGGCACTGTCCAGAATCGTGAGAACATTCGAGAAGCCAGGTAGCATAACGGACTAAATCACTTAACGTCTGAAACGATAAAAATATAAGATTAAGATATTATTCGACACCTTTCAATGAACGGGTCGTGATAGAAAATAAAAGGCCTCCAAATCTGGCAACTCGTCATGGTTTGGATCAAAAGTCGCACAGAGAAAGACAGAGAGAGAGAGAGATTACAAAACTGCAAAGAAACAGAGAGCTGACGAAAGAGCAAGTTAGAATGTGACGGAAAACATTTTGGGTGGGGTGGTTAGTGGCACTGGAAGTACACGTATGGTCTAGCATGAAGCAGGCAGTCAGTCGCCTACGTCAGTGGTTCTCAAACTTTTTGCGATGCGACGCATTTAAAAAAGCTTGCGAGACTTTGCGACGCACCAGACAGCATCCTACAGTTTAGTTTGCCGTACTGCGAGATAAATGTGACCCATAATCTACATAAATAATTGCCCCTATGCAGATGCTCCCGAGATTTTGGATTGGTCTGTCATCTTCAATCGTAAAATTACGCTCTTCTAAGTTAGTAACTCATCTTTGCTGTTTTCGTCCAACATATAACTGAATGCTTTATTCTTTATATATTTTTCGCCAATTAAGTTAAACTTCTGCAATTTGATTCTTGAATAACAAGTCAACCGTTACAACAGTGTATTAAAAACACTATTGTGAAAATGTCAGAAGAAAGTAAAAAAGGAATCTACGATCAGAGTTCTTTTGACGCAATAAAACCTAGACTTAATGGCACAAAACCAAAACATCCCGCGACGCCTTTGGAAAATTGAATCGACGCACCGGGGCGTCGCGACGCACAGTTTGAGAACCACTGGCCTACGTAATTCAAAATACCTAAAAAATTAAACAAACCAGACTTGAAATCTCGGTAACAACAGATCAAGTATGTGTTAAAAATACACCCACGATCATCACACTTTTTGATGGTTACGTTTCATTACTAAAGCGCCGTCACGGTTTTTCTATTTCCCTTGCATAGTTGCAGTGCTTTTGATAGAAACCTGCGATGTTGACAGGTAGTAACCACAACGCAGAACTAATTGTCATCAAAAAATCCAAGCCATAAGTTGATCACAAGCTTACTTTATTTGGCAGGTGACAAACTCTTTCCATTGCATCATGATTGTAAGCGAGATAATACAGACAAAGTGATACTCCGGTCGCACCTAATGATGGCCTTCTTACAGATAATAATCGCTGTACGCCATGTGTGTCAATAAATTTAGTTGCAATCTGAATACAAAAGATCAGTTTTTAAAGTGGTTTTTAAACTTTCTTTCAACACGGAACACTATATCAAGTTCCCGGCATGTACGGACCCCTTTGCGGCCTAGACCAGGATTGGCGAACCACTGACCCATTTCTTTCCGAAAAAAGGTCTTCATGTTGCCTTGGGAGAAACAAATCTAATAGCAAACGTCAAAATCACAGCCGAAAAGCCATTGATCTCCAAAATAAAATAAGGTCTTCAAGTTGCCTTGGGCAAATAAATGCGAGAAGTCAAAATCACCGCCGAGAAAAAGTTGATCCAACAAAAAGATCTCTTTGTTTCTGTTTAAATACATCGCCTTTTTTCAACGAAAAAAATGTTGCACTAACATTTCCATTGGACCTCCATGAACCCCCTGAACTGTGCACACAAACCCCGTGGTCAGTGGAACCCAGTTAAAAAACCCCTGGTTTAAACAGTGAAAAATTAAAGCTTTCTATAGTGCACTAATCAGTAGTGAAACCTGAGATGGCAACTTCCTCTGCTTCACAATCACTTAAAGGCTATTTCATGTACTTTTTTTTATCAACTGAATTGCTTGTTACTTAGTTTCAATCACGCAATCACCTGCTCCCAAGTCCACTGGACTCGAGACAAGTCAGCAATCGCCTTACTTGAAAATGGGGAATCCAGCGCTTGACTAAAGCGAACAACTGATTAAGAGAAGACGCAATTAGTGAGCCACAACACGAAAGCATAAGAATGGGAAAGAGATAGAATAGTGGCTCATGCAGAACCAATGTCACATTGATCTCAGTTATCTACCATCTTCTGCTACCTCCATCTTGTTTATATGTAACTTTGGAACAATTTATCAACTAAAGTTCTCACCTTATTGTGACAGAGTAATGAGGCAAGCAGTCTCAATGCGGAAAACGTTAATAGACCATCATTTGTGTTGCATCTATCCAGATAATAACGAACCAAATCAATAACTTTAAACTTAATAAAGTGCGATAAGAGATCTTGGTATTCACCTGCAATCAAAACCATAAATGCAAATACTGTAAAACTCAATCAAGTTGGCTTGTAGAAGCACAGCGTAAGTAGTTAAGCTAAAGTTCCTGATGTTAAGTTAATCATTAACCCGTACAATACCAAGAAAGAAACATTTAGTTGACGTTTCTCACTAAAATGTGAGAAACGTCAACTAAAATCCGTAAAAGCTCACCTAAAGGAATTAACAAACTGATTATACAATGTTGACATAGAATGGGAGACAAAGGAGGAGCGAGACTGTAACTGCAACCGATAACAATGGGAGCAATGTCGGCCCTGAAAACAAAATTTATTAATAGACTTCATGAGTGCACATGTAAGCTATAATCTTTTGTAACTGCAACCGATAACAATAGAAGCAATGTCGGCCCTGAAAACAAAATTTATTAACAGACTTCATGGCTGCGCATGTAAATTATAATCTTCCCACAAACGCGAAAAATCTTGCTCTATTCAGAGTTTTTAAGATTTTTTTTAAAAAACTCGCAAATTATTGATTTAAATCGCGTCGCCACACCAACTACATTGTCACAAGAACGTTAATATAATAGGAAGCGAGATTTTCCGTTGAATTATTTGAAGATTCAAAACGATTGCCCGCAAAATATCTTTTTGATTGGGAATTAAAATAACTGAATTTTGATAAAATTTTCAGAATGTTAAACACTTTGTTGCAGGAGATCATTTGGATTCTCTAATTTAACTATATCGTGATGTAAGCTGAGGAAAATAAAACTCATTAAATCCTTACCAGCTGCTGTTGCTGCATTCGCTAATGTCCACTACATCTGGGAGTGCTAATGCAAGCGCATTATCAATAGAGGAGGGATCATTATCGCAGTGATTTGTGCTTTCGGTCAAGTCACTAGTCGCTTGTGGTTTATGATTGTTTAATTCATTTAGTTCTGAAGTTCGTGGCTTTTCAGAAGTTCTTCTAAACTTGTTTTTTCTGGACGAAGTTTCTCCTGAAAGTTTTCTCTTGCGAGTACTGCTCATTTTGTCAACACAGTTCTGGCCGCTAGTGTCCTTTGCGGGAGTTTCAGAAGCGGTATGCGATAAAGGATTACTACCATCTACAGCTTCAGCGGGGTATTTTCCAGGCTCAATATAATTCCACAAGCGCATAATAAGCAAAGGAACCTAAAGCAAAAAGAGAACAAATTTAAAAAAATTATCTTTTCGTTAACCAATTGGGGTTCAAACACGAATTTGGTAGTCTGGGTTACTTTGATATAGCAGAAAATGCAAATCTAAAACTTATGTTGAAGATGTTAACCTTTATACTGGGAATAACCGGGTCCAGGGCTTATAAAAAACTCTTGAAACAAACTATTTCATGAGTTAACTAGCCAGCTCTGTCGGTGTTTTCCAGAAGGGCAACCACTCAGTTACGTTAGGTTACAAATATCAGTCCGGCCGGCTTCATCTGAAGAACATATTTGAGAGTAATAACAATAAGTGTTTATATATGGGAGCATTGCTCCCATGCCTCTAATCGTACTCTTGAATAAAAATTGATCTTACTCAGAAAACACTGAATCACTTTGTTGCTACAAGTGCATGGGCACAAAGTAAAAGTTGGGTGTAGGATGCCATAATAGTGATTGTTTTACGATTACAAAAGTTATTCACTGTAAAGCCTTTTTTACGGATTAGTGCGACCGCTCTTGTAATGATATTTATGACCTCAAGTTTCTTGGTTTCGGCATAGGGCTAAAGAAGTCAGGGTTTCTTCAAATTCCTCGCATCTAATAAACCTATTAAATTTTTTCATGCAAAAAATCTTACCTATACAGGTTTGATTTCACACCAGGCCAATAGTCAGACTGAAAAATTACAGGACGCTGATTAATTGATAGGGGGCTCACTTCTTAACGTTTTGCGATTTTTTTGGAGATTGACTGATTTGAAGTCTACATTTCAAATGGTACGTGAAAACCTTTTTTAAGTTATGGCTTAAGTGGATAACCCACAGACCAGGTTTTTGTGATAACAATGTGGATAATTTTTTCTGAGTCGTGCAAGATTAAACATCAAAACTTGGCATTTTGTTTAACTTTGCTACACGTGATCAATATGTCTAAGAAGTTAAGATTAGTCAGGCACAGGATACGGCTGCACTCACTTATTCTAACCTGGATTCCACCTACAATTAAGTTATTATAATTTTCATGCCCGTTGTGGCAATATTAAAAAACGAGATTAATATTGGTGCGTTAGCAGTGCTACATATCATTCAACTTCAACAAGCTGCGAATTGGCATTAGGCTTTATCGAGTACGTTTGCTTTTAAAATAACAGTGGATAATAAGTAGCGTAAAGCTGCTCCTGCTGCTGTTTTCACTAAAATTGTACCAGACAGCATTATGACGAAAAAGAGTTATTTTGAAGCATTCAAGAAAAAAAAAAAAAAAACGAATCATTAGCTGCGTCGTCAATACAGCTATAATCGTTGAACATCTTTCATTGTAAACATTCGTTAATATCTCCCAAAAAAGGTTTTAAACTAGTTTACACTATCAGTGTTTGTTGAGAAAATAAAACAAATTTTACAATTAAGAGGTGATTATGATGTCATCTTGCCACCTTAAGGGAAAAATTTTAGCAAGTTGTAAAGTCAGGGGGTGCCTTGTGCTTACACTTAAAACTGCAGGACTTTGTTCACCAATGCAAATTTTGAAAAAATAACGTTATTTGCGACATCATCATGACGTCACGAATCCCCTTACGATACTCATCTCAGTGGTTACCAATCGCACCAAGTTTCATGTTTCCACGACCAGAAGTTACAGAGAGGCAAGGCTGGGGAGCCAGGGAGCTGGGATTTTTTGAAGGAGCCAGAGCTGGAGCCATCAAAATGTTTGGCAGCTCCAGCTCCTATCCAATTATAGAAAAGATGTAGCTGTAGTACTGTAATTCTACTGATTTTTCAGATGCATTTCAATTTTATGTTCACTGATCTGAATGTTTATCTAAAAACCATTGCTATTTTATAACTATTTTTTAATATTCCTTTACCATATAGTCATATTATCGGTAAAATCCATGGCTAAAAATATATTGCATTTGACTACATTAGTAAAACCTTAAAAACTTGACTGAAGCTGGAGCCGGAGCTGGCTTCGCATGAACCTAAACACTAGCTCCGGAGCGGGAGCCTGGTCTATATTAGGCCAGCTCCCCAGCCCTGCGCAGAAGTTAAAACTGACAGAGGCTCGCACACACACACACACACAACTGGCGTTTCAGAACTTCAAAACAATTCTTATTAAACAATAAAACTGAGGAATAAGCTATTTTCGAGAATGCTCAAAAATACTTTTTACATGAATCAAAGATTCCAAACCCTGGCTAGAGCCAGACTGGGGTTAAAATTGCCATCCCCGACCATGCCCCAATCGATTGCTACTTGACTATACTAGTAACAGACATACTTCATTAAAACCATAAGTTGGGATTAATTTTGGTTCTGAGACAAAACCATAACAAAAACCTATTTCAATCCCTAAGTATGATTACGTTTTGGCTTATTTCTATGACAACACATTTACCAGAACAGCATTCTCTGCATTGTAATGGACGTTGATATCCTGATGCTCAGCAGCACTGGCTAAAATTCCTGCTGCATATGTTCTTAATGGTTCCTTTTCTTCTCTAGCCCATTTGTATAGAAGTGCCATAACGTCGGCCTGAAAACAGCAACACCAGGTAAAAAAAACTCTGCAAGGCCGACATGAAGCATAACATGATCAACATTTTATAGCAAAGCCAAAACTACCTTTTCAGAAAAGATACTAAGAGCATCTAAACCTGGCATTATTGCCAACAACAATCGAGCTGCAGCTTCTCTGAGACAAGGTTGATAAACTCCAGCAACCTCTGTCGATTGTCCACTGTTTGACTTGAGATATTTGTTAATAATTGCATCCAAAAACTCATCTTGTTTCGTTAGTACCTTCAAAAACTTTCCAAGCCCACAATTTGGTCTTGTGTAAACTGAAACAATATTATTAACTACAAAACAAACAATAATGTCAAGAATTCAGCTCCAACTAAACACCTAATACAGGGGTGCAAAAACATGGAGACAGTGTGCGACCAAAAAGTCTACGTGTGCAACATAAAGGTTTGCTTGCACGACCACGAAGTTTACATGCACCTGATGTGGAAATTTCCCAATGATATGAAGACCAAAGGGTGCTACTATAGCGTGAGGTCTACCGACATAAGTCACCTACCGAGATGCAGGGTGAGGTCTACCGCTTGATTCGCATCTACCGAGGTGCAAATCGCGTGAGGTTTGGGTTAGGGTTAGAACCACTGCCCTAACCCTAACCTTAACCCTAACCCTAACCCTAACCTTAACCCCTAACCCTAACCCTATCCCTAACCTTAACCCTAACCCTAACCCTAACCCTAATCCTAACCCTAATTCTAACCCTAACCCTAATTCTTACCCTAACCCTAACCCTAACCCTAACCCTAACCCTAAACTTAACCTTAATCGTAACCCTAACCCTGGAATGTATGTGTGGTGTTTGGAATTATTATAGCTATAGTAGTAAGTGTGCAGCTATAGTGTGGCTATAGAGAGGGGAGGGATAAATAATTCATTGGTAGACCTCACGCTATAGTAGTAACCGGAGATAGATCTCACGCTATAGTGTGGTAGACCTCACGCTATAGTAGCACCGACCAAAGTCAGTGGGTGCTTCAGGTTGATATTCAAAAAAGAAAAACAGAGGTCATGGCAGCAGGTTAATTGCCACTGTTGCACTTGTCCTGCCTCTCTGTTTAGGTAAATTCGGGCATGTCCGTGAGGCTGATCTCCAAAAAAAAAAGGTCATCTCTCGTTGATCGCTGCATCAATGAAACTTTTGCCTCAGAGAAATTTTTAGTCTTTGTTGAGGGAAAGCACCAGCAACCATCTGGCAATACTGGTTTATGCATGTGTGTGCAACCAACAATTTCTCCATGCGACTATATTAAAAAAAAAAACTTTTGCACCCTGATTAAATACTATGTTTAACCAAAATAACATATTGATTGATCTTTTTCTGTGTAATCATGGATATAACTGACAAAAAAGCACGCAGTAGAGTAGTGCTGTTTATAAAGTCAAAATAAAGAAACATGTACAGTCATATAAATTTTCATCAACTTGTTTATTCAAAAATAATCCTTGCTTTAGATATAACTTGAAGACTTTAGATAAGTTGTATCTAACTACTTTGCTACACTCATACTTTGCTACACACACTTTTCAAACGAGCATGAGAAATTGTGATTAAGAGGTTTTCCCAAAGGCCCAACAATGCATAAACCCATATGAGCACTGAACTCAAAACCTCATGACTGCAAAGCAGTATTTATCATATTGAGCTATGATGCTAACAACATTTTCAACACAATTTCAAATCTTTAACATTACTGGGATGTCGATCATCAAATGGATCTGGATCTTGCTTATGAAAATCTTCAATTTCTTTTTCAAGCCGTTCAGACAGCCTGTAAATATAATAAGCAGAAAATTGTCAAGCAAGAAAATGTCACACTATAAATCCCAATGCTAAGAACTCAATCGTAATAATTGCAAAACTTTTTGTTTAATATGAAAGGAAAACACAGTTTGTATTAAATTTTTAGCCCAGGAAGGCACAATACAAAATCAATATCCTCAGAGAAAAATAATGCAAAATAAAGATTTTCAAATCTAAGATTAACAGCTGCGTTGGTAACACATCTCCAGTGATTTTGACAAGAATCTGAATATATCTTTAATAAAATAAATGCATTTGACTCCATTCCAATAATTCAACCACTCCAACCTTAAATCTTCATCATGGTCTGAGCTTTGACTATTTGGTATTTGCTAAAAAATCTCAACTATGAGCCAGATTTTACAGGTAAATATTTAAAAATATTTTTAAGTTATTAAAAAAATAATTGCTTTTTCCATATTGAAACTTTTAGGGTTATTTATAGCTTACCAGATGTGTCATAACCAGAAAAAAATGCCAGCTGTAATACTAAAGCACAGAAAAAGTTTCTCTGGAATGTTGAAGGTAAATTATTAAAAAATCTTAAAAATTTTGTATTCTCAATTAGAGGACATCAAATCAGTACACTGGGTAGATTTGAGATGCAAGTCCTTTCCTTTGCTAGCAACCCAAACCTTTACCTCAGGAAAAGTCTTTCAATAACTTGAAATAATCAGTAAAACCTCCCACAAAATTTTATATTCTACCATATGCAATGGTTTGAAAACATTTGTTTTGGCATTAAGTTAGTGGTACTGGTATTAAACTAATTGCCAATCATCCTGAACAAAACCCAGTACTGACAAATGAATTAAATTAACTTTACTGAACATGCGACTTTCACTATAACTAATGTGGTAAAGTGAGTAGGACTGTTGTGTACCACAGCAATGGTCTTGTCTTCATTCATGACAACGAGTAAGTCGTTGCTCTTAAAAAATGCAATTTATGAGTTTTCCCCACTTGGTTGTAATGGTTGGGTTAGAAATGCACTGTGCTAACATTATTCTCTACCCTGCATTGGATCTAAACACAAAAGATTTTCATGTATAACTGACAAAAAGTCTTCCATAGCCAAATGATTAAAACATATAATAATACTTAAAACTCAACTCAATTATTGCCTGAGACACCCACAAGTTCCTCCAGATAAGTAGAAAGCATACACTTAAACTACCCCATAATCTTTTGCCTCTTTGGTCTAGCAATACACATTAAGCCAGGGGTGGGCAAACTATGGTCTGAGGGTCGCATGCGGCCCTCCAGAGCATTTTTCGTGGCCCGCAAACGCGTGTTGAAACTTTGTCATATATAAATTAAAATGACAAGGGGAGGAACGCTTGCCGTATTTAAGAGCCAAAAACTTTGTTAGCTCCCACTGACGCATTTTCCGTCTAAGGAACAGGCAATTACTTTTTTTTTCTTTAGAGACACCACCGCTTTTGCACCCTGTAATACGACGTTGTCAGGACATATTGCAAAATTTTAAGCTAACGCAATCTCTTTCATTGCATGCAGCTGTACAAGATTATAAGCACTGGCCCTTGACCACTCTTAAATGGTAAATGCAGCCCTCTGACAAAAAACTTTGCCCACCCCTGCATTAAGCCTACAGTACACTGGCAACCAATTAAGTCTTAGAGTTTATCAAATCAATTAGCTTTTTAAGCAATGTAGAGAAATCACCATACTTTGTTAAACACTGAACAGGATTATAATCATCTTTCCTTCGATTTTCCACCCAATCTTCCAATAATTTATTTACTTCAATCTTGATTTCATCTGTGTTGCTTGAAGATGCCATTATAAATGTACTCTCTATGTAATGCTTACATTGATAACAACAGAAGTAGTACAGTTCAAAATCATTTTCTTACAAAAACATGCTCCTGCATACAGGTTCAATAGCTTAATAGCAGATAATGACAAATAAACTTAGAGCTGATTCACATGTTACACAAAATGCAAAGCAACATAAAAACAAACAAGGCTATGCTACGTCTGCTGCAGATGGAAGTGGTACAGGCTAAGGCTTCACCACCTCCTACAGCTGAAGGCCTATATCTGTAGATCAAATAGGCCACCTAGTACAGAGACTAAAGACCTACCACAAACCTAGCCAGATAAAGTGCATCTGTGTAAGAACTTTTCTCCCACCTTAAAAATTTGAAAGTGCCTATTTTTTCTCTCAGCAGCATTTTACCTTTGGAAGCTATTTTGACATCACCATTCATGAGTGTTTATGTAGCCGCGATTGCTGCAATCTGGTAGTGACACTGTGATGCATGGATAGTGCAGCTGCCTTGACAGGCAGTGGTTATGGGTTGAAACCTTTGCTAGCAGGGTACTTAGAGAAAGGCAGTGTACACTGGAGGACCAGGATGTGAATCTATGGGGTAGCAGGGTAGTGTACACTGGGGGTACAAATTTTTTGTACTTTATTCAAATTGACCAATCACATATTTCTCACGGTAAAATAGCCTCCAAGGCTAAAATGCTGTTGACAGCAAAATAGCAACTGCTTAAAAATTCATATCAATAAAGTTAAATGGGTCAAGGCACCGCTGACCAGTTGCTGTTCAATAACTATTGCTAATTTATACCATAAATAAATAAAGTTACACAAAATAAATACAGTTTACAAGTACATACAGGAAGAAATTACCATAAAACACAAAAATAGGAAGAAAGTGTTAGGAGAGAATCTGCAGAGTAAACGTCGATATTAATCAGACAATATTGTGAATAAGCAACCTTTTGCGGTCCAACGTCATCCCTGGGATGAAAAACAAAATTTATGTAATTTAGTCCAACCTCATCTCTGGGATGATATATAGCATGCAGACACTACAGCAAGTCCAAACCAATCCCAGGGATGATTACAGCGCATGATCTAAACAGCCATGCAAGTAAAAATGTACTACGATCAGTTGAAAAAAAAATTGGACCTGAAGGGCAAAATTTGGTAAAATTAATTGGACTGCAAAGGGTTAAGGTTAGAATTATTGAGAGTTAGTTGCAAAATTTTGTGGAATTTCCCCATTTTAGTAGTACCCGTACCTTAGGGTGAACATATTTTCATTACCAAAAAGGAGGACATTTTTTGATAATAATTATGATCAGCCCTACAAGTTGTTCTACAAGGCTGGGAAAATTTTTCTGGACATTTGTTGGACACTGACCACTTTTGATAATTACATTTTGATAATTAGTACAAATACAGCAGTTTATTTTTTTAATTTATTATGCCAATGAACAAAAAAATGTAAATCAGACAGCTTTTTTATGCCTTGAACTGCCTACATGCATGTTTAGGCTAAGTTTGCCTTTATTTGCTACAGAAACTAACATTCTGTAGCCACAAGTAATGCATTCTGCTTTGAACTCATCTCGTCCTTTTCTAAAAAATGGGTACTTCTGTTGAAGTTCTTCAGTGAACTTTGATTTTCTTTTTGCGTATCGCATTTATTTTTTAGCTTTTTGTTTTGTTTTTCAAAAATCACAGCAATGATAATTATAAGGCAGTGGCTATTTTGCCATCAACAACATTTAACCCTCAGAGACTATTTTGCCGTGAGTTATTTGTAATTGGTCAATCCTAATGACGTACTAAACATGTGACTTTTGGTCGTTTCTGATTGGTCAATTTTAATAACCAATTAAAAAAATTTTGCACCTCCAGTGTCTACCCCCCCACCCTGTACACTCTCTTCCAGTGTACACTGCCCCGTACATTTACATACCGGGCCTGCCCCTTTGGTGTACACTGCCTTTCTTTTAATGCCCTAATCTGCTGAGATTTGAAACCACAACCATGGTATCTCAAGACCAGTGCACTACCCACCATACCACAGTGTCACTGGCTAAAATGTAGCAAATATGGCAATATAAACACACGTGAATGATTATGGCAAAATAGTCTCCAAGGGTAAAATGCCTTCGACAGCAAAATAGCCACTGCCTAATTTTAAACAGTTCAACTGAAAATATTGTTTGATTTTTTAAACTAAAATAAATACAGTACCGGAAAAAATTAACTGGGACAGTTACTTTTCACCATATTTTTACAGTCTTTACAAACAAAAACACATAAATTCAATATAAATACCGATTTTAATACTGGAAATTATTAGCAAATAAGCTAAATAAACAATAAATAAGCAATATAGGGCACCAAAAGTCCATAAACAGCACCAAAGTTCTCATAAAATGAAACAGGTAGGTTAATAGCGTGTTGCCCCTCCTTTAGCTGCAATGACTGCTTTCACTCTTTTTGGCATTGAGGCAACCAAACTTTCAATAATACTCTCCTCAATGTTGTCCCAAACACCATTTAGGGTTTCCCACAGCACATCTAAACTTACTGGCTTCGAATTGTGGACCTTTTGTTTTAGAATTGTCCACAAATTCTCTATGGGGTTGAGGTCGGGGGATTGCGCAGGCCAATCCATGATGGATACTCCTTTCCTCTGGAAAAACTCCATCACCCTCTTAGCCTTATGGCATGGGGCATTATCCTGCTGATAGATATACTCCCCATTTTGAAATAGTTTCTCGACAGAGGGGAACATAACACTATTTAATAGTCTAATGTATTTATTTGAGTCCAATATGCCCTCAACGCGATACAAGGACCCCGTACCTATACCACTAAAACAGCCCCAGACCATAAAGATGCCCCCTCCAAACTTCACTGTTGGGACTATGCATTCTTCTTTGTATCTCTCTCCTGATCTCCTCCTCACAAATACTCTCTTAGCCGGATTGAAGAGTTTAAAGGAACTCTCATCTGACCACAGAACACGGCTTCAGTCTAAAACAGTCCAGTATTTATGGGGTCGAGCCCAATCAAACCTCGCCTTGCGATTCTTTTTTGACAGCCAAGGTTTCTTTACTGCCACACATCCTTTAAGTCCTGCCTCATTCAAACGTGAGCGGACAGTTCTGCTGGTCACATTGATACCACACTCTTCCTGCCACACTTTCTTGAGGTCACTTGAGGTGAGTCGGCGGTCATTTAAGAATCTGCAGATCAAACGACGGTCTTGTCTGTGTGTTGTAGATTTCTTCCTGCCCCTACCAGGCAGATCCTTCACTGATCCTGTTCTTTTATGTTTCTTAACAATGTTTGACACAGTATTCTTGTTTATTCCAAGTTTTTTGGCTATATCTCTAACGCTTTTCCCACTTTTGTGTTCAAATACAACCTCGAGTCGGCGTTCTTCACTCAATCTGTGATGACGTCATACTTCCTGAAATATTAAAAAAAAAACCTAAATATTTTTATAATCATAAAATATTTATAATTTTATACTGGAAGATCATAAAGTACAATCACAGTCATCAAACATCACATAAAAATGCATATCAAGCAAATAAAATCACTTTACTGGATTTAAAACTATGAAAATTTGTGATTAATCTGGTTCTGTTTAAAAGTCATGCTTTAAAGTGCCATAAATATTTTTAAAATCATAAATTGGAAAAATATAAAATTTCATAACCTTTAAATGTGTCCAATATCGCCCATGAAACATCTCACTTAGTCCAAATTTATACAACTTTAAAAACATGTTTGATATTATAACATACCTTAGAGATTCCGCAAATCTGATAAATCAGCAAAATTCTAGTACAGTATCAAATGATTCCCTTGTAACTGGCAAAATACTCAATAAATATAGCTAAAATGTAATAAAAAACGTTGAACGGATGCATCTAAATGTAAACAACAACAAGCAAGTCTCTTTCGCCATCTATAGGATTTTCCTGAAACGTTTATATTCCATTTTCTACTTCAATAATCACTGTCCCAGTTAATTATTTCCAGTACTGTATGTACCAAAACGGTTTCATTGAAATTAGGTTGATCGACCAGAACAACAACACAAAATTTATCTTTGTATCTCCGCTGCGTAAAATACAAGAAAGGCAGTTTGAAAACTTACCCGTATTTGTACAGTTTTCCATATAATCTTACTCTTTTAAACCTAAAGCAACACTCAGTCTGAGGTAGACCGTTAGGAAACTCCCTTTGATCATTCCTTACCAGTTAAACTTGTTATCACTTGAACTAATATGCACTGACAAAACTTTTTAATCACAGGGTAAACGGCAAAAGGGAATTTTTGAACGACTTTGAATGACCAAATTAGTTTTTATTATAAAGGACGACAAAAATGGTATTTTTAAACATCCTCAGAGGACCAATTACTTTTTACCAAAAAGGAGGACATGTCCTCCAAAAAGAGGACGTATGGTCACCCTACCGTATCTGTACATTTTACACACCAAGCACAGATAACTAAGCTAGGCTAAAAACAAACAGCATAAAAAAGAAGTTTTGATTTATGCTAATGCAGCTACCCGATACGACACTACCAATAGGCCACAATTATGCGCTATGGAAATCAAAGTCTTTGCCCACTACCTAGAACTTACTAATCAAGAACAGGGTTGCCAGGTTTTTTTTGTAGGCGGATACCAAATTTTCAGCAGTTGGATGCCAAAATAAAGTGTGAGATACCAAATTTTTTGTGGTTTCTTTTAGCCATACGAAACAAATTGAGCATTAGCGTTAATTTATTATACCCTCAAAAACCTAAAAAAGAAAGCACAGGGTCACCTGTTATTGGTCATAAAAACATAAACAACAACGATAACAACACACCTCATACTAGCAATTGCTTAAAACGAGAAATCAATAAATCATACGGCAACTTACAAGAGAGAAAAAAACAAAGCACAGTCAAAAGCAAAGTCACACTGCCAGAAATAAAACAAATCAAGCGCGACTTAGTACAAACAAATCACAGCCGACTTAGAGTCATTTTGATGATGCAAAATATGTATCATGTACATTACACATAATAAACACAAGTAAATAGGCAATATTGCTGAACATATTTATGCTAATGATGAGCCTGCTTCTCCTGCTAAGCCTGTTTCAGTAATGTTATACATACCAACATTAAATTTTTGCAGCATTTGTGGTGTCGTCCTAAAGTGTGTACAACATTTGTCATCCATGAGTAATACAGTTTTTATTCTAATGATTGCATCAAGCATGCCTACTTTCAATCGATTTCTAGTTTTTTTTTGTTATTCGAAACACGAGAAAACATTCTCTCCACAACGGCATTGCTTGCTGGTGTGGTCAGACATGTCAATGCATGTTGTGCAAGTTCTCTACATACATGATTGCCAACAGCCTCTTTAAATTTTTATACTTAAAACCAAAATTGTACTATGTCTTGGGTAATAATGCAACCTGCGAAGATACTTATTTCCTCAGCCCAAGGATGAAACAAAATTTTGCGATACTGTTCTTCGGCTTTTGAATCAGCATTAGTAGCTTGAAATGACGCATTAATTCTTTTAAACTCACTGACTACACGAATGGCAAACTGAAAATATAAGTATGTAATGTTATCATGTAGCATGTCAGATATTATACAAGCTTTGTATCGAACATCTTGACTTCCACTTTGACTGGCACAAGCAAAATATACCTTCAACTATTTCCAGTTCAGCATTAATTTGCTACTTACTAGTTTGGGACAGCTTTGGCAACAAAACATTTCCTGCAGATTCATTCTCATCATTTGTAAGTTGAAACAAACTTTTGAATTGCATCCTTTGCACTGTGCTTTTTTTAAACCAAGAAGGAATTTCAGTCAACAAAAACCCAAGTTTTGATGAAAGTTTTTCAATACCCTTTTGAACACACAATGCAAGCCTGTGACAAATGCATTTTAGTTTGACACATTTAGATGAAAGATTACGAATATGACACCAAACTGAATTGTGTTCACCAATCATATTACTGGCACTGGGAAAGCCAATGCAATCACTTAAAACCATACCAAAATCACCAGCTAGCGTACTAATAGCATTAAACAATGATTCACCAGTGGCATCCATAACGGGAATCAATCCCAAGAAGCAAGATCCTGTTTGATCAGTTGTATCATCAAAAAAATCTAACACAAATACAGATGTGCTTTTCACAGCTGATATCAGTTGATTCATTTGCTAAATGCAAAACTTCTTTCCTTTAATCCGACTTACAGTGCCATTTTTCAAAGAAGATGCCACAAAAGATTTTATTAGCAGTGAGCACTTTGTGCGATGCAACCTGATATTTTCCAACTGCTTCCCTTTTCAAGTTTTTTGTTATTTCTCCGAAGTGGTCTATGGATGCTATTGAATTATGACAACATGTTGCCACAGCCAACTGCATAGCCTGTTCAGTTTGATTTGACAATTCTGCAGTCTGTGGAACAAAAACAATTTTATTGTTTGATCCGAAAGGCTTTGATTTATATAGATGGTCCTTACTAGTACTATGCTCTTGAATGGTGGCTTTTCTTGGCTGTAGTTACTTTTTACAGATATTGCAAAAAGTCTTGTCATTGTCTGATTTGCATTTTTCAATCCATGGATACATCTTTTCCCATTCAGGGCGGTACTTCCTCCCTGCTGTGAATGACTCTTTCCACTTGGGCATGACCTACATCTTATGAGGTTACAGAATGAATGTACACTGGTACAACTCTACAAGCATACGCCTACCGACCTAGGTTACACAAATTATATATTTCAAAAGACAGATACAGGTACACATCTGCAATACAGATTAGACATTAGCCTGCATCAGTATACTACCGCTTTTGTAGCTCTGTGCTGCTGGCAACAAGCCACTAGTGCTCATAATTAGGCCTATGCTGATATTCCTGCATTTCCTACCATGAATCGCAGAGATCTGGACTGGTCACGTGATATGCACTGTAGGTACAGTTATCATGCAATTAGAAAAGCAAAGTAGTCAGTGCCCAATCAAGCAAAAAATCACAAAAACGGACACCAATGAGGATCCTTGTTTAACAACAATTTTAGAACATTAAGAATTTCAAAACATTAATTTTTTCGATAAAAAGTTGCTGTTTACCGAGGATACCAAATTTGTAGTTGGATACCAAATCTATTCGCAGCGGATACCAAATTTTTGCTGGATACCAAATAAAAAAAGTGGATACCAAACAAGCAGCTTGGATACCAAATTGGGGTCTATTTGGTATCCTAGGATGCCACCTGGCAACCCTGATCAAGAATCACAAACCCCAATCACCATCCCCTTGTTAACCACTCAACCAGAACAAAGCCTTCTCTTGATCTATTGCAATTTTCGCAGCACATGTGGTGTTGCCAGCAATTTTTTAAGTAGTTTCAAAATTTCATTATGCATTTACATTTTTTAAATGACCAGTATTTTAAAACTTGCTTTCTAACTTTTTTCTTTTAATTCATTAAACAAATCGATGTATCAGTAATTTATCTCACGAGCTCAAATAATGGATGTATGTTTTATTAATCCAGCTGTAGCGCAACGGTCGGCATCTGACTGTAATCCGGTTTAAAATGAATGCACTTCATGTGGCGACCAGTTACTTCTATCATGATAGCTACTGAACAAAGATGGCGATTCATATATAAAGCCAAATGTTGTTGGTGACTTTCTGTTTGTAGTTTGTAGTTGAAGTTGCTGCACAATTCCCCTCCTCAAGCACGCGCAGCCAGCGGAGACATGGGAAGGAACGGAGGAGGTTGCTAAGGTCGCAACATGCCTTTCCGCCAACGTTGAGAGAGTGAGGATTGCCGGCCGAAGTAAGTGAGATTCCCGCCAAGACTTTAATTGGAAGGCGGTCTTGACGTTAGGGCTCTGCGATTTGACGATGGCTTGTGCTGCTTGACTGAAGACGCTGCCGTTCAATTACATCGGCGAAGATGTAGCTTACCAGAGAGATGGCGTAGTGGTTAGAGTGTCCGCATCGCAGTCGGAAGACCTGGGATTCAATCCCCTTGTCGAGTCATACCAAAAGACTTTAAAAAATGATATTCACAACTTCCCTGCTTGGCGCTCAGCATGAAAAAGGGAGATTGTGGAGAACAAGCCGGCAAGCTTGCTTGTTGTGTCCTTGGGCAAGGCACTTAACGGGACGCCTCCACCTTTATGTGGAAGACAGGTGGCCCTGCCGTAGTTCACCGGGTTACAATTGTGAAGTTACTAACCCAGTATGTCAGACGACTCTTGTGGCAGTTCGCCTTGTTAATGGTGGGGCGACAGTCACTAAAGACTGGTTCGAAATGGACTGCCGTCTTTCCCCTAGCCAAATTTCAATAAGGTTGACGGCTTGAACCTGAATTGTCGTTCATGCCGTACCTCCATCCCGAAGAAGAGGAGGGGTAACCACAAACAAACAACATATAGCTTCATCACGTCGAGGTTACCATTGTAGCGGAACAGCCGGCATCTTACCACGATCCAAGTTAAAATCAGTGCACTCCACGTGGCGATTAGTTACTTCTATCATGATAGCTACTGAACAGAGATAGCGATCCATATATAAAGCCAAGTGTTGTTGGTGACTTTCTGTTTGTAGTTTATAGTTGAAGTTGCTAAACAGCCATTGACTACACTGGTCAACAGCAAAATGGTACGCTACCAGAAAACAACCGTTTCTCTATGCTTTTGGTGTGCTGAGCCCAAATCTGCAGTCAGATTTTTGCTATCACGTCTACAAATTGAGATATTTGCATTTTATTCCACTTACTTTGTTGTTAATTCAGGTCTATTTTGAAATTCAGTCGCAACAATGACTCCCATTATTGAGAAACTATTGAAAGTTTTAACATGACTGTATTTCTCTTGTGACGCAACAATTGATGTACGCATCTAAACAAGCTGGTTTAATAGTAGGCTATTAGATCAGTACTCAGTAGCGTTTTTATCTTAGCAAAGTACGTTTAGCTATCAGGAATGTTGCGGAGATTTGCTGAGATTTAGAGAGAAAGTTTAACTTTAGCAGGTGTTTTAAGAGTTTAATTTTATTCTTTTTTTTTTGCTTAGAATTGCTATATACTGGTAACCATTAAAGTTACTGATTTAAAACAACTTGTTCAATGATGCTTTCAACTTCCAAGCGTAGTTGTGTCAATCATCCCGACAACTTTTGTTATGTCTGTGGCGAGTATACTCCTCCTGCTCATCGTGTGAAGATTAACAGCAGAATAAAATTTGCATGCAAGCATTATTTTGCATGACAAATAGGCGACAAAGACAAAAAATGGGCCCCACATATCTGCTGTAACCGTTGCAGAACAAGTCTTCTATTTTGTCTGGTTGGTAAGCGGAAGCAAATGCCTTTTGCTGTTCTCATGGTGTGGCGTGAGCGAAGTGATCATGTTACTGATTGTTATTTTTGCATGACAGCCATCAGAGGATTTTCTCGAAAAACTAAGTCTAAAATATCCTATCCAGTTTGTAAGTAAGCTGTTAAACCAGTTCCTCACAGCCCTGATTTGCCTGTACCTCAGCCTCCAACAGAAAAGGAAGATTCTTTGTTCGTTAATGCATGTGAGAGTACCAGTACTGAAAGTGAAGAGGAACCTATTGAATTGGATCCCTCTTTTCAACACGAGTCCGCGCCACTCTTCATTAATCATGAACGTTTGAATGACCTAGTGCGAGATTTGTATCTATCTAAAGAGAAAGCAGAAATTTTGGGGTCCGGGCTTCAACAATGGAATCCATTGGAACCAGGAACAACTATTTCATCGTTTCCTAGTCGCAATCAGAATCTTGCTGGTTATTATGCAAGTGCTGAAAACATATGCTATTGTAAAGATATTGGTGGCTTAATATCCGAATTGGGGTGTGAACATAATCCTGCTGATTGGAGGTTGTTTTATCGACTCTAGCAAAACAAGCCTCAAAGCAGTGTTGTTGCACAATGGGAACATTAAGCCATCAATCCCCGTAGGCTACAGCATCCTCAGAAAAGAAACTTACAATAAATGAAGATTCTTTTTGATCTCTTGGAATACCTATCTCAAGTATACCTGGAAAATTGGTAGTGATTTGAAAGTTGTCTCTCCTACTTGGGTTGCAGTTAGGTTACGCGAAACACATGTGCTTTTTATGTTTTTGGGACAGTCAGCAAGATAACAGTCGCTATACAGTAAAAGTTTGGCCTCCCAGGCAAAGCTTCCAAATTGGAAAACACAATGTCCAACACCAGCCTTTGGTTGGCTCTGCTCATGTCTTGCTACCGTCGCTTCATAGCAAGCTTGGCTTAATGAAAAATTTTGTGAAGGCAATGGACCGGGATGGCGACGGCTTTAAATTTCTCAAAGATTTCTTTGGAGCTGAAAAAAGCAATGCAAAATTTAAAACTGGAGTTTTTGTCGGACCGGAAATCAGAAAACTGATGCAAAATGAAGAGTTTGGTGCACGATTGAATCCATTAGAATTGGCTGCTTGGAATGCCATGAAATCAGTAGTTGTCAACTTCTTGGGAAGTCACAGTCATGAGAAATATCCGGATATTGTTGATACCATGCTGAAAGCACATGAGCAATTAGGTGCTCTTAAATGCACTTTCTGCATTTTCACTTAGATTTCTTTCCATCTAATCTTGGCGAAGTAAGTGATGAACAAGGAGAGAGATTCCATCAGGATATATCCGTCATAGAGGGGTGGTACCAGGGTCGATATGATGGGAGTTTTTTGCTGGTACCTACAACGTGAGAGCAAGAGCTCATCGTACAAGAGAAAGGCCAAATACGCGAAACATTTTTCAAGCTGTCTCATGGTGTATTGTAAAATTAAATGCATTCGTGGTTTGTTGCAATAGTCTATTTAGCGCAAAATTGTATTTCGTGATTGTGTGCGCTGTTCAAGGAAAGGAAAAACTGCGGCATGTAGTTATCTTAAAAACGTGACGTGATAGAAAAAAATTAATTGTATTTTCAAAATCAGCGCTCCCAAATTAGCCAAAATCACTTTTTCGTTAGTTACATAAAATTTTTTTTGTTGACCAGTGTTATCAACTCAAGTTTTTGAAAAAAACTCCTGATGAAGCAGGTCGGCTTTGACCGATAATGACGTTAATTTATTTGATTTTTATTTTTGAAATTCATATCATTGAAAACAAAAGTTAGTTTTGCTATTTCAAGGTAAATCAAACTGTAGGTTTACCACGAATTACATATCCGCAAGCATAGTTGAGTATTCAAAAAACAGTAACCACATAATTAACTTAGAAGGAGCATCTTATCATACGAAAACCTAAAAAGTTTTTTGATGCAAATTACTCAGTGGTCAGGTTATCAGTGATGAAAGTAAGGGGGAACGGACTGTTAAAATATTTCTTCCCTGCCTATATGACATTATGGTTGTTTTGGTAAAAAACGAGTTACTTTTCATTTGCAGAAAAATAGAAAGTTACAGTAGCCTACAAGGGGTGAATTCCTTCGTTTTTTTTTATTGTAGCACTCCCTCAATCACAGACTCTAGCTTACTGTTGGTTAAGCACAAGATATTAGACTACCAGTACTAAAAATGATTTTCATCCATATCTTGAAATGATGTGAGAACTCAGTAAAGGCACCCATTGTTTTTATATTATTCACAAAAAATTAGAAATGTTATTATCATTTGCTGCGCGCCACTGTCTCGCAGAGCAATAGGCCTATTAGTAATTTGACATTTTTTTCTTGCCCTAATGAAAATTTCTATGACGCTTCAAAAGATTAAAAATGAGAAACGGTGCAGAAAAGTCAATTTAAAGGATTACTCTACTTTCCAAATTGCAGATTTTGAAAAAATTTGCTCCGATGGCAGATGTTTCAAACAAGTTAAAAAATTTGTCAGTTGAAACTGTATTAACAAATGATGCAGATGGCCAGTGTGGGTTCAGTGCTGCAAACAATATCCAGTGGTGTTAACAGAAGGGACCGCAGGGCACCAATGGACCCAAGTACTGAAATTTTTGGGAAGATTGATTCCGTTTTCGGAGGGCCCAAAGATTTTGATGATGTGTAGACCCTACCTATTTGAAAACAAAGAGCACGAAATTTAATTTTACAAAGATGATCTCAAACATAGAAAAAAAAAAGAGTAGTGATGTTAGGAAAAGAAAAAACACAAATTTCAACGAAACATTTGCAAAAACATTAAGAAAAGCACACCTTGATAGATAAATCAATCGCTTTCGAAAAGTTGATCTCCAAAACAAAAAGTCTTTAACGATAAAGGCCAAAATAGCGATTCTAAAAAGTTTATCTTCAAATAAATGAAAGAGCACCACAATAGCCTCCAAACTTTGCTTCCGGGCTTAGGTCAGCTTCTAACAATATTGTAATTGATAGCAGAAATAAAATTTCTTCTTCTTTCGGCTTTTTCCCGATTAGGGGTTGCCACAGCAGATAATCTGCATTTTTATAACATGGCATTTTTGTTTTAACGGTCGGATGCCTTTCCTGCCACCAATCCTTTTCTTCGGAGGGAAAACTGGGCCACCTGTCTTCCACATAAAGGTGGGGGCGTCCCGTTAAGTGCTTTGCCCGAGGACACAACAAGCGAACTTGCCGGCTTGTTCTCCACATCCTCCCCTAAATGCCGAGCGCCTGGCAGAGAAGCTGTGAATACCAATGCCGTTATTTAAACTCTTTTGGTATGACTCGACAAGGGGAATAAATCCCAGGTCTACCGACTACGAAGCGGACACTCTAACCGCTACGCCATCGAGCCAGAAATAGGACTATTACATAAAATGCAGTCAATCTGATCTTTATCTGCACTGTGGGTGCAACAGCGGCCTATAAAATCACTCTTTGAAACACTGAAGCTGCTGAGACAGATGCATAGACAATTATGCGCACTTTAAAATTCACACTTCCAGCCAATGTGATAAAAATTTACTGTATTGAAGTGGTAATAACGTGGCGGAGCGTGAAGAAGTACTGTTATCGGAAACACGGAAATAAATTACCAAATGAAGCACACACAAAAACGACATCAGAAGACGGGTTCAATTACAACACAAGTTATGCTTGAATATCATATACACAAAACGGGATCAGACTGCGGGTTCAGTTATAACGCAAGTTATTGTCAAATTTCCGAATAATAATATAGCTATTTAACAACCAATGTAAAGAAAAAACCAGCGGCATAAATTGGTAACAAAACAAGTTTTAGGATTGAGCTTACCAGACTATGACGAAACCGATCCAAATATAAATAGAACGTTCAGTATACTTGTAGTCCAAAATAGCAGCAAAATCTCCAATAGTTATTTTACACAAATTTTCCAACAGTTATTTTACACAAATGTTCCGACAGTTATTTCACATAAATATTTCGACCGTTCTCCCACTTGTAAATTCTCAATTATACTGATTCACATACGTTTTTTGACTCGGTCTTCGAATTAAGCACACGTAAATTTAGGAATACTCGGGGCAAACAAGCTGAAGTTATCATTACCAGCAGCACGACGTGATGAACTGAGTGTCAGACTTGAATTGAAAGATTGCGGGTTGGCAACTGAGAACGTACATACAAAATTTAAACGTGTAAATTCAACAGTGGGGCCGAAAGATGAGATCCAGACAATACTTGGAGGATGGGCTGGTAAAAGGAAGAAGAGCGGCTAACTCAATCAGCGGCATGGCTGATCACATCTTGAAAGAGGATAATTACGTTGAACCTTTGTGGAGAGTATATCAATAAATTGTTTTGTGTTCATTCTTGTAGAAAGTATTTTAATTATAAAATATGTTGTTGACATAGCAAAGTCTGATTAGCTGACTGAAGGCTGTAGTTCAATGACCTGTGATTTGTATTGCGAATAGTAGCCTATAGGCCAGAGATGGCGAACCAACAACCCACTTCTGGTATCCATTGGTAGACTCATTATCACGATACCAGTCTGTTAAAATTTTCAGGGTTAGGATTTTTTGCAGAGATGCAGCTGCAAAATTTGGCCGAGATGGTAATGAAGACATTTTTGAGAGATATGGCTGCAATAGGAAGATTAAACGCACGTAATCAAAAATAAATGCGCTTGAGGAAAAGTGGCTGACCACCTTCAGTGTTTGTGCATTGAATTGAGTAGGAATGATACCGTTTTTTGCAAATTAAATGGATAAACTAGACAGTTTTTTAAATGAACGTAAAATACCTTATTTTACTGATGTTATGAAATAAATCTGAAGTCAAAGTAAGCTAAAAAGTCTTAAGGTTTAATTGTTATTGCTACTAGTTACCTAGCTTTATTGGCTAAGCATGCAGGCTTATTTGTAGTCAGCTTCTAGTAGGATTTCATGTTTGAACAATCAGCGTATTTGGGAAAACTGAGTTTAAGTTAATAATAATGTGCAACTTCTGCAGTATATTTAGTTGCATGAGCATACTGAGAAGTTGTATACCTAAGTTACGCTGTAGCCTAGATGGCAGGGCAGACTTGTGTACCGTATGCTAGAAGTTGAATTGGATATAATCACCAGTCCTTTGAACTTTTTTGTCAGTAATGCGTGCAGACTGGTTACATTGATCTATCAGATATAATTTTGTAAACTTCGCTTTTTCCTAAACAATTTTCTGAGCTATTGCCTCGGCTGCTGCACCAAGTAGGCCAAAGATAATAACCAAAAACTCACGGTACCGACAGCAATGATCAAATAACGGCTGATTTTGCTGATGTTCCTACGGGTATCTAATTGGCATAGAGATATTTTTAACAGAGGAATAAAAGATATTTAGATGATACTCTCTTTAATGCCGATTTTTTGGCTAATTGGCACAGCATACTAAATTTAGACTAGCCAACTGAAAGGCCTGATCTCAACCAAACCGCTTTTGATTTCGTTTATTTGTTTCGTAATAACAAACTAACAATAATTTATTTCAATTTTAAATTAATTTCTTGTTGGTTTCAAAATAACCCCTAAAGTTGGTATTCGCCCTATACCTCTCCACTAAAAATTACACCTTTTGGTTAACCACTTCTTTTGCGCCAAATATGTGACGTCATATACAACCTTCTTATAGCGGGGAAAACTGGGCGCGGAAAAAGATGCGAAGACCCTTTTTTAGAGATTCACCGGCAAAATTGTTGAATCTATAATATCCGATTGCTAAATCTGTACGCCACTTATGACATATCGTAAATATGTGACCTACTGTTGGTTTTTCCAGATTAAAATCTCAAGTGTGACACATTCAATTAAAAAGTTTTGCCATCTCGAGTAGTCTATAGCAGAGTTTCCCAAAATGTTTGCTCCGCAGACCCCTTTTTTGCGAATTTCCTGCTTCGCGGACCCCTTCTTTACGAACCTGCTGCTTCGCGGACCACTTCTTTGCGAATCTGCTGCTTCTCTGTTACCTTTTTGCGAATCTCCTGTTTTGCGAACCTCAATCATGTACAACATAACTATTGTCGTCGGACTCATTTCCAGCAACAACCGATACAAAACGAGTGCGAAAGATAGTTGAGCTGCCCTCCGAAAAAAAAAAGGTCTGCGCCAGCATTACCGTCGCGATTGCATCGCTCTCGCACCACTTCATCGTCAGTCGAGAGTTACTTTCAAAATTTTGCTGGAGAAGATTTCCGGAATTTTTGCTACCTAGATCAAGCGTTTGTTCATTGACTGACCGGGACGAACCCCCTGAGCGATCGTCACGGATCCCAGTTTGGGAACTTCTGGTCTATAGTCCCAGTAACCAAACTAGTCTGCTGTCACTACTGCTAGTTAGAAATTATTATTTGTACAGCATGAAGGTCTGTTATTTCATTTTTATTTTGTTCTTTGTATCTTCATATCTTTGCAAAACAAGAATTCTGTTCTGTCGCCATTATCAAACAACCGTTGTATAGCGCTGTTGACTCAACTTAAAAACTGAACAAAAAAAAGAATACCGGTACTTCGTTTTAGAGCTAAATTTTTACATAGGTTCGACCGAACCAAATAATATGACAGAGAATGCGTTCATAATGGAACAATAGACCAGCATTTTCTATCTCTTCATGTTTTACTGACTGCTCCCCGCTTACATTAATTTTTGCTGTCATGCTCGTTTTTATTTTGCCGACATGCATTTTTAGAAGATTACAAATTTCTTTTCAGAGAACGTTTTTTCTCAGCACGCCTGCATCTGCTGCCTTAGCAAAATTTTTTAATTCAGGTGGTTATTGGACACAATATAAATGGCTTTCTCTGTTTTGCAAGCACAACGTAATGGTATAGTTGGCACGTCTAAGCGAATGACACACTCTCCTCTTCTGAACAATTGAAAATCAAGGGGCCATGCTCACCCGGTATAGCATTTCCTAACTTGTTCCACCTGTTCTGAGCTATTGTCTTTACGAAATACGCTTAAACATACCTTAAACAAAGAATTGCGAACTGTTAGGAGAAACTCACCTAACTGAAGAACTATTTTTGCATAACAACCACGAGGAGAATTCATGTTTTTTTTTTTCTTGTAATCAAATCAACAACATATACAAATATGAAAACTTGTAATTTAGGACTTGCTAGCTTGCCTGGACGCAATATTGCAAAAAACAACGAAATAGAAAAAAGATAAAGCGGCACAAACAAAATAAAACGAACGTGTACAACGCAAGAATGGCTGCAAAAAACCAGACAATATATAATTAACAATCACGCTAAAACGATAGTTAAAAAACAAAATAAATAAAATCAAAGCTCAAATCTGATCAGCGAACAGTGACAACAGATATATGCTGCTTTAAATGGTAGGCAAAGCAGGTGTCATTTTTAAACCAGAAGCGGCCTACATAAAATGAGAGGGACATTATCTTAATCAACAGTAGCCTATTTTGCTATTTCCAATTACGAAAATCAAAGAATGATGTTGTGATAACGTAGTTATACCCTTCACTGGTACACACAAATCGTTTTTCCAAATATTCAAATTACATAAAGGTTTTTAAAACAAATTATATTCAAGAAAATTAAAACAAGAAAAATTAACCTCTATATATATGTCACACTTAATAAAGGACTCACTTTGGTTACTTCATCCGTGCGGTTTCCATGGGCAACTATTTCTTGAACAGTCACAAAGCTATCGAGCAACATTCTCTTTTGCTTTTGCTTGCACATTTTCTTGCGACTTAACTCCACAATATCACCGTCAGCAGGAATTTTTTCGCTCTGCTCTTCCATCCGGCTTTTTTGCATGAACTCTCGCCGACGTTTCTTTTCTCGCGCGTGACGCAAATGACGTTTGCGTTCCTCACGTGACCAGTGACGCCCGAGCTTCATTTCAGTGAAGTCGTCATCGGTTGTGAGCCCGCATCGCTCTGCACAAAGTCGCTTCTCCCGCTGACGCAATAACCGCTCCCGTACCGGTCGCTTGGTAATGTACCGGGTACCGTCCCGACTCACTCGAACTTTCCATTCCATTTGTGCGTCATCATTATTATCAGTTTTGAGCACACTAGAATTTTCAACATTCGAAAGCGAGCGTAGAGGCTTGGAGTGTTTTTTGCTGGGCCGCGCATACTCTGAAAAACGGCGAACTTTCGGAACGATGTTGGTGATACCTTTGGGCGTAATTGCGTCGTCCAATGGTACAATAGGAAATTGGGACTCATTGTGGGGTTCATGAGAGTTCTTTGCTTCTTTTTCTTGAGAATTATTTTGTAAATCAGCAGCGGTTCCTTCACTGTTTGACGGCCGGGACAAAGCGTTAACTCCCGAATGAGCACGATTCGAATTGGAACGTCGCTTTCTGGCCATGGCTGCGGTCGCCTTCCATAAATTTTTCGTCGATGCCGTCAAAGAGTTGGCTACGATGAAAGAAACATCTTGAGGAGGATGGAAGCGTCTTGGAAGAGGAACAGGTCTGGGAGTCGCTTCGGACGTAAAAACGGAGCTAAACTCTATTCCGGCGTCTTCGAACCCCTCAGAGTCGCTTTCATTGTGCGTTAAATAGCAAGCTGGGCCTTCACCGTCACTGTTCGCGTCACTGCTCGTGTAATACGTAATCGTGACGCCGCTGTGACGTGGCTTGCTTTTTCTTGCATTGTCGTTGCACCGGCTACAGTTTAATTGGTAGTTTTCTGAATTTGAACTGCGAAGACTCTCGCCTGTACTATAGGCAGATGAGGTATTGTCGGCTGCATCGTTGGGGTTCAAAGACTTTTGTTTTACTGCGTTGTTAGGCACATTGGCGGGGTGTATGTCACGCACATCTTGCGTGTGCAACTGACGCAACTTTTCTTGATAGTCCTGACGAGCGATTTGAACCCAGGGACTTGTGATGTCTCCTAGGCTGTCGTCATATTCCTCAATCGACGAAAGGCGAGAGCGATAACAGTCGATTCTTCCGTTGTTCAGGTCGAGGTCGTGTATAGCGTCCGATAAATGATCAAGTTCATTGTTGTTACTGTCGGAAATCGGCACTTCATTCGCGGGCTCGGTCGAGCCGACACGGTCACGGCTTCGAGTTGGGTGACTGGCAACAGGGAAGCATTTTTTCAAGTGTTGTTTCTGCAAAAAATGTTAATTTTTGTCACTCTTTCTACCGAAATTTAAGACAAAGCTTAGACAAAAATCTATGAATTTGGCTCAAATAACGAAACGCAATATTTAGCTAAAATGAAAAACAACGCACAAGTTGCAGATAAGCGTAAATGCACAGCATAGCAACCTGTCTACTGCAAGCAATGTATCTTACGAAAACACGCCCATTTTAAAAAAGTGTATTAATAAAATCTAACTTCATATCTCAAGTATTCACTGCAGCTTTTACCTTGTCCTCACTGGTGTTGCATTCTTTGGGGTTTGTGCATTGTTGTTCACAAATAAACATGTTTTCAAATGGAAGTGGATCAACTATCGCTTTCACTTCAGTTTCCAAATCCTGAAAAATTTAACGTTTCATTCACACGCAGCTACACAGCTTCAACTTCTTACAAACTTTTAATTCTACTTCTATAACCGGGCGTTCTATTCCACGGCAGATGACATCAAAGACTTGGCAATGGAGTTTTCTCGATCCTCTTATTACGCCAAGCAATGAACGAGCGAAATGCTCAGCACTTCCTACCAGGTAATCACACCACTGAAGCAATCATTGCAGTTGCAACAGCGTGCAATAAGCCTGTAATTAATATTTTAATATATAATTCAACTATTGTATAAGCTTTTTTTCACAAACTTTTGTTCATGCGCACCATGTGGGGTCGAAATGTTAAGTTTCCGTTAACTTAACAGGTACATTGACATGAATATAAGCTAGTTCCCCAAACGTAGTTATGCAAGCTAACGTAATTAATAGGATCTTTAAAATACGATGTCTGATATTAGAATGACTCGTAACAAATTTCGAATTGAGTTTTTGGCATCATTGTTTGCATGAAAAAAGTCAATGGCGTCAGTGGCAATTTTTGTTTTATCTTGACGATAACAACTGCCTGTAATCGAATGTGGGGAATGCGGTAGAGCGGCTGAAAATTTTGAATGTACTGTATATTTGGTGATATTTTTGAGTTTGTACAAATGGTGTGTACATAGTACACAGGTGGGTGTGTAAACCGATTCTTAAGGTCAAGTGTAAGAGTTGAAACAAAGCCAGATGGCGGATTTAAAAGGTACACAGCAACAGAGCATTAATCATGCACGTTTAAACATTGGGTCAAATTGACATCTTTAGCATGAACACAAGACACCGCTTGTTCAAGGTCAATGGCTAAAGCGGTTCCAAATCAGGCATTCTCCTGAGTAGTTTCCATTCTTCTGACAACTAAATAATATAACCGTCTACGAGGCATGGGTTGGCGATAACAAAGCGAAATTACTATTAGTCCTGTTGCTAGTTCCTTGAATAAATCGTTTGTTAGGCATTTCAAAACGCTACTGCGCGGTTGAAATGCAAACTAATTAGTTCGCTTTCTATGCAGTGGCGAAAACCAATGCTTGGTGCGGTGAAAAGGTTACTCGTTTTTCTGCACGTGTGTTGTACAAGGGCGTCTTCGGGCGTTTACAAGTCACTTTCGAAAGTTATTTAATAAATCACATGAAAGTTGGTCGCGTATTTCAAGCTTCAAGCTCATACAAAAACCTTAAACAACAATAACCAGCGAAGCCATTGACGGTACTGCTGGCGCAAAGCATTTTTAACACCACTTACTGCCACGGCATGCTCGTATAAGATAGTGACAAGTTACCTTCACTCTACTTTCCAACGTATGTCCAAATCCACTGTCCTTAGCAGAATGGCTGTTGGTTGACGTTGTACTTTCGGAAGTGCCGCCTGAGTTTCGGTTTATCTAATAATTGGGACAAATTATTTCAGCGTATATAACAACACAGCTACTTGCACGAGAGTTTCGAGACATATAACACCTTAATTGAAGAATCTAGCACACGACAACGAGGAGTGCCGTGAGGTCTTGCTTAAGGTTTTCGTGATGACACAACTATGTATTTTTACAGTTAACCATGTACTAACCAGACACGTCAATGTTTGATAAGAAATAATTTCCTCCTAGAAACAGTTTTAGCGTAGCTACACAAAAAAGTTTCCCAATTAATTTTCTTTTTTGGCTGGTTGGGGACTTTAATCCAGTTTTTTAAATAATGATTACATAACAAACAGAAAAATACACGATTTTGTACGCAGCACCCGTTCTGTAAGAACGATTTCAAAGTCAAACTTACAAAGGTTGCCACCTCTTTTCTTCTAATCACAAATTTATTAATTAAATTGTCTGCATTAGCAAAGCATAAAATATATCAAAAGTTTTAGCCTAGCAATTTGATGCAGTGAATCAGCAACCGTGGTTGATATTTGATTAAATCGCTGCACTTGACGTCAGTATAGGTCCACTTTGAAAAAAAGTTTAATGAGTATATACCTGTAATACTGTTTATAGAAAACAGGCACTTTTCTCAGCCTATGTTAAGTTAGAGTAATCAAAATCATACCAACGATAAACAATAAAAAGCCACAGATATAAATTAAATTGCCTTAAAACAAGCAAATACATTCTAGTAAAACCTAATTGATGGTACCAGTCAATTTAGTAACGCCCGAAAATTATTCCTCTGCCTCTAGCCAAAAAAGTCTTTGAACTATTCCAGACAAATTTATTAAACTTTAAGCTCCGCTTTCACCAAAAATGCAGTTAAAATGCCAAGAGTATCACAACATGGCACAAAATTAAATATACGTCATTACTCCATATTATTTAGTCTCAAATTACAACAACAAGCTTATGAGCTGACAATATGCATCTCTGGTTACGCAAACTGCACATTAATATTGAATTCAATACCTCTGTCGACGTCGTCTTTGCATGTTTCAGTCGACTTTGTTTAGTTTCGCGCTTCGGCAAGTAGTTAGTCTCTGAAGCCAGAAATCTTTGGTCGTATTTCGGTACGATGACGTCAGAAAGTACGTCATAAGCGTGAAGATCGCTTAAGAGCTCTTGTTCATCGGCGTAATGCGAGTCATCATCCTAAAAAAACAGCCAAATAACAAATGCCACCAACTGATGGCATTCCAAAGATGCCTGCTAAAATAAAAGCAATAAATCTTTTCACTGGTATAAAATCAAAGCAGAGCAAACGAATGTACCCTTCCAACCAATATTTCAATCGACTTCCGCCTTTTACTAATGTAGTCAAGAGAAATGTATAAATTCACAGTTAAGAATGCATAAAAAACTCTCAGCATCTCTTGCTACCTCAGCAATTAGGTCAAGCATCATGGCGCTGTTTTACCAGCAATGCGGTTACAATGATTTAGCGTTAAAAACGAGGATATCACTTCAACCATAATTGAGCAAATTAAAAAAGTTGTATGTTTTGTTCTCTGCATATTCCCTATAGCTGAGTGCCCGGCATAAAATGTGCAAATGTTATTTTTTGATGACTTTTAACATGGCTCGTCAATATAATCAAAACTAGGCTACCGACAGCAAAGCAGACCGTCATATCACGCCATCGACGACACCGACCAAAGGAAAAGAAAGTTGAACATATCCACTTCATTAACTACAAAGCTTGTTTTAATTTGCAGTACTGCTAGTTGGTAAAGAGTATAAATAACAGAACTTGTTTACTCCTAAATGTCAATTTGGGTGTGGACGTGTTAGTCTAACTTTCTAGTTAGGGGCACTTGAAAATCAAAACAAATCTTAGAGCTTGCCAAAAATAAATGAGCCAGATTTTAACTCTTTGCGCCAAAATGAAATCAACAACTACCTCGTAACTACTCAACGAAAAATATATATGGTCCAAGTTCTTACCAATAAGGCAGAAAAGCACATTAAAATATTTCACTGAAGCTTGAGAGGAGGCTATTTTGCAGTCCTGCAAGCCAGAAATTTTATTCTTGTTTGCTTTTGAGCTGGTCAAAATGTTTTTCAAAAAGTATTTAGGTTTTCACATTGCCGTTAGATCTTTCATTAGGTTTTTACAAAAGTCTATCTGATTGTCAAAATAGGATAACCGTTTGACAAATGGCGAATCGCGAGTTCTGTATAGGCGGTCATTGAACCTTGATGTGCTAGCTTGTGTAGAATTCTTTCTGCAATACGAAGGCAACAGAAGGCAAACCAGTCGAGTCGGCGACGGCGGCAGTTTAGATCTCATAGCTAGTATTGACTAAATTGTCAAAACCATATCAGTAAAACGTTTTTCTTGTCTTTTTGCTTTTTAATGACGTAATATTAGAGAATATCTGGGTTTAGAATAGGCCCAATGCAAATAGTAAAATCGACATTTAACAACAACAATCACTTGGCACTGTTTACTCACGCGATTTTGACTTAGTTGATGAAATCTGTTACGCGTCAACGCCGGCTTTAAAACCAGAATGACTCGTAATTACTGTATGCTACAGGCAAAAGGATGTATTTGAAATTAAACTGGGACTCAAACCTTCAGAAAAATGAGTATAAAAAGATTCATTCTATACATCTCAACAAACCTCATTGCTCATTAGAATTTTTTCCACTAAAAACTCTTAAATTAAACTGGGACACAAACCTTCAGAAAAATGAGTAAAAGGATTCACCTCATATACCTCTACAAACCTCATTGCTCATTAGAATTTTTTTTCACCAAAACCTTTTACTTCAATACTCCAATTATACTTGACGACATGGCCAAGTAAAAGTTTTACAAAGTGAGTCTATTTTCAAACGTGCCGCAGTCCATAAAATTTGAATTTCCTCAAACAAATTATTATTATTTGACAGATTTTGCAAAACAATTCGCTTTGCTTCAGCACCGGCTGCTGCTACATTCCCACCATGATTCGCGACGCCCGCAGGAAAGCGATAGTCTTTCTGCCTCGCAAAGGGATTAGCGAGTCATCAAAACCATACTTCCGACCTAAAGCAGCCTATTTAACTATTGACTTTAAGTTATATCTTTATTGTATGGTTCATTTCAAAAAAAATATTTTGTGCAGCTCGCACTGACACTATTAATTTTTATGTCACTTATACCTGTCGCAAAACACTTCGATATCTTTTACTTCTTTTGCAACAATTTTGCCAAAAATTCACTTTACGGTTGCCGGTCTATATTGAACAGATCTTTTGTAGAAAGCCCCCGCCACTAATGCAAAAATGTGAGATTTGAGAAAAACACCCCCGCCACGTTTTAAGTAATGCAGATTTTAGGGTTAGGTTTAGGACAAAATATCAGCTGACATCGCTGAATTCAGTGCTGAATTCCATCAATGAATGAAAATTCTAACTGGATAAGAGTGGTGGCGGGGGCTTTCTAGAAAAAATCCTATTGAACAACTTGTGTATACACTCGCTTCACAGTTGCCAGTTGATGGTTAAACACAAATCTAATTTCTCTTTTTATAGCTTTTTGATTGTCTTGGATACGATGGAAAAACATTACAGCAAGTTGATTAACTCAGTTGGTAAACAAAGAATTTGTTTGTACAACCTACCATAAAATCTGCAATTGTTTTGTCACTTTAAGTAAATCTAATGAACAAACACTGATACATTGATGAATAGGCACTTACATGTAAAAGATGCGACCGACCAATGAGAAATTTCACCGAGGTAGACCTGGTGTTGTTCAACATGCGCGCTGCTTGTTTCATGTCACAAACGGGAATATTGTCGATCTATACACATTAGCAATTGTGACGTTGCAACATTAATTTAAGCTGACCAAAAAAATTGAGATTATGAACGGCGAAGCCGCTATCTTACGGGTCTGTGAGAACCACGGAATTCCTCGGACACGAAAAGCATGGAAAATCCAAACAATAAGAATGAATCAACTGATCAAGGTTGACTTATATTGAACCAAAGTGACAAAACTTTTTACTTATATGTTAATTTACGTGAAATCAATGAGGCCACCTATTCAGGCAGCGGCCCCACTTACACATTTGTTAGGTCTAGACTCCAGGCAAAGCACAGGACTCCCCTACCTCAGATTTGCGAGGTTCGACTCTTCCCTCATAACTCCGCAAACAAATAAAAAGTTTTTCAGTTCCAATATCACAGTATAAATACGCGACCAAATATTCTTTCCCTTGGTCGACTGACTACAGCCCAAACTACCCTTGAAAACTGGTGAAACAAAAGATTTGTGTTCGAGTAAATTAGCTTAAACTTATAACGCCACAAGCCTGACCAGCCAAGAGATGTTCGAAAATCAATTAGTAGGCAAAACAAACAAGACGTTGCGCTGACAGCACCTCAGCGGCGTGACTCAAAAAGCATGGAGAGAGATTCCCGCAGAGACAAGGTCATTTAGAAGTACAAGCTGTAAAGTTTATACGGTATATAAGACCATTTTGATAAACATTTACATAAAGCCAGGCTGACAATTGCCAAAGTAATGCTGAGATTTCAACTCGATAAGATGAGAATTTAGAGATTGCAGTTAACAATCACAGGCGATATAAAATTCCAGAACGGATTAAGGGTTGGCCAAGTAGTCCTAATCTCAACCACAGATGTGTTGAAGATTGCGAAGGGCTTAAAGATTTTACATCATCGCTCTACAAAAGCGAAAAACCAAACAGCAAGTTGCGCTTTGCACTGCAGTTACTTACAAGCCTCATATTTATATTTTGCTGTTGTCACCAGGCATCTGTTAACTTCTCGATATAGCTGTTCTAGTGTAGTTGAAAGTTAAAATAATCTTTATTTAGATTTAAAATCTACATAAAATTCATAAAAACTCAACGTTTCGAAAAACTAAAATCAGTTTTTTCTTCGTCAGGAGTGACTAAATAAAGACCACTTTAACTTTCAATTACACCAGAAGAGCTATATTGAGAAGTTAAGCCTCATATTTCTCGAAACAACGAAAAATGGGCACAAAACAGCCTCTCCTTTGCTTCCTACTTCCTTTCTTACATTCCTAACAGCAATTACTAGATTATGAGAGCAAAAAGTACCACTGAATAGATATTCTAAATACATGCATATTGCACCAATTAATTCAAACTCTAAACTATAGTTCTGTTTCAACCTGATTTTGTTAAGTCAATTAGCTTTCACACAGACGTAAAAATTGTCCAAAAACAGCTGCAAAATACTTTTAATTCTTGTTTAATGGAAAAGTGTAATTTAATAACGATTAAATTAACTTCAGCGTTTTTCAATGTACTTTGAAAGTCGAATAGAATCTGCTTACTGCTGACGGCGCTGTTTACTTTCAAAGCTGTAAAAGAATCTAGGGCAATGCAAATGCAGTTGCACCACTGGTTGCGCAATTGCAATCAAATGCAAATCATTACAATTGCAATTGCTTACTGGCTTTAGACCATTTTAATAAAGAAATAATCTGCAAAGCCGATTTCACGCAAGCACACCAAAAAACGAGAACATTCTAGCATGAAATGAAAAGAAATTAAAAACAACCGTCTTTCAATCAACCAGCCAACAAAGAATTGCGACAAACGGCCCATGATACCCATCTATATAAAAACTGCACTGCGCACCTGCTGTTTACCACTGATTTGATCAACTACTAGAATTTAAAATCCATACGCTCAACTTACAACGGAGTATGCTCATAGAACATAAGAGTTGAAACCAGCAATAAACAGGCCTGAAAAAAACTTCACAAAATATTGTGTTAGCATACCTTCAAGATCACATCTCCTTCGAAAAGTTTCCGCGACAGCGCAGCAACGGTACCGGGCGTGACCTAAAAAAAATGCACGCAATAAGAAACTCTACGAACTATGACGTAAATACATAACTTTCTTTATCGCAACGTAACTTCATCTGCCATTCAAGAGCCTCCTGAGAATTTCCTTTCTCTCTCCCAAGAAATATGCCACAGAACGCAAGCTTAGTGATTTCTATTGACTGAAGTTTTCTTTGGACCTACATCTTAACCACCTTAACAAAATAATACTACAATAAAACAAATGTAAACCAAGCTTTTGGCGCGTGCAGCACATGCTCCAAAGCAGGGGCCAGCGGCTCTCGAGGACCGAGGAGTTGACAGATAGATCAAGGATAAAATGGTGAGCTTAGAAAACACGAAGTTAAAGCAAGATCATCTGCACTGACATATTTACATCACAGTATTTCATTGTAGGGTGATATAAACAAGAGCTAAAATTAGCAACACTATTTTGGCCATGCTTAAGGTTTAGGTGGTCTGGTATCACTTTCCCGGCCTTGCGTTGTGCTTAAATGTAAGCATATTAATCTGCTGCTTTATCATGGAAAAACAAGGTACAAAATACAAGCACATGTTATGAACTGTCATAGTAGTCGATGCGTGTGTTCGTGTTAAATGGTTGTATATATTTATTTGGCCAACAGTGAACATGTAATTAATATAGAGATTATCCAAACCGGTCGATTTATTTGCTTTTGGAAGAACTACCATGATAAGCAAAAACACTAATCAATTTATCGAAATGAGATAATTTTCAAGTGAAGTAACTTTTCTTAACATTTGAGGAAGCTTTGAAAAATGCTGATTTTGCCGGACGCTTTTCGTGGCGCCCTCATCAATGGCGGTAATCAGGTCAGATTGAAGATCTACAATAAACTCGTTATATCTCGATAATTCCAACGGCAGGACAATTATACGCAAACGAACAGCGCGCTTGCGCAATTGTAAACGCTAAAGAAGGAAGGTTTTGGCAAGATATATTTCAAAGTTATACAGTATTTAACCTTTGTACTACCAAAAAAGTTCATTTAAGATTGCACGCAGCTAGTGATAGTACTGACACAGACTACCAAAATAGCAAGCATTGTGAAAAAAGTGGTAATATTATGTTATTGAATGGAGTAGGAGTACGATCAAAATTGAATCCAATCTGAAAGTGCCAAGCTACATTAACTATGCAGCTGATCGGTGTGAAAGTGAACTACTATGATACCAAGAGGTCTCGTAATTAGTTTGCACATTCAGCATTCTATTTCGCGTGGTTGCTTATCAGCTTAGACTAAATAACTCCTACATTGTGACAAAACAAGGCTTCATTTACGTCAATCTTTAACTGAGAACAAAAGAAAACGCGAGAGCGCTGGACTTCATAAAATGCGACAGGAAGTCAAAGAATGCCAAAGACCAAGATAATCGCAGAACACAATTTAGTGAGTAGTAGTTAAATGAATTGCACGTCAATCCAAGACCCCAAAGCTAACATTTGTGTGGGAAAAATAACAAAAAAGAGCATACTTGGACTGTTTATTAGTTTTCTCTAACGCTTGGCCTAGACACGAACTCAATACAAAAAATAATTACAAGTAAATGAAGTGGCCCTTAACATATAAGCGACTAATCGCTGGCAAGAAATAGATCTAAATACATAAAGCTTTAGCGTCAAAAGCGAATAATATTTTTTAGTTTGAAGTCAAAACAGAGATTTACGTCAAGAGGTATGATAATGATATCATAAAGGTAAAGCGCGAACAATTCAGCCTTTACATCTATCATCACGGATTTTCAAAAACAGCTGAAGCCCAAGTGCACTGCATCAGGTATTAACTCAACTTTGAAAGCAAATAACATTTTGGCATTTGTCTTCTCCAGTTTGCCAGTGAAATACATCAGCATAAATATGAACAAAAATCTTAAGATTTTTAAAATAGAAGCAAAAATGCATAATTTTTGTGGGAGAAAGTTGCTACGTTTTCAACAACAGCAGTTCAATGTTTTTTTGTGTTAAATAAATACCATGGCCATAAGTCACGCTTAAGGGTATGATTTTGCAGTAATTGAGGCAGTTCGCATTTGGGACGAAAACTCGAACAAGAGCGCAATAGTTATCATTAGTATGAGAGTATTTTATTTAATATTGGTTTTTCTAAAATCAAATATTGATCTGTAGATTATATCTACAGCATTTATAGTGCTATCTCTGTGACGCTTTTGTCTATATTTAGTCACTGGGTGTCTAGATGGTGACAAATGCATCATGATATACTGCGAGTTGGATTACACAGCCAAAAAATTCGAAAAAACTGCACAGACGAATTAGGGCACAAAAGAGTTTCTTACATGGACATTTCGAACTAAGCGACATCTATTTATCCCAAAGAGGTCATCTCTATTGAGCATCTTCAACTTTGATCCTGACTTACGTCACCGGGATCTAAAAAGCATCCTGTGGGGTTTGACAAATACTTCCCATTTTTTTAAAACCCAAGGAGTCGCTTTTTGTTTTTAACTCAGCTTAAAATATTAAACTATAAACGTTTATTATAGACTATTGTCACATATCTCCTTGTAGCCTTAAATGGGCCATGCCAACTTCATTGCATAACTAGTACCTACTTCAATACATAACTACAGGCTCAAGCTGACATCAGTGTGCTACATAAACCAGGCTAGCTTGATTGTGCCAGTTTGAACTTGAGCTCAGCAGACCATTTGCCATGACATAATCAAATATTAAGTGAAGTCACGATACCAGCAGCTGCTTTATTTTTCATATTTTTTATATCACATCCGTCGGTCTACGAAAATGACACTTTTTCCAACCAGATGAAAATCTTAGTTGACAGATTGTATAGAAATGAGATTCATGTTGCTTTAGACCTACTTTGCTCAGGAAGCGACAACTTCAGACAAAACTGTCTCTACCTGCTTGAAGTTTGGCCTTCGGTATTGTTGTTTTTAAAGCTAAATTAACAAAGGCAACTGTTGTGGCTGGAGCATGCGAGGGAAAATTAATAACTATTTATCGGTTTCCTATACAGATCACTTTGATCTTTATTAAATTATCGAGGAACTAAAAGCAAAGGCCAATACAATGATAAAACTAATAAATAAGATTACTTTTTAGTCTAAGACCCACTTGCTTTAGAAAGTTTATTAAAATCTGATTTTTAATAAAATTCTATCAAATTACAACGATTTGAAGAGATATACATAGTTATAACCAAACAGGTCCACGAAAAAAATCACCCAACATATTGTTAAAATGGTCTTAGTCAAAGCGAAAAATGACAGGCGGTTAAGACTCCAGCTGTCTAACTGCCATTGGATATCCACTTGAGACATAATTATAAGATAGTAATAGTCTAAGGGCGATTATTATATCAGCAAATGGTCTTGAAAATCGATAGCCTAGTTTTGATCTGCATATCACCTCGTCAAAAAATATCCTCAATATCTTATCAATACATTTTGGTATTTTTTATCAAATTTAAATGAAGACACAGTATAAAGATTCTCAGCATGAAAAATATCGCAAAAATGGCACAAAACATTTATTAATGGTCAGAGATAAACATTTATCCATTATGACCGATCTAGGCTGCTCAAACCAGTTAGAGCGCTCCCCTGAATGCAATTATTACAGTAAACCTTTTCCATGCCACTGAACCGCTGCATAACCGACCAGTGTTACTCTAATCTTTTCTCAAAAAAGAAATTCCCCCCCTGCCTTCGTGTTCACCCACATCACAGAGCCCTTTTGCCGTAACTGCAAACCCAACAGGCAGTGAATCTGGATGAAATGTCGTGTGGGCTCCCCATGAAGGGCCGCGGCTGGGCGCCAATGAATTAAAACTTAAAAACCCCAAGCAAAAATCCAAAAACGTGGAGTAAAATTTAAACTTGCTCTTCTAAGCTATTCTGATGAAGCGTATGTTCTCAACTGGGAACACTAGCACGGACAAGCATTTTGCATTCATAATTGTAGGCAGAACTTACTTGCGTTATAGTTAGCTTCTTTTCGTCAGTCAGTCTGTCGACAGAATCGCACAAAGTAATTCCAAGTTTACAGCTAACATCAGAGCGATGTAGAATTACTTCCTAAAAGCAATCATGACGTTAGATTGCTAATAAAACTGTAGCCAGCCTGAACGTCATTCAATGGGTTTTCTCAGTGGCACTGTCGGCAATGCTTTTGGAAAAGACACTTCACGATGAGTGCCTGATGGGCTAGACTTCAGCCTTTATGACAACTATTTTTGAAAAGTTTACAAACTTTCTTATGCTTTGCTGCTCAAACTGTTGCGCTGAAAGCAGTGAAAAATATGACATCAAAACTTTAATAAAATTAAGTACTGACAAAGCTGGTGGTCTAAGGATTGTTATTGCGCGTCTGCTGGAATAAAAGAACAGCGGAAATGCTTTTTAAAGCGATGACCCCAACAAAAGATTGCAGCAAATCGAGTCTTAATTTATGATTTCAAATCCAACTTGGACCTGTTTGTTTATATTTCTTAAAATTGTGATGAAAGACGCATGCTGCAGAGCCAGCTTTGAGCTTACAATGGCGACATATTGACGCTGTACATGAAACGCTTCGCTTTTAGCGTAAAACTGCAAGTTTAGCACTAAGAAGGCGCTTACATCCACACCTACCTCGAGACTAACCCCACAAAAGTTCAAGGATTCTATTTAAATAAGGAACTGAAGATCGCTATTTGTGATAGCCGAAATAAATTGCAATCTAATTTAAAGCTGAATAATTGCCTGTGTTTAATGTAAAGGATTCCTAATATAGCGTTAACGGTTTGAAAAACTGTATGATTGAGGTTTCTAGTACTTTCGATGAAGCAGTGGAATGGCAGCTACCAATCCAGTGGATTCTGGGATAATCAAACTAACAATTACACAAAGTACAAGCGACTTCAATTTGCGTAACTGCGCATGAACTTTGCTTCATTTTTTACAGATCTCAGGCTTCCCCTGTTTGTACATTTCAGTGATTTAAAAGCTTTTTACTCAAAGCATAGCCATGATAGTAATTTTTGAAGTGGCTTAAAAACGATAATACAAATATCAGTTGTTTCAAATAATCACAAAAATGGTCGGTAACTACGTGGATTGCGGTACTAAACTTGTAGTCACTTCAACTTTCATTAATTGACAAATGCTGTCACCACTCAGGTCACTGTATACGCAAGATAATTTGCCGACTTATAAACGCGACAGTGGTTCGTTATGGACAGAATATATGAGCCATAAAACATACTTTCGACCACTATAACAACACTAAAGGCGCCAAATTTCACATGGGAAACGTTAGCATCAATGGTATTGTCGATTGACAACTATGCTGTATCGATTAAGGCAGCGCCCTGTACGATTTTTTGATGTTCTAAATTAAGTGCCCGCCCAGGCATTGTTAGTACGCAGCTAAGAGTTGACTGGACTCATTGTTGTAAATGACAAGCATTGCTTGAAAAACTAAATACAATTAAACAATGCCGTGAAAAGAATGAAGATCTTTGGAACTGGGCGTAATTTCATATGACCTATTACAATCTCACGACCCGTCGATTTGACCAACGCAGTCAAATGTGTGCTCTTTGTTTCACTACCAGTAATAATATGCCAATCTCATATCTCGCAGAACGAAAGCAATACAATAAAAGATGATATCGTTCTATAGTTTGTATTATGTTCTCAATTACAGTTCCTTTGATTCTAAACAGTCGTTTCTAGTCTCCAAATCACCAAAGATAATTAATCAAAAGGAGAAAGAGAAATTTCTTTTTGAAGAAGCCGAACGCTTGTGAAAGTTCCAAATCACTGGTGCACACTGTAATGCGATTTCATTAGCCTGAACAGAACAGACAAATTTAAAAGCTAATGATTTTTCAAAACACAAAACAGTGGATGTTTTGAAACCGTTCCACAGCTCTGGTAACTCCCACAGTAGTTTAACAAACCAAATTTTCAGCCAAGCTATTTCTAAAGTAATCATCAGAGATCATTTCAAAAGGTAACATGAAGTTTCAAACCGTGATCAAAGTATTTCTTATTACATACCTCTTTCTCAAATCGAACATGATATTCATCTTCATAAAGAAAATTTTCTTGCTTTAATGGCTCGTCATGTAGTTCATCAAGTAACTTGTCCGATTGGCTTCTGCACAACAAAAGGTACAAGGAGCTGGTGGAGGCATATGTTAGGCTATAAATCTAACCATCTTTTTAACACTTCACAGAGTAACGTCTGACTTCAATTATTCGCATTTTGCTAGTTATACCACTATTCAAGCAAATCTTATTTTCGACATGATACACTGAACACACAAATGATTGTACTGCTCGCCAAATAGGATCTCGAACTTGTAGTTCGAAAGCCACGAAATATAAGGATACCTTAAGCTTGAGGTATAAAAAGAATTCCAAAGCTTCTGTTTGTCTTCCATCTCACATTTGCAACGACCACTTTCACTTGAAGTTTGGGTCGAGGCGTCACATTTTCCAGATGAGGTACCGCGGGGTACATCGCCCCCACTGTTACTGCTGCGGGTAACAACCACAGTAATCGGCTCTTCTGCACATTCAAAAGCTTTTGCAGCTTCTTGGTGGGAGGCATTAGACAAGTCTTTGCCGTTTACCTGATGCAAAAAAAACACAAATTATTTCTAGTCTGGTTCCAAGACAGAAAAGCCGTTTGACAACTTCACTTTGAAAAAGCATCAAATGTAAAATTGCTATCAATACACCACAAAAGATAATTAAAACAAAGTCAAGCAAAGCTATGAAAGTTACGACGCGGAGGGTCATGCCCTTTCTCGGTACTTAAAACGGCGAGAAGCACACGACAAAACAAATTGAGGTTGTTCAAAACAAACGTCATTGCACGTCATTTGATTGGCAGGGGATAGAAAGTGAAGTCGGTGTAAAAGCAGGTGTTTGCAAACCGTGCTATAAGGAAGGTTGCATTAAATACATTGAACTTCCTCTTTCGAACGGATTGTGAAGACCAATGAGACTATTAAACATAGCGTCTTGTAATTTTATAAAACACCATTGATTTTGTTTGTTTACAAGCGAAAGCAGTTGAAATTTAAGCAAAATGAATAACATCTATTCACAACAATGAGAATTTCATCAAGAATTCTTGTTTTACTGCTTCACCGCTCAGACATAGTGACAGTATTTAGACAAGATACAGGTGCTTGCTGTTCACGAGCTAGTGAATTACCAGCCTCTAAAAGCAAGAAAAAAACTCGTGCAGCATCGTATTTTATTACCTTACGGAGTAATTAGTGTCCTTTTCTTTAAAATATACAGCAGTAGCAGCACTACACAACCTGATGTATCGCAATTGAAATACTGTTTCATGAAATATTCGAATTTTGAGTGGGGCAAAAGCAACTGTCGAATGACACAATACCAGAAAATATGCTGCTTAGCCTCGGAGATATATAAAATATGAGCTAAAATAACAATTTGTAATGCGATAGCACTCAGTACAGGTTTTCTTCCGCTTAACAACAAACAGGTGATCAAATTTCTTGGTAAACCGAAATTCGGGTAATGAAATTTTCACCCAGTTATGATGCATTTGTACAATGTTTTTCATCTGTTGCACTGCAGCAATCTTTTGTAAAAGCGGGTGCAAAAACTGCAACAAAACAAAAGCGGAGGCTAAATTCACCATATGCCCGCCTTGAAACAAGACTTCAATTGACATGAACCTACTATACTCGTAAATCATGATCGAGAATACTTAGTTTACATGAAAACATGATGAGCAACTGAGCGAACTCCTGTTGTTCTAGCCACACCAGACATATTTATGTGCAAACTTGTTCCAAAAATAGTTTATTAACTAATTTTCCCAGCTCCACGAGTTGAAGGTAGGCTCAAGCCAGGCGTCCAAAAGGAATAATCCCCCCCAAAAAAGTAATTCCCTCCCCTACAAAACTTAATTGATTTCTCCAAGATAACAAGTATGACAACGAAGCCTTTTGTCAGGATAGATAACGAACAAATAACAAATCGACTAAAAGCTACTTTCGAACGAGGTCAAGGCAAAAGTAACGTGGCTCTGATGGCTAGAGCATTTCATAAAAATGTCTCACCAAAGTCGGGAATATGCTTGATATACAATTTAACCTTTTAAAGTCTAGACCAGTGCTTTTCAACCTTTTTAGCGTCGAGGAACCCTATTCCTAGTCGTGCAAATGTCGCATAATCCCATTTGACAAAAAGTTCAAAAGAGTACAACCAGAAAAAAAAACATGTATTTTGCTATCACAAAAACTCGATTTATGCACATATACACAAATCACCCTTGTCTGAATATTTAAATCATAACTCAAGAAACCCATGTGGAGCTTCTAAAAATCACGGAACCCCTGGGAATGATACACAGAACAGCGATTGAAGAGCTCTGGTCAAGATACAAGTTACCACAACCCCAATAAAGTTTGTTTTATGAGAAAAGATAAATGCTTTTCCGAAGTGGCTAGCAGCAAGGCAACTTCATGCTGATTGCTGTTGATATAGCTCGACCTGTGGATTAAATTCTCACGGCTTGGCGGAGTCCATAGAATATTTATTACCAGAAAACAGTAGCCCTGGCATTTTCTGGTTGTTTTCTTTACCTATAGGCGCCGTTGAGGACGTAGCCCGCCGCGTCTAAAGGGTTGAGTGTCGCCTTAAAGTAGTTTTGTGATATAGAGATAAATGCCTAAGTGAAGGGCATTAGTCAAATCGTGTTATTAACCTCAGCAGTTGAGAGTGAACTAAATGTCATCTCAATAGGCATTAAACAACTAAAATGACTGTTGATATCAAATTGAAAGCATCAACGAATAAAAAACCTGCAATGGTCAAATACTGCATTAGTTCGGAGACCAACATCGCTGCAACAAGAACCTGATGGTTGAAACAAGTATTTATGCCATAGTCTATACATTCAACTAGGCTTATTCCGGGCAACCCTAAAAAATTTGGATACATCCGAAAATTCCTAGAGAAATAGGACAAAAACTCAAATAGAATTACGTTAACGCCTAGTTTAGCTTAACTTCGTTATCAAATTTTACCAGTAGAATGGTTATATGTTTAGTTTTTATAGACTTTCGAAACTTTCATACTTTTGCAATTTCTGTACTTTTTCAGTCGGTAGTTCTTCCACATTTTCGTAATTCATTAATTCTAATAACGAAATGAATTTCTGTATTTCTGTGACTTAGTCATTCCACAGTTCAATATGAATTTTCGTAAATCTGGATTTGCGTATTCTAGTGGTGTCCCTTATACACCAGTTAAGTGCAAGGGCAACTTTGAATCATTTATTCATTTCTGACCAACGCTAAACACACTGGTTTAGCTTTCCTTTGATGTTACCGTTAAGGGCATCACAAGCTGCTTTGAGACTAGCACTTCAATCAGCAGATTTGCTGACAAAACTCTTCCATCAATCGAATGCACGCGTTTCTATGGCAGAGGCAAAAGTAGTCAAGCCGTAACCTAAGGTCATCAGGCCGCAAGACATCGGGAATTCGCGTCTTGTCTACAGTTATAATTACTTCAAAACACAAAATCCTTTTATCATCGCGCACCAAACAGATGTCAATCTAGGTCTCAATTAATTGCCATTATTTTAAGAATTTCAAATCTCATTACCCTTTTATCTGCCGTTCTAAATCAGAGTCTGGATGCACTCAAATCAAGTTCTTTTGCATTATGATTCAATTAGCGAAAGCTTGATGGTGTTTGATGTTTGAAAAAGTGCACCCATGATTTAGTTTAGGCAAAACATAACCTTGACTAATTTTAGTTGATGCTACCATATACTTCTTAAGCGCAAACAGATGTTAATCTTGTTACTGTTTGCTTTTACTTTTTTGATCACGTTGTCTCCAAGCTGTCTTGAACGCAAACTAGTTGTTTAATGGGCTGTGCCAGTACTAATAATAAGCTTAAGTAAACTTATCAGTGTGCTGATAAAAAGTTCTTAAATCACAGTTCAGTTAGAAAATGGCAACTGCAATCAAAATTGCTGAAAGCAAGCCGGCAATGAAACTGCCAATCCATAATATTTTCCACAGAAGTCAGATCTGGTTGTTTGTTAAATTAATTCTATTGAAGCTATTCAGCTGACAATTTGTTCAGCAAGTTTCAAAGCATGTGCACGTCTTTCTGCGATTTTTCTTACAGTCGGCACAACTTTGATCTATCAAAGTTTACACGCTGTTTTCATGAATGCTTTAGGTTCAGGGATAATATAACAAATTCTACTCCTATCAACAACAAGTTTCCAAAAATTGCATTCTGCAGTTCACAACTTAACTGCATGATTATGGCATCACAAACAGCTTTAGCATCTACGCTTGGCGGGTAGCGTGATGAGTGTAATGACCCAATACGTCTGCAACCTGTTTGATGAGGTTTTGTATGGATAATATACAAATTAATCACAATACTCAGTTTTACAATCTCATACATGCATATTGTTAACTTGCAAAGCAAATATTATATTTGGTGTTAGACTAGCGATTTCGCAAATCAAAAATTTCTTAACGTATTTTAGAAGTTAAACCGGTAAATCCTTCGCCGAAACCCCTTGAGCTTCTTAAATTTCGAGCCTGTTCAATGCGGTGCTGGGAACTACTTAAAAACCACTGTACTCGGCATAAAGTTTGAGCATTCAAAGGTAACAAGCGGACGATATTAGATGTGGTGCTGCGTGGGCATAAATGCCGCCAGTCTGCGTTTATGTGTCGCGGATTTTCGGTAGTAAAATTTCTAATTAAATCATTCATCACTTACAGTGATAATTTTGAAATTCATTGTATTTTTCGCACTCCTCAGTAATCCTTAAAGTTTTGACATTTCAAATAAATTTTCAAATTCACTTAAGGTTTATCTGCAAAATAATAAGGTAAGCCAACGTCATAAAAATTTTGTTTCCTGATTTTTTTTCTTTTATCCTAAAAAAAATCAAATAGCTTAGCAAAACACCAGAATTTCAAATCTGCTAAACAATGAATTAAGCCCACTATCAAAATAAATTGGGCGACCTGTTACACAATATGTTAAGTTTTCAAAAGTGAACTTAAAACTAGCTCTCAAGCTTCTATCTTGTTTCTTGCAAGACACCAATCTAAGCTAAATCGTTACCTTACATATATTTTAGTCTTATCTGCCTTTTGCTATTACTTGCTGTATAAAATTCGTACTTTCAACTGCAAAAAATTGTCGACATATCGGCGCTAGCATAAAACGACACAACGCAGTGTCTTCACACAACTCACCACTTACAGTCGAATCACTACTTTCCGCACTGCACCGGTTGCCGGTCACACTGACAGCGAGTGACTGACCGATGTTGGTTAGTAAGAAAAAAAAAGAAAAAAGTTCTTTTTTTCTTATTATTGTGACCTCTAAAACTTCGATAAAAAAACAATCACGCTTTGTTGATCAATATTACGTGTTACAATCAAGATATTGTTACCATTGGGATGTCGCAAGAGTTGATTTTGCGATTTTATAAAGGCTCAAATTCTGATTTTGAAAATGTACTTATGTCACTACCACAACTTTGGCCTTTGGGAGAATCAGCCGCGTCATTAAGAGTTAGCCAATAAAAGTGTAGGGCAGGACAAAGAATGCAAGAAGAACCCAACTAGGCAGAAACGGAACTGCGTGATATGCAATCTTATTGTTATTAGCACCACGGATGAAAATTCTATGGGCAAGACAAAATCGCAGGAACCATTTTTGCAGACCAGCATTGTATGAAGGTAAGAAGTTTTACGAAAACACAAAAATCAACAGGTGTAGCAGAAATTTTCAAACATTTTCCATGAAGAGAATGTAAAGCAATGACATCAGACAAAAATGAAATGATGGTCAAAAAGATCAAAGGACTTTCAACAACGATATTGTATTGTAACTTTAGAATCATTGCAGGCGTTTTAAACTAGCCAAGAATTAAAGTCGGAAATCAATGATAAACAAGCACTTGAGTGAAATTAATGCATATTTTAGTTAAAACTATCCTTGCTTTGATAAAAATTATAGAGTTCGTATGGTCGTGTTTTTTTGACAGATGCACAGTATTCGACTAGCCTCGGACGGTTTCAATTCTGCCAGCTGTTATGGATGGCCACGATATTGCTGGTTAATGGGCCGAAATATTTTTTGTTGACAAAGATCATTTTTAACAGCACAAAAAGCGGTTTCTTTGAACTCCGTTAAAACATGTAAGTAAAGCCAGATAAAGGTAAATGCTTGTTTTGGCAATTATTATCCAAAAACAAATACATTTATCTGACAAATGAGACCGCCTTTTGGTTACCGTGCCTTTGATTTTTCCTTTTGTTTGGATTGCTAGCTCTGCGCACCATCAAAAAACAAGCTAGTGAAAGATAAAACAACCTAATAAGGTATTTTGCACCAATACCGCTGCACTTGACTGCGGAATCTCTTGTCGCATTGCAATTGTTGTCAAGAGGGCAAACACTGAGAGACGTAGATTACGTCAAAGTACGCTCCATCAATGTCTTGTTTAAAAAGTGAGGGGGATTAAGCGACGAGAAGGCGTTTGCGAGAAGAAAGAAGTGGCAAAAAGTTTACTTTGCACTTTTTTGGCAACTGAGGACAAACCTATGGACATATTTTTGAAATGGAATATTTCCTAACAGGTTATTGCTACTCTCCAACATTAATACTGTGATCTGACATACAATTCTTGCGGATTTTAAAATATAAACAGTTCTACGATATAACATATTTCGCTTATTTCATTTATTAATTTTTTATATTTTGCTCATCACGAGTGATATACAAAAGATATTTGTTATCACAATCATCTCAAACACAAAACAGACTGATTTCTTAATTTTAAATTAGGGGTTCTTAAATTTTGAGACCTACGCCCTTGACAACGTCAACAACAACCTGTGCCCCCTCTCCCCTTATCACGTAAAATTCTTTATTTCTTCTTGAGATGATTTTGTTCCGATCGCTCGTCATTTCGTCACATTATATATCTCCAAAACGGATCTTTTTTGCTGATCGATATTTTTAAATCGCTGATTTTGACAAATTATCTCAATCTTTTTATGGGGTACCAGAGGATAATGCCCTTTATGAACATTTTACTCCCTCTGGCCAGAGATGCGCTTTACAGTTTAAGAACACCTGTTTTAAATAGCTTCCAAAGAGCTGATAGTTTCGATGCTAAGCACCAAGTAAAATGGTTTTACTCACATTAGCACCCGCTACTATTATTTGGTATTGCTTGGTTGTTTAACGTCAGAGTGTGAGTTTGAGAGCAAATACTTTTTGAATACATGTAGTTAAGAAAAAGATAAAACTGCGAACTTAGTCGTAGCACAACACACCTTGCCTAGAGCGTGAAATTTGTACGTTTCTTGCATTACTCTGAATTTGTTTGATAACAAATCACCAGTTGAAAATGAGCAAGCAAGCATATTACATGTATTTGTTTATCAAAATTTTCGGCGTGCTCCGTCATGTATTTGTTGTCCTTACAACCATTGTATACGTAAGTGCAAAGTACATGCTTTTTCCTATTTGTTATGCGTCTGTACTTTCATTTTGTTGCCTCGGTGCTGGACCGGGGTTGGCCACATTTGCTGCACGAAAGAGCCAAAAGCAACAGAAGCCCAAATTGAAAGAGGAGCAAATCTTCGGGATGTCGCGTCGACATATTGCCATGCGAACCGCTGACGAAGACCGTTTTTTGGAAATCAAAGTCTTCAAAGCCTGGATTAACGCATTTTTTATCCCACAGAGACTGAGACCTTCTTAGTTGAAGATCATTGTTTTCAATGCTCAAAATCACGCATTTACACCCTTTCACCGGCCAAAATTAAGTGTGACGGACCGCAGGCTGCACACCCCTAGGCTACATCCCTACGCAAGTTGCACACAAAAGCAGCATCAATCAAAAGAGTCGCGGTTTGGCAACCTCTGTACTGGACACTAGGCCAACATCTTCCTGACTTTTTCAAGCTTTCATCTTGCGCTCTAGGTCGACCACAACAACTGCTCAGTCATTCCAGCTCAGCTGGAAATTCAGAAAATAACATTTTTAGTAGATTTGGTTCAAGGGGGTATTCGAAGATAGGAGGGGTGACTCTGTGATAAAAAGTTTTCCAAAAAGAAGTCATAAGTTACTACAAAGGTATTAATTTCTGAAAAAATCTGGCTTTGCCTCGCACTATCTCACCAATGCAGGTTTGGCTCGAATAATAATTCATTTGTCAACGGCACATATCAATAATATACATTTCTGAAAGGGGAAAAGAAGTTTCCAGCCCTGATAAAGTGCTCGTCTGAGACCAAAAACGTAGGCGTTTTGATTCATTATCTCTGTATCAATATGCTTACCTTTAAGTTGTTTGTTTTTATCTAGTTTTGTAAATCTTTGTTGCAGCCCGAGAAAAATGTCTCTTTCGGGAAATACCATGCGGTGGGCTCTCTTATATGGCGTTACTTGCGACCTTGAATCCCCACTTCGTATCGGCTTTGGCTCTTTTCTTTTTGACACAATACCACCTCTGAGATTCGAGACGCATTCGGGAATACCACTTTTTTAAAATAAATAAGCTCAAATTCTTGTAATATATTTATTTATCAACGATGCCTTTTTGTAAACTTAATTAAGACTGTGAACAACTTAACGTTAGTAATCACACAGAAATTTCGACAGATGTGGAAACAAATATTCACAGAAATTAACTTGCTTTATATCGCCGACTGCTGAGCCGTGTCTAAATTGTCAGCACGCACAGCTTCAGTCAAATGAGTTTCAACTTTTGGTGTGGTATAACTTTAAAGTTTTATGCACGTGAGGCCCAAAAGTTTATTACTAGCTTCAGAGATTACATTAAAACAAAGCAAAGGTCACTTGGCTGTTCAAATAATCCAAAAACAAATATTTTACTTTTAACCTTACCGCAGCCGTAACGATACAAAGCAATGGCATTCTGTTTAACAACTATGCATTTGTCGTAATTCTCCGTTAAACTCTCAGTAATGACGTCGCAAATTGAATATAAACGCTTATACTTTTAAAGCTAATGTTGACGAAACACATCATACATATTGACATCATAGGGGGAGAACTGCACTAGTTAACCAGAAATTCGAATAATTACGCAAGTGGCGAGAGGCTATAGCTTTTGCCCACGACTGGATATTGGTAAACAAGGGTGCAATTCTCGATTTGAAATTCGCAAAAATTGGTAAAAAGCGAAGCTGCGACCAGCTTTGTGGAAGCAAAGCGAGTAAATTGAACGTTTCAAGCAAACTTAGGTCTATATTCTTGCGGGAGTTACACAGCGATTAAACAGAAAGTTCAAGAGATTAACTTTTAACGATAGCAATTAACTTTTTGATAAACTGATTACTGGTTAAGGGATATTAATCTCTACGGCTTAGCCAAACCTTTGCCCAATTTTGGTGAAGCTTTTTGTTTTAGCTGGTCATTTGAGCAGTCTTTTCTTGACAAATTAAAGCATCAAATATTCGGACGATAAAGTGCCGCTTGTTAAAAAAAAGCAGCAGTTGGGGCGAAACAATTCGAGAACGAAGATACCATGCCAGCTGCTGGCTGGCAAGGTGCAATTTAATTGCATTTTAAATTCTTTATCAGTGACATAATGGTACGATTTTGAACTAACTGTCACGTCATAAGTGCCTGTTGAACTGAAAATGTTTATTCTCACCAGACGTGGTTTGACAATTTACTTTTAGCTGTTTTGAATTCTTGAAGCTACATTATTATAATTGACTCTTAAAGTCTATCTGAAATTGCAATTTCACCACATCACTTATGGGTGGTGGGCCAACGACCTCAATAGCCTCCAATACATTATTGTTGCCACTTGCAGACAAGGGCCATTGATTGGAAAACTTTCGTGCGAGGCAAATGATTTTTTACACTTAGAATTCCTGATTACTCTGATCGTGATCTCAAACAGCCGATCCACAGTTCGTAAGAGGCGACTCTTGGGCAAGTCCAATGGCAACGGCAGTCTTCCCTGTTGGTGGTGGGGGCTACCATTCAGTAATTTGCATTCATCACTGGTTCGAAATGGGCTGCCACTTTTTCCCTAGCCTAATTGATTTAGGTTGACGGCTTTAACCTGGATTGCCGTTCGCGCCCTACCTCCATCTCAATGAAGATGAGGGGTAAACCAACCAGCCAAACAGTTTGGGCCAGAAAATGCGGTAAAAATAATTAAGACGTACAGGCCTGATACATTGCTTTTTTACGGACTCAAGGTGCCCATGTTCGTCGGGCTGGAGTGTGCGGGATTATGCATAAGCGTAAAACCACGAGACATAAAAGTTCAAGCCTGTCTTCTTATCCCCCAGAAATAAGCAAACTTCTTTTTTTCGGAAAACATGATAGATAAAAAATAGGCAACAAATAGCTGGAAATATTCGAAAATATTTTTATTATTGTTTTTATATGAACTTCTAGTGACCTGTTTTTGTGATTCAACAAATACTATTAAATATTTTATAGCCGTTTTAGTCAAATTGTTTTTGTTTTTCGAGCTGCTGTTTGCGAATTTGTTTGTGAAGAAATGAAAAGTAACTTTTTAATTGAAAAGTTAGTGAACTTTGTGTTTTCATCGCGACTTTTCCAAACCCCGATGACCCTACAGAGATGATTGCTTTTTGTTTGTAGCTGAGACACAAAAACGGCTGGCAACCTCCTTCAGGGCCGTGCGGTACTCAGTATGCAAGGCTTAACGAAAGGTTGACATATTAGACACAATTACGTAGTTATCACTTGTGACGTAGCGCTTCGTAGCTTTGTTTCTGATCTACAATCTGCAAGACAGCACGATAAAGTTTTTCACTGAAAATTGTCACAGCAACAAAACGAATACCGGATTAACTGTTGGGTAATGGCTTACAGTTAAAATAATATGATTTCAATAAACAAACTACTCAACGCCACAAACATAAGATCTAAAAAAACGTCTTAAATATTGCGGGAGGCAAATGATTTTTTAGGTTTCTAATGTCTCTTATCTCCCAAACAATTTGTTTTGTAGCATTTAACTTCTTGAACCAATTGTTTCGTAGTTTACTTATCAACATCCTACATGTCGCTAAAGGAAACATGATTTCGGTGTGACCTCAAAAGCCGGAGATTTATAAAGTTTTAGATTATTGTAGTGTTGACTAAAATGCATTTGAAAGGTTTGTCCGTACCAACAATTATTTTTGCAGGTCTGTTGCGCCTCTGCATAAACTTCAAAGATTTTTGCAGGCATTAGTTCATCAATATTTATCAAAAAATACTAAACAAAGCAAAAAGATCTCCTGAGAGCGAAATCATCGTTAGTCTAACGTAAACAATTTAGTGCTTAGCAATAAGATAAAACTTCTGTCACAGATTACACAAAAAATACCGGCACTTGTGGTAAAACAGGAGACTTTGAAAGTTCGCTACCATGGCTTCAATCAGCACCAGACAAAAAAATTGGATTACATAATGTTTTTATGTTGTCTAATTTGTTTATTTACCTCTGTCGAAAATTTAATTTCTTTTGAGAATAAAATGCAACTTGGTCTAGACTTTTTCAAAAAAATTGTCAAACAATTTTATACCTGTTTCTTCCGTCTCGCCATTGTCCGCTTTTCGTGGAAATCAACAAACAGCTGTGGCTTGAATGTGACCGCCTTCTTGTAATGAATGAGGCAGCCATCTTAGGGTCCGCTCGGATGTCAGTTTGCATATTATTTAAGAAATAAAGCTCAGAAAAGAGGCTCTAAATAAGTTCCTTAAAAACCTTCCATATGGTAATGCCTTTAAAAGTGACTATTTTGAGGGGGCACTAATGTTTTTTTGCACGTAAATTTTGGGCCATCGGGTATTACTTATTCTAACAAGACTTGCTTTGCCATCCTCTCTCCCTCTTAATCTAAGGCACCACCGAACAAGGAACTCTGCGACGTATAAAGCGGTAGGCAGTGTAAGCTAGACTACACAAACATTGTCTGGTGGTTACTATCATAAAAATGTACAAAATTGGAAAGCGTAAAGTTCAACTGTTACAATACCATCGTTTTGATATGCTTCAAACCAAATTAAAACACTAACAGAACTTTGATGAGCATTTGCTTAGCGGAAGGCTTTTCGGATTACACATTAAGATTTATTGTACAATAACTATGAAGCAATTAGAGTCTATTCGTTTGTATATTATGACGTGTTCAAAACATCACCGCTTCGTATGTCATATACAAAAAATAGTTGACAATTGTGACGTTTTTTTACAAATTGCCGGTATGTTTACTTAATTTTGTAAAGAGCTTGATGTGGAGAAAGGCCAGCTACTTAACATTACTGATGAATATCACATCGATAGAGTTTAATGTTGTTATAAAGACGCGTGAGGCACATTTTGCTTCAAAACAAACTTAACAAATTAAGGCAAAGGATTTGAAGTTTACACAAAGCACTTACGCACAGTCAATAAAAGCCCTACCTATGAATGCAGTTTGTTTTTGAGCCTTCATCCAACCTCGAAGCGAATATAAAGCTTTGAACAGAAAAATATAACTTGGTGATTTATTCACAGATTAGTTTAACAATGGGTTTTACTACAGTCCTATTATAGTTCAATTTTACCACACGTTGAAATGTCTCACAGCAGGCTACATCGCTTAACCGATATCCGTTTAAACGGCATCTTAAAATAGATCATAATATTAGAGAAAATGCCATTTCCAAAATAGTTTAACGAGGAAATGGTGAAAATAAATAAAATGAATTTAAATATTATTTTCCAACAATAGAATTGTTGTTTTTGTTAATTTTTGACGCCCTAAAGCCTTTTTTAAGGGGCGAGGGAGGAGAGAGACATATAAGCTCATAAAATTATCTTGGAAGGGGTGAAATGCACCAAACCCTTGAATACTAATTCAATATTTATTCAAATTACCCAAAGGGTTTAGAGAGATCTGAATGATGGGGACTTTTTTATCTCCTATGCAACTGCTAGTACGTTAGTCACCACATTTGCAGTATCAAACCATCTAGGTCTTCATCAGGGGTACGCTATGTTCTAGCGGGTTGTCGGGATATAAAATGAAGAGGTAGGCACTTTTAACTGAGCAAATCATTTGCAGAAGGTTTTTTTTTTACAATGATCTACAGGTCAAAGTGTCAGGCAACAGAGGTGTAAGAAGATAAATTTGAATGGGAATAGGTGGGGAGGCTTAGTTTGTACACTGCATAACTTGACGGTCTTTTGGTAAGCGGTGAGACATGCAAGGTTCATGTCGTTGCGACCGACGCAAGCGATAGTTGGGATTGGAAACGTGGGTTTGAGAGCAAACACCTGTTCCGCTTAATCGCGCCGCCAGGTACGAAACGCTCTGAGAGTTTCACTAGCAATCTCTCGATGTCAAGTTGCTACACACCAACATTCATCGACACGCTACCGACATACGCCTCGCGACGCTGCCGACGTCCATCGCACCACGCTGCCCATGAAAAAACTTGGCGCATGCTAGTGGACCAAGCATTTTCCTGGCTCTAAAAATTACATTTTTTGTACACCGTAAATAATTTTCCCTTCTTCCATAACACAAATGTTCAGTGGGCTCATATCCACTTTCTATCCGCTTCTCTATAAACTATGCCGTAAAATTATTAGTCTGCAGCAAAACTAAACAGCGTGCCTGCTGTACCAGAATCGCTTGCTGGAATCCCCTGCAGTAGATAACCAGATATGACGCAATAATTAATGATTGCTGCTTGGCAGTTAGACAGGCAACTAACTAAACAAAGATCAAGACGAAAATGAAATTAAGAAAAGCCGGTATACAACCTGTATAACTTATTTATTTGGACATTGTGTAGTTAGATTAAGGTTTACTCGTCAAACATGTTGGTTGGTTTGTGGCTGAAAAATGCCAGTGTTGAGGAGACCCGAGTCAACGAGTCAACTCGAATCGGTATAAAAAAAGACTCGACTTTACTCGAGTCATTCGCAGGAAATGACTCGACTCGACTCGGGACTCGACACCAGTGACTCGAGACTTGAATTCTATGACTCGAGATTCGAGTCAAGGCTCGACTGGTCTGCTGATAATGAAATTACTTGCATAAAAAAATTTCTGTCTTGGAAAGTTTAATTTCTTGAAAATGGTATCTTGAAAATTTGTGTGTCTAAGAATAATTTTTTGCGCAGTGGCAACAATTGGCGTAGGGAGGAGGGCTCCTATGCATGCACCCCCATAAGAAATGCGTTCAATACTATTTTCAGAAATTATGCTTGAAACGGTAACACGCAAACAATCGTTTACACAGAGACAGAATTAGTTTGAATGCCTAAGGCCTTGGAAAGCATTGATTATTTCATTTTAAGATCAATTACTTGAAATGTGGTTCCAGAAAGCACTAAAATCTCGTATATTTGCGAGTGATTTTGCAAAATTTTTCGGTTGACATACTCCAGGACCCCTAGAATAATTGTGCCTTCGGCACTCACGAAGCCGAAATGTGCCAAAGGCACATTTATCCTCAAAAAATTTTTGCGCTCGCTCCTGCAGACAAATTTGGTATTGAGAAAAAAATCTTGCAAATCATTTTTATTGGTTTGTACTGCAAGCCTGTAAAGTTTTTGTTGTCTGAGATTTTGCATCTAGCACGTTGTATATGAAGGCTCGTAAGTGCATTCCTAACTTTTTTTGGAATTCAATTAAAAACTACAAAACCATAATCTCGACTTCCTGGCCAGCTGCAGTTGGTAAAGCAGTAGACTTATTGTTACTAATACCAGTATAGTATTTAAAGCGAGCTTTGAACTGTCAACTTCAGAGCTTATGCAAGCCAAGCTTGGAAACACAAAGTTTTAATTTACCAAACAATATTACACGAATTGATTGCAATTATTTAAAAAATCACAGAAAACTAAGCACCGACAATGAATTGTTGGGAAAAACTCGAGTCTACTCTCAAGTCATGGAAAAAAAAGACTCGACTTGATTGGACGACAAGAGACTCGATGTCAACGACTCGTGACTCGAACTTTAGCGACTCGTTTCGAACACTGGAAAATACAGCCTAGAGGTAAGGTACTGCACATAATAAGAAAGAGGCTGTAATACCAGCAAACCCCATCCCGCTTTTTACGCCAGTGTTCGGGAATATTTCCCGGAAAACAGAAAGACTTCTAAACATTTAAACTCCCTGTGCATTGTCTAAAAGCGGCTTTGACGTAATTTCATTCTAGTCAAACAGCTGTTTGTTTTGAGCCATTTAAGTAGATTTGTAACTACGAACCACGTGTTCGCGTTTGCATTTTGCAGCAAGCACCACTTCAATTCAATTTCATTTGACCAAAGCAGAGTTCATCCATAAAAACGCTCACAAAATTAAAAATGAAGTAAGAAATAGCATATACATCAATCTACTATGTTACTTGAAGCCTCTGAATTGTATTTTGCAATGCCCGATCAACCAACATAAAAAGTGTAATGCCCTGCACGCAAATCGGTTAACTGCAGGTGCTCAAACACCGTAAAAGTTCTGAAAGTTTTTGCTGATATGCTGAGCGCAAAACACTGCTATTTTAGAGCTTTTTCGGGCCGATTGGAAAGCCTAACCCGGTCAGTTACGACTTTGTAAATCGAGCATGATATACGACTTTGATTAGTAAGAAAAAGAAGAATTTTTAACCAGGTGATTAAACTTAATAAAGCCATAAAGCACCTTAGAACTTTGTAGTCGAAAAACAAACAAAACAAACGAGATGGCAACACTGAATCGAGCTAATTTACGACTGAATGCGCTGGTTCAAGCTCGAGCCAAAACCTTGCTAACAAACATTCCTGCTTCTTTAATATTTAACAAAACAGTAAATTGGATGATTCATTATTTTGACCTTCCGAAAGACAGTGCAAGACCCTCGAATTACTTTTGCTTTACGTTTGCCGTAACGCTAGCATTTTACTACCACGAAAACGCTGTAGCAACAAATCAAGATCTTGGACAGCGGTCGGAGACTTCAAATCAATAAAAGCGCTAAGGCGTATTTAGGAATTGATGACACGAAGCATGATAATTTAAACATACACAAATTTTCGAAATTTGATGATCTATCTCCTTCCCTAGTGAAAGCAGTCATGAGTCAGCTTATGGAGGGGCGAAAAGATGGGCAACGAACGCCTCTTTAAAATAAGCAATAAATGATGAAATGCCATAATCCTCGACATTAAAGTTTTGAAAGAAGTTTGACCTTTCAAACAATAGCTGAAGCCTTCCTTCAAGAAAGCATCAAAGCTCGCTGCTAGAAAATCGATTATAAAAAAGCTCAGTGTGATCGTAATTATTGTCGCTATGTGAGTGTGGAGGCATTAGGTTTCTTTGGTCTGTGCCAAAATTTTCATCAGTAGAGTGTTTTTCCTTCGTGTCTTTCCCTGTTTTCCTTAGTGTTCTGCAGAACGCTATAATTTTCAGGGAGAAATGGTCAGGTGTACCACAATAAAATATCGCTTTGTTGAAATTAAATGGGTTTCAATACCAGTCTATCGCAGGGAGTGTCATTTTGTAATGTTTTCATTGATCTCATTTTAAAGAATATAATTTGAAAATAAAAGATTCACTATAAGTGCTAATACAGTAACCTGCAAAGTTTGAAAGTGTTCTGACTTTGTAACTTGAAATCACTACCTTAGTAACTACAGTTTGTAAGATCGCTTAGGCGGATATAACTTGTTAAGCAATGTTTTTTAAATCCATTCCCATTTTATGTTTGTTTGATGTACTCGATTTTTCGGGTTATACTCCATTTTTATCAAAATATGTTGCTTCTTGGAGTTGTGGCTAATATAGTTAAGATTACTTTTAGTATTACATATAAACAAATTTTATCTACAGTATACTTTAAAGCGCAATTCCGTCTACCTGTGTGACTGTTTTTTAATTCCTCCGAAACTACCGGGTACACCAACATCAAACTTGGCATATTTGATGTTAGGTCCAAGGTGAGTGTCATAAGGGAGTTTGTGACGTCATGATGGCATCATAATCAAAAATAAAGTTTTTAAAGTTTGCCTTTCTTGACCAAGGAAAACTATTTTTTGCTCAAAAGAAAGTCAGCCCCAACTTTGCCAAGTGGCAAAATATTTATTCCTTAGGTTAGGGGTTTAAGATGACGTCACAGTTCACGATTGATTGCAAAATTTGTTTTCTATATTTTCTCCGAAACTAGTGACCATAGAAAGCTTTTTTGGGACATATTGACAAGGTACTTTCAAAAAAAAAATATTACAACCATTTAAGCTGAATTAGCAATGCAACAGCACATTCTTTTTCTAAGCATTTCAATCATTTTTTTTTCTTGATGCTTAAAACTAGCTTTATGATGTCATAAAGCTGGGAACAATTACTATGAAACATTGCAGCGAGCTGCAGCTGCGCTTGAAGTTGTTATAAACTGTCATTGCAAAGCAAAAAACTAATGTGATGCTTGATAAAGAAGAACAACTCATAACAGTATTAGCATACCAATTAGCCTGAAAACCTGTTTTTTTTGGTAACGTAACGGCATTTTAGAATACTATTGTATGATCGTGTCGCCAACTTGACTAATCTTAACCTTTAAGACATAAACTTATTAGTCATGCGCAAAAAAGATGAACAAAGTGGCGATTTTAAACGTCAAATCTGGCAGAAATCTCAAAAACAGTCTACATCTTTGGCACAAACACCTGATCGATGGATTGTATTCTTAAATTGTAACCAGTTTATTGCAATAACTCAACTTTAAGTGCTTGACTTTTGATGTACTTTCTCTTCCCCTAGCTGCGATCATGAGAATCAAGCAACACACACGCTCAGCCAGAGGCTGCAGCCATATAAATAGGCATACATTTACGAAAAAGTTGTAAGTAGTATGTATAATTCCAAAAATACACAACAACTACTTAAACTTTACAAAACTAAATTTATGCTTTCATGCAAGTGAAGAAATGTAGACTTAATTTCTTCTTTTTTGCTTTTGTTTATAAATTCCAAACTACTGGGAGTACAAGCATGAAACTGGGTATGACTGATTACCACGCCTGGGTGATTCTCATGAAGGGTCGGCGAGGTCATGATGAGTCAGTTGCCAGTGTGTTAAAGAGCAAATTCTTCTACGTACGTGTGTACGTACCTACGTTTTAACTCCTCTGAAACTACAGAACAGACAAACAAGAAACTTGATAAGATGTATCACCACCCTGAAGAGAGTGCCATTAAAAGTTTGATGACGTCAAAATTAAAGATAATTTTTTCAAAAGTCGCATTTTTTGACGGAGGAACGCCAGTTAAAGCTCAAGCAAATGTCACACCTCGACTTGCCAACTTAAAACAAATATTATGTTTTACGATCTTTGATGGCGTTATAATTACGCCTACCAATTCCTTGTAAAAAAGGTTTTCTTTAATTTCTTAAAAAATGCTGATCATAGAAAAGCGGTTGACGGCTCTTTAGAGAGATATCGACAACATGATTCCGAAAAAAGAATTCCTTTTTTATTATAAAGATTATTGACAATGCAACAAGCGATTTTGTGTTTGACAGCCATTTTAAGCTTAACTCTTTCAAAACTACGGACATACAAACTTTAAACTTGGCACCACTTATCACCACATCAAGATACAGGTCATAGGGAGATTGCTGATGCCATGATAATGTCTTAATTTAAGACAATTTTTTCAAAAATCGCATGTTTTGAAAGAGGACTACCAATTTGAGATTAAATTTATTTCAGCACTTGACTTGCCAACTTAAACAAATTTCATGTTTTTACGATCTATGATGACGTCATAATTAACGATTAAGTGCAAAAAAGGTTTTCTCTATAGTAATGCAAGAGGCTAGCGATGCACTTAGCAAAACTGCAGACAGTGACACTGTTTCGACCTATCAGGTCTCTTCAGTGCAGTTGGTGACCGACAAGAAGCTAGAGGCTTTTAATAAAGCATAGCTTAGACCGCCACACTTGCGGGATCTATACTAGATCCACTTGGTGGATGGTCTGTCAGTACTCTGCGAAGCCGTATCACTCGTGAATGAGTGGCGGTTGTCGCAGGTGCAAATTTATTAAAAATGATGCACTTTATTAAAAGCCTCTAGCTTCTTGTCGGTCACCAACTGCACTGAAGAGACCTGATAGGTCGAAACAGTGTCACTGTCTGCAGTTTTGCTAAGTGCATCGCTAGCCTCTTGCATTACTATACATGTGAGATCTTGTGACCACTAGGCTGTGACAGCACTATTGTTCTAGCAGTTGCTAGACTTAGTGCACCTGCGACAACCGCCACTCATTCACGAGTGATACGGCTTCGCAGAGTACTGACAGACCTTCCACCAAGTGGATCTAGTATAGATCCCGCAAGTGTGGCGGTCTAAGCTATGCTTTATTAAAAGCCTCTAGCTTCTTGTCGGTCACCAACTGCACTGAAGAGACCTGATAGGTCGAAACAGTGTCACTGTCTGCAGTTTTGCTAAGGTTTTCCCTAATTTCTTAAAACTACTAACTATAAAAAAATGGTGAATGGCTCTTTCTGGAGATATCAACAACATGGTTCCCGAAACAAAGTTTGATTTTAAAGTTTAGGAATATTGGCGACGTAAAAAGCAATTTTGTGTTTCACTACCTTTTTAAGCTTAACTCTTTCAAAACTACTGTACAAACTTTAAACTCGGTATCATTTTTCATCACATCAAGGCGAGGGTCATGAGGAGATTGGTGACGTCACGATTGAAGATAGACTTATTTGAAGCTGCATTTTTGATTGAGAAAAGCGATTTTTGGCTTAAACATAAGCCAGCGTCCAATTTGCCAACCTCCAGAAATTTCATGTTTTTAGGGGCTACGTGATCGTAGCCCCTAAAAGCATAATTAAACATTGATCGTAGCATAATTAAGCATTGATTGTACAATTTGTTTTCATTATTTTCTCAAACAATACAGATTGTAGTGAAGCAGTTGAAAACATTGTCGGAAGATATTAACAAGATGCTTCCGCTGAAAGTAATTTTCTAACATCTTATGCTGTAACAAGATGCAACTAGCGATAACTCATTTAATTACTTTTTCAGCATGCTGTTTCTTCTGTCTTGAATTCTTTTATTCAGAGCTGTTGTGTCATAATCTAACAATACTTACCACTATATAATGAGAACAACAGCAGGCAACAAATTATCTACTATCACTTTGATATAGCATAAATAGTAAAGCCCATTACTGATATTTGTAATTAATAAGCTCTTTGTTCCAACACGTAAGACTAATCTTTGTTTAAATTTAGGGAGATTAGGATTAGCGGCAAAGATAAATATAGTAATTTCATAAGTATAAAAAAAGATCAAAATAAAACAATACCAGCAACACTTCGTAAAACTGAATTAAGAGGAAGCGTTTTTGCTTGAAAATAGCTTTATAGGCACCTAATGGAATAGGATGCATGTTTATGGGAAAAGGCAGGACCCCTTTTCTCGCTATGACGGAATTATAGCTTACCGCAGTCAAAGAACTTGATATCACAAATATAAATTCAAAATAGGGGCACACCAAATTGTCAAATAGCCTTGCCATTAAATAACTGATTTCTTTAATTGTCAAAACGACCGCAATTCGGGCGCCGTCGTAATTACTGGCTGTGTTTCACCTATCTCCACACTTTTTAAAAGTATAAATGATAGTTTGTCACATCGCTCTTTCTTTGTGAACAATACCGTTTTTGCTTAATAGAATAAGAGGATCATTGATACATGTACCGGAGCTACGGCTTATATTTACGAAAACTTTTTGTTGCTGCTCTCACAAACGTTTTTACGTGTTACTGGCGCAGCTGGCTTAAATTAATAACTCGGCACAGGTGATGTCATACCCTGCTGGAGTAAAATTGTATTATGTTTAGAAGAAACATTTTATCTATTTTGCTTGATAATAGATTTGTTTAGCTACCGGGATCATACCTAAAAGTTTTGGAAAAAGCAAGGGCTCTTTTAACTCCACTAGGCGCTCCACAGCAGGGAAAAAGATCATGCAACATAATGCAAAGCCAGCAAGGGCTAAGTTTTACAAAAAATCAAAAGAAAAATAACGTCCCTGTGTGAACTCGAACGACATGGAAGACATTTTTTCTACTTTGCTTCAAAGTACATAAACATCAGAAAGGCCTACTTCCAATCTGACAGAAACGCAAGGTCCCTTTTGGCTTCGCGTAAGCGATGAACAGAGCACATCGACCTTGAACGTATTGAAATGTCGAAATGGAGCGCACCAAAAAGTAAAAATGTTATCAACAGAAAAACACTAACTCTTCGTTACTGTTTGCTCAACTGCCTGATGGATGAAGCCGTCGATGCCGGCTAAACCGATATTTCTAACCCCAATATTACTGACGGTGACTCTGCGGGCAACGCCGTCAGAGCCGGGTAGTAAAAATATAAAACTTCGTAAAGTTATTGGCTGTTTCAATTGTCAGCTAGTCCAATCCTGAAGTGAGTACAAACTGCAAACCGGGGAAAACAAGACATTTCTAAAGACTTGAAAAACGTAGGGGGAAATAAAACGACTATGCGCCACCACCCATAATGATTTTCTATTCAAATCTCATTAAAAACAACACAATACTTTTGATTTTAGAACAAGAATTGGAATGTGAAAAAACGTTAACTTTTCATTGCTATTTTCACAACTACACATCGAGTGAAGACGATGCAGCCTGATGAATCCTTATTCTTAACCTAGATATTACTGATGGAGGCGCTGCTATTGTAGTAACTCAACTGCAAGTGTTTGAGTTCTAGTTTGATTGCTCTTTTCCCGGCTTCGCTTAGGCCAAGACCGACCAAGATACGCGCAACCATAGATTTTAGGTCATACAAGTAGTTCCTACATTTACAAAAATTGTAAATAGTGGTTCTAATTTTTAGTAGCTTATTTCTGAAAAGGCATGGAAATCACTTTGGCGTTTTTCCCCAATTTTAACTTTACGCATTTCATGCACTTCATCAAATAAACGTATAAACGATTGCGAAATTGTTGGGTGTTTCAATAACGAGAAAGTCCAGTTTCAAAGTACGCCTATGCTGCAAGCAGTTCAAACAAAACGTTTCCAGGGACTGCAGAAACTTTTGGAAAATATACCTGCTCTGTGCAACCCCCTATAATGTTTTGTTTAATCATTCCCTTTCAAAAAATGGCACTTTTGTTGAAAGATTTTGTAAGAAGAATTTTTGTAAAATTGATTTTGTAACGAGAACCGGTTATATCAAAAAAACATTATCTATTGGGCGAACCCGGTGCAACTGGCAACTTATTTTTAAAGAAAAAGAAGATTATTCAAAAATTTGATAACCAAAAATTTCTATCAAAAGATATAGACTGAAATTTACCTTTCCTCAATTTGATTTTCTGTTTGAAGATAAGCGTAATCTGTTGATGGTCCAACCAACACCACAATAGGCCTACTTTACTAAATCTTAATTTGACACTTTGATATAGCAACAATGTTGCAAATAAAAACAGAGATTTTCTCAAATGTCTAAACAAAATAAAAAATCCTTTTCATAAACTTTTTTTTAAATGTACTGAAAAATTTTTGCAGCCTGTTCAGTGACAAAGTCATCTTGCTTGGTGTGAAGAGAGACAAAGGCATTCAGTTCTATCGAAAAAGCATTAAAAAGCTAACAACTTTTCAGAATGCCATATCTCTAGTGCATGGAACTTTTTTAAGAGAGGGATGGAAGAGGGGTTCAGAAATTTTTTTGTCCGGACAATTCTTCCCCTAAACCATTTCTAAACAAGACCTTCAATGCTACCAGGCCGGAGGCCTGGAAATATTTTGAGCTATGGTTGAAAGGTTTAGATCTATTTCAATCAAATCATCATTCATAAGTATTTTACAAGTCCAAAGTTTAAGGAAGGAGATTTATATCCCCACTCCTAGCTACTACACTAATTACATTCGTACTCATTCCTAGTAACAACAAATATAAGGGTGTACCAGTGGTTGCAAGATGAGTAATTGCCCTCACCCACAAAATATTTGTCAGAGTCTCTACATGAGACTAATCTTGATGTTATTAATCAAAGTTTTGGATGACCCCTGAAAAGTGTAGTCATCGCATAAAATTTACCTATAATATTTTGTTAAAATCTCTGATTCTTACTGAAAACCTTGCGGGATTCCTAAATAAAACATTCCGGAAAATGTATGTAGATCTAATTGTAGTACAGGCATAAAAATATCTCTTTACCAAAATTTTGGCTGGCTGGGGCCCTGGATAAGCAAAACGCTGAACGCAAATTCTCCCAAATGAATTGCTTTAGATTGTGAAAGCAAAATTATGTTGCGATCGTTTGCTTTAGCCAAGTGTAATGCAAGATAAGCGACGCTCGGGCTCCATATTTTCACTGCTGACTTTGTACATGCGCCAATGCTAGGCTGTTTATAAAAGATATAAATTACACATAAATTTGACTAACAATTGATGGTAACTTTTAAAACTTTTTTTGCCATTTTATGGTACTTTTTACAAGTCCATTGGGCGCCTAACTATAGAAATAGAGTCGTAAAGTTGGCTTGGTCTGTTTTTTGGCACGACATCTCACACTTGTGGCGCCAGTAGAAAGCGTTAAACATACTTTAAAACAAAATAAAACTACAGTAGTCAAAATTGAGGTAAGCAAAATATTACAATGACTCTAATATTAGGAGAATATGCTAAGTGAAGCTCATTTATGCGATTGAGCTAATGTTTTGTTTTCTAGTCTTTTGTTAGACTGGTCCACGGCTGCTCGATCCACCACCGTCTGAAGATGAGGGTCCAGTCAAGTGCCTTGCCCAAGGCCGCCACAACAAGCAAACTTGCCGGCTTTTTCTCCCGACTATTTTTTTCTAGGCGTCAAGCTGGGAAGCCGTGAATCGTGCTTTCAAAGTCTTTGGTATGACTCGACAAGGCAATTGAATCCAGGTCTACTAACTGCGAAGCGGACGCTCTTATAGCTACTACAACTCTGCGTCCTTTAAAAAAGTGAAGCAGTCATTCAGAGGTGGGTTAGGGATTTTAGGGGTCTGAGGCAAGATTTCATGAAGGGCCCCCCATCAGCCAAGTACTCATTAGAGACCTTTGTTTTTTTTCATTTGAAGATTAATTCTATTTCGAAGGTCTGGAATAAATAAATTTTTGTTAACCAGTGTTTCGACCCTGAACTTAAAAGTGAAGACCTTTTGTTGGGAGGTCACCACAATTATGAAGGGCCTAAAATTTATAGGTCTTGTCCGTAAGGGGGGGGGGCCTATTCTTTATGGGGGAGGCCCAAAAAGCGGACCCCGAGGCAGCTGCCTCACTTGCCTCATCCTAAATCCACTACTGCTGTCATGCTAGAAATCTAGGCTAAAGCATTAAAGGAAGCTGCTTAATTGCGTGATAGTTTCAAGGGGTTGCTTCAAAGAAAAGTGTTCCGCAAAAAGCTAGAAACAATCGTTAGACTCGCTTCGGAGAAATCTACAACTAAAACTCAAATTTGATTGCCTAGTTTTGTCCACAAAACTTGAATTTTATGGTCGAAAATTTACTTGCTGTGAAAAAGCGATAATTGTTTTTCATCTTAGCTTAGAGGAAACGACAAGTATGCACTGACCATTACGTCAGCTCAATTTTTGTCGAAAAGCTGAGGAAAAATCTTTGACGTCATTTATTGTAGAACAGTTGGTGCCCATCATTTTTCATACCGATTTATCTTACTGCAAAAAGTTTGCAACTGCGAGAAATAAGCTTGTCCGTGCGAGAGAGAAAGTACTGAATGAAAAACATTAGCAAAAAAATGGAATATTGCTTAACCGTCGTAACTTAAGCAATATTGTCATGCAATCTGCAAGACTCGCTATTAGTTGATATTAACCTAGCAGTATATCAAACTGTGTGCTTGCCAATCGTAATGAAAGCAATTTATTTGAACAAGAAATTTGAGAAATAGAAAGAAGGGCAAACATAACAACGAACTAAAGGTGAATAACCTCGAAAAAGGCAGAATATAAAACTTTAGCAATTCCGTTTTAAGGTCTATTTATTTACATTGCAAACAGTTTGAGTATGCAAAACTATAGATTCATTCGTGATAGCAACAGATCGATTTCAAAAGTCATACTACACTTTATTAAGCTTCTTAAGCGCTTGTTGACCTATTTTTGACGGCACAAGTAACATTGCTTAGCATTTCGAAAAAAATTATCAGTTCTACACATAAATTTGAAGAAAAATAGCAGTTCAACAACCTTAATATCGCTTTTCAAAATCACATTTGTTACAAAACGTGTTTATAATCTTTGTTTGATATCATGGGCGCAACCGGATGATGTCTCTTAAATATTAGCTCTTGATCAAAACAAGATCATTAATACTTTTCATTCGGTTGGTTACCATTTCAAATGATAATAATGAAATCCAAATATATTTAAAAATTTGATTTTGAGTACCAAACAATCCATTACACCTTTCTTGAGATTACTGCTGGCTTGAAACTTGGTAATGCCAGAGGCATCAAATTTTGCAAACATTCTTCAATTTGAGCGAACTGACCGACGTCACCAACTGCACTCTGAAGAGACCTGATAGGTCGAAACAGTGTCACTGCCAGCAGTTCGCTCAAAGTGCATCGCTGGCCACTTGTAGTACTTCAATTTGTTTTCAGTTTTTCCTTCCCGCCTCCAAAATAAGTTTTTGCTGCTCCAACCAACCGTTTCTCCTTAGTTGCAAAGCGAATTTCACGCCAGAAAGAACTTTGGCAGTTAATGAAAGAAAAAACATCTAAAGTCAAGATAAGATATCATTAGAGTTGCCAACTTGAAATTTTCAAAAATCCCCAAAAAGAAACCTTTTGAGTAAAAATTCCTAAGAAGCTAAATGTTGGGACACAAAAAATATTTTAGGTCGATCTTCCAAAATGAAAAAAAGATTTTCTCCCAACAACTTGCATCAAATTTTTCCTTTCTTTCCGAATAAAGAATAAATAAAAAAGGTCTTCTGCTGAATACATAGAGTAAATTCTTCAATCATCGTCCAACATCTAAGCATGAATTGATCAGTTTTGGGTTGAGCACAAAAACACGTTGTTTAAAACAAGATGATTACAAAGTTCCATCTCAAAACTTTCTAAATTTTTCATAACAGTTTTTACAAACTTAAATTTCCAAAAAATTGTCAATTTGTTTCAAAATTTGCAAAATCTTTGGGGTAGATTTCCAAGGTTGGCAACCATGGACACTATGCTGGTTGAAAGAGACTATTGAGCAATTTGGACAAAGAAGATATTTTTACAGGTCTTAAAATAGAGAGCGCAAAAGCGTGCTGCAGGGTCGTAACACGTTTTACCATTATCTTATCGTTTAAAAATCAAAAATAAAGTGACAAGACATCAAGCACTTGTTTTAAGATCCAGCCACATCAAAACGCGACACCTTTTGATAAGATCTCATTATGATTCCGAATTAGAAAGACAATACCGATCAAAAAAGCGCCGGCAATTGATAAGCATCACAGTAAATTACCCGAAACAATCAAATAAACAATAACAGTCTGAAAAACATCAAAATATTTATTTGCTATTGCCTGTGTGTTTTTGATTTCCCGGTTGTTTATGAAAAGCGGCAAGCCGGGAAAATTTAACGCAATCGAGGGATCCCGGAAAAAAGCGAGAATTTTAATCACAATCACAGCTCCCGATCTTGAAAGTTTTTCCAAGACCTTGGGAATTTTCAAGGCTACCCGAGTTTTCTAGGCATTTTTTTCAAAAAATGAGTTAGAAAAAATCTTGAGATTTTTGAAAGCGATCTTGGGAAATCGGGTGGAATCTTGGGATTTTTTTTGGTCACGCTATTTGCCTGAACCCTTTTGAGTACTCTGTGGAAACCCAAAATTGCTGGATTTGTGGAAAAATTTTGAGTGGAGACCATTTTCCCAAGATCTTGGAAAATTTTTTAGAAAAAAAATGTAGAAATATAGAAATTTTTTAGAAATTGAAATACAAAAGTTAGGATGTGCTTTGGATGAAAAGTGAAGAACTTTTTTTTATTTTTGTTTGAGAGCAAACCCACAATGAGGAGCATAGTCGGAAATTTTGGAAAATTGGTTGTGTTGAATATGATGTACCAAACTATTTCAAAATCTTTGGTTTTATTATGCCAAAATTGCCAGTCTTCGAAATTTTTAAACAAGTTTTTAGAATTTTTGCACATTTTGACTTGGCAACTATGATTATAACATCCAAGAAGCAAAACGTCGAAAAATCAACTAGACAAAAATACCCAATAGCTTGATCGGCCCACTATTATCATAATAACTGCGAATAAAACTCAGAACATGGTCGGATTCGTCCCTCAACCGAGCACAAACAAATTTTGTCGGTAAACAAGCGTGCAGTGGGGAAAAGCATGTTTTGCTTCGATTGACGTCACTGTAATATTTAGTAAAGCTTTGCAAAAACTCTTTGCCTAAAACAAAATTTTAAGCAACACTTTTTGATTGTGATATAATAGCAATTACGTTACCAATGTTTGCTTATCATTCGGGAAATACCAGGAGTCACTTTTGTCGGTGATAGCGGAAAACGGTAAATATAAAAAGTTATTCCCCGTAATTCTCAAAACCTGGATTCTGACTTTTTGAATCCTATTTTGGAGATATTTTCCTGCTCATTCAAAGTTTACTCACAAAGCTAAGGCTTATACTTAGTCTAAGCACATGAACTTTTTGTACTTTGTGACTCTTAGGACTATTTAAAAGTCCAAACCTATCCGTCCCACCAATTCCTCCCACAAATTTTCAGGGGTGACAGCTCCATTCGCATGATAAGTGTACCCAAGGGAGTAAGAAGCAAAAATAGCTACGCCCCCAAAATCTCCGAAAAATTGGGAGGGACGATCTTTTTTAGTAGATCACCAGTAAATAGATAAAATTGTGACTTTCAGAGATCGTCAAAAAATTTTCAAACTGGGCTGCCAATAGTTGAAAACGTATTTTCCCTCCCTCGATTGTTTACCAGGATACGCAAATGTCCAAGACTTTATGTTTTTATTTACTACTGTATTCATTAGTACATTGTCATTTTAATTTTTAGAGATAAATATTCGTTAACTCTTTCACTCCCGCGAAGCAGTCCTCGAATTCTTTGTGACAGATGCAAAAAACGGCTATTTGCATAAAAAAACCATTACTTATGTTTACTTTTATCATTCACTGGTTTTAGGTCATTGGCTATTATATCGATCATGTTATATCGCTGAAAAGAAAATTTCATTGTGATTTAAAATATGCTGATCTCAAAAAAAAAAATATAATTTATGCAAATTAACCCCCTCCTTTTTGGGGGAGTAAATTACTTTCAAAATAAGGTACTGTGGCTTTAAAAAATTTCTAGAGACTTCATTTTATGATGTATCTTTTCGAAAATTTAGACTCATCATGCTGAAGAACCATGCTTTTGAGCAAAAATAACCCAAATGCGCCACGTTACTTAGTTTTCCTACAATTGTTACTTTTCTGAGATCCATAACCACAGATATTTCAAGATCTTTTTAGGCTACAACGAAAAAACGTGTATTGGAACTACGTTTTTGATCGATCAAAATGAAATCAAGATTAAATCAAACTACGTAGTGTAATATATTTTTGGAAAGGAAATTTCATCCCAGTTAGCTTGATGTGCATTCTAAAAACAATGCCTTGTGACTCAAAATGAAACAAAAACATCTTTACCCCCTTCTTTTTTGGTGGGGAAAACCGATGTTACCCCAAGTTTAAAAGGTATTACAGGCCTCGCGTGTGGATAAATTTTTTTGAAAATGGCCGCTAGATGATGTAAAAGAATCATACTTTCGAGCTAAAATGTCAAAAATTACCAAAGGACAAATGTTTTGTACTATTTTCAATTTTTTTGAAGCCCAGCAGCCAAATTGTTGGCCTTTTTGGGGGTCCTAGAACCTACTGCAACTACCCTTTTCATCAATCGTTATATAATAACTCTTTGCCTATACCAACTAATATTGCCTATCTTTGAAAAGACTGGTTCTTCCTGATTCAAATGATATGCAGTTTAAATAGATTATTTTATTGCTTGAGGTGAAACATAAGCTACTCTTTCGCACCCCCTTTTTGCTGGGAGAAAGCTAATTTTGATTGATTATAGCCCGCCTGTCAAAGTAAATAAAAAGTGCTTTGTTTGCATTTTCTCCTTGGTAACTTGATACAACATGGTAAAAAAATTTCGCTATTTAATGAAAATGTTTTAAGATTTTTAAAAGGTGTACTTTTTTCACAATTTGCAATTTTATGAGGTCTAGCACCAAAATTGAGGGGGTTCTTGGCCGGTACCGAAGATAATTTAGGGTTTATCATGTAGGCTAGTCTTTTTACCAATTAAAACTTAGCCTAAAATATATATCATGATATATTTTAAAAAAGGAAATTTCTTCAACTTTCAGATAATATAAAACTTAAAACTAATATTTTATTGCTAAAGATGAAACAGGGCCAATTTTACACCCCTCTTTTTTTGTTGGAGGAACCAGATTATCACCCGGAGTACCCTATCTTGCAAAATCTATGAAAAGTGTTTGATATACACCAGCTCCATGGAAACTTGATACATGGCGCAAAAATGAGTTATGTAAACGCATAAACATAATTTCAAATTTGGAAAGGGAGTACTTTTTGTGTGATTTGCATTTTCTGAGGTCCAGCTATCAAATTTTGAGTGTTTTGGGCCGGTACTAAAGATAACTATAGGTATCATGTTTCATCAATCATTATAAAATAACTTCTAGCCTAAACCATGCAACAATATATATTTTTGAAAAGTAAATTTCTTAAATTTTCAGATGATTTGTAGTTTAAGAGGAAAATTTTGTTGTTAAAGATGATACAGGACTATGTTGATTTTCCTACCTTTTTTGTAGGGGGATCGCCAAGTTTTTTGCTTTCAATGTTTTTAGAATCGGCTATCTATCAAAAATTCCACAGATTTCATTTTTTGATCAATCTTGCTGAAAACTTAGATACAGACAGCTAAATAACCATAGATATCAGGAAAAATAGCCAAAATGTTCCAAAAATTAGTTTTTCTACAAATTGCAATTTTGTGTAGCTCAAAAACCCAAATTTTGGATGTTTTTCACCGGCATTGAAAACAGATTGGGCCTACGTAATTTGCCGATTTCATCCGTCATTATAGAATAACTCTTAACCTAAACCATGCAGCAATATATATTTTTGGAAAGGAAATTTCTTCAACATTCCGATAATATGTAGTTTGAGATAAAAATTTAGTCGCTAAAGATGATACAGGACCATGTTGACCCCCCTTTTTGGTGTAGGAATTACCACTTTTTTGCTTGGTGCCGGCTATCTATCAAAAATTCCACAGACTTCATTTTTTGGTCAATCTTTTTGAAAACCTAGATACAGACAACTAAATAGCCATGGATATCAGGAAAAATAGCCAAAATGTACCAGAAGAATTAGTTTTTCTACAAATTGCAGCACATTTGATTATGTTACAAGCACTTCTTTATTTAAGCACTTTAAGCCCTCTATGCATTTTTCTTCTCTTTTTCCCTTGCACGCTTAAACTGACTCTATGACGTCATAATATGTCTCCTACGATTAACACAAATTTTCGCTACCACAAATCATAATATCAAGATGTTTTCAAAAATTGCAACCTTTTTGCAAAATCAGTTTAATAAAAAACTAATTGGTGACCATTTTTCAACTAATTTTTAAACTTTTTTCAACAAATTAAAGGTTATTTCAATGCGATTCCGATAGTATACAATATGTACAATTAATATTAGTTTTTATACTAAAAAAATATTAGTTTTTATACTAAAAAAAGTGAACTTTAAGACCTGTGGTGTAACTTTTTACCCCCCAAAAGTGGTGAGCTCAGTAAAAATAGGTAACTTTAATACAAAAGCGTTATAATAAAATACTAACGATTACTATCCTTTGAAAGCTTAGAAAATATCCTTTCTAGCAATATGTGATTTCAATTACTTGAGGCTAAGGATTAGTTTATAATGGCTGATCAAAACTTGGTTGTCATACACGAGTTTCATTTTTAGTTGTATAATTATCCTACTAGAGCTAACAAAGTTGCAATTGTTAAACAAAGTTAGTTCTTTGGTACATTTTGACTACTTTTCCTCACAAGCATGTTTCTTTTGCATTGTCTGTCGACGTTTTCAAATACATCCATCAAAAACTGAAGTCTCCAAATGTTTATCGAATGTAGTCTACCGGTTAAAAACACATAAATTTTTAGTCCCTGCATTTCACAAAATTGTAATTTCTAGAAAAACTAAGTCCTTTGGTACATTTTATCTACACTTTCTCCATAGCATGGATATTTGGCATTATCAGTCAAATTTTTCAAAAGACTCATCGAAAAATGAAGTCTACAAATTTTAATATGTAGCCTACTCCAAGGAAAACACTTGGTGATCACCCCAAAAAAAGAAAATGGGAGTAAAGATAGTCCTTTCTTAACGTTTGCAAGAAAATGTAAGTGTCGAGCTACATATGATCTAACTATTGAAGCAATTTTCTCTGCAATTGGGCAAGGCTGTCGCAGCAGTCAGCTGATTTGATATTCTTAACCTCGACATTATTAGTGTTGGCTTCCGCTACTGCTATAACTAAACGGTGAGTGCTTCATTTCGGGTTAGTTTGCTCTTTGCATGGCGGCGCTTATGCCAGGGCCAAGAAACATTGACGCAGTCAGAGACATTAGTTCATATTAATTCGCCTACGGTGACAAAGAAGTGGTTAGTAGCAATCCTAATAATAATGGCTCAAAACGCATTGTGAGGTCATGATGTTGAATGACATCTCAATGCTTGCGACTATTTAGTGAAATCAGCAGCAGACAGAAAAATTATCTACTATCATTTTCTTAGCAAACATAAATGGTAAAGCCCATTACTGATATTTGTAATTGCAAGGATAGGCCTATCGGTACAAAACACCAATCTTCATTTAGAAGTAGGGAGGTCTGGATTAGGGGAAAAGTTAAATGTAATAAAATCCGAAATTTAAGTAAAGGTCAAAATTGAACAATAATAGCATCAATCTGTAACATTGGATTAAGAGGGAACGTTTTTGTTTGATAAGAGCGTAATAGGCGCCTATTGCAATAGGTTGCATGACTTAAAAGAAAGGCAGGGTCCCTTTTCATGCTAAGGCCAAATTAAAGCAAGCAGCGCAGGCAAAAATCTTAGTGTCACCAAAAAGAAGGTTGCATATGACGTCACAGATTTGGCTGACCAAAATCTGTAATTTAGGCTGGAAAGATATAGGGCGAACACCAACTTTTTGAGTTATTTTCAAAACTAATGAGAAATTAATTAAAAATTGGAATGAATTATTGCTAGTTGGATCCTCGGAAACAAATAAATTTAATCAAAATCAATTTGGTTGAGTTTAGGTCTTTCAGTTGGCCAGTCTAAACTTAGCATTGTGTGCCAATTAAAAAAAATCGCCCCTAAAAGAATTGCTATCTAAATACCATTTGCTTCTCAGTTAAAAATAACTGCATTCCAATCAGATACTTGTCGGTACATCAGCAAATACAACCATTATCTGATCACTACAACCGGTACCGTAAGTTTGCTTGTTGTGCACTTGGGCAAGGCATTTAACGGCATGCCTCCATCAACTTTTCGCTGTTGCTCACACAAGAGCCGGATGGGTGAAGCCGGCTTGGCCGGTTGGACCGAAATACTAAACCCGGACATTACTGATGGAGAGCCTCTGCCGAGCGACGCCGGCAAAGCCGGCTAGTAGACAAATAGTTAAATGGAAAAAGAAAATTTTTTGTTTACTGTTAAAGATGTAATGGTGAAAAACGAAAATTAATTTTTAAACGTGGTACGGTGGTCTGCAATCCGAAACCGAGTCACTAAGCTAGGTATCAATGCTGAAACACATACATCAAGACCTTGAGTGGAGGCCCGAGACCAATACCATGACCAAAACTTCAAAAAGTGTTCTCATAATTGGCCTCAATACAGTGACCGGTTTTTTTACTATTGAATTTAGATTGGTCTCTTTGAGTTTTATTAATTACAGTATGTCCCTAAGCCCCCTTCCTACTTTTAAATTATGACTGAACATACAAAAAACCAACAATTACACAAATTTTTATCGGTTCCTCTCATTAAATGTATGGGGTTATAAACTGAAAGTTATAGAAGAGCCCTAAAGTGATTAACGTGTATTTACAGGAATAAAACATTAAGTAGTGGTCGTACAACTGTTAGTTTTTTCATAATCGTGGAATTATTGTGTTTTTATGGCTTAAAGCCTCTGGCTGCGTGTATGTGTTTTGATCCAGGCATAAACGCAGCCAAAGGAAGAAGACGTGACTCGGAGTACCTACAACCCAATTATTGCTCTAGGCTAGATTGTGGCTCAAGCAGCAAAATTTTGTGATAAAGAAGAGGACAATTTTTCTGAATCCTACAAGGCTTTGCAAAAACTCTACATTTTGTTTCACTTTATTATACACCAGGCATGAGCAGACGTTTTGAGGGCGAGCTAAATTAGAAAATCTAAACGTCAATGCAGTTCACATCAACGTCTTTTAAAGAAAATTTACAATTAGAGAAATGTAGTTGTAGTACAATGATAACAACAAAATCACACAACAGGTGCAAGGTGTTTTTGCGGGCAGGATTAAACTAGTCAGCTGGCAGAATACGGCCTGCTGGCTGCAATTTGGCTACCCCTGTCCTAGGGGGCTTTAGCTCCCAAGTCCATTACCTGACGCTCATTATAAAGGACCACTAAATTCGACGACTTAATCTACTCTTATTTATCACATGAGATTACAAGTAATTTGCAATTTTATTGTAGTGATTATTGCGCTACAAGCGTATTTGCTAATGCACTATTCAATACTTTCTTTCATTTATATTTAACTTTTGTGACATCATAAAGTTGTTTAAACGTTTACAATTTCAGCAAATAACCCATGTTTTAGTGCAGCTTTTAAGCATACGATCGGTAATTCATCTCCTGCGTAATATGTGATGTTTAGCTTTAAATACAAACCATTATGAGTATCTTAATTTTTCGATAGTTAATAACTGATGACGCTTATACTTACCATGGAGAAGTGCAAAAGACTAGAGACAATTCCGGTGGCTTTGAACTTCTAGTTGTTTCAGTAAATTTTAACGTTTCCGTATTTACACTGACTGAAACACAAGTTCAGTACAGTTGAGGGTATCTTGATTAGGCCTTTTTATTTATTCAAGTGCAGACGCAAATGTTGGTGCAGTTACACAAAGCACTTCACGTCAATATTAAACTTCATATGTATAGCGATATCAACATTTCAATTCATATTGAGAGATGCAGTACTTATTAATGTGGCCACAACTTACTCTAAAACATTGGCATCTTACTGCAGAGATAAATAAAAATCATTCTTGTGACATCGCATAAGTTTGATTGATACAATTGCAAGTTACCAAATACCAGATGTATGTATGACTTAATTACGACTCAATTGCCAATATCTTAAAACTACTACTCAGTTGAAATTATTTTTGGAACGTCTTTTATAGGTACAATCACACTGGCCAACAAAATAACGTTTGTTTTATGTTAAGTAAATAGAATTTTTTTTGTTTCCTGTGATGTCAGACACGCCGAGTCCAAATCTAGAAGCGATTTTCCTCTATCATAAAATTTTTTTCGATATTTGTTTTTAAATATTGGCAATTGAGTCATGGGCTAACTAAGTCATACATACATCTGATATTTGGTAACTGGCAATTGTATCAATCAAACTTATGCGATGTCACAAGAATGATTTTTATTTATCTCTGCAGTAAGATGCCAATGTTTTAGAGTAAGTTGTGGCCACATTAATAAGTACTGCATCTCTCAACATGAATTGAAATGTTGATATCGCTATACATATGAAGTTTAATATTGACGTGAAGTGCTTTGTGTAACTGCACCAACATTTGCGTCTGCACTTGAATAAATAAAAAGGCCTAATCAAGATACCCTCAACTGTATTAATTTTGTGTTTCAGTCAGTGTAAATACGGAAACGTTAAAATTTACTGAAACAACCAGAAGTTCAAAGCCACCGGAATTGTCTCTAGTCTTTTGCACTTCTCCATGGTAAGTATAAGCGACATCAGTTCAAGGGCGCAGCCAGGGGGGCCCACTGTGCCATGGCCCCCCTTTGGTCCCACATAGAATTATGCAAAAAACAAACAATGGCCCGAAAATTTGCTGGTAGCGTTGGGATTCATGCCTGAGGTTAACACATGAGCTTCAAACTTTATATAGTTTTCTTGATATAAAACCGAAATCACACGAGCAAGTTCTTTTGCGCAAGAATTATGCAGCAATAACCTATTGGTGTCTGACAAGGTGCGCAAGAGTACTGTGCAACATTAAAAGCAATATTGCGCAAAAACAAGTAGCTTGCCACGAGTGAAAACGAGTTTTGTGCTTTCTGGAAAAGTTTCAGAAATATTGCCAAGAATAGAGCATGTCTCTAGTTTTCAGCAAGTTATTTACCAAATCATTTTGACGAGCCTGGATTCATAGTTGACGATTTAAAATTTCTAATTTTAGTCAAAATGCTTTGGACTATAGACTGTGAAGGAAACAAAATCATCAATTTGTTAATTAAAAATTTGACATTCTCTCTGGAATGTTTTTTAGAAGACTATAAAGACCGCAATAAAAAGTTTAATGAGTGGACAAAAGTAGCAAAGACGCTACAATCACAGATAGCACAAGTTTTTTTTTTCTATTTGTCATATTTATCCTCCATTCACGAGGAAGCGATGTATCGTTATGTTATGGACGGTAAGTCCGCACTCGCTTGGGAGTTGTTATTTCCGAGGTATCTGGGTCACCTGTCTTCCACATAAAGGTGGAGGTGTCCCGTCAAGTGCCTTGCCCAAGGACACAACAAGCGAACTTGCCGGCTTGTTTTCCACAACCTCCCATAAATGCCGAGCGCCAAGCAGGGAAGCTATAGATACCATTTTTTTAAGTCTTTTGGTATGACTCGGCAAGGGGAATGAACCCCAGGACCACCGACTGCGAAACGGACGCTCTAACCACTACGCCAAGTTACAGTAGCATTCTTTGGCTTGCAACATACGCAAAATTCAAGCATGCGTAAGCATTATGAAAGACATATCGGCATTTTTTTCTAATTCTCAAAAACGTTTTTCGCTGCTGCATGCTCAAGTTAAATTCAAGGAAGGGAGATGTTCGTTGGGGAAAAAGACCGGAGAGAGAGGGACGGTTAGTAGAATTGGTAGGTGATCAGAACCCAGGTCCTGGATCATCTTCCAGGAGCAAGATAAGGCGAGAGAGCAGAGAGCAAAGAAGGTGTCAGGTGAGGAGACACTGCCAGAAGAGCGATGTAGAAGAGTAGGTATGTCAGAGTTATTGAGGAGGAGGAGATCAGAGAAGATGACCCAATCGAATACTTCCTTTCCACGGGAGTTGGAAGTACCTTTTGAGTCCCAGAGGGGGTGATGGCAATTGAAATTTCCCAGAATAAAGAGATTTCCAATGGAGGGAAGAATGGAGGTAGAAAAGGAATTGTTTGTGCTATCCGTCGGAGAAGATCGAATTGGGGAGGCATAAACATTAAGAAATGAGAGAGAGGAGGAGTCGTTTAGAGAGATGTTGACCCCTACATAATCAGAGTAGGGGTCAAGCGAAGAAAGAGAAGAAGTAGAAAGTTTAGAGAAGAATAAGCCCTGCCTGACAAAAATCATGACACCACCGCTAGCGTGTGCGACAACAGTAGAAAAAGTACTGATTGGGAGTGGGTGCAATCTGATCGCAGAGCAGAGAATCCAGGGATCCGGAAAGAGAAAGATAAGTTAAAGTTAGATTCCTGGATACAAATAAATTCAACGGGATGAGACGAAAGAAAGTGTAGAAGTTCAGTGCTCCCGGCTCGAAGACCGCCAGCATTTCATTGAACAACCCTGAGGGAGTCGGGGAAGAGAAGAAGAAGCAGGAGGTAAAGAGAAACAGCCAGGAGCATGAGACGGTGGTGAGGGTGCAGAGGGAGAAGATAAGATGTGGGCGGAATAAGGATAAGAGGTTTGAAGGTGAGGGTGGGTGCAAGTGCTGCATTAGCAGAAGGGATCCAGATTGAGCAGTGGAGGTATATAAGCTGGAGAAGTCCGAGGATGAAGTCACAGTGCTGGTAGGTGTGGGATCCACGACTCAGTGGGTGGATGGCTTCAACCATTCGAACCCGGTTGAAGCATGGGTTCTGACGTCATAAAATATTTGTGTGATTATGCTATCTCTAATGAGAGCATTAATAACTTTAAAAATAAAATTCTTGCCATACGGTACTATACAAATTGAGAAATCTAAAAAATGCAGTAAGGTTTTACAAAAAATCAGTGCCAGCGTTGCCTCACAGATAACCACATTTTTTAAAAAAGAACATTGAGCTTATTTTTTTTATTGTATTGCATAACTTAAGTCTTTGTGTCGTGTAACGCTTTCCTTCAGTATCTAGTATCTCTTATAAATTAGCCTATGTGTGATCCTCCAGAAGCCAAATATAAAATGAATAAAGTTTCCCGTAAAATGCATGCCAAGCATTTTCCATTTTATTGAAATAGGATTGTATTTTAATATTCAATTGGAATTTTATCTGAAAAAGATTAAAAAAAGTAAGCTTGCCTACCAAAAACTAAATGGTTCGTCAACAATTTTCAGTCTTTTGCGTATAGGATTCCATCAAAATAACATTGAAAAGGGTTTTCTGTGATTATAGAAACGTCTCCAATTGATAGGGTAAAATACTGATGACAATACTGGTTCCGTGGACTACTCCTGGCAGCGTGGAGCAGTGAATCAAGTGTCAAGTTTGTAACAGAAAAACTATGAGTTGTGCGCTCAGAGCCTTACCTTGCATGCCGCACGATCGAGCAAAATCGTCGTTAGCATTAGCTCACGTCTCGGGTTCGAACTATGACTTGTGCGGACTGCAAAAACGTATATCGGTAATTGCCGTCTAGAATACCAACAGCCAGTGATGTGATTCAAAATTTTAAGAACAAGTTCTCTTTTGTATCAAACTCATTAACAACAGGTTCCCTCATTTTAGAAAACCATTTGCTGCGGTCGTCTATGGTCTATAACAAAAAACAAGAACGGGTTCGCTGATCATCACGACAATCCAAGAACGGGTTCGCACGAACCCGTGCGAACCCCCTGAATCCCATCACTGCCAACAGCTCATTTTGCTGTCTCTCCAGCTTACAGTTTGTTTTATTTTCGATGAGTCAAATAAATCCTCATTCTTTAAAAAGATTCAAATAACCCCATAGTGACACCACGTGGCGCGCGCACGTTCGAATTTAAACTAGCGCAAAGTCACAAACTAAGTAGCCCCAAATTTTTTTAGTTTTGCATCCCATATGGGTATTGAATTTTACGTTTCGACAATGCTGCGATGGTGTATGGTTGAAACGTTCTCCTCGAAGTCGACTTTGGTTAAAGTTGTTTGATGAGTCATGCCAAGAAGTTTAAAAGGGAATTTAATTGTTTAATTACTTTATAGGCGACTTTCAGATTTGCTTGATGCTTCGCAATATTGAAAATGCGTAGAATGACTATAAACCTAGATTTACAGAACTAGACAAATTTCTTGGTGCGAAAAAACAATTGCAGTTTGTAAGCACCAAAAAAATTCATATTTCTAATTTTATTTTTTCAATTGTTTTTTGAAACTGCAATACAGGAGGATTAATGGATAAGGTTCATAGATGGACAGAGTGCAGTAGCCAAATAGCAACTCGCCATTTTTCTACAGTTCGGATTTTCATACGAACCTGATTTTTTATTTTTTTGTTTTGATATGGTTTGGCAGTAAAAGCTAGGTTTATGTTTTGGGTTCACTTCTAACTTACAGTAGCCAATACAATAGTCTTGTTTTGTATGTTGCCTACATGAGTGAAGGATCAGGTGCTGAGTCTGACGTATCAAAACAGGAACCCCGGTTAAAAGTGGTTGTTGTGGGAGATGGAGCCTCTGGAAAGGTTTGAAAATTATTTTTTGCAAGGTAGCAAATTATAAATAGGTTTCTTAGTCATGTCTTATGTTTTTATATTACCAAATCAAAACAAACTGCAGCCATGTAAAACTTAAATAACAAAAATTTACAGTAGCGCAGAAAAAGATAACACTGGAAAACAATTTATTAAGGCAGTAAATCACGTACGGAAGTCAAAATAGAAATATTGACAATGCAACTATGCAGGAGAAGTAAAAAAGTCTGTTTGTGTCATCTTATTGCTTTTGTTGTTGATTCTGTTATAGCTGTAATTTCTGCTATCTAGCAATTGATTTGATTTTGTTTAGACTTCACTGATTACTCGATATACACAAGATATGTTTGGTAAAGATTATGATCAAACAGTGGGATTAGACTTTTTCAACAAACGAGTCAAGTTTACGGGTAAGTCATTGTAGCATTTATGTAGTTTTTTGTGACTTCATTTTATAGCTGTGATAATAAATCAGTCCAAATAGGTAAAGTCTATCAGTAGGATAAGTGTAAAATTAAACAAAAACAAAGCAAAATTTATCTACAGCCAGTATAGACAAATTAATTAAACTGAAAACACACCTACTAAGAAATTCAATAACACTGTTAAACAGTGTGCTTATCATGAAACAGGTAATATCCGTGTAGGTCTACAGAGATTTTTTTAATATTGCTGCTCTTGATTTATTTGTAGCTTATTACAGCAAGATTTTATTTACTACTTTATTTCCTTTACCATAACTGTACCATAGCAGTTTTCACTTAAAAACTGCTGTATTTTTTGGTAATATTTTACAAACAAATTAACTAATTACTGATTAGTGATTATCATGTTTGCTTCATGACAAAATCGACTAACTTGCAAACTGACGTTCAGAACATTTCATGCATCAAGGTTTAGCTAGACAACGCTTGCTTTCAAGGCTTCAAACTAAATTTTGCCACTATCTACCACAACAACAGATATGGTGGCCTATGATTTGCTGCTGACTGAAATCATTAGGTATGTTACAGTTTTCTAAACACTGTAATCATCTTGTGATCAGTGGCAAATTATTTTTGAGGGGGGGTGGGAATAAGGAGCAATGCTCTCTACTCAAGCGGTAGGCAATAGCAGAAAATAAAAGAAAAAGTTATTCATGTCTGTTTGGAGACCAAGATTGACCAAAATATTTTAAAACCACATTGGGAGAAATTCTTTATTTCAAAAAGTTGATTTCCAAACAAAAGGTCTCAGCTTTACAAAAAGCTCTTGGCCTCCCAATTTGTAAATACTGAAGTGCTTGTGACTGATGTATTGATCGTCATCTGTAGATCTAAAAGCGGGTTTATAGTCTTAATGCTTTTATTTAAAAAGCTTTACTCTGCTTTTAATGCTACTTTTTTTTTGTAACTTACCAAAATTATAACATTTAGAAAACATTTAAAATGCTTTATATTAAGTAAAGTTAATGTATAAATGCAGGTAATAGATCAGCCTTGCTTCAAATATGGGATATTGGAGGGCAGACTCTTGGCGGAAAAATGTTGGACAAATATGTTTATGGTTCTGATGTAAGCAGTCAATGCTAATTTCTAATTTTTGTTAAATTTATAAATTGTAATTTGTTGTATTGTACATACCCATAGATTGGTAGCACCAAAATTTTTCTTCAAAGAATAGGGGTGCAATCTATCTGCTTGACATAGCTGTAAAATTGGCATTTACTTTTCAGTAACTGAGTGACATATTTGCGAGTCAAACCCAAATACCAATGTTATTTGCGTCCTGTGTACTTGAGGGTCCCTTGGATAGGTAAGCCATCCACAAACTTGGAAAAAGAAGTCAAAACCGCCGTGGAAAGCTGCTATGGTTCCGTCAGCACCCGCTTGGTCTTTACGTCTAAGCACATGCTTCCTGTGGCCCGCAAGGATGTTCTACCTGCCATTCAGAAAAGTTTTGTCATATATGAATACAAGTGCCACTGTGACAGTCAGTACGTAGGGCGAACATCTCAACGACTACAGGATCGCATCAAGCAACATGTTCCGCAATGGTTAAGACAGCAATTGACTCATCCACCCCGATCTCAACCACACAGATCGTGCAAACAAACCGACACCAAACCGGATTGTGACTCTGCCATTGGTCAGCATCTTTTAGATAATAATCGGTGCGCATTAAACTATGATGATAAGCAGTTTTCAATCCTCGCCACAGCGCAGCTCTTTCCATCTTAACCTTTTAAAGGTTACTTATATCAATACCCGACGCCTGGTGTTATGCAGACAGAAAGAGTCTGCTTACACTCTCAAACTCTTTCGATAATTGTGGCATTTGGCCTGCTGCTGCGCCTTCTCTAACTTTCGCAATTGCAAAATCTTTCTTTGGCGCGCTTTGCAATACTAGCACTATCATTGGCTTGTCTTGATTGCCTAACATCCAAATTATTCACATATAACACACTTATTCACTCTAGATCTTCCCTTTTGACGCGATACCGCCATTGATGAGAGCGTCACGAAAAGCTTATGGCTCAAACAGCTTTTTTCAAAGACATTAAAATTCTGTACCACCAACAAGATTTTTAATGTTATTTGCCTCAAACTAAGGGTGTGACCAATCTATGAGTATGTATGGTACTTACCATGGTTGCAAACTTAAAACAACTTAATTGTTTTGATGAAGTTAATTGCCAATAAAAATCCCTGAACTTGAATTTAAATTTTAAAAAATTCCGATTTCTATCTTGAAAGTAATAAATCATGGACTTAAGGGTGGATTTACTGAATAACAAAAAAAAATAGGAATTATCACACTACGTGAGTGTAGAATACAATCAAAACCGGGGGTGAAGGCCTCTTTATTAGTTTGCTAACATTACATAGCAAGCATGCCATAAACTGGTTGTAATTATTGCTCCATCCTGGTAAATATACAGTTTTCTTTATTGATTCACAAAAGAACTGAAAAACTACAGTTTTAAGAAAACAATGATCACCAGCAATTTTCTAATCTGCTGCTTTCTATAAGCAGTAAGGTCTGCAATGTTTTATCTTTTTAAATCTACAAAAGCAAATGCATAGCTCACATCAACTGCCAAGGGTTTATTTTACAGTGGAAGGTGGTATGTGCCAGGCCTGTAGCTTGCATGATGTCAAGGGAGGGCTCGGGCAAATTATGAAAGTACAACAGGTGCAGTCTTCCTCAGATTTGGTTGTTGAACGAACTGCTTACTATTAAACCTTTCAACAATTTCCTTTTTTTTAGAATGTTGTTTCAGCACGAAATTCTGTATCAAAAAGGTGTTAAAGATATAAGAAAGATCTTTTGGCTGATTTGGATGAAAACCTATTAAAATTTGCTGATCTCTAATCCTGTATATTTAGTATACAGAGCATAGGCTGGTAAAAATTTGAGAGCTCAAATAAAAATCATTTGAATGTGTAGTTCTAGTGCGACATTGACAGTTAGCAGTACATTTTCTTGCTTGATAGTTGAGTTTGATATCCAGGGGTCACATAGAGTTTTATCTGCAATATGTCTAACTGTCCATGTAGTGCAGCAAAAAGTACTGTCACAATGATTTTCTTTCCAAAAATAATAATGACAAGTTGCGTTTGTTTGAAATTTAATTCAGTTTTGAACCAAGGCTATATATGACATTTGTTTCTGATTTGCAATGTTGGTATCTTCTTTTGAGAATCAGGCCAAAAGTTGTGGAAATAAATGTGACAATAAATGAGCACACAAAGTAAAAGGGTCTGCACTTTGGATTTATGCTGAAAATAACATTATTTTGTATTTTTTAGATTGCACTATTTGTATATGATATCACTAATAGTAAAAGCTTTGATGACTTGAGTGATTGGATGATGTCTGTTGATTCAATGATTGAAAATGAAAAGTGTCATAATGTTCTTGTAGGAAATAAAGGTGAAGTTTGGTTTTACTGATAACTTGTTAACATTTTAGCTTGCTACAAGCCATTGGTTTTAAAACTGGGGTATGGGAGAAAAAGTATGGGGCCTTGCCAGCAAGTTTCTTGTAATAGCACTTCAACGATTTTTGACAAAAAAAGATGTTCAAATTGAGAAAAGACAATAAAAACAGTTATATTAAAGAGATGGCCAGAAAATCACAAAAAAAGCGCAATATAAGCAAAACAATTGCTTTCGTAAACTTGATCCCTATAAAAAAAGGTCTTGAAGTGGAGAAAGAGCAAAAGCATTCTTTTTTGGGGTATGCCACGAATCTAGGTTCTATGAAAGGGCGGGTAGCTAAAAAAGTTTGAGAAGCCCTGTTACAAGCACTTAAGTACCATGGAAATTGCCTGCCATTCAGGCTTGGATTAGGATTTTTGCAGATTGAGATAACCAAAATCTTTTGCATCAATATCTTGCAGTGCCCCTAAAAAGTTTTCCCATATTTTAAGGCAAAAGATTATTGTGTCTAAAAAAGAGCTTTCCCACGCCTATTTTGTGTTTCTAGAAAGACCTTATTACCAGTGCTTACACGATAGTTTTTCTATTTTTTCCACTTCATAAAGTTACTTCTTATTTCATGATGACTTCAAAAGATAGAGATTGCTAGGTAGCAATTTTCAGGCCATTTCCTAATAAGAGGGATCTGCCTCCAGCATCACACTAAGGTAAAACAGACCATTGTGCTTAAAAATGATCACCAACAGCATACGGTACCATACAGTAATCAACTACATCATGTCAATATCCTGCGACTGATTTCGAAGATCGAAGGTGGTCAATTTTGAGCAAAATTTTCTATTTTGATTTAATGCGATGCCTGAGGCAGATTCCTCTTAATAGGACGTTGCCTAAAAATTGCTACCTAGCAACTTGCACTCTCTGTATTTTTTAAAATGATAAAGTCTTGATAATGATCCTATACCCCTGTTAGGACTTACCGATGTGACTTGCTGTCCGTGTCATTTGTGTGTAGGTCCTCAAATGAGACCCCTGTGATATAGGTAAGGGTATTCCTGTATCATATTGTTTTACATCTGTTTTTTTGCACCTAATGACAATTTTGTTATGTAACATTTTTATTATCGAGTGTGTTTTGCACCCACCTGCTGAGACCCAATAAGGTTGAAACTGATCGCGAGTTATTGACATGATGTAATACAGTCGGGGACAAAAATTTAAGACCACCTTTCACCAAAAACACACATTTTACTGCAAAGGCTTCTTAATGACGTATTACTTCCTATTGCATTAGAATACATATTAAAGTTTTGGAAACAAACTTTTCTACTGGTATCTAACACCATTTAATTTTTATTTCTTGTTTAGTATTTCAGACGTTTAACAGTAAATAAACTGTGAAAAAGTAGGAAATTTTGGCACCTGAAAAATGGGCACAAAACCTGTAATCAGCGCCGAAAAACGTGCTCAAATTTTCTGTCTTAGGGCAATGAAGCTCTCAGAACGTGAATATCTAGGTAAATCAAGGTTAGCAAGACTGCTGTTGTCGCGTTTCGATAATAACATAGAATTTTCGGTTCTATCTCAATCTTAAATTTCCTTTAAAATTGAGGCGACGTATGATAATCGCTCGGATAATTAGGTCTGACTGCAACTTAATAGAACTTGGAAAAGATCGGCTTCCGCTAAAAAAACACCTTAAACCACTTTAATAACAGAATAATGTATTCGCAGAAATAATACTTCACGACTTCAAGCTTCTTCGCTCAACGATCTCAGAATTAATCACTTTACTACACAATCAGAAAAACCGCAAAAACTAATTCCACTGATAACTGATCAATATTCGCCACGTCAACAGAATCCACACTAAATTATGACAACAAAACAATATCCCTTCTTTACTCTGTCAATCAATCTCTCTCTCTCTCTCTCCACTACAACGTTTTTCTACCCTCTCCTACTTAAAAATCCCGTCGCCTTATATATAAATCTAAAAAACAATCCAGAAAACGCTAGAACAAAATCACGTGAAAAAAGAAAAAAAGCATTTCAAGGTATTGTAATCGGCCATCGAAATTCTTCGAAGAAGCTAGAATCACTAGGTCAATCTGGAATTTTACTATGTTGTAATAACAATTGTGACGTAATAAAGGCGTACTTACAGCAAAATCCAATTGCGAGGAAAAAAGGTCTTTTTTTCTCAATCAATAACCGAGCGAACAAATGATACAGCACTTTACACATATATGAAAACAATTCCTACAAGGCAAATTTCCTTATTCGTGACAGCCGTACACAACGCCATTAAAAAATTTCAAAACGAAGAAGCTTTTAGGGACAGCAAAAGATTAGGCCGTCCAAGGATTTCCAGCATACTGGATGACCGTGTTATCAAGAAGGTAATGAGCCAATCTCCCATGAGCTCTGCTAAAAAATACAGGCTGGAATGGCAGAAAGAGACATCAAAATTAGTGAAAAGACAATTAGGCGTAGATTATCTATAGAATTTGGCCTAAAGTCATACAGACCAGCTCAGAAATCACGCTTTACTGAAGCAATGAACAAAAAGCGTTTGAAGTTTGCAAAAAACATCTTGACTGGGACACAGAGATGTAAAAAAATGTTCTTTTTTTCAGATGGATCCACAATAAACCAATTCTCTTAGAAATATAGGGTTGGGAAACTGCCTGGAGCACGATATAAGGAAAAATTCATCACCCCAATAATTGAGCGCCCTTCCCTTCAAATGATTTTGGGGGGCCATGTCAGCAAAGGGTAGAGATGGCTTCTATTTTTTGCCTTCTGGGGGCACAATAGATGGCTCCAAATACGTAGAGTTATTTGAGGAGAAGTTAGTGCTACACATGGAAATACATCATTGCACAATTTTTATGCATGATGGAGCTCCCTGCCATAAAAGCAGGCTTGAGCAGCAATTTCTTGATAGCCAGCATATCAAAGTGCTTGACTGGCCTGGAAACAGTCCTGACCTGAACCCAAACGAGAATTTACGGGCTATAATGAAGGCTAAAGTATTTGAAAAACAACCTTTAAGTCTTGAGGCACTGCGGAAAATGATCAAAGAAGTTTGGGTGCATGAAATTTCTCCACATTATTGCCTAACTTTATCAGTAGTATGCCACGTCGCCTCCAGGAAGTAATCAAAAACAAAGGTGTTTACACAAAGTATTAAGAATTGTTGAACCTTTTTGTTTTTGTATTGCCAAAACACAATGTTTTCACTTGGATAGTAAATGCTCATTGCAATACAATACCTCTTTCTGCCATTCCAGCCTCTATTTTTTTAGCAGAAATTGGCTCACTACCTTCCTGATAACACGGTTATCCCGTATACTGGAAATCCTTGGACGACCGGATCTTTTGCTGTCCTTAAAAGTACCTTCGTTTTGAAATTTTTTAATGGCGTTGTTTACAGCAGTCTTGCTGACCTTCATCTGCTTAGATATTTCACGTTCTGAGAGCTTCAATGTACTAAGACAGACAATTTGAGTGCGTTTTTCAGCGCTGATTACTGGTTTTGTGCCCATTTTTCAGGTGCCAAAATTTCCTACTTTTTCACAGTTTATTTACTGTTAAACGTCTGAAATACTAAACAAGAAATAAAACTTAAATGTTGTTAGGTAGCAAAGTTTGTTTCCAAAACTTTAATATGTATTCTAACGCAACAATACGCAGTAATAGGCCATTAAGAAGCCTTTGCAGTAAAATGTGCGTTTTTGGTGAAAGGTGGTCTTAAATTTTTGTCCCCGACTGTAAATTGCTATATAGTACTATATGACGTTGGTGATCATTTTTAAGCAAAGTTTTTTATTTTGCCTAATTTCAAAAGCACTTTTCTTCCCTAATTTCCTCACACACTTTCTTTGAAAAGCTTTTAAAAATGACCATTTTTTTCAATTCTATAAAAAAAAACTTGCATAGCGCCTGCAATCCGTAGGTTAGCCTAACTATAGTTATACAGCTTAATAGCTCAACAGTAAACACGTTTGTAAACCGTGCCGTCAGAAATAGAAAACTAAAAATTACTCAGCGCACTGATGCAGTATCAGAATTAACAATAAACTAAGTAAGTAAAAAAACTCGAGTGCGTTTCATGGTATGCGTACTTGAAAAATAAAGGCACCTAAGTTAAAGGTTCTGCATTCAGAAGACAAACTTATGCTTAAGAAAAGGTATTTAACTTGCATGGCCTGTACACTTATTGGTTGGCTTGTGCTTGGCTTTACTAACCTCAAACCAGCAATCTCCTGCTGTAAAATAACGCTGAAAAATTTTTTGTATGTGAAATTGGGAGACCGTAGAATATGAGAAGCATTTTTTTGTATTTCTACGTGAGTTTGAATTACAATAGAAAAATTTGCTCAAAATGATCACCAGCATCATACGGTACCATACAGCAATCTATTACATCATGTCAATAACCCGCGACCGGTTTCGACCTTATTGGGTCTCATCAGGCGGGTGTAAACTAGCAACTCATATATGAGATTGAATTATTACGTTTTGAACTAATTTTTTATATTTTCTTCTGATTTTCTCATGGTGATCATTTGCTCCCAAATTTTCTTTTTCATGAATTTTTGGATCAAATTTTTCCTAGTTAGGAAATTTCCTCCAATATAACCCTGCTCATTTTTTTCTTTTTCTCAAAATAGCATGAATTAAATGCGGCTTCAGTCCTGATAGCCGCACCTCTGTCTATGTCGACATCTCAGATTTTTGGAAAGTGTTGATTTGGCTAAGTTGGTTCTGGCATTTTTGGATATGTCAAGTGTCCTGCTGTTCCCCCACACAGTTCTATAAGAGCATAGATTTTTTAATTGCTTTTCTACCTTACTTGTTTTCCACTTAGAAGTGGCTCGTTTTTACAAGTCGTTAAGGCAGCTGTCTTTCGCCTGAGTGCTGAAGTATTCATTTTGTAATGATACAAGTCACATCACCCAAATTGTATAGAAACTTTTACATTTTTTCTATAAATAAATAAAATACATTTCGGAGATTAAATCGTCGGTACAGTTAAAAGCAAAGGACTACATAAAAATTCTAACGGGGCGGACAAATGTTAGCTGTTACAGGCGAGCTGCTGATATCGGCGAATTCTACTGTATTTATAATAAAATAAATGCTGTGTTAGCTTTCTATTTCAAGTGCTTTTTCTTAATAGTGTGATGTTTTCCGCGAGACAAGCCGCTGATTTGTTTTCGATTATTTTGGAAAGCAAATTAATTTTAAGCAGTTGTGCCATTTTTTGAGATTTTGTATTCTTTTTTTGGCAGCTGCCACCAATATTTCTTGCTACAAATTGAATTTGTTTTACAGTATTAGATTAATTATTTATTACTTAGTTTAACATTGCTGCTGGCAACAAACCATTTGCTTAATCACTCAAAGTAAATATATATTTTTTGTACGTGGTTAGTGGCGTGTTCCTAGTATCAGCTACATGGACATTCAAAGTTACCTCTGCCGAAATTTACCATTCATATCCGTTGTTTCCAAGCTGGCAGTTTTTGTTCAATTTTGAAGCTTGCATTTTTTGTTAAACCTTTTTTTCACTTTGATGCCATAGTTAGTGACACGAGGACGAATTCAAAAGCGAAAATCAAAAATCTCACGAAATTTATAAGTGTTCTCTGAAAAAAGAATCTTCAACCTGAATTAACCTCTTGAGGGCGTTCTCAAAATATTTCTGCCATCTAAATTAGGGTCAGCCAGAACAAAACATCCCTCTTATGACGCCATCGCCTGCACTTTACATGTAAACGCATTTTGTGGATCATTTTATTTACGAACAGTTTACGTTATCACCGTGTTTTTCAGGTGATTTGCAGCATTTGCGCACTGTGACAAAAGAACAACATGATAATTTTGCCAAAGAAAACAAAATGGGCAATTTTGTTGTTTCTGCCAAAACAGGAGATTCAGTAAGCTTAGCTGCAGGTCTAGTGAACTGAGATTAGTATTACAAGTACATACCAAAGTCACTTAGATAGTTTCGTGATTGGTATCAAATGACTTCCAGAGAATTATATTTTTTTCCACGTTTGTGATTCTAAGCTGAAAGATCTAGTTGCAAAGAAGTGTTGTCATTATCAGTGTCGGCACTAGGGTGTTTTGAATGGGATTGCTGAAGTTGTGAATCTTAAGGATGGTTTCGGTTAAGCGTAAATTGCAGGCGTAGCGTGCAAAATTTTTTTATCTCTAGAGAGATCCGCCAACACGCGCGCATCTCTCTAAATAGAGAAACAAAGAATTTTTCACGCCACGCCTGCAATTCACGCTTAATGGAAACCAGCCTTGATTCGTTTCTGTTCAACACACAGACCAGGGATGTCAAACTGGCGGCCGGCGAGTCGAATGCAGCTCGTCAGGCTCCGTTTTGTGGCCTGTATCATGCTATTGTTGTGATGGGCAAAATGGAGAAACAAGGTATTCTGTACAATCAATCACCAACCTAACGCATACACGCCCTGAGCATCGCCCACGAGTGATTATTTACGCAACGCCCTTTACTAATGGTGACTGTACACACTGCACGTTTTGTCCGGTTTTATATGCTTTTGGTCCGGTTTTGCACGTTTATGTTCATGTATTTTTATACAAAAACTTTATCAGCTTGAATGATTATATGATGTTTTACAGTTTCGAACAGCGATCAGAAACCCACATCGCTAGTTGTAGTAGTATCGATTATATTATATACGTTTTACAAAATTGTCTGGCCCGCACAAAGTTTAATTATGTTAATGTGGCCCACAGCACGAAATAAGTTTGACACCTCTGACTTAGACCATTCTAATGACTGAGGGGCTAAAATTGTATCTTGACGCAATTTTTGTTACAAAAGTTGGGGGTATTGCAACACTTGCTTACATGATGATTAAGCTTAAATTACTTTAAAATGCTCCATAGATAATAATCTACTACGGTAGGGCTATGCGCAAGATAAACAAAATAATGATAGATCTTTAGCTTGAGCGGAAGGAGCGTGGAAAATAAGTAAGTAGTAGAAACGTAAGTAGAAAGTATACTTGCGATTTCATGGCATTGAGTGTTGAACACTAATTGCCAGATAGAATTTGTTTCGAAAGGAATTTTTGGTGCTTCTAGTTTTAGTATTACTATTAGGCGTGTGGCACGTGCTTGATAGTTTACCCTGACAGTGCCCCGAAGTTTACTATTGATTTAGCGTAGGATATTCCAAACACTAGGTCTACATGCCCAGGTGTGTCCGTGACGCTCACAATTATAGGCTACCCACTGAACATCCACATACCACGTAGGTCTTATGTGTCGCACCTATATATCTGAGTAGAGTTGCAATGGAGAGCAACAAAGAAATGACTTGCTGTTCTATTAGTTGTAACACGCTAATAATATAAACGCAAGTACAGGTTGACCACCACTTATCCGGCACTAATTCGACCTAGAAAACAGTAGTATCTGTAGTGTAATTTTTCGGGTTACTGCGCCAGCTTGTACTATACTGTACCTGTACCAATTGTTTTACCTGTAATTCATTAACATTTCACTTGTCTTTTTTATATTTACCAACTTGTACTGATTTAAAGGATATTTTAATTTTAAGATGAGATGGTTAGCGAGGTTTGTGTTTTCTAATATAATAAATGGCTAATCCGGCACCCCCAAGTCCCAATGGTTCCGGATTAGTGATGGTCAACCTGTACTACATTGAATACGTTAGTTAAATTGTAGTAAAACATGCACAAGGTTTCCTTTGTTACAAATTTTCAAAGTCTCAATAGCAACCCTCAGTATTTCGCTAGCTGCAACTTTGGAGATTGGTGATAAATTGACCGGCTTAATTTTTTAGATTGTTTGTTAATGAGTACGTAATTGAGTTTTGCGTAATTTAATGACAACTTATTTTTACTAACTCTAGTTATCGACCATTTCATATTACTCTTTTGCAAAGAATAGGTGAAAACTCTAACGTTTTCGTCTAGCTCTCATCAGGAGTTATCGCTAGAATGAAGCCTGGTGTTGATGGCGAGGTATTTATAGCGAACGAAGCTGGTGAGAATGGCGGAACGTTCTGATTGGTGGACAACCAGACGTTTCGTCGAGTCCGAATCAGTGACGGACTCGACGAAACGTCTGGTTGTCCACCAATCAGAACGTTCCGCCATTCTCACCAGCTTCGTTCGCTATAAATACCTCGCCATCAACACCAGGCTTCATTCTAGCGATAACTCCTGATGAGAGCTAGACGAAAACGTTAGAGTTTTCACCTATTCTTTGCAAAAGAGTAATATGAAATGGTCGATAACTAAAGCTTTATTCAAATTTTGTACCACTTCTCATCTTTTACTAACTCCTTTTTTTACAATGAGAATAATAAATTGACATTCTAAGATATATATCACTATATCAGCGAGTAATGTTTGAAATTGGATTAGAAGAGAAACGATTTATGTACATTTGAAGTAGTAAGGGACCAAGGGAAGAGCCTTGAGGTAGGCATACTTCTCATAGAACACGCTTTTTTCAGATTTTTATTATAAAAATACTGATATTTATCGGGTAGTAACTTTGAATCAGTTCAAGAGTTTTTTTTCTAAATCCCAAAAATGTTATTTTCCTAGTGTGTCATCATTAATGGCATCAAATGCTTTTGACAAGTCTAAAAATATAGAGTATGTATAATAAAAATCAATATTCTTTGTCAGTATCTTCGCAATGACAAAAGAATGATCTTTTCTCGTTAGAAATTGCTAGGGAGGGTGAGGGCACAGTGGCCACCACCCCAAAACTTAATTTCTTCATGTGACAAAGATATGTTTAGGTTGACGGCTTTAGAACATAGCTTCCCTAAAAAAATCTCATCTAAAAAATTGGAAAATCGAAAATATATATTCTTGTGGCTTTGCTTTTCTCAAGTTTACTTCTAGCTTAGGTAGAGCTTGTCGGATACAAACCCTGTCGAAACTTTGTTTAAAAATAATCCAAGATGGTTGTGCAACACATGCAAACATGAATTAAATAATCCAGGATGGTTGTGCAACACATGCAAACATGAATTAAATAATCCAAGATGGTTGTGCAACACATGCAAACATGAATTTACCAACAGAAAATAAAACGCCAAACCAATAAAATAAGAAAATAGCCTAAAACTTGCTCTCTTTCCATGCGCTGCTTTACCATACCAAAATCAATCGTCTCCAAAAAACTAAAACAGTCCTAAATGTTTCGGTTGGTGTGCAAGAAAATGATACAGCAAATTTTTTCTGTCCAATTTTGTATTTGTTTTCAGATTGAGTTAATGTTTAAGAAAATTGTTGCTCATAAACTCAAGGTTCGATTGGGTCGCCATGATGTAGAAGCAACATCTGTAAGTGCAAATCAATATAAAATAACCTCAACCTTGTTAAAACTTTAAATCAGCTTGCAAGAGTAGCTGTAGTTTTTCCAAGTTTCTTGACGGTAGTACAAAAAGAGTTACAGTTAGAAAGTGAACGATTTTGTCAACATGCTTTTAAGGCTATTTTCTGTTTGTCTGTCGAATTTGCTATTTGTTTGGTGGTTTCTTTGTGGTCATCTCTTAACATTCAATAATTTTTGTGTAGAAAGTTATTCCAGCGACTATAAATGAAGTTCCAGAACCTGTTCAATCGAAAAATTTACAAGTCAAAAGAAAAAACATTTTAAAGAGTGCAATTTGTCGTATTCAATGAAGGAATCAATGAAGTGTTTTTTGTATTACTACTTCAAGACAGGCATCATCGATTTATTTCAATACGTCTAGCTTAAAGTTGGGAACGTATGGTTGAATATGATTAAGAGTTCTTTCTTAAAATGCCCCTGTACACAAGCTGCTTTCCTATAATTTGCTTGCATTGATTAATTACTTTTTATAAATTTTTTTTGGAGTGTACTACATGTACTATTTTTTTAAATTATTCATTTAGCAGAGTGGTGCAGGCGAGGCAGATTGGCCATAAGAATAAAGCTGAGACTGAACTCGTGGCTCAGGCATGGCCACGAGTTTTTTTCTAAATCCTTGCGTGCGATGGCATGGCGGCGCGATAGCCGGCGAGATGGTGCAGTGGTTAGAGCGTCCACATTGTAGTTGGTAGACCTGGGGTTCATTCCCTAAGTCGAGTCATACTAAAAGACTAAAAAATGGTACTCACAGCTTCCCTTCTTGGCGCTCAGCATAAAAAAAGGATAGTGTGGAGAACAAGCCGGCAAGCTTGCTTGTTGTGTCCTTGGGCAAGGAACTTAACGGGACGCCTCCACCTTTATGTGGCAGACAGGTGGCCCCACCCGTACTTCACCGGATTATAATTGTGAAGTTGCTAACCCAGCATGTCAGACGACTCTTGGGTACCCACCAGTGGCAGTCCGCCTTGGTGGTGGGGCTACCAGTCACTGAAGACTGGTTCGAAATGGGCTGCCATCTTTCCCCTAGCCTAATATCAATTAGGTTGACGGCATGAACCTGAATTACCGTTCATGCCGTACCTCCATCCCAAGGAAGAGGAGGGGTAAACACACACACACGTGGCATGGCGTGCGATGGCTTGCACACGTAGACCGATCATAAACAACTACATGTCGCATTAAAATCCTGAAACAGTCGGCTAATGAATAAGCGTATACATTTAAGAGATTAAAAGCAAATATCCTATAATCTGTTGGATACATCAATCCTGTTTCCATACACGTGGTAAGCCTGCTGAGAGTAGTCATTCCACACAGAAAAGGTTTGCATTAAAAACAGGAAGTAAAGTGTTTTTTTCTTAATGGAAGGGTAGTCTATGGTTTTGAATACATTGAACTGTTGATTCTTGACTGAAATGCTCACAGCGAATGCCCGAAGGTTTTGAAAAATTTGTTGGCCAATTCTGATCTGGTGGGAGCCCTTTTATGTGCGTGGATCTAAAACATGAGGCATGTTTTTAAAGACCACCGGTAGAAAAAGTCATCGTGTTGAAGAAAAAAGTTCTTCCTTTCCATATTTTGGCTTGTACTGCAAAACAAGCTGCCCACGGGATATGCGACTGTCAAGTCTACCCACAAGTTAATCTCAAAACTCCAGTGTGAAAGCTGGCTGTAATTGTGATTAATCTCATACAAAAAATGTCTTCAACGTAAAAAATCTGCCCGTTTGTGGTTGATCTTTTCAAAAAGTGACTGAACTAGGCTACGCTGCTCCTGGCCGTTCATTCTGGCCTGCGATTTTATCTGGTCGGTAGCAATCAATAGGCGCTTCAACGTGGTGGTGCGGTTGCCGACCCCACATGGGGAGGGTGGAAATGGCTGTTGTCCTTCCCGAGGGTCGCAGTTACCCCCTGGATTTTTCGCCGTGCTGCCCTCTGAATGACGCAGAAGGGCAGCACTCAGGCTCTTTATCATGGGTCACATGTCCTTTTTTCTCTGTTTCCCGTATTCTCCTAATAAGCGGTAACGTTCATCCTAACCTCGGCCCTGTCCCTGCTCAATGTGCGGTGGAAATGTGGCCAGGAGGGGTAGGTCTGTACAATGCTGCACCTGCTCTAAATGTGTCCATTCAAGGTGCTCACTTTTCTCTCGTAAGTTTAATGTTTTGGGTAGCTCACTCTTGGAGCTGCTCTCATTGCTGCGTTTCTGCTTCTCCTAGGGGTCCCCAATCTTCCAGCACCGTGAGTTTTTCGGCCCCCCCCCCCAGCACGCATATCTCCACTCTTCAGTCTGACCCACCTGGCCCCTTTCACCAATGCAGCGCCCACACCGTGACTACTCTGCAATTCTCCCACTCTCGTATGCTTCTGGCTGTTCTTCTAAACTTCCTTCCTCTTCCCCAGATTCACTCAGGATTCTTCTATGGGATGCCGGTGGTCGTCCATCCAGCAACGCTGAACTTCTCCACTTGATCTTGCTTCTTCCTTTCGACCTTATCTGCGTCCAAGAATCGAACTTTAACTTGTCTTCCTCTTTCCGGATCCTTGCATACTTTGCTCTGCGATTTGATCGTACTCCCTTCCGACTTAGCGTTCTTTTTCCTGATGACCATCATGTCAGTGGTGGTGTCATCACTTTCGTCATGCTGGGCCTACCTTTTTCTGATCTCTCTACCTCCTTTCTCTTCGCTTGACCACTTTGACTGTGTAAGGCTCAACATCTCGCTAAATAACTCTCTCTGTTTTCTTAACGTTTATGCTCCCTTCATTTGTTATATGGATAGCAGAACCGACTCCTTGTCCCCTCCGTTCTTTTCTTCTTTGCTCTTTTAGCGTTTTATCCTAATTGATTTTGAAACAAAAACCGTCAGTTATTCGAAAAATAACATTTTTATCGCTGTGCAATCAAATTTCCTATTACTTCTAGACCTAGTTTAATACTTAACAATATAAACGTACGAGGTATTGCCCAAACTTTACCTTAATTTCTTTACCAAGTATTGACTCGCAAATGCTACCCATAAACAAAATCTGAACTCACCACCTCTTATTTTCAAAACACGTTTTACAAACTATGAAATCTTTAGTTAACTAAACATCATTCTTGTGTTTGTGTGGCTGCTTACATATTTATATAACAAGCTTATTTTTTATATACATCAAATATTTAAAATTTCATCTAAGCATTCTTACAAACACTAAATTCATGATTTCTAACACGGCTATACTTAACTTTAAACATAAACAGTTTTGATTTTTTTAATCGAATCAATGGCGTCAAATCTTAATTTTATTATATTTCACTACGTAATAAGCTTACAATTTGTTCATCTTGATAAGCCTTTACGTAACAAATTTATTGCAAATTCTATCAAACACTTTTACCTGTTTGCTCTCACCAAAAATTGAGCTCACAACTTATATGATTTGATGCAACAAAACGTTTTTTAAACAAACACTTTACACTCAAGAAACATTTAAAAACTCAAGCTAATCCTTGTTATTTGACAATTATCTGCTACCACCACTCACAAAGATGTAACAAAAGCAACAAGTTTAGGATGGTTTAAAATTCTCTATGGCATAATTCATTCTTTTCAATCAAAGCTACATTATTTAATGTGATTACGACAGAAATCTTTGTAAACGTTCCTATCGCCATACGTTGAACTCACAACTTTAATAAAAAATAGTTTCAGAATTCCACTCACCATCGCGTTTAAATTTCAAACTTGCAATCAATATACAAAGTTTATTAGCAAAGCTAAAAATGCTTACGTTTTTCACCACACGTAAAAACGACATCTTTTATAAAATATCTTATACGACAAAAAATATAAAACTTAAGATTTACCGACAACAAATACTTGAAATTTCCTCACTACGTCCATCAAACTTGCAGCGGTTAACGTCAACACACTTGATTTCAAAAAATTTTTATAAACTTACAATCTGCTTATATCCATTAGTTAAAAATTTTCATGTAATTACGTTTCAATAACTTTTAAATACAAATAAAGCCAAACTTACGATTAAGTCGTGCATTAAAGTTTTCGTCTTCACCAAAAATCATACTCACACAGCTGTAACACAAAACATACACACAATCATCAAAAGTTCTGTTACATTCACAGGTAGAGCTTGCATCAAACACTGAATTTGAAAACTGTTAACATATAATGTGTGCTTAATAAAACAAAATTTCAGTTTTTCAATTCTAAGACGGCAGTTATTGCGCCATAATCTTAATACTGTTATTTTCGAGTGCAAAACAAAACGAGTGATCTAATACTTTTCAATTACTGTCAACTCCGGATATAAGAGACACGTCGGGACCAGCTTAATCAGTCCCTTATATCCGGATATCCTTTATAACCGAATGTACACAGTTTGATCCGATACCTTAAGATCGCAAGTTTTAAATGCTCAAAACACCCTTTTTGAAACCTTTTATACATTCCCCGCATACAAACGTCGCAATGGGCATTAGACTGCTACCGTAGTTGAAAGCCGAAAGGCAGCTACAAAAGTACGATTAGCCTATAAAGCTGAATTTGACATCTCGCAGACAGAAATCTCTTGGCAGAATGGGTTATCCCTTATAATCGACTGAAGTTACTATTAAAAATTATGATTGGAACCATTTAAGACCGTCCCTTATAAGCGAAAATCCCTCATATCCGAATTATGATTCGTATCCCTTATATCCGAAGTTGACAGTAGTAAGCATTTTTTACATTATTTTAAGTTATAAATCTACTAATTTTGTTGCATTCAATTGTCATCAAAAATTACTAGTTTTTGATGTCACACAAAAGTCTTTACTTGAAAACGTTTAGTTGCCTTAGTTTTTGTTTCTTTGAGGTGACGTAATAAAATTTGATTGAGACATCAAATAAAGGCTGCATATGTCAGATTCTCAGCGCGAGTATCACGTGACAACGACACAGCAAAGTGTCAAATATTGTGTGAAAACCAACTGAAATAAAGAGAATTATCAATATTTTACAAGTGTAAATGTAAAAAATTTTAAATTGTATTAAATAATGCAACGTTGATAGGTTTTTGTATATTTATTAACATTATAGCTACTAGGTAATGAGTCAAAAAATCGATTTTTGCTAAACCACCGGACTATTTTAAAAATTCTTTTTGAAAGCAGCGTCGGTAGGAATGAGAGAACATTACTTTGGATGAAGACAATGATACTGCCTCTCCTTTTTCTACACCCCTCCTACTCTTTACAACGGCGCCGTTGTTGGAACGTTTACAAAGATTTCTGTCATAATCACATTAAATAATGTAGCTTTGATTGAAAAGAATGAATTATGCCACAGAGAATTTTAAAGAACCATTCGAAACGTTTCAATTTGGTAATATTGGTAACGTTTAAGAAAGGAAACCATCCGCATGAAGCGTAAGTGAGAAGGAGCCGAAGAAAAGATTTATACAGAAGAGAGAGGGGCCCCATGATAAAGCAGAGATACAGCGTGAGGCCTTGATACGAGGAAAACTTTGCTTTCTGCAAAAAACGTTTAGAAAAAGAAAGAGTTCGTTGGAAGATGACCCCAAGAAAAGTTGGAGTGGGATTGAAACGGAGGCGGGAGCCGAGAAACAGGAGGTTAGCCTGGTGGGGATCCACTGAGAAGAAGGAGGCCTCACATTTGCTCGGATTGAGAGGAATACACCAGTACTTAGACCAGCGCTCCAATCGACACAGAGCTCCTTGTGTGGCCTCCACCGCAGTGGGGATCGAGGGGGTGGAGGACCAAATGGCCAGATCGTCAGCGTAAAGAGAGCAGCTGACGGAAGAAGGCAGAGAAGCAGGAAGATCATTAATGAAGAGAGAGAAAAGTACAGGGCTAACAACGGATCCTTGTGGAACACCTTGACGGATTTGAAAGGAACGGCTTTTGTGATTTTGATAAACCACACAAGCGCGCCTATCAGAAAGGAAAGATTGAGTCCAACGAGCAAAGCAAGGAGGAAGGCCAGCTGAAATCAGTTTGTGGAAAAGGGCGGGATGCCAGACCGAGTCAAAAGCTTTAGAGAAATTGATAGTAGAGACAGGATCGTCTGAGAGCTCGACCTGGGTTTGTTAAACCCATCCGAAATGGACTGAGAAAGGTACAGAATTTGATCAAGTGTAGACCGTCCATGGCGGAAACCGGCCTGACGTGGAGAGAGAATGGAATTAGACTCCAGAAAGAAGAGTAGACGGGATAGAATGATGCGCTCAAACAGCTTTGAGACGCAGGAGGTGAGAGAGATAGGCCGGAAGGAAGCAGGAGAGTCGAGAGGCTTTCCTATGTTGTGGATGGGAATGATAGAAGATGTCTTCCCGATGGAAGGAAAGGAATGCGAAGACCAAGAGAGATTGAAGATGTGAAGAAGTAAATCCATGCCAGAGCGAGGAAGTTGTTTTAGAATGGGATAGGCAACTTTGTCTGGGCCAGTGGCAGTGGAGGAGGAAAGGTTGGAGGCAGTGGCAAGAAATTCAGCAAGAGTGAAAGGAGAGCAAAGGACGAGTGAGACTCCACAGAGCACATTGCTCGGCGGAGCTCAGAGAGGTAGCCTCTGGCTCTACTACGCAGGGTCTTTGGCTGAGAAACGGAAAAGTGGGATCTCAGGTAAGCTGCATAGACCGAAGCCGATTCCCTGGGAGAAGAACAGTTGGGGCAGTTAGGAGAGAAAGAAGACGAGGAAAATGAGCCAGCGATAGAGCGAAGAAGAGAATGCACAGATTTAGGGTTAGACCTAGGTGAAAGAGAAGAGCAAGTTGCCTGCCATGCCTCAGCCTTGGCAATGACAGACGAAGCACGTCGAGAAGCGGAAATGTAGGCCTGACGATCTTCATCACTTCTGTGAGCGGCAGAGAAAGCCTAGCGTCTTTCACTAACCGCTTCTTCCACTTCCGCGGACCACCAGTCTTTAGGATGACGTTTGATGCAATCGAAAGAAATGGAAGATTTGGCCGCATTCAGGGCCAGATAAGTAAAGGGAGCAGCTGCAGAGGAAAGAGAAAAAGATGAGTATTCTCTGCATAAGGACAGTGAGAGTCAAAGTAAAAGGAAACGTCATCCCAACGAGGTTACTAAAAGTTGAGGGAAGGGGGTCGTTCGTTGGTGAGAAAGACCGGAGAAAGAGGGATGGTTAGTAGAATTGGTAGGTGATCAAAACCTAGATTCTGAAGCACCTCCCAGGAGCAAGAGAAAGCGAGAGAGGAGGGAGCAAAGGAAATGTCAAGGGAGAAGCGATGGAGAAGAGAACGTATATCAGGTTCATTAAAGCAGACGGGGTCAGGAAAAATGACCCAAGCAAATCGGAATTGAAGTCACCCAGAATGAAGAGATTTCTGGAGAGGGAAAGGATAGATGGAGAAAAGGAGTTAGTTCTGCCATCCGTCGGAGAAGAGCAAATAGGGAGAGCTAAACATTAAGGAATGAGAGCGAGGAGGAGTCGTTTAGAGAGATGTTGAGCCCTACATAATCAGAGTAGGGATTAAGCGAAAAAGAGAGGAGGTAGAAAGTTGCGAGAAAGATAAGCCCTGCCTGACGAAAATGACGACGCCGTCGCTAGCGTGCCTGACATCAGGAGAGAAAATGCCTGACCGGGAGTGAGTACGATCATATCGCAGGGCAGAGAATCCAGGGGTCCATAAAGAGGAAGATGAATTGAGGTTAGATTCCTAAATACAAATTAGGTTAACTGGATGAGACGAAAGAAAGTGTAGTAGTTCAGTGCTCCTGGCTCGTAGACCCCCAGCATTCCATTGAAGAGCCCTGAGAGAGTCAAGAGGGGAAGGGGAAGCAGGAGGTGTAGAGAAACAGCCAGGGGGATGAGGCGGTGGTGAGGGTGCAGAGGGAGAAGGTCCGAAGTGGGCAAAAAAAGGATAAGAGGTTTGAAGGCGAGAGTGGGGTGGGAGTGCAGCATTAGCAAAAGGGGGCCAGATTGAACATTAAAGGTATACATTCTATAGTGGTATTCGAGGAGGAAGTCACAGTATTGGTAGGTGTGGGATATCCAGAAGAAGCAGGGGGAGCAGCTCCAGGAGTGAGAGCTGCGAAGAGTTCTGGATTTAGAAAAGGAGAGTAGTGAGCACTATAAATGGGCCCATTTGGAGCAGGTGCAGCATTGCAGGTCACATTTCCAACGCACACTAAACAGTAAAAGGTGGTTGAGATGAACGCTGCCAATCATCAGGAGAAGGAGAAGAATGAAAAGACGAAGACGGGCAGGAGAAGAGAGAAGACAATCGACCGATTTTAAAGAAGCTGCGTGCTGCCCTTCTGCGGTCGTTCACGACGCGGCAAGGCGAAAAAATGGTTTGTGCGAGGAGAGTGTCCGGGGTAACTGGGATCCTCGGGAAGGCCGAGAGCCATTTCAATTCAACCCAAACGAAATCGGGGACCGCACCAACACGTTGAGGCGGCTGTTGATTGGTGCAGTTGGACGATTCTCGCTACGGTCGACTTCTCCAAAGCTTTTCACTTAATCTGACATTCCGCTTTTTTTCTCAAACTTACTTCGGCTGGGCTCCCTCTTTGCTTTGCTCGTTGAACTCAATTTTTCCTTTGTTACTGGCGTGCTTGGGTGTTTTTTCACAATCAAAAACGTCTTTTCTTTCGGGTCCGTCGAGGTATTTTACAAGTATGCGTACTTATCCCTGTACTTTTCTCTTCAATAATGATGTTCCTACTTCTCTGCTTTCTTCCATGAGGTGTTCTTTTGCTGATACCTGACCACCTGGTTTTCCGCTTCCTCGGTACCTCGTGCTTTGGAGGCTGTAAAAGGGCTGTGATTCAACTGGAGCGCTGGCCTGAGAGCTGGTGTTTTTCTCTCAATCCAAGCAAACGTGAGCCCTTTATCTTCTCAGCAGATCCTTATCAAGCTAACCTACAACTCCAACTCTTCTTATTCAACTCCCCCTTACACTTCAATCTCACTCCAACTTTTTTTGGGGCTACCTTCGGCCACCTCCCTTTTCTAAACATATCTTGGTTGAAAGCCAAGTTCTTTCCTCGTCTCAAGGCCTTCTGCTATATCTCTGCTTCTTGAAGCCCCTCTAAGGATTCCCTTTCTCTGGTATACAAAGCTTTTCTTTGGCCCCTTCTCAATTATGCTTCACTCTGATGATTTCTTTTTTTTATCGTTGCCAAGTTGGAACGTCTTCATCCAGCGGCTAATTGCGCCATCAGGGGAAGCCTCTCGTCCTCCCAATTCTGCTTCTCTCTGAGTCGTCTCTACTTCCTCTACGTATTATTCAATTCATTTCGCTCTGTTTTTTATGATCGGGCCCATCGCTTCCCAGCCTCCTTTTTCATTTTAGGTTTGGCCAGACTTTAACTCTTTTGCTCCCGCGTGAAAAGCGAAAAAAAATGTCCGTAAGGTGGCAGTGCGAAAAACTGTCATAATCAATCATAATTAATCATAATTATGTACCTCAAGTTTGTTTGTAAATCATTACTCAGCTGTTTACTTCTACATTAAGTGTTATATATCGTTGAAATCTACATTTCTTGAGGATTTCAAATAGAAAAAAAAAACATTTTTTTTGAATATGCAAATTTTATGCAAATGAACCCCCCAACTGAGGGGGGTTGTCTTCAAAATTAAAGAGGTACCCCCACCTCAAAGATCACTACAGATTTAATTTTCTACCAATTTTTTAGAAATGGTCGCAAGATGATGCTAAGGAAATAAGCTTTCAAGGTACATCAATCAAAACTTACCTAAAAGCCTAGGTTTTCTACAATTTGCAATTTTCTGAGACACATGACCTATTTCTGACCGGTACCGACCGGTACCAAATTTTGGTAGTTAAATTTAGTACCTAAAATATGATCAGTCATTATCTGCTACAGGTTAGCCTAAACCATGTAACATTATGTATTTTTGAACAGGAAATTTCTTCAAGATTCAGAAAATATCAAGTTTAAATAGAATATGCTGTCACTGACAATGAAACAGCCGCTTGTTTACACCCTTCCCATTTCTTGAGAAACAAGGGGGATACAGCAAACTTTGATTTAGAAAAGACAAACTTCTGCTAG